>BSBK01002595.1:1460000-2207500 GCA_027943335.1 Chamaecyparis obtusa | reverse complement strand
TGTCTTAGGTTGGGATTTGGACCTATCTGTTATCTCCCCTCTCTTACCATTGAGATGTTGCAATAGGGCAAATTCATCCTAGCAATTTAGGGAAGTCAATGCTTGTTACCTAAAATCTTGCATAAAAGACAAGCATGTACATGCATGTATAAATATATAAAATACAATGGCAGGGATGAGTCGATCATGTGGATCTCACAAGCAAGTAACTACTACTTCGTCCCTCAACCATATCAGGAACATCAAACATAAATATAAAACATGCACACCAACCATACACACACAAGTATGGGGTCAGTAAAATCATAAATATACATAACATCAAATCTATCTAAAGATTTAATACACACATGAAAAGTGGCCTGAAATAGTCTGGCCAATTAAACAAAAAAGAAAACTATTGGAGGGGTATTACATCCACCTCCCCTAGAATTAGGCTTACTCCTAGAATCCTACAAACAAATAAGGATATGCATCTCTCAATCATGAGGCATCCTACTAAGATAAAAACACAAAATGATATCTCAAAACAAGCTAGAAAATAAGGACATGATATATAGTCATAAAGAGCAATATAATTCTGATTTAAGAATAAACCAAAAATCACATTGATCAATCATTCATTATTCTAGATTTGTATTCATTCATAATTATAGAAAATATCTAGTAATCACTTGTATAAAGCACACATTTGTATCTACATCAAATAATAAGTTGAGAAGTTCATGCAAGCCTAGTTAAAGCAACACTCATAAAATATTATCCAAACATACAAGTCTAATATCATACCTCTAGATTAATAAACAATAGTCTAAAATACAAAAGAGTTATATGTCTAAGTTTTTGTTTCAAGTTTTGAACTAGTAGACCTCTAATGGGTGTACAAATTCCCAGAGTTCCTAGTGTAAAAACTCAGGATCTGATACCAAATGTAATACCCCACCATGGAACCTAGGAGAATATAACCTAAAAAATGTTACTATGTTTACAGAATATTTTTTTTATTAAGAGTTTACACAACAATAATGATAACAATGTGGAAATAATACAACATAAGATATAAACATGCACATAAGTACAACTCAATTACAATTAACAACTCTCAAGAGTTCCATGACATATAATTACTTTTAAATTAACTAATATACTAAGAACAACCATAAGTACACAATCCCATAAATGTCAAAGAATAACAAGTACATCATTATATAAATGCAACATAAACACAACTGATACAACATAGGGTACATAAAAAATTATCATCCACTACACAAGTCGTAGGGTATGCAATAAAGAATCGTATACAAAGTACATATACAACATCTTGAAAGATCTCACATTTGATAAATTGATACAAGATAAAAATATAAACATCTTAAGATAGATATGAACAAACCTCCAATGAAGAATAAGAAGAAGGTAACAGCAACAATAATCATCCAACACCATCATGAATGTCATAATCTCAATGGTAAAATAATCACTACCACACAACCTCGTGGAACCAAAGGTGCACTCTCACCGTACTGAGGAGATAACAAAAGACCCCACTCGGATATCAAACACCAAAATCTAACACAATACAACACCTAAGAAAGATATCTTGAAATATCTCTATCTCAAGAGGCACAACACAAGCTACAAAGGTAAACATAATAATCTAGGAAACCAACACATGTAGGAAACCTAAGATGAATAAACGGAAGTGTCATCACATGAGTCAACTCTAGAGTTACCCTGGAAGTCTCATTGGACCCCGCACCCCTAGTGACTCTATGTGGTATCAATAACCTCTCATACAAACAAGGCTACCAACTATGCCTCATCTAATCCACACAAGCATCCAACATCTTCTCACAAACCATCCTATCCTATACTAGCATTCAAGTCATGGGTGAGGAACACAGACATCTTATTAATGTATTTCTCCTAATAAATTTTATTAAATTATCTCTTATTAAGTCAACTTACAATAAGTTATCCTGGCAGCTACTTGTGGGACCTGGTGCTTATTGAAATCCACTCCCTATCTATACACTTAGATAACATACCTAGACTCACAAAACCATAAATACATCTCATAAATCATTCTGATCAAAAACTGTTCCACAAAACCACAAGGAACATGCACTAGTTCTCAAAACCATAATCTCAAAGAGTTCACATAAATTTAATATTTGAACAAAGATTGGGTAAAAATATTGAAACCATTATCACATTACAAACACTATAAAAACCTATGCCACAGCAAAAGATGTAAAACCCTAAGCCTCTGGTACCAATTCCTAAAAGCCAACTTAATGTTGCTCATATCAACAATCAAACACAACCAAAACTCCAATAATAAATAGATCAACATTTAAATTATAATCAGTAATATTTAAATATATATATCATTATTATTCTTTTTTTCTAAAATAATTCCTGTGTATGGAAAAAAAAATTTAAAAAAAAATTTATTAATTTTTTTTCTAATAATAGAATTTTTAAATATGGAATACCACTACATACAAATTCTAAAAAAAAAAAATTTAATTTACTTTTTTATAAAAATAGAATACCGTTGCATGCAAATTCCAAAAAGAATACTTTTCTCAAATAACATGCAACTAAATATATTTTTCCTAAATAACATACAACTGTATATATCTTTCCTAAATAACATGCAACATAATATGTGTTCCCTAAATAACATGCAACTAAATATATCTTCCTTAAGTAAAATGCAATTGAATATATCTTTCCTAAGTAACATGCAACTGAATATATCTTCCTTAAATAACATGCAACTGAATATATCATTCCTAAATAACATGCAACTAAATATATCTTCCTTAAATAATATTCAATTGAATATATCTTTTCTAAATAACATGCAACTGAATATATCTTCCTTAAATAACATGCAACTAAATATATCTTTCCTAAATAACATGTAACTAAATATATCTTCCTTAAATCATGCAACTGAATATATCTTTCTTAAATAATATGCAAGTAAATATGTCTTTCCTAAATAACATGCAAGTGAATATATCTTCCTTAAATAACATGGAAGTGAATATATCTTTCCTAAATAGCATGCAAGTGAATATATCTTCCTTAAATAACATGCAATTGAATATACCTTTCCTATTTTCTTTTAATTCTATAAAAATATTATGTTCATATGCATATCAATATATGTATGCTCATATGCATAATAATATATATATTCTTCATTTAATCTTCTTTAAAATGATATATTCCCAACTAAAGATCCAGGGTTTAACAACTATTAACATAAACAAGAGTTTCTCCTCACACAACAAAACCCAAAAAGTCGTTCAAATCCAAAACCTCAAACAATGGAAACCATGAAACAATCAACGGAAAAACCTTCAACAATATGGTAAACACAATGTAAACAATCTTTTCGAAAGAAAAATGCAAAGGGATTTCAAAACCCTACCTTAATCCACTAATGCTATGAAACAACAAAGACCAATCTCAACCCAAAAATACAAGATTTCAAAAATTTCTTTAATTCCAAATCCAGAGCCAAAACATATGTCCCCATTACTAACCAAAATAAATTCTAATATAGAAAACCCAGCAATCAGGGCTGAAACATGCAACTCCTAATCAGAAATAGAACTCAACTATTAAAAACAATAAAATAGTTAACTCTAAATCCCAGAAATAAGAACTCAAGTCCAACATTATTTTTATCAACTTTAATTTATTAAAAGAATTGTTAATTTAATTTTCCTCAACATAAGTCTCTTTAACTCAACTTGATTTCAAAAGGTTAAGCTCTAATTTTATAACAAATTTGTAATTCTCGCCCTAGTATCTTCATATTTTGGACTGACAGGTTTATTAATTTGTTACTTGGATTATATGTTTGGACTATTTCATTTCATGATGGGAGATTTGAGCATATATATAATATATTTGGTTAATATAATTAATTATGGAGATAATAAATGATTTAACATGAAAAGATGTATAGATGTTTAGGAATGAACTATTTGTGAAATGATTCATACTTGATTTATATTATGATGTTTATGATGGATCTAACCCTACTAATCCCATTATGTTTTGATGATTACTCTGGTTGATGTGAGTGTAGGATGAGGAGAGGTAGTCGTAGTTACTCCTACGGGAGATCCACACAATGTCGCATTCTCCCTCCTTGTTTGTCACTATTTGTGCATATATATGTGTGTGTGTGTGTGTGTGTGTGTGTTGTAGGATGCAGGTACTAAGCATCGAATCCACCTGGCCACACAGGTTTGAGCGTGCCTTCAAAATCCTTAAACTATTTTTGTATGGATATTTTACCAAGGTACTCTCGAGGAATTCCCATGGACTTAGGTTCTTGTTTAGGAGGTTACCTTAGTTGGGGATTTGTGTGCAATGATATGATATTTGTTTTGAGATTTATGTTATAAGTTGGATTTACTTTTTTATAAATATATATTTATTTTATATATGTATTATAATTGAATATATGTTATATATGTATGCGTATATGTAGGTGCACACATATATACCTATGCATATATAAATATTATTACTTATGTGTTTTATTTACTTGTACAATGGTATCTTTGATGTTTAAATAAAATTTATTAAATAAAAATAATAAAGAAAGTAAAAGGGAACTTATTTTGGTAAAACTAGCTATCTAGGAGATTTGAACCCGAGACCTCCTATAAGTTAGGCTAGTTTGTTTCCAATTGAGCTATGTGTGTTTCTTGAAAGCTTTTGTGTTCCCTTTTCTTGTTATAGCCTTATTTAGGGAATAAGTTAATTAAAATAATAAATAGCTTAAATATTTGTTTGCGGGGAGAGTTGATTAAATTCTCAACAAACTATAGTATTTGGAGAAGTTTCTTCCCGTAAAGAAACTCTTCCAACCATATAGTTTGGAGGATAAATCATTATCAGAAGAGGACTTTGGAGATTAGAAGAATTAGGATAAATTTAGGAGTTTGAGAGAAATACATTATTTTGAGGGTTTTCTATTTTTCAATCACCATTCTATGAGGGCACTTAGGATTTTTCCGAGGAAGAGGAAATATTGATTGTTGGAGGAAATTCTGTCTAGGAGGCCACCATCTCACCAGTTCTCAAAGCTTGGAAGTTGTTGTGGTGTGCACAAGCTCCAGAAGGAATTCTCTACAAGACTCTAGGTAGGGTCTCGATCCAGAAAAATGTACCTCATTTCCTGTATGCTTGTATGTGGAATGTGTGTGTGTGTGAAATGTATTCATAAGTTATTTTCATTAATATGGTTTTAGGAAGAATGTAGTTTATATTTTGTTGTTTAGGAATGATGCATCCAAGAAGATGTAATGTATGTTGTTGTGTTAAATAAATTTGTCAAATTTCTTTCCTGGAAGTTTATGATTACTTTCATTACTATATTATGGTGTACTTGATTATTTATTGATGGTTTAGGGAAGTTTAGGAAGGTTTAGGGAAGGTTAGGATGGATTAGGGAAGCAATGCAATCAGTTTTCGTCTTCTATGCTTTTGCATATTTCTACTTTCTTTTTGTAAGTTTTGATCATATGGTTTTGTTTTGTGCTTCATGGTATGTTGAGGAAGTGTTTTGGAAGTGGTACTGAGGTACCTAAATCAGGTAGACCTCGGGGAACCTTCCCCGGGCACTCTCCACACCTCAAAATAGCATATTTGGGCAAATTCTGGGTGTTTTTGAGATAGTCTCATATGAGCATTCATGGAATGTTGTATGATTTTGTACTATTACCCATATGAGCATTGGTGGATTATCATATGTGCATGTATGGATTGTCATATGGGAAAGTATAGATTTTCATACAGGATTTTAGAGGGTCCTAAGGGCTAAATTTGGTCAAATTTTGGGCTTGAGACTTCTATAACCTGATTCATATGCTTGGGCTAAAACTTATCTCACTTCTACATGTCCATATCTTTATTTTTTGGTGTTATAATATGTTTTTAAGATTATTCATTACATGGCATTGTTTCTTACGTTCATATAATAAGGCTAGGACTCGTCTTGATGGTCTGAGTGCACAAGAGGGTTCCATAGACTTGCAAATTGAACCTTTAGAAATACATCTTGGTGTCTTTGGCTTGTGTATGGGTAGGGGACTAGGTAATCTAGGTGAGTGACTCATCATAGGTGTAGTAACCCAAAGTGGTTGTCAGATGATCTTATGGATGAGTTGGTAAAAAGTGATAACCTAATAATGAACTTGGGAAAGGGGGGGTTTCAAAAGATAATGAAAGACACATAAATGTAAGTCCACATAGACCTGTTGGAGTACCGGGACCATAGATAACTACCAGGGTGGATCCTTATTTAGAAAGGGGGGACTAGAGTTACATGGTTGCCAAGTTAGATCCCAATGTACAGGCTGTGTGATGACACTCACCTAGATGGTATGCTAGAAACCTAACCTAGATGGTATGTCTTTTCTTTTATTTTCAAGTGTTGGTTTTGTAAAGTCTTAGGTTTCTTTAGGCCTTTTGAGTATCTTGGTTCTATCTCCTAGCACAGGGGGTGGAACTTCTTTAGTTTCACATGGTTGGGTGGCAAATATCTTTCGAGGTACTATTTGTGGTTCGTAGCTTGGATGTGTTTCAGATTTCATGCAATAGTAAAGATTTCTCAATTTGTATCATGTACTATTGTAATGCAAGATATAAATATCTCTTGTAAGCTTTCCAGCCATTCAATGTAATTATTAATGTAATTGTATTTATTATTGTAAATTGAAAGAATAAAGCAATGTAATCAGGAGGGATAGTTTTAAGGTTTTATCAAGGGATGTTATCTAAAGATTCAAAAGTTGTAATGAAAAGTGTAATCTTGTATTAATTATTTTATCTCTCATATTTTGGAATGAAAAGAAATGTCTCAAATGTAAAGGTTTGATTGAAATTGTAAAAAGATAGTTATTCAATGTGTAGGTAAAAGGAATGATAATGAGTTAGGAAGTAGAAGATATAGTTGTGAATGAAAGATTATGTTCTTACCTTTCTCTTATATTCTATAATGCAAAGGAAAAAGGAAATAGAATTCAATTAGGTTAGTAATGAAATGAAATGCTTTTATTGTAAATGAATTCAATAAGGGAACCTTAAGGAATGTACTTTGTGGATGTTAATAATGAAATGTTAGAATGTTAGAAAAAAAAAAATTAGTTTTAATTTTAGGTGAAAAGACCTGATTCCTTATGGGTTCATTAGCAGGGACATTACATTTGGTATCAGAGCACTGGTTGCTACATTGAGAGCTCAGGTTCTATTTATGTTTAAAGCTTAACCTCTTCAACACATTGAATACTCATTTAAAACTAGTTACCTAAAACTTATGTTGTAGCACTCTTCCAAGATGCCTCCAGTCACCCACGGAAGAGCTAAGGACAGAGTTCAACAATCTTCCTCGAGATCTCACCCAGAGAGTTCCCATGGGGAATATGAGGGGTAATGAGATAAAGACAACCATAGGGATGAGATCCAAATTAATGACTCAGAAGGAGCCCAACTTAGACAACTTATGCAACAACTTCTGCATAGGCTTGACAACCTCAAAAATAGAGTTAATTTCAAAGAAGGAAATCAATCTCATCACCAAGATAGGGAAAGGGAGAGGATCCCTAAGAGAAGGCAAGCTATGCCTGGATCTAAGGAAAAGGATATCACTCACATGAGGGACTTAGTCAAGGTCAAGGTACCCTTTTTCTATGGAAATGAAGGGGGATCTACAGCAAAAACTTGGTTGTTCGACCTTGAGAGATGTTTCTCTATGCAACCCTTTAGCAGTAATGTCAAGGCTAGATCTATCATTATGAATATAAGGAAATTTGCATCTACCTAGTGGTGCATGGAAGAGGACAAACTTCAAGTCAACATTAACACTATTTCTTGGGAATTGTTCCTAGAAAGTTTTAAGGATCGTTTCATGTCTGATTAGTGGAGACAAGGAAGGGCAGAATAATTTCACCACCTTAAACAAGCCAACATGACGGTGGAAGAATATGAAATGAAATTCTATGAACTTAAGCCTTTTTCAGGTTATAAAGATGACGGCCCCATCCTTGTACAAAATTTCATAAGAGGTTTGAATAACCATCTATCAGGAGATGTGGCAGTTCTAGAACCCAAAAATCTTCGGGATGCTATCACTAAGACATTCCTAGTTGAAAGAAAGGTTAAAGGAAAAGGTGGCTATTCTAGTGGCCAAACATTCAATGTTGGGTTAGGTTCTAAAGGAAACTTTGACCAAGGAAATTATAACTCCAAGAACCAACAATCATCTTTTAAAGGAGGACATAACTTCCACAAAAAGAAATTCCAAAATAAAAACCAAGGCAATGGGAAGTTTCAACAACCCCAGAGCTGTAGCAATAATCAGACTTGGCAAAGGTTTCCTCCTCCACCATCCCAAAATTCTTAAAATTTCAATAAAGGAGGTTATCAACAATCTAGTGCACCTCCTGCAAAGAACTTTGGAATGAATACTGAGTGTTATTCTTGTGGACAACAAGGAATCATTGCAGTTCGTCACTCTTAACACACCAATTTCACCAATCAGAATCTGATAGTTTCAGAACCAACTATGGGAGATGTTGGCCAATCTCATAGGGTATTTTCCATAGTAGAGCATAGACAAGATGATCACCAGAACATTGTCATAGAGACTTCAGGTTCGTTAAAGGGTAAACCTATTTCTATCCTCTTTGACTCAGGAGAAAATGACTCCTTCATATCCCATTCTTTAATAGAAAAGTGCGGGCTAGTGGTCGTAGGGAAAGGAGTTAAGTGGTAGGTAGAGCTAGCCTCTGGGGCTAAGACGATCATAGATTTATGTGTTCAAAATTGCAACTTGGGATTAGGACATTTCTCTACCAATGTTTATCTTTGATTAATTCCTCTTGGATCATATGCAGTTGTCCTAGGAATGGATTGGTTAGCATCTCATGAAACCAGGATAGGTTGCAAAAAGAATCTCATTCATTTTTTAGATGATTTGGGGAAGCCCAACACTATTATGGGAATCTAACAACCTATATCACTCTGTATGATATTGTGTCTATGAATTTTGTACCTAGCTATAGACACAACACTTCAGTAAAACATTAGATGTTAGCAAAAACCAAAATCTATAATGAAATGGAAACTAAACTAACTAGGCGATTTACTGCCTTCTAGTAGATGCAAGTATGATACTCTCAGATCAGACCAAGATCAGTGACAATGCAACACCTAAACAAAGGATTTGAATGCAAAATATGAAAGACTATGAATGCAGATTAAGCTATATTTTTGGATTTTCTATGCAATAATAATGAAAAACTGTATGAATCTTAGCTAATATGAATGAAATGGAATGCAGTTTTAATCTAAGAATGATATGAAGATGAAATCTATGATATGAAACTATGCAAAAGCTATGAAATATTATGATCAACTATGAAAGATCTCACAAATCACCTGTCGCAAGTGCTCAATCCTTCAATCGCCAATTCACCAGAGTAATTGTGCAAATTCAAGTGTTGATAATTATGAAGAGTTGAGCCTTGTTTTTATAGAAATCCAAGGCTTTGAGGATGCAGGAGAAAAGCCATAAATCACTCTTGATAAACTCAGGTTGATTTTTGAGTTATCAGGAAATTAGAGATAATTAACTCACAAAAATCATGCAAAAGCAAAGTTTTACTCAAAATAGAGTTTAGATCAAATTTCAACTCATCATCAAATGTTGAGTTTCAATTTTTTAAATTGATTGTTAATTTCTAGTTGCCTGCTTTTCTGATTGTGTATGATTTAATTATAAATTAATTAAAAATAAAGTGATTTATTCTCAACTTAACTAATTTTTGAAATAAAACAATTGATTTATGGGTTAATCAATTATTAAATCAAACTTTATTCAAAAACTATATTATTAAATATTGACAATTGACATGAATTAATTAAATAAGAATTTAATCAATTAGTCATGAGATTTTAGATTTATTGTCAAAATTAAATAATATAATTTAGGAATAAATATAATTAACTAATTAAGTGGCAGTATTAAATATGATTAATTAAACATTTAGAATATTCAATTAATCAAATTTTAGGATAAATAGGATTTATCACCAAATAATTATTAAATTAGGATAAATAGGAATATTTCCAGAAATATTCCCCGATGCAGAATTTAGGATAAAATCAATTAGGATTTGATAATGTGCAGATGTGCCTTAGGTTAGGACTTTTGATGTTGATTTCATTCAAATTGAAGATGTAGGAGGTTAATGAACCTATAGCCCATTTTTGGGGTATTACATTTTGCCCCTCTTTGAATCACTATGCAAAGCGTAGTGGTTCAAAGAATAATCTATGTATGATAAAGATGTTTGAGATTGAAACTGATTTAAAAGATTTGAAAGATTAACCGATTCCGAGATAGAAACCGATTGAAAGATTTAAAGATTCAAGATTTAAGATTTAGGTCCTGAGTGACCAGAGATAATGTCAACTATAGCAACAATGAACCAATAATTACAAAAAGTGCCAAAATGTCTGATTCTGAACCTTATGATTGTGAAGAAGTGAGTGACTGATTCCAGACCTGAATGTCCTTGTATGAATCATATTGGTATCACATCTTGAACCCATCAGTTATGAACAAACAAGGAAATGACGCTAATGAACCGATAGTCACGAAAAGCTAATACAGTTTACAAGATAGATTAGGATACCAGATTGATATGGATCTTGATGAATCTGATATGCCCCAAGAATCACTAGATTTGCCCCAAGCAACAAGGACTTTAGATGAATCAGCAACTAGACGTGGTTGTTGTCTTGATTACTAAGGAAAGATTTGATTTTCAGATTTAGATTAACAGACTTTGAATGATGTGCAATACCATGCCCCCTTCGGGATTAAAATTGAAATCTGACAAGAAAAGTCAGCGTTATAGTTTAGAAGCATGTTAATTGATTCGAGAAGTGGTTATACACGTTTGAGAATGCATTCTGCATCGTTTGGAGGTCCCGAAGACCAAGTTTGACTAGGTTTGACCATGAGTTGACCATGGTTGACCAAGTTGAAATTCGAATAGTTTGATGTAAGATAATTAGTTAAGTTGAATTCTAGATTTCTGTGATGATTGAAGGTCAAATATGAAAACAGTCGGCCGTCCTGGGCCCAAAAATTTTAAATCACAATTTTGACATAGTAAATGATCTCAGATTTTGATTTTGATCCCGAAAATGGGTTCAGAACATTGAAATTAGCCAGGGGTGCAATTTTCATGAAAAATGAAGCACTTTTGAAAATTAGGTCAAAAGCTATATAAAGGTCAGAAGGGTCATTTTCACCGTTGACTTTTGAAAACCTTATGGAGCCCTCTGAGCGAGAAAATGGAAGAAATGAAGGTACCTCTCAATTCCCATCAATTTGAGTGCAGCCGCAGACATTAGAGACCTCGACAGTGTGGACATTCGGTAAGTGGACCTCTGTGCCTCTCTGAAAATTCAATTTTTGCATGTTTGTAGCATGTTTAGGTTATTTTTCGTACGTTTGTAATTTCAAATTTTTGCATGCATGAAAGCTCGTACGACTATCCTTCATGACTCGTACGACTTTCCAATTTAATTGCCTTTGTCCTATGAGAACCCCCCAAGACTTGTATGAGAGGGACCCAAGAGTCGTATGACATTTCGTCGGGTCCCTCCTCTATCGTACGGGAAACCTTAGAAACTCGTATCACTATGCTTTGTCGTATGATACCTTGCAGAAACTTGTACGAGTTTTAGTGCCAGTCTGAATTATCGTATGGGAAATAGTGAGCTTAAAACTCCATCTTAGGTCAAAATTTTTTATTTTTTGATTTCTTAGGCCAATTGCTAAGCCTTGAATGTACCTTCTGAGATGGTTAAGTATTCAATTTCTATAATGTTAGCCTATTTTTCAACCAAATTACTGATAGGATTCCCTATTTCTATATTGTGTAGGTTATATATCCTGATGTTCATGTGCGCATTTCTCATCCTGCCACTCAGAGACTCTGTGTATCACTACTTGACCCTATGAGGGTACATCTTGCTTCCTGCGGTTTTGAGTATCTGATCCGATTACCCAAGATTAGGGTAAACCATGGACTATTGACTTCCTTGATAGAGAGGTTTCATTCTAAGACCCAGACTTTCCACTTGCCGACTAGAGAGATTACTGTCACACTCGAGGATGTGTACAGGATTCTGCGCATACCTTTCCATGGTCAGCATCCTGATTATGTGAGTTCGAGGAACTCAGGTCTACTAGCATTCAGACGTCTTTTAGGAGATGATACACAGTTGACTGCTTCTATTTCTTGGGAGACCTTGGTACAATGCTATGGGTAGACCCATAGATTAGAGTGCATTATTTTTGGGATGATAGGAGGCGTCATTATGTCAGACCATCAGCAGAACGGTCTATTGATGGGTTGGGCCCCGATGGTGGCACGGTTGATGGCTACTCCTTCTGAGTTAGCTTGGGGTCAGTGCATGCTTGCACATGTGTTCTCTGAGATGCACGAGATCATGTATTAGGAGGGGAAATATTTTTCCTCTGGTGCTTTAGTTCTTCAGATATGTTTGTCAGTCACAGCGCCAGCCACAGGAGCCAGTGATTTATACGTATTCAGGTTATGTTACACAGGCTCACATGGGCTACACAGAGTACTTGAGGCAGTGCTTAGATGATATGACATTTGTAGTATGGAGACCATATCTGCTTATAGAGGCCTGGCCTACTGCTAGAGAGTAGTTATTTCTGTTAGAGCCATGTATTGATTGGGAGATCCACATCTGTTATTGAGCACTTCTTGATTACCAAGGTATGGAGACAATATGGCATCATCCAGGATGCACCATAGGAGCACGCTACATATGCATGGATTTTGAGAGAGCTTGGATTAGGATGGGGCCCTCGGCTTTCATATGCCTTATGCACATAGGAGTATAGTGGTATAGTCGGCAGAGACTGGGATTATAGAGTAGATGTGGCTGATGCTAGTGTCACATATGGTTTCATTGGATGGCTTGCAAAGAACCTGATTTATAGGTTCTCAGATCTGACAAAGTTGATTCCTTCCATGGAGGAGGCCATGGATGTTATAGGTGCCCCAACAAGTTGAGGATAGAGGTGTACACAAGTACAAATACCCCAGCCTACACCTCCTAGGCTGAGAGCAGTGATGACACCACAGAGACTAGCTGGACATGCTAGACCACCTCCTCATCCTACTAGTTCTTCAGCAGGTAGACCTTTAGGTACTTCAAGGAGACATACTAGAGGAGAGAGTGGCATTTTGGGTAGTGTGGGCATAGTGGATGATGTACTTGCAGCTAAGTAGGTTGTAGGTGGTGATGGTCCTGATCCATTACAGGAGGATACTAGTTTTGATTTAGGTGCTGAGGTTAGATGTCATAAGGCACAGAGAGAAGAGACTACAGAGCAGCCTACTGTAGATAATGATATGCTGACGGTAGATGCTGATCCTAGTGTACCACTTACTCCATAGGAGATTAGCAGATGATTGAGATTATAGGTCTGGGACCTAAAGGTATAGAGTGCACGTTGGGAGGAGATATTTATGGAGGCAGATAGACAGTGTTCTGAGCTTCATGGTGAGGTTCAGAGATTACAAGCAGAGGTTATTCACCAGACCTCTCAGGCCACATATTATGTGTCTACTTACTATACTATTGTCCCAGTTACACAAAGAGTTCCTTTGTATTCTTAGTATATGTTAGCATCAGAGGGAGCTAGGGCACCTAGAGCTGAGGCAATGCCAGATGCACCACCACCACCTCCACCAGATTTAGAGGAGCATGTAGATGGCTGATCTATTGATGTATTCTGATATTTTTGCTCTTTTGATTTTGATATTATTCTCACTTCTGACAGCTCACATGAGCTCATTCTTTTGTACATTGTGCCAGTAGTGCACCCCTGACTATTTCGAGTTTTATGATATATATATGAGATCGAGAGTTTTGGTTGTGACTTCATGTGTACTTGTCATGTTTTTTATTTATGATGATATCATGTGGTGTAAATTCCATGAGTAGAGTAGAATGTATGTATGGATTTATGCAATGCAATGGTTTCTTTCAAATGTATGAATGTTATGCAAATGTGATTGATTATGGAAAGTGTATGTATGGAAATGTATGCAATGCAATAGATTGAATGAATGATTATGAATATGTAATGTAAATGCAACGATACACATGATATGTTTTGCAAGTATTGATGAAGACAAGTACTCAGTCTTATGTCAAGAAGGATGTCTAACCCAAGATAGCGACTACTTGCGGTTCTATGAGGAAACCTTCGTATGAGATTCAGCTCTTCATTTTCAGTTTAAGTATAGTTTTTAGAAGAATTGTTGAAGATTTTCAAGCAATTTGTGAGATCATGCAATCATGCAAAGTGTAAAATGACATGCAAAATGAAATGAAACCTAAGACCTAGGACCTAGTCACTGATCATGTGTCGGTCATTTGTCATCATTGAGTTTTTAGGTAACCAAATAAGTCAATACAATGCCCACTAGTTATGAAACCATAGACATATGAATATCGATTTGTATGTGCAAGAATCAAACTGGCTAGACAACCATGGACATATGAATATTGATTTTGTTTTTAGAATGTCGGATTAGATATAAGCACCAAGGAATAAATGCCAAGATGACTTGAATATCATATCCATTTTGATATAGCAATTTGTATAAGCATCAAAATATAAACATCATGATGACCAGAATACACCTTGCAGTCAAACACATCAAACAGTCAAGAGATCATTCTAAATCCAGTGTAAATTACCCGTAGTGACCCTTTATTGTTCACATCCTTAGGAAAGATCGTGTTTCACAGTAGGAGAAAGAACTCACTCAAAAAGACAATAGTTAGATCAAACTTCCTTGAATTTTCTAGGTATCAATGGTCGAGGTACTGATGGCCATCCAATTTGAGATAGAGGCTCTTACAAACGGACACCATTTCAATCCAGAATTTCCAAAGTTGTTAGATTTTCACATACAAGTAGAAAACAAAGAAAAGATTATGCCCCCAGTCATCACTCTCTAAATCCTATAAAGGACATCATTGAAGAGCTCGAAGGGACACAATATGCAAAAATCTCAATGCGAATCAGTAACCATACAAGGAGATAAAAGCATGTAAAAGCATAGATTGTTTTCAATTTGTGTTTGATTGTGTTGTTGTAGATGCAAAATCCTTTCTGGAGAGGAGATAGACTAATTGACTAGGATGTAGCTTCGAAGGACTCTGACTAGATATGACATATCTAAAGTATACTAAGGACTATAGGATATGACTTTGATTGCCCCCAAGTTTGAAAAATTGATAGGATACAGATGCTTTGAGTTGATTGGTGCACAGACTGACTTTATTGAAAATAGGAATACAGGAACAAACCAGGAGATATGTACAAACTAAAGCAAGACTAAAAGCTGGGAAAGACCAAGATTGTGTTGATAGATGGAGCATGTTGAACAAGTGGCGGTTGTTTGCCGAGTTTTCACCATCTTGGCAGAGATTCTATTTTTGCTACCAAGGCACTTGTTTCCAAGTTTTCACCAAGGCATTTTTTCTTTTTCTCATTTTTTTGTATTTTTCATCTTTTTGATTTTTTTTATTTTTTTGGTATTTTTTTATTTTTTTGTGAATCATCAAGGTGCCCATTGCTAGGTTTTCACCAAGATGTTCATTCTTTCAGGACTTTTTCAGATATTTAAGATTTTTTCAGGACATTTTACCATACACTGAATGCCTTAGGCATAGAATTTCTTTAGATGGAGAACATTGATTGGTTCTCGAAGCTATTCTCCTTCATTCATTGAGAGTTGATAGGCTCCAAAGCCAAAAGTAGTAGTGATAACAAAGGGTCCCAACTAGTTGGGTTCAAACTTCCCCTTGCGCTCTCTATGTGATTGATTTTTAGGATTCTCTCAAGACTAGATCACCAACCTGAAATTCTCTATGTTTGACTTTCTTGTTGTAGCCTCTAGACATTCTTTTCTGATATACTCTGAGATGATCATACACTGCTTATCTGTGCTCATCTAGTAGTTCAAGTTCTTGCAACCTAGACACTCTATAGTCATCATCAGTTACTAGCATGGGATTTCAACCTCAATAGGCAGTACCGCTTAAGACCCATAAACTAAAGTGAAAGGTGTAGCCCCATTGGGCATTCTGATACTTGTTTTGTAGGCCTAGAGAGCTGGATTGATCATAAGATGCCAATCTCTTCCTATTTTATTAACTGTACAGTGCAAGATTTTCAATAGATTCTTTTTTGAAGCCTCTACTTGTCCACTCCCTTGAGGATAGTAAATAGATGACCAATGTTGTGTAATCTTGAATTTGGCACATAAATCATCCAAGTCTTTGTTCTTGAATTGTCCACCATCATCTATGACTATAGAATGTGGAATACCATATCTGCAAATGATGTAGTTCAAGATGAACATAGATATTTTCTTTCCAGTTGCTTGTATTAAAGGGACTGCTTCTACCCATTTTGTGAAATAATCTGTAGCTATGATTATATGGGTATGCCCATTAGAAGAATGAGGATGTATGGATCCTATAAGATCAAATTCCAATTGGTGGAAAGGCCATTATGTAGTGAAGGGAATTAGATCTCTCCCTAGAGCATGAATTAAGTTGCCATGCACTTGGCACTTTTGACAGTTCTTAGCAAACTTGATAGACTCTCCATTTCCAGCCAATAGTACCCAGCCCTAATAAGTTTTGGGCTAATGTTAAACCATTCGGGTGTGACCCACAAATACCATCATAGACTTCCTCTAACGCATGTTGAGAATCTTCCTATTCTAAACATCTAAGTAGTGTACCATCTAGACCTCATTTGTACAGATCATGACCAATGATAACATATCAGGAGGCATTGCGGATAAGGTATCTCTTTTCATGGTGGTTAAAGGTATCGGGAATGATTTGGTCTTTGAAATAGGAGAATAGGTTTTTATATCTGGATGAATCATGACCTACAATAGTGCAAATCATGTGAGTTTTAGGGGAATCATATGCAGGATAAGATAGTGCTTCCACCAGGAACTCATAGCGTAGCTCATGTTCAGGCTGCTGCAATAAAGTAGATAGCATTGCCATTGCATCAGCAGCTATGTTCTCTGTTCTAGGAATTTGCTCAAATGTGATAGATATGAAGTATTTATTTAGATCATCTACCATTATTTTGTATGGAATGAGCTTTTCATCCTTCATTTGATACACATCATTGACTTGATGGATTACAAGTTGTGAATCTCCATGAATGTGTAATTCTGTTACTCTCCACTCAATTGCTATTTTCATACCATTTAAAAGGGCTTCATATTCTGCAATATTGTTGGTACAAGGAAATTTAATTTAGAATGCCTGAGGAATGGAGTATCCCTAAGGAGTGATAAACAAATACCTGCTCTAGATCCATTTCGTGTATAGGAGCCATCAAAGAACAATTGCCATTCTCTAGAAGAAAGGTTCATGATAGAGGAATCTAGAAATTCCATTTGCATTGGTGTGTCATCAAACAAAGGTGCATCTTCTAACTAATCAAAAATAACTTGGCCTTTAATAGCTTTTCTTTCAACATATTCAATGTCAAATTCACTTAAGAGCATGGCCAATTTGGCTAATCTACCCGTGAGGGTAGCTTTGCTTAGTAGGTACTTTAGTGGATCAATCTTAGCTACTAAATGCATGGTATGAGCCAACATATAATGTCTCAATTTTCATGATGCAAAGATCACATCTAGACAAGCCTTTTCAATCATAGAATAATTATTTCTGTATGCCACCAGTGTCCTATTGATATAGTATATAGCTCTTTCCTTCTCATTCTCATCATGTTGTGTAAGCAATGCCCCCAGTGATGTATCTATAGCAGAGACATATAAGATCAAAGGCTTCCCTTGAATGGGAGGCATCAAGATAGGAGGATTTGATAGATATTTCTTGATATGATTAAAATTATTTTCACATTCCTCATTCCATGCAAAAGTCACACCTTTATGTAATGTCTTTGTAAAAGGTTGTGATATGTCCGCTAGCTGAGATATGAAGCATTTGATAGATTGAACTCTCCCTTACAATGTCCTCATTTGACTAATATTCTTCAGGGGTTGCATCTCCATTATAGCCTTTACTCTAGTTGGATCAACTTCAATGCCCTTCTTTGAAACTATGTATCCTAAGAGCTTTCCAGAAGTGACACCAAAAGAACACTTCTTAGGATTTAGTCTGAGACTAAATTTTTCCATTATGTCTAGTATCTTGCTCAAGTCATTTAGATGTTCAGCTCTAATCATAGATTTTTCTAAAGTATCATCAACATAATCCTCCATAGTTTGATGCATCATGTCATGAAAAATGGATGTCATAGCTCTGTGATATGTAGCACCAGCATTTTTAAGCCCAAATGGCATGACATTCCAACAGAAGGTACCCCATGCACATATAAAAGAAGTTTTCTCTTGATCCTCTGGAGCAATTTTGATTTGATTGTAGCCAGAAAAACCATCCATCAAAGAATACATCTCGAAGCCCACAATCATGTCCACTATCATATCAATCTTAGGTAGTGGAAAATTATCCTTAGGGCATGCTTTGTTTAGATCTCTGAAATATGTGCATACTCATTGATTTTTTTGGTTTTGAAATAGGTACAATATTAGAGATCCATTCAACATAGTCAATAACGCAGATGAATCTGGCTTTTAGTAGCTTCTCTAATTTGGCTTTTACCAAGAGTGCAACATGAGGATGCATCTTTCTCAATTTCTTCTTAATAGGTTTGATGTTGGGAGCTATAGACAAATGGTGCATTATAAGATCAGGATCCAACCCTGGCATATCTAAATATTTCCATGCAAAGTTGATCTTCTTTTCTATTAGGAATGTGGTAAATTTTTTATTTTCTTCTTCTGATAAGGATTGTGCTACATGGATCAACTGTGGTTCCTTTGTTGTTCCCAAGTTGATAGATTGAGTGGGCTTAATTAGAACTAGAGATCTGTCATGTAAATGACTCAGAAGAACATCAAATATCTCATCCTTAGGCACCTCAATGAGGTTTTCACCTTTGGATATGTCTTTTATTTTTACTTTTGTAGGTTCTGAGACTGCCACAAAGTGGTTTTCACCCTCAGAACTCCTTTTCTTTTTATTCTTATTCTTATATTTCTGACTATGATACTTGATTTCTGACTCCTTCATGCTAATGCTCGGTTCATTGATGGAAGTCCTCATAGGCTCAACTACATTGAGGTAGCAAGCAAGGGCATAGTCATTCGGGAAATTAAAGATACCTTGGCTCGGATTCATGGAAGTTTGGTCAAGAAGGTCAATATGTTGGATAGTCAAAGTGGGAAAAGATTGGGAGATAGTGTTTATAGATATGGATCTGTCATCATTGGTCCTAACCTAACACTCAATTTCAAAGGTGATATTACAACTTAAAACATTCAATTCATGAATAGGCTCAATGTCATTGTGGGAGTCTAGTTCAGCCATAGGTGGATCAGACTTGTTAAGTTCATTATTTCACTCTAGACTTACGTTGGGTTTAGGTGCATATTGGTGAATAACATCAATATGTTTTTATGTGATAAGCTCATCTTCCTATGGAATGACTCCCCATTCATAGTCATTAGATTCTTCATCTATGCCTCTAGGAAATCTAAGAACATGAGTAAAGTCGGGATGAATACCCCAAGAAGGGTTACCCTCAGATTCTGATTTGAATTCATACTCATGGGAATCCATCTCAGAATAACTACCACCTTCCTCTTTGTCTAATTGATTGTCTTCAAGATTAGTTGGTTCTTTTGGTGCAACTATCTCTTGCTCTATAGTAGGTTCTTGTGTTTCTACTACATTAATTCTTTTTATTGGATCATCTTCAGCATCAAGGAGGTCTTTTATCTCTTTACGCAAGAACTCATAGGGAATGAGATCTTTAGTGGTTTTTGAATCATCACTATCAGATTGTTATGTTGTTTCTCCCTTTAGTTGATTTGTTGTGGATGGCTCAATCTGTTCTAAGACATGTGGGGAGTTCTTGCTAAGACAGAAAGGTTTCTTCTTATATCCTAGACCTATTGTATTTTTGTTTTCTTAGCCATGATGATCAAGAGGTGACAAAAGACCTTTACCCTGTAGTCCTAGGGGTCCTTTTCCTTTATATCCCATTTTTGTGATTAGTTTATCTCCTGGGCCATATGACTTAGAAGGGATATTCGGTATTTTAGCATCACATTTTTTAACCACTTGAGATTTAGGTTCATCTTTGTATAGCCATGCAAGCATAGCTTCATCTTCTTCAAACTCTTGTTTAGATACTTGTTCTGCAACAAAATTTCCTTTATATGCCTCAAGAGGTTCTTTAGACTCTAGTTTGGACAGTTTCAAAGTTTGTCCATAAGACTTAGGTGAGATAGGGAGAGATGTCAAAGATAAGACTGACTCTATAGTATATTCTCCCATACCATTTTCTTTGATCTTAACCTCTTTAGCAATGTCTTTCATCTTGGATGTTGAAGCAACGTCTAGCTGCTTAGTGGAAGATTCTCTGTTATTAGGAACAATTTTATCAGCACTCTCTTTCAATGTATTGCAAGTTGTATATAGATCAGTTGGGATCATCACCTCTACTCCTTCATAAGGAAATTTCAAACATTGATGATATGTAGAGGGAATAGATTTCATCTCATGTATCCAGGGTCTCCCTAGAAGGATATTGTAAGCCAAAGGTAGATCAAGAACTTGACATATAGTATCTTTGATGACAGGACTTGCTTTGATAGGTAAGATAATTGTTCCTTTGGAAGATCTTTCTTGCTCATCATATGCTTTGATAGTTATCTTCTTTCTAGGATCAATGGCCATTTCTAAAAATCCCAACTGTGTAATCAAGTTGAAAGAACAAATATTTAGACCAACGCCACCTTCTATCAACATGCATTTGACATGACGGTTTTGGATTAAGACTTCAATATGCAAGGGCTGGTTATGCTGATGACTCAATGAGTTATCATCTTCCTCTGAGAAGGAAATATATTATGGAGACATAAGATGACCAACCATAGTCTAGAATCTGTCTAAATCAAGGTTATTAGGAACATTGGATCTAAGCAGAGCTTTGTCTAGAATGGGTCTATGAGCTGGAGATATCCAAAGCAACTCAAACATGGAGATTTTTGCATTTGTGTGTTGGAGTTGTTGGACAATACTATATGAATTAGGCCTTGTATCTTTAGGATTTGAAGATTTAGATGTAGCCTTTTGTTTAGAAGCAGATGAAAGATTGAAAGGAACCTTAGGGACATTGGATGAATCTGGTATTTGTCCTTTTAGGTAGGCCTGATCTTGTGATCGAGTAACTGCATTAGATGATTGATTTTCTCTATCTTTTGTGACAATTGTGATGACATTGCAATGCTCAGATAGACATGGTTCAACCATATTGATGACTACATTGTTTCCAGAGTATGCATAATTGACTTTAGCACCCATATTAGGCTAAGAAGAAGAATCTTCTTTACCATGTTTAGGAAATGGTTCTGTGAATGTTGTATGATCATTGTTGCTCTTATGATTATCAATCATGATGTCTAAATTATCAATTTTGTCTTGTATGATGTGCTTCAGGCAAATGCAGTTATTAGTCTTATGACCTTTATTGCAATGGAATTCACATAAATTTTTCTCTCTCCACCATTTTGATTTAGGTTCAGGATCAAAGACTTTTATCTCAGGTAAGTAGATGATTTTTTTTTCCAATAGAGTTTTCATGGCAGATTCCAAGGATTCTCCAAGAGGATTGAATTTGCGATTAGGATCTATAGCCCAAGGTTTATAATTAGATGACTTTTTGTTGGACTCTGTTGCTTTAGCTTCGGAAGCTTTGATGGCTTGGGTACCAATAGTGAGACTGAAAGTAGGTGCCTTAGATGGGGCATGGATATTATCAATAATGCCATCTATGACAATGCCTTTATTCTTGTTCTAGTTTTTGTTTTTGTATTTAGAATTCGATCCAGATTCATACTTGTCCTTTTGAAGTGTGATGTCTCCTTTTTTCACAAGTGCTTTCTCAATTTTGATCGCATTATCTACCATCTTATCAAAATATGTATGATTTTGCATTTGTAAAGGGTAGTTGATTTCTAGAACAAGATTGTTGATGAAGATTTCCAACTTCTCAGTTTCTAGAATGGGTCTAGCATATAGAGAAAATTTCTTCCTCCATCTCTTGAGAAATATTAGGAATGGTTCACCTGGGTATTGTTTCAGATTGCAAATGTCGATCATGGTGACCGAATGTTGAATATTGTAGGAGTATTGTTGATAGAATAGTTTGATTAACTCCTCAAAATTTTTGATAGTTGGAGGCATTCTAGAGAACCAATGAATGGTTGACCCTCCTAGAGATCGAGGGAAAAGATGCATTAAGTAAGTTGGTTCATGCATGAACTCCATAGATTGAGTACAGAATTCTTTGACATGATCTTGAGGGTCAGAGTTTCCATCATACTTATCATATTTAGGTATCTCCACTCTTTTAGGGAATGGTGGCATGTACAAGTCTTTATCAAATGGAAAAGGGCATAGAGCTTCCATGGATAACTCCTTAGGTTCCTTTTCTTTCTCAAGTTTGTTAAGTTTGACTTGCATGGAATGCATCTATTTCATCATAGCCATGATACAATTTTATTCCTCATGTTTAATGATATATTCAACATTAAATTTTAGAGGAAGTTTAGTTCCTTGATGAGCTAACTCTAGAAAGTATGCTTCTCTATCTTCCTTCAAGAAATGTTTCATCATTCTTTTGAAGTTATCATCATTTTGAGATTGGGAAATTTCAGAAGGTGTAGGTTCTTGATCCATACCATGTTGAGAGTGATGTCCTTGAGACCCATGATGTGTTCCTCCATGAGACATGTTAGGAGTTTTAGGACTCCCTGGATTAGATTGAGGTGGAGTTTGTTGATTACCTCTGTGAGTTGATGGAAGGGGTATATAACCAGTTTTCAATCGAAAATTGCCAAGACCATCATCTTCATAAAGACCAGAATTGTAAATTTTCTCAAGAGTTGGACCTATGTGAGTAGAAAAAGTTGTGGTGTTAAGTGCTTCTCTAGATTTCTTATGTGAGGAAGCTCTAGTTTCCACCATTAACCTTGGGTGAAGCAAGAAAGCAAGATGAAGACAACTGAAGAATGACTTGATTCAAGAAGATCAAATGACATAACCTTGTCAAGATTGAATTGATTAAAGATTAGATCAAACATAAATAAAGGATAATGTGTCATAGTAGTGTGGGTAGATGCCCAACAGATGGCGGTCATGAGCTCACAACACTTAGCCATTTTAGCAAGAAGACTGAATTTGAAGATAATGTTGACAAGGTTTTGACACAAGATGAAAAAGAATCAAATTGATAAATCAGAAGACAAAATCAGACTCAAGAGCTCACTTGAGGAAAATGAATGAATTTATTCTAGTTTTTGCTATGTTCCTGACATAGTGATTTGTTCAACAGATTCTGGAAATAGGCTGTAAAAATTGAGTCTCTGACAATTTTGACCACTTTCTAGCAATTTTTCAAAATTTCTGAAATGACTTTCTGCAAGATCGTACGACAGTGGGTATGCTCTGAAATGACAGTTGACAAAACTCGTACGATAATTTTAAAGCTTGCACGATAGTTGATAGCAGGATTTTGACTTTTTTCTTTTGACTGGTGGAAAAACTTGTACGACACTATACAAGCTATCATACGACAATACAGGGGTTCTGAAATGACAATTGCCAAAACTTGTATGACTTTCTAACCTTGTGGGATGACTTTTGACTCCAAAAAGGAATTTTACTTTAGATTTTGCAAATTTTTGGTTTTCAGTTTTAGATTGTTCGCATATTTTTCTGTCTAGGTTTGAAGATTATTCTGGGATCATTCATTTTTAGTAACCAAATAGATAAACAAGCACGCAAAACAACAAGCAAGTGATTCCAAGCACGTCTGCAAACAAGGAACAAGGGACAAAGCAACCCTGTGCATGAACAATCAAGTGATTGAATGTGCTAATCCCTAGGAGTGCTAATTGTGTACATTCCAAAAAAAATTTCAATAACACACATATTCCTAGAAAAATGAAAATTTGGCCTCACTAAGGTTTGTAGTAATGGTCTGACTCTGAAAATTTTGTGATCTCAAGAGGGAAAACTCCAATCTAGGCACACCGGGGTTTTGACACAGTCCAAGAAATTAATCAATTAGGAGCTACTAGGGAGATCTAACAGCCCAACAAGAGACCACACCTGTGAAGATTTCTTCCACAAGGACATTTATATAGCGGCTGCTGCTACCACAGTGAAAATGGCTATTACCACTTGAGGTTCCATCCACATGGTTGATCCAATTAAGGAAATGTCCACTACGGTTAACCCTCTCTAAGGGTGACTCACAAAAGATACCACATGGAGACTAGTTCCAGATTCAAGGATCTGAATTTCTGATACTACCCAAAAAGGGAGTAGAGCATAGTCCTCTAGCCTTTTCACTTTTAACCAAAACAAAGCAGATAGATTAATCCAACACGCTAAGACCAAGATTATCTCACAAAGATCTATGATGTCTACTACTTATGATCTATCAACCTCTCCAAAGAGAGAATGTATCCATCAAAAGTTGAAGACACATGAATCTAGTAGAACATGAGACTCTCTCAGTAACCTCCCTACCTACAAGGGGATCCTTCATCAAGAAGAGCTTCGCATGCATGAACAAGAAGAAGAAGCCCACTCTCTTGAGATCATCCATAAATAGTGTTCATAGGGCCTATTTACTATGTGTAACAGATATGCAGAAAGCAAATCTATGTTCATTTTTATAGCCCAAAATGAAGTCTGTGATATGAAAGCAAAAAAGTCACACAAGCTTGACACATGAGAGTTCATTTTAATCCAAATCGAAATGTTATCAGCAAGAGAAGAATACCTGAATTCCTCACAATGCGCTTAGTAGATTTTTACCTATTTTAGCAATTTAGTTGCACTTTTTCCAATCAGATTCAACAAATATCAATAAAAAATAGAAGATTTCAATTGTTAGGGTTAGCTGTTAGTCCAAATCTAAAAATCAAATCTGAAAAACTACCAAAAATTTTGAAATGATAATTGAATCCTGGAGTCAAAACTCTTACGACAATGAGTTACCTCCTAGACGATAGTCTGGAAACTTGTACGATAGTGGGTGTCTTCTCATATGAAAATTGAGCTTCCAAATGACAGTGTGTACTTTCTGATACGAGCCTTGATAAGATCACCTATCGTACGATAGTGGGTACCTCCTAGTACAACTTTCTGACAAAAGTCATACGAAAAATGTACGGACAAAAAATAAAAGATCGCAATTTTAACTAGAAAATGACAAGAAATTGAATGGAAACCCATTTTAGGGCCCCACGGTGGGTGCCAAAAATGTGTGTGTGAATTTTGTACCTAGCTGTAGACACAACACTTTAATAAAACATTAGAGGTTAGCAAAAACCAAAATCTGGAATGAAATGGAAACTAAACTAACCAGGTGATTTACTACCTTCTAGTAGATACGAGTATGATACTCTCAGATCAGATGGAGATCAGTGACAATGCAACACCTAAATGAAGGATTTGAATGCAAAATATGAAAGACTATTAATGCAGATTAAGCTATATTTTTGGATTTTCTATGCAATAATAATGAAAAACTGTATGAATCTAAGCTAATATGAATGAAATGGAATGCAGTTTTAATCTAAGAATGATATGAAGATGAAATCTATGATATGAAACTATGAAAAAGCTATGAAAGATTATGATCAACCATGAAAGATCTCACAAATCACCTATCACAAGTGCTCAATCCTTCAATCACCAATTCACCATAGTAATTGTGCAAATTCGAGTGTTGATAATTATGAAGAGCTGAGCCTTGTTTTTATAGAAATCCAGGGCTTTGAGGATGTAGGAGAAAAGCCATAAATCACTCTTGATAAACTCAAGTTGATTTTTGAGTTATCAGGAAATTAGAGATAATTAACTCACAAAAATCATGCAAAAGCAAAGTTTTACTCAAAATAGAGTTTAGATCAAATTTCAACTCATTATCAAATGTTGAGTTTCAATTTTTAAAATTGATTGTTAATTTCTAGTTGCCTACTTTTCTGATTGTGCATGATTTAATTATAAATTAATTAAAAATAAAGTGATTTATTCTCAACTTAACTAATTTTTGAAATAAAACAATTGATTTATGGGTTAATCAATTATTAAATCAAACTTTATTCAAAAACTATATTATTAAATATTGACAATTGACATGAATTAATTAAATAAGAATTTAATCAATTAGTCATGAGATTTTAGATTTATTGTCAAAATTAAATAATACAATTTAGGAATAAATATAATTAAATTTAATTAAATAATTAAGTGGCAATATTAAATCTGAGTAATTAAATATTCATAATATTCAATTAATCAAATTTTAGGATAAATAGGATTTATCGCCAAATAGTTATTAAATTAGGATTAATAGGAATATTGCCAGAAATATTCCCCGATGCAAAATTTAGGATAAAATCAATTAGGATTCGATAATGTCCAGATGTGCCTTAGGTTAGGACTTTTGATGTCGATTTCATTCGAATTGAAGATGTAGGAGGTTAATGAACCTATAGCCCATTTTTGGGGTATTACAGATATCAACAATCCAACTTAATAAATGCATGAGAAAGGGATGCCAACTTCTTGCAGTCTCAGTTAATAAATTGGTTGACAAGGAAGATAGAGAAATAACACTTGAGCACCCTTTACTTCAAGAATTTGTGGATGTCTATCCAACTAAGATACCTAGAATGCCTCCCAAGAGAGACATTGATTTCCGCATAGAGTAGGTGCCAAGTTTTGAACCCATCTCCAAAGCTCCTTATTGTATCACCACTCAAGACTTAAGTGAGTAAAAAGTTAAACTAGAAGAACTCTTGGAAAAAGGCTTAATCAGACCAAGTGTGTTACCTTGGGGAGCTTCGGTTATCTTTGTAAAGAAGAAGGATGGCTCACTTAGGTTGTGCATTGACTATTATCATCTCAATAAATTAACCATTAAGAATCGGTACTCATTGCCAAGGATCGATGATCTGTTTGATCAAATGAAAGGAGCCAAAGTATTTTCCAAAATTGATCTAAATTCAGGCTATCATCAATTAAGAATTCACGAATCTGACTTTCATCGAACAGCTTTTTGTACTCGGTATGGGCATTATGAATTTACCGTAGTACCTTTTGGTCTCACAAATGCAGCTTCAGTGTTCATGATTCTTATGAATGGGGTATTCGGGACCTTCTTGGATAAATTTTTATATTTTTTCTAGATGACATTTTGGTGTACTCTAAATCAGTGGAAGAACATGAGCAACATCTTCGACAAATGTTACAATGCCTTCACAAGAATCAATTGTTTGCAAACTTGGAGAAGTGTGAATTCTTCCAAATTGAAGTTAGGTATCTTGGTCACATTATCATAGGAGAAGGTATAGCAGTTGATCTTGCAAAGATATAAGCTATAGTTGAATGGACAACACCCACCAACATCTCAGAAATTCATAGTTTCAAGGGTTTAGCCGAATACTATAGATGCTTCATCCAAGGATTCTTTAGAATAGCTTATCACATCACTTCCTTACAAAGGAAAGGGAAGAAGTTCATTTGGACTGAGAAATGTTCAGAAGCTTTTTAGATCCTTAAGGAAAAATTGACAAGTGCCCCGATTTTGGTGGTACCTGACCCCACTGAAATTTTTTTGGTTTGTATTGATGCCTCCCTGGAAGGCATATGGGCATTGTTGATGCAAGAAGGTAGAGTTATTTCTTATGAGTCTATAAATATTAAGGACCATGAGCTTAACTATCCTACACATGATTTGGAGTTACCAGTTGTAGTTCATGCCTTGAATCATTGGAGACAATTCTTATTGGGGCATTGATTTGAGTTACACACCGATCATGAAAGCCTTCAATATGTATTTACACAACCAAATCTCAATGCTAGGAAGTGCCAATGAATGGAGTTCCTTTGTGAATATGCTTTTGAGGTCAGATATATCCAAGGTAAAGAGAATGTGGTAGTATATGCTTTGAGCAGAAGGAGACATGAGTTATCCATGCTCTCCCTTTCTACTGATTTGAGAAGTCAGATTTTGTAGGCACTTCCTTCAGATACTTTATATCAGGAAGTTAAGGCTGAGATTGAGTCAGGAAGGGCCTTGGAGGGAAGGTTCTTATTGTATCATCTTAAAATGGAAGCACTTCCATGTTAAGAACATTTATCCCTATGATTAAGTGGTTTGGGGTCATGTTGAACACCTTGAATGGGTACTCGACTTGGATCTGGCTTTTTCCCCTATTTTGCCCTATTTTCCACTTCTTCTTGACATAATTCTAGCATCCTAAATTGCAAAACTGAGATTATTGACCTCAGGGTCAAGGTCGACCTTGACCCTAACCTAGGTCAAGGTCAACCTTGACCCTGACCTAGGTTAAGGTCAACCTCAACCTTGACCCTAGGGTCTGAGATCCTCAGGTTTAGGTTCCAGTTTCAAGGTTTCATCAAAATCTTGTCTTTTCCCTCTTCGGGGCCACTATTTCTTGAGTTAAGTGTCAAATTCTCAAATTAATATTTGAGGTGGAACTTTCTCAAGCTTTTTATAGGATTCCTACTTTATTATTTGAGATTAGCCTTTCTTGAGTTTTATGCCTAATGCTCAAATTAACTTTGGGGTTGGCCTTACCTCAAATTTTGTGACAAGGCTCTTAAATAAAAATTTTTATTTCTATATTAAGGGTGGTCCCCTTCTAGAGTTTTGTGTCAAGACTTTAATTTAATTTCCTCTCCATGTGCACCTCTTTAGATTTTTGTGCCATGGACCCTTAATTATTGTTTTCTATGTGGCCTCTCTAGAAGTTTGTGCCCTAGATCACTATAAAAGGGAAACTTCCTCTCTCATTTTCTCCATCTCATCTTCATAATCTCTCAAGCACTCAAGAAAGAAAGAAGGAGAAGGAAATCATTCAATAATTCACTCATCTTCAAGCATTCAAGCATTCAAGATCCAATTCATCAAGGAGATCCATTGTTAGCCATTGAAGGATTCAATCTCTATGGAGCCCTCTTGTTGAAGATTTCTCCATCCATCCATTTAAGCCTTTTTCTATTCCAAGATCCATTCAAGATTAGTGTTGAAGATCTAAATAAAATTGAATTGAGACATCCTACATTCAATTCTACATTCATTTGGAGCATCCATACTTGTGGATTCAAGGATTTGAATCCTCCACAAGGGTTTCAACATAAGCATGGTGAATTGTTCCATTTACTTTGTTTATCTCTGCAATTTCAATTCAGTTTCAAGGTTAATTCCTAAATTGGGGTTTGACTGAGGCAAAGCCCTCCCCCCAACAAACAAAACCATTTTTCTTATAGGTACAAGTGCAGGATGGTGAATTAAAGTGCAGATCTGGATACCCTTTTTGTTAAACTTTCCGTCAGAGCTGTGCAAGTCAAGGTCAAATTTTTGGGTCAAGGTTGACTTTTTCTACCTAGGTCAAGGTCAACCTTTCATCAGATCAGAAAAAGATTTTTGAATTTTGTAGATCTTACAGTTTCAGTTCAGGATCGTGAAAATCAACAGTTTTTGAGATCATTTGACAGGGTTTTCAGCTGATTCTTTTCAGGAGGTAAGTAACTTTATTTCTTCATTTCAATATTTGTCTTCTACATTTACTTTCTATATCATTATAATTTCATGTATGTGTAAAATATTGGTTTTGGGGTCTCTTTTATGTGCAAACCATTGTTCTAAGACCCCATCCATATTTTATATCTTACATTTTGGTGAACCCGACGTGAATAATGGTAACATAAAGTTGAAATCTTACATTATCTTACATTTTGGTGAGCCTTACATTAAATGCCACTAATGGCACTGAAAAAGGCCATATATTCCATAGGTTAGTGCCAAGGTTTCTAAAGTCAATATAATCCAATTGACGTCTATTATGGAAGGGTTTTCATTTTGGTACATTAGATGCCACTGATGGCACTGGAAAAGGCCTATCTATCTGACAAGCTTACCCCCTATCTTTTGTGGATTTAGATGCCCTATTGTGTTAGATCTCCCTTTGTATTACCTTGTGTTTTCACCTTCATCTTACATTTTGGTGAACCCGACAAGCTTACCCCCTATCTTTTATGGAATTAGATGCCCTATTGTGTTAGATTTACCTTTGTATTATCTTGTGTGTTCACCTTCACTTATACATTTTGGTGAACCCGCGATAGACAACTCCTTCTTTGTGGTGTTAGATTTGCATTTTGTGTTAGATCTAGCATACTTATAAAAGTATATTTCTTTTATGCTCTTGCATTTATATTTCAAAAATACAAAAAAATTGCAAAATTCCTTTAAAAATACAAAAATATTTACATTTTTTCCATGCTTTTAGTGTTACTCTGTGTTCAACATGTATGACCTTTTTTTTTAATACTTTGATGAGGATTTTATTTTAAAAGAGGATAGATCCCTTAATGAGGTACATGGAAGTGAGGATGAAAATTGTTTTAATGAGATCTCCATTGATCCTATTCCTATTTCATCTTCCTCTACAACCTCTTCAATTGATCTTTACCATAGGGTGTGTGCATGGTTACCTTCATGTTCCACTATTGATGTACCTAGAATGTTATATCCTATTCAAGCTATAGAGGCCTTTGACAAAGTCCTTTGTGATAGTGGTATCACTCATCTTGTCAAACCTTTAGCTTAAGAAGTTCAAGATATAGGATTCATTCCTCCTATTACTAGTGTGGAACCTTCTTCCTTTCTTTTACCTAGCATTTCTACTTACACTCCTCCTATAGTGGTTACATCTCTTTCATCTCTTCCTGTGAGTATTACACCAATGTCTTTACCTACCTCACAGTCTTCTTACCATAGTATTCCTTATACCTATTCCAACCCTTTTCCAACTATGGTTCCAAGTGTTCCTCTGGTTGTGTCTTCCATTCCCACTACTTCCTACACTCTTCCTAATCTTCCTAATCCTAATTTTATCCTTCCTAATCTAGTTCCTAATCCTCCTAATCCTAATCATATTCTTCCTAATCTGATTCCTAATATTCATATTCCCAATTCCCCATCTACTATTCCTAGTTCTTCCCACACTTATGATGAGGTGCAAACTATGGTTCATGATGTGCAAAGATTCTTTAAAGAAGCTTCCCTTTTGAGATTTCCTCATAATTTTACCCCTCATTTTGATATAATATAGATCTTTTCTCCTCTTGTCTCTAGACTAGGGGGTAAGAGGTGTATTTATCCCAATCTTCCAGAATCCATTTTTTTTTTTTTGCTTAATTGGTTATTCTTTCTCTCATTTATCTTGATGGTCTCGTATCATGATAGCTTTTGCTTCTAATCATCCATCACTCTCTTCTAGTATTCATGATATCTTTTCTAAGAAATTTTTTTTGCAAAGGTATCCCTTGCTTTCATCCCTGGGGGGTAAGGTCCTTCCTTCTTTCTCTTTGTCAAGGGATCTGCTTTCCTTAGCTTAGTGGCATTTGTTTATCTTGCAACATTGTTTCATTATACTGACTGAGGTTTTGGCTATGGATATCCTTTTTTGTGAGAAGTTGTTGTCCTAGGTCATCACCACTTCTTTATTTTTCAAATGATATTCTTTATAAACTATTACCCTTGCTTTGATGTTAGAGTTACTTCCCTCATTCCAAGGATTCCCCTTCCTCTTGTTTGCAGGGGGCTTGATGATTGAATCTTTGTTCCCACTTGATTTATCTTTGAAAGATGATATTGTATCTAAATTACTCCTCTACGATGGGGGTCTTGTTGATAAGATCTCTTTCTTTGAGGATAATTTTCCATGAGTAACATATCCTTTTCATGATTATCTATACTCTTGGATGTAGGGGTCAATACCCTTCGCTAGGAATGTAGTATACATTGTTGTATCTCCTTACATTGTGAAGTAGGTATCCTCTTTCTCTTCCTTATCATGTCTAGTAGATAGCCACAATAAGGAGGGGGGCATATATAGGGTCTCTCTTGTACTATATTTTTTCATTTATATGCTAAATCCTCTGAAGGTAATGCATATAAGTTGCTAAATCCTGAAGAGATGCACATTTTTCAATTTTCAATATGCTAAATCCTCTGAAGGTAACGCACATAAGTTTCTAAATCCTAAAGAGACACACATTTTTCAATTTTCAATATTCTAAATCTTCTGAAGGTAATGCACATAAGTTGCTAAATCCTGAGGAGACATGCATTTCTTATTCATGGTGATACCGGAAGGTGGATTTATGGGTATTCCAAAAGCTATTAGAAGATGCATTACAATTACAAAGCATAGTTTATGGGTGAACTATTAGGTTTGGACACCTATTTGGCTCTCCCTCCTTGGTGATTCATGGTAAGGTGGGCATCTTACTGGGTCAGGTAATCACTCTTTTCACTTTCTCTCTTTTTTGCTTTCATGCTAGTAGGATTAGATCATGAAGCTATGTTATTTATAGTGTTGTTATTGTCTTTCTTATATAATCATTTATGCTTTTATGAGAGCTTTCCAAACATGATATTAGTATAGGAGGCATTTCTTAGCAAGGTCTCCTTTACTAGTTGATTTGGGTTTGTTTTTGTACTAACCCCTCTTTTTATGTCTTTTAGCTTTGGTTTTGTTTCTCTTTTCTTTTGCACCCTCATGTGTGTATGTTGAATTAGAATCATTAGCCTAGGGGCTTGTGTCCTTAGCTAAGTGTTATTTTATCTCATTGTGAATCCACTAGATCTCCTCTTTCTTCTCCTTTACTAAGAGTTTGCATCGAGTCCATACTCTTGCTAAAGTGGGGGCTTAATGGATCATCTTGAAATGGAAGCACTTCTATGATAAGAACATTTAACCCTCCAAGTAAGTGATCTGGGGTCATGTCAAGCACCTTAAATAGGTCTTTGTATGGATCTGGTTGTTTCCCCCTATCCTGCTTCTCTCTCCACCTATTTCTAGCCTTTTTCTGGCACCTGGTCTTGAGAACCTGAGATTTGTGACCTCGAGGTCAAAGTCCACCTCCTGGATCAAGGTCAACCTTGACCCTAACCTAGGGTAGAGTCAACCTCAAATCTAACCTAGGGAAAATTCAACCTCAACCCTGACCCTAGGTCCAAATTTCAAGTTCCAAAGGTTTTAGGATATCGGGTTTCGAAAAGTTTTATTTTCCCGCTTCTGGGTCAGCTGTTTCGGATTTCAAAATGGTAAACTCTTAAATTGCATTTAATCTAGGTCCATTTCTAGGGGTTAAGGTTAATTAGGATTTAATTCTCCAATTTCAGCCTCTCTATAACTTTGTGCCCTAGATTACTATAAAAGGAAGCCTTCCTCTCTTATTTTCTCCATCACTCAATCCATTATTCATCAAGAGCTCTCAAGGAGATATTCATGATCCATTAAGTTTTCTCTCAAGAAAATCAAGTGAGCAATAATTCAAGCAATCATCCATTCAAGTAATCATCCATTCAAGCATTCAATTTCTCCATTGAAGATTAAGGATTCAAAACATTTAAGCCTTTAAAGGGATTTGGTTCAAGCATTCAAGATTCATCTTTCAAACCCTAGATCTATCCATCATGGTAGTGTGATCTTCCTTCAAGATCCTTTGTTCATCTTCAAGATCCATTCATTCTCCTTTCAAGGTGGATTCCAAGCATACAATCATGGAGGTTTTGATTTACATTGTTGAGTCCAAGCTTTCATATCAATATACTTATTTATATTTCAAATACAATTGCATATCTATTGAATATCATAGCTTCATTGTTAGATCTACATCTACTACTTGCTAGCATTCTCTATTTCAATTCCATTATTAAGGTTGATTCCAAACCGAGGTTTGACTAAGGCAAACCCCTCATCCAAAAAACAAAATCATTTTTCTTGTAGGTACAAGTACGAGATAGTGAATTAGAGTGCAGATATGGATACCCTTTTCACCGAACTTTCAGGATCTACAAATAGAATTTCCATCAGAGCTATTTTGGGTCAAGGTCAACCTTCAATGGGGGGTAAGATTATGCCTCAAGGTAAGATTGTGCCCCGCTATTTGGGTCAAGGTCGACCTCCCTCAAAAAAGAAAAATATTTCTGGTTTTTGTAGATCTCATAGTTTCGGTTCAAGATCATGGAACTCAAAAAGACCTCTATTCATGTCAAATTTTTGTTTTATTGGGTTCACGTCGGGTTCACCAAAATGAATAAGGTAAAAATATGTTTGGGTGTGTATATAAGGATAGGTAGGAGTGAATGTGAATAGATAGGGTGTAAAATATATGTGATGGAAAATGTTATGGACATACAAACTAAATAAAATAGGAATACTTATCTCGAAAGGAGGCTGATGTGAAAATCACTATTTTCTAATGTCTGTGTTCAGTTTCAGGAGATTTTGCACCCTGTTCTACCTTGGAAATCCAGACACAGAGAAAACCCAAAAAACTTTATGTCTTTCAAGGTCAGGTCAACTTTGACCAAATAGCGGGGCATAATCTTACCCCTCACTGAAGGTCATCCCTGACCCAAAATAGCTCCAAAAAAAATTATGTTTACAGATCCTGGAAGTTCACCAAAAAGGGTATCCAGATCTGAACTGTAATTTTTTGTCCTGTACCTACAAGAAAAAATGGTTTTGTTATTTAGATGAGGGGTTTGCCTTAGTCAAACCCCGGTTTGGAATCAACCTTAATAATGGAATTGAAATAGAGAATGCTAGCAAGTAGTAGAAGTAGATCTTAACAATGAAGCTATGATATTCAATAGATATGCAATTTTATTTCAAATGTAAACAAGTATGTTGATATGAAAGCTTGAACATAACATTAACAAATGTAAATCAAAACCTCCATGATTGTATGCTTGGAATCCACCTTGAGGGAAGAATGAATAGATCTTGAAGATGAACAAAGGATCTTGAAGGAAGATCACACCACCATGATGGATAGATCTAGGGTTTGAATGATGAATCTTGAATGCTTGAACTCAATCCATTCAAAGGCTTGAATGCTTGAATCCTTGATCTTCAATGGAGAACTTGGATACTTGCTTGAATGTTTCCTTGCTTGATCTTGCTTGATGAAATGCTTGCTTGAGAGATCATGAGATATGAAAAAGAGATCATGAAATTGCTTGGTTGAAGATGATGGTGGAGAAAATGAGAGAGGAAGGCTTCCTTTATAGTGATCTAGGGCACAAACTTCTAGAGAGGTTGACATTGGAGAATTAAATCCCAATTAACCTTAACCCCTAGAAATGGACCTAGATTAAATGCAATTTAAGAGTTTACCATTCTGAAATCCGAAACAACTGACCCATAAGTGGGAAAATAAAACTTTTTGAAGCCTGATATCTCGAAACCTCTGAAACTTGAAATTTTGACCTCAGGTCAAGGTCAAGGTTGACTCTACCCTAGGTCAGGGTCAAGGTTGACCTTGACCCAGGAGCTTGACTTTGACCCTAAGGTCTCAAATCTTAAGTTCTTAGGACCAGGTGCCAAGAAAAAGCTAAAAATAAGTGGAGAGAGAAGAAAAATAGGGGAAAAAGTTAGATCCATGAAAAGACCTATTCAAGGAACTTGAAATGACCCTAAACCACTTACTTGGAGGGCTAAATGTTCTTAACATGGAAGTGCTTCCATTTTATGATGATACATTAAGCCCCCACTTTAGCGAGAGTATGGACTCAATGAAAACTCTTGGTAAAGGAGAAGAAAGAAGAGATCTAATTGGATTCATGATGAGATAGAATAACACTTAGCTAAGGATACAAGCCCCCAGGCTAAAGATTCTAACTCAACACACATGCATGAGGGTGAAAAAACAAAGAGAAAACTAAAAGACCCAAATCAACTAGTAAAGGAAACCTTGCTAAGAAATGCTTCCTCTACTAATATCATATTGGGAAAGCTATCATAAAAGCATAAATGATTACATAAGAAAGACAAGAGAAACACTATAAATAACATAGCTTCATGATCCAATCCTACTAATATGAAAGTGAAAAGAGAGAAAGGAGAAAGTGATTACCTTGCCCAGTAAGATGCCCACCTTACCATGAATCACCAAGGAGGGAGAGCCAAACATGTGGCCAAACTTGATAGTTCACCCATAAATTGTACTTTGTAATTATAATGCATATTTTGATGGCTTCTAGAATATCCATAGATCCACCTTCTTGTATCACTATGAATATGAAAAGCATGTCTCCTCAGGATTTACCAACTTATGTACGTTACCTTCGGAAGATTTAGCATATTGAAAATTGAAAAATGTGTGTCTCTTCAGGATTTAGAAACTTATGTGTGTTACCTTTGGAAGATTATCATATTGAAAATTAAAAAAATGCATGTCTCTTCAGGATTTAGCAACTTATGTGTGTTACCTTCAGAGGATTTAGCATATTGAAAAATTGAAAAATATTTGTCTCTTCAGAATTTAGCAACTTATGTGCATTACCTTCAAAGGATTTATCATATAAATGAAAAAATATAGTACAAGGGAGACCCTATATATGTCCCCCTCCTTATTTTGGTTGTCTACTATACATGATAAGGAAGAGAAAGAGGATACCTACCTCACAACGTAAGGAGATATCCTGTTTATCAACAATGTATACTACATTCCTAGAGAAGGGTACTAACCCTTACATCAAAGAGTATAGATAATCATGAAAAGGATATGTCACTTATGGAGAAAGGATCCTCAAAGAGAAAGAGATCTTATCAACAAGAGCCCCACCATAGAGGAGTTCTTTTAGATAAAATATCAGCTTTCAAAGATAGAAACAGGGATTCAATCATCAAACCCCCTTTAATCATGAGGAAGAGGAATCTTTGGATTGAGGGAAACAACTCTAACACCAAAGAAAGGGTAAGAGTTTATAATAAACATAATTTGCAAAATAAAGAAGAGATGATGACTTAGGTTAACAACCTCTCATATAAGAGGGATATCCATTGTCAAAACATTGGTCTGTATAATGAAATAATGTTTCCAAATAAACAAATGCCACAAAGCTAAGGAAAGAAAATCCCTAGACAAAGAGAAGGAAGAAAGGAACCTTGCCTCCTAGGGATGAAGACAAGAGATACCTTTGTAAAACACATGTCTTAGTAAAGATATCTTGAATAGAATATATGGATGATTATAAACATAATACAAAACCATGGAAAGATAGGAAAGAAAGAATACCAATTAAGCTCAAGATACAATATATGCTAAAATCCTAATGGATCCTAAGAGACTAGATGAAAATACACCTCTTGCCCCCCAGTCCAGAGACAAGAGGAGAAGAAATTTATATTAGATCAAAATGAGGGCTATCCCCTATATCAAAATTATGAAGGAATTGTAAAACTACACGAGAGTGAGATATAATTTCTAAAGTAGCTCTTTCACTAACATATATCTTGAAATGCTTACAATCAAAAAGTAAATGTGTATTACTATAATGAAAAGGACATTTGTACTTGGATAAAGCATCTTTCAGCATAGGTTTAAATATTTCTTTCTTGGAATTCATTAATTGAACATACACCTTCTTAGCTACATCTAGATGAATATTATTGTTATCTACAGTAGGTGTAGGGAGAAGAACATGAAGAGGACAATGATAAACATCACCTACCTTGATTTGAGATTGTGGATAACCAATACCATGCACATCTTGTTTAGGGGAGATATGAACTGGATATCTAATACCATGCTCATTAACTCCAAGCCCTAAACCTCTATAACCTCATTTAGTCATCATATTGAATCCTATAGTGTATATATTATGTAAAGCTTCTACGGGAGGTGATTGTTTATCATGATCATGAGTAAAGGTTATATAAGGTGGAAGAATAGGTTTTGAAGAAGTGTCTTTACCCTTTCCTTTAATATCATCATGAATCAGAGGGGAAGGTAAATCAAAGAACTCTTGCACATCTGCATCATGAACTATAGCTTGAATCCTATCATAAGTACGAGAAGAACTAGGGATAGTAGATGGAGAATTAGGCATCGGATTAGGAATAGGAAGATTAGGAATTATGGGATTAGGATTAGGAAGATTAGGAGATGGTGTATCATCTACCAAATTCTTCACATAATCCAAAAGAGTAATAAGTCTACCACATGAATGTTGGCAAGTTGACTATATTATCATATATGACTAGATATAGTGTTGTCATTATGGAAACAAAGTCATATAGTGTTTTGGAGTCAACACACATCATTAGAAGATCATTATTTGGCTAAGTACACAAGACTAGACAGTTAACAAAGCACCAGTAGATCAGAGCATCAACGCACATGTGTATGACCTAGTTATGGTATGTGCCCTTGAAGTTACACTTGTATATATGTATTCATGCTAAGTCTAACAATGCATGATCAGATGATACCATATGATGAAAATACATATAGTTGAAGAGGTAAAGCCAGTGAATGCTAGAACAGATTAGAGTATGTAGCTGACTGTTGGTAATTTGATTAGCGATGATAATATTATTTTGTAAAGGCTATGAGCCCATTGTAATTAGGTTTTAGACATATAATTAACTTTTTTTTGTAAACATGCTTGAGCCAATTCACTTGGAAGCATTGTATGTAATCGTTTATAGGCTGACCTAGTTAATTGTTTTGATAGCACATATAAATATAAGATGCACCTTTGTAATAAGGTATGGATGTTGAGATAGAGTCAAGATAAGCATAGAAAAAGTATGTAAAGAGTAGATAATATGTATTAGAGCTTTGCAAGAGGTCAAGCATCAGTGCATCAAAGGAACTGATATGACAAGTAGTGTCATAGCACCAATTCATCTAGCAGATATAGTGTGTATCTAAGATCAAAAGTTTGTAGCCTTCACCACTTGAGAAGTGAGCTCTAGGATAGTGTGTCCTCACCCCTAATAGGGTTATTGTAAAAGAATCCTAACAGGTTCTAACCCTTGACAAGGTCATTGTACTAAAATTAATGTAAAGACAACTCCTAACAGGGTTAAGGATCTTCTAATAAGGATCACAATACACTAGTGCATAATATTAGTAGGTGTCAATTCCCATCAGGGTTTTTACCTATTTGGGTTTCCTCGTAACCATATTGGTGTTATGTGTTATGTTTGTTTATATTGTTTGCATTGAATTTTATTTCAGTACTTAAGCAATTAGTTAGGTTTCAAGAGTAAAGTAAAAATATAAAATACAGTGAATACTGATTCAGGGCCCCCCCCCTCTCAGTGTTCCCATTCCTAACAAATGGTATCAGAGCTCTGGTCCTCAGAAAAGAAGTTTAACCACTTGAGGAGATTGTGGACAAGACAAAAATGAAATATCTAAGAAAGAATCTTGGAGCTTCTCTTGAAGACCTTGGCAGATTTGAAAAAGAAATTGAAGAACTAAAAGAAAAAGTCAGTGATTCTCATGTAGTCATCAAAAGACTAAGAAAATATTAGAAAGATTGTTCAAACAGTGATTTAGGGATAATGATCAAAAATTTGAATGAAGAAAATTCATCTCTGAAAGAACAGATTGAAGAATTGAATGACAAGCTAACTAACAATCAAGATGTCTATGAAGAACAGATCAAGGAGAACCTTCAACTGAATGAAGAATTGAGACAAGCAAACATGGAAATCTTGGAGTTAAGAAACAACAAAGAAAACTTGGAATTTGAATTGAAAGAGGCAAAGAATCATATTGATAAATTACACACAAGCAAGGATCTGATTGAATCTCAATTATATGCTCAAAAGCTTAAAGGAGATACCAGCGGCATTGGATTCAATGAAGCACAAAATCAGATTGATAATATGCAAGCAAGAATGAAAGCACCAGAAGACACCTAAGATGCTAAGGAGAATGGAAGTCAGACTAAAAATAGTATTGAACCATCTAAGGATGAGCACAAGCTAGTAGACAAAACTTTTTATGGATGTAACTATAATACCCCAAAATTGGCACCTAATAAATTCAATCAATTTTGGTGCATTTTTGTCAATTTTACATCTCCAAAGTCCTAGTTTCCTAGGCAATTTTCTCTCTCCTACTTGACTTAATTCGACTTGATGTCAATTGTAAAAACCCTAAATTGCATTAATCAAATATTAAAATTAATTCTTGAAGTCTTCAACTTTTATTAGCTAAATTACCCCTATGATAAATTAATTTAATTCTAAAGTCCTAAGTGCTTTAAATTAAATTAAACCCACCCCATTTGGCTAATATACATAAAAAGGGAGTAATAATTACTTGTTATTTGAATGGACATAAAAAGGGATTAATAATTACTTGTTACTTTTCATTGAGTCAGGAGTTTCAAATTAATCAAATTAATATAGCATTTTAGAGTCAGGATGATTGCATCATTTGAATCTTGTTGAAATAATTATTGAATTAGTCTAGTCTGAATCATCAGTTCTCATTGCTAGGGGCATCTTCGCACCTCGCATCTATTTATCTGGTCATCTATCTTTTAGGTATCTAAGCAATCTAACTCAGATCCTCGAGGATCAAGCTTTGTTTTGGAGATGGCTCTCAAAATCTTTTAGGTATTGGGGCAATCTAACCCTAATTCCTGGGAGTCAATCTTCATTCTGGAGATAGCTCTTGAAATCTCTTTTAGACTGTTATCTGGGCAATCTAACCTAGGTCTTGGAGGGTTGAGCTTCATATTGGGGCAATCTAACCCTGATTCTGGTTCTCTCAAGACCGTTGTCTTCACAATCTAACTTGGACTTTGGAAAATCACGCTTTGATTTGTTTGATGTCTTGGCAACCTAACCTAGACTTCTGAATTTCTCATCAACTATCACTTCAGACTATTCTTTGAATCAACATGTTGTTCACACATCAATTCAAAGAGGGGCAAATGTAATACCCCAAAATTAGCACCTAATAAATTCAATCAATTTTGGTGCATTTTCATCAATTTTACATCTCCAAAGTCCTAGTTTCCTAGGCAATTTTCTCTCTCCTACCTGACTTAATTCAACTTGATGTAAATTGCAAAAACCCTAAATTACATTAATCAAATATTAAAATTAATTCCTGAAGTCTTCAAATTTTATCTCCTTTGTGTTGTTCTTAGAGACAAAGTCTAGGATTATCCTAAGTCTTCTCTTGTTTCATCTTCATCTATGACTATCATGACTAGAAGTGGCAAGACTTATCCCATTCATAATACCGATCAAGGTAGAAATGAACCTCCTAATCAAGAAATAGATCATCCTGAATCTATCATGAAATCTAAACTTTATGAGATATCCTTGATTTCCTCAGAGTACTTTGAAAGATAGTCTGTCTCAACCATCACCTCTAGTGTTTCAAGAGTGTTTTAATCTGTTGTTTAAAGCGCAACCCGGTTTCTCATTTCAAGAGCAAGACAACTCATTCTTCCAAGACAACTCATTGTTTCACAACTTTGGAAGACCTCTTCCTTGGACTAATCCTATTATTATACCTATTGATCCTGCTAAGAATAGTTCTATCATTGAACCTAGTGATACTATTGACGATATCTTCTCGCTTGAATTTGTTAAATCTTTTGATCATGTTCATTCACCAAAGGTTACCATGGTCATGCCCTTTTGACACTGGACATATCATTTCACTAAGTCTTCATGTACTGCACAAGCCTACAACAAGATGGGAGATCCATTTGATTTCCAACTGGGAAAGTACAATCAAACCTTTGATCAATCTCAAAATAATCAATATCATGGTCAATCCTCTAATGACCCACATCATGCTTAACCTCAAAATGAGTAGCCTCATGGTCAATCTCAACATGATCAAAATCAATCCCACAATGATGATCAATCTTGAAGCAAACCTCAAGGTGATCGACAACCTACATACTTCTATCACCCTCCTTCGTTTGATCAAAACCAAGATGATCAACAACAAGATCAGATTCTGAGCATTTATGAGATTCTTGGGAATGAAAATGAGGTGATAACTCAACATGATATAGACATTTCCAAAGCTAATAAGATTCTTATTAAAATGATGGAGATCCTTCTCCTAGAGGAGAAAGAAAAATAATTCCTTGAGTTAGCTAAACAAGGGGCCAAGTTACCCCGAGACTATCAAGTTGAAACACTTGTAGCTAAGGAAGAAAAAATTGAGATGACAAAGTTGCAAAAGATGGTCTGAGACATGCAAGATCAGATTAGTCAACTTGCAAAGAATAAAGACAAATCTACCCAACAATTCACGATGGAAATTATTTGTCCTTTCCCTTTTGACAGAAGTCTTCATATGCCACCTTTTCCCAGAGGTGTAGAACTCCCTAAATATGACAAATACTTGGGTGCAACCAATCCTCAAGATCAATTGAGGGAGTTTGGCATGTTGTCTATGGAATTTATGCATGATCAAACCTATCTTATGTGTCTATTTCCTCATAGTTTGGGTGGACCCGCGATGGAATCATTTTCTAGATTGTCTACTGGCATTAAGACTTTTGACAAAATGGATAATCTTTTTCTCCAGCACTACTCACATAATATTTAGCATCCGGTCAACATCCAGGATCTTTGCAATTTAAAGCAGTGAAAAGGAGAATCTTTCCTAACATTTCTCCAAAGGTGGAGACAATTATGTACGAGGTGTCCTCACAAGCTACCAGAGTCCGAGAGACTTGATATTTTCTTGGAAAATGTTGTCCCAAACTACGGATACCAAGTGCAATTGCAAGGTCCTCTAACTTTTGATAGTATGATCAAACAAGTAGTGCGAATAGAGGCCTTTATGATTAAGAAGGGAGAATTAACTTTGAATAAGGACAATAAACAAGGATTCTCCACAAACAAGGATAAAGGAAAGACTGTCAATAAGAATAGAGATGTATTAAATGATGGAGTGGCGGATAATGTTACTACAAAGCCTTCAAAGCCTATTTTTAATCTTACTTCTAGTATACAAGTGGCTAAGGCTGTCGAAAAGACCACAATGGATAATCAGCAAACTTCAAGATTTGCTAAGAAAAACCTTGGGCCTCTTGACCCAAGTGTGAATTCACCTCTTTGGGAGAGCCTCTTGATGTGGTATAAAACTCTTATAGAGAATCAAGTTCTTACTCCTTTGGAAAAGTGTACTTATGACCCACATCCATGACCTCATTGGTGGAATGATAATGCTTACTGTGACTATCACCAAAACATTGGTCATAAGACTTCTACTTGTCTCCAACTGAATCATAAAGTTCAAGATCTCATTGACAATGGTGACATCCTTGTGGATAACCATAATAAGAATTTGGACCATCAAGATTTTAAGGATCCCTTCCCTCCTCATGAAGGGTGAGTCTTCAAATGCCAAGAATACCAATGCTAAAGTCAATTACATGTATACTAATAATGACAATGTTATTGGTATGATCGAACCTGTCGAGATAGAGTATTGTGATGTGATCACTTCCAAAGGAAGTGATGATGCTCCCAAATCTAAGACTCCTTTTATCTTGTGTAGTTTTGCATCTCATTTGTCTGAATCTAAACAATCTCAAGACTATGCTAATGTTATCACTCAATCATGAGGAAGAGTTGTTTTGAAAGGTCCTGATACTTCTACATCCATTCTGAAACAAACTATGAATAAGAGACCCAATACTTCCACATCCACTCCGAAGCAAATTGTGGATAAGACTATTGTTGGCCCCGCCAACAAGAATATGAAATCTATTCCTATAGCTATCTCGGCTAGTTATAGCATCTTAGATCAACTCCAGTGAACCAATGCTTAGATTACCATTTTGAGTTGTTGAATATCTCACCTGCTCACAAGGAGATTTTGGATAAGGCCCTTGCTGAGGAAAATCTTTCCAAGGATCTCGATCTCAACTGGTTCCAATCTATGGTGGGTCATTTGACCTTGCCTCACTATCTATCCTTCTCTGAAGAATATGATCACTCTTTGAGTCACCCGCATAACACTCCCTTCCATATAGAGGTCATGATAGGTCCTAAATGCATCCACCGAGTGCCCATAGACAATAGTGTTGGTCTTAATATCTATTCCGCTAAACTACTTGCTCAACTAGGATATGATGATAATTGCATATACCCCCACAAAAATATTACCATCAAAGCTTATGATGAGGAAGAATGCAAGTCCCAAGGCTTAGTTGTGCTACCTATCCATGTAGGTCCTATTGAAAGAGATGTTACTTTCCAAGTGATCGATATTCCTCTTGCCTACAATATCTTATTGAGTAGGCCTTGGATTCATGAGATGCAGGTTGTTCCATCCACGTACCATCAATGCATTAAGTTTCCATTCCATGGTGCAGAAGTCACTGTACCTACTAATACCAATTACTCTTGCACAATCTATAGATAGCTTTGTTCTGGCTAATAGAGAATCCACTATGTTTTATGATGCTAAGCTGAAAGAAATGGAACAAACTTTGAGACTTAAGGATACAGGCATGGGAGAATACCGAATTGAACCTGTACTATCACTGGTTGCTCTACCTATCTCCACGCTCTTATGGGAGACCTTCCAAGAATAAAAAAATTTCTAATGCTCCCCCTCAAATAGTTTATGATGGTGCCTTTGTAAGGGCCTCTACGCCTTTAGAAGATGAGGATGAAGAAAGAGCTATCAAATCTTAGATCTATAAGGGAAAAGAAACAGCTGAAACAACTACTCCACCTCCAGATTTAGAGCAAGAACCATATAGTGAATCCTTCAAGATCATGAAGCGCTTTGGTTATAAGGGGAGTGGTCCTATAAGAAATAATTTTTATGGTTTTCTAAAGCCCATTGAAGCTACAGGTCGCCACACAAAAGATACTAGTGGTTTAGGCTTTAAAAAGACTCCCTTTCATTTGGGGACCAAGAAATTTGTGTCAACTCCTGAGCCTGAACCTAAACCTGAACAAGAAATTGAAGATGCCACTACAAAAGTGAATCTAGAGGCTAGCTTTGATGAAGATACATTTCCATATCCTATTCCTTCAAATCTTGCAACACTCTTTGCAGAACCTGATGAGCCTATCATACCTATCCATATGGTAGAGACAGATACTAATACTGATAATGATTCTGATAAAACTTCTTTAGTGTATCAATTCACATATGAGGAATGGAAAGAAACACTAAACAATGATCCTCATTTTCAAGGTGAATGATATAGACCACCACATTTTCAAAAGTATCTTGAACAAGAACAACTTCAGCAAGCTATCAATGCCACAAGGGATAATAATGGGTCTGATGATGCTGCTAGTACTAATGAAATTCTCATGTCAAGTACTAACTCACATGAATATGAGTTTGACTCTTTGTCTAATGCTACTTATGATGTAGACATAGATATTGTTCATGTGTATGAAAGACTTCTCGAAGTAGGTGAAGGGTCTAGTGTTAGGCCACACGAATTAGATGCCACTAGTATTAACGTGTCCTCTACTTCCGACACAAGGTCTTTTAGGGATTTGAATTCTCCTTTGGATGAGATCACTCTGGGTCTTGACTTTCTCATCCATGCTTTTGAGGGCTATACCATGAACACAATTGAACCAGTCACTACTTCCCTTTCACTCTGTCGTCCCGATCTGATAAACTGGAACTCCCCTTTAACATCCAATGAAGTCCTAACATTCTAGAATGATTATGATCTAGCTTGTTACCTCCATGCTATTAAACTTGTGATGTCCTCCACTAGCAAAAGTAGTGTCAACATGACAAAGGTGGATATCAAGTATCTTAGTCAAAAAAATTAAAAGAAAAAAAAATAGACACTCTAATGGTGAAAACCACTTTGTGGCAGTATCAGAGCCAAAAATAGTAAAAATAAAAGACGTATCCAAGGGTGAAAATCTCTTTGAGGTGCCCAAGGATGAGATGCTTGATACACTTTTGAGCCACTTTCAAGAGAGGTCATCAGTATTGATTGAGCTGACACAGCTGGTAAATTTGGGTACAGAGACTGCTCCACAAATTATTCATCTAGCACAATCATTGTCTGCTGAAGAAAAAGAAGAGTTCACAAGCTTCTTTCAGAGCAAGAAGATAAACTTTGCATGGACCTACTCTGACATGCTTGGATTAGACCCCAATCTAATCATGCATCATTTTTCCATTGCACCAAGTATCAAACCTGTTAAACAGAAGCTACAAAAGATGCATCCACATGTAGCACTTTTGGTCAAAGCAGAGCTAGAAAAGCTTCTTAAGGCTGGTTTCATAAGAACTATTGATTATATAGAATGGATTTCAAACATTGTTCTAGTCACTAAACATTATAAATGCATTCCTATATGTATAGATTTCAGAGATCTAAATAAGGCATGTCCAAAAGATGACTTCCCACTGCCTAATATTGATATGATAGTAGACATGACAATAGGTTATGAGATGTATTCCTTGATGGATGGATTTTCTGGATATAATCAAATCAAAATTGCACCAGAAGATCAAGAAAAGACTACTTTCACATGTTCCTAGGGCACCTTTTGCTGGAATGTCATGCCTTTTGGGCTTAAGAATGTTGGAGCAACATATCAGAGAGTTGTTACTACTATTTTTCATGATATGATGCATAAAATGATGGAGGATTATGTGGATGATACTTTAGCCAAAAGCATGCAGTGAAGAACTCATCTCATAGATTTGGGTCCCATCCTTGACCGCATGGACCAATTTAGTCTCAGGCTTAATCCAAAGAAATGTGCTTTTGGTGTTACTTCTGGGAAACTCTTGGGTTATATCATTTCAGCTAAAGGCATAGAAGTTGATCCTGAAAAGGTGCAAGCTATTATGGACATGCCTCCACCCAAGAATATCAATCAAATGAGAGGATTACGGGGAAGCTTACAATCTATCTGGTGCTTCATTTCATAGTTGGCTGACAAGTCACAGTCGTTCACTAAAACTTTGCATAAGAATGTGACCTATGAATGGAATGAGGAATGTGACAAGGGACTCACTCAAATAAAATAGTATCTTGCTAATCCACCAATTTTGATGCCTCCTATTCATGGGAAGCCACTTATACTATACATCTTAGTGATAAACACATCTTTGGGTGCTCTCCTATCTCAAGAAGATTAGAACAACAAAGAGAGAGCCATATACTATATCAGCAGAACATTGGTTTCCTATGAAATGAATTATTTTGTCATTGAGAAGGCTAGTTTAGTAGTGGTATTTGCTTCTCAGAAGTTGCAGCATTATATGCTAGCTCACACCACAAGGCTTATTGCAAAAATTGATCCACTGAAGTACCTATTGAGCAAGGCTACCCTCATGGGTAGATTAGCGAAATGGGTGATGATACTTAGTGAATTTAACATTGAGTATGTGGAAAGAAAAGCTATTAAGGGACAAGCAATTGCTGATCAGCTGGTGAAAGATCCTTTGAAAGATCACCAGCCTTTGAGTATTGAATTCCCAAATGAATCCATCATGCTTCTCACACGTCAATCTTGGAGCATGTTTTTTGATGGATCATTCACTCAGCAAGGATCCGGTGTAGGCATTCTATTTGTTACACCTCAAAGATACTCATTACCAAAAGCTTATAAAATGTTGTTTCCCTGCACAAACAACATAGTTGAATATGAAGCTCTCATTAATGGAATGAAGATAGCCCTTGAATGGTGTGTGGATGAGCTCAAGGTCTTTGGAGACTCTCATTTAATCATCAACCAAGTCAACGATGTCTACCAAACTAAAGATGACAAATTAATACCTTACAAAAGAATGGTGGATGATCTCAAACAGTACTTTGCACACATTTCTTTCCAAAAGATTCCAAGGGCAGACAATAAAGCAGCTGATGTTATGGCCACTCTTGCTTCAATGTTACAAATGCTAGAGAATGACTTTAGACATGAATTCCTGGTGGAGGCATTACACTACCCTACCTATGATATTCTTGAATCTTGGATGATTTTTTAAGTCATTGGACATGACTCATCTCGCTACCACCATATCTTTTACTACCTTCATGACCAAATAATTCCAAACACCTATACCTAGAATGAAAAATGTCACCTCATTCGTACTACTTCATGGTATGTCCTCATAGCAAATGACTTGTATAGATGGGGTCTAAATGATACCCTCCTTAGGTGTTTAGAACCCGATGAGTCCAAACATGCGCTAGCTGAGGTACACGAAGGTATCTATGGATCTCATTCTAGTGGTCTAACATTAGCCCAGAAACTTATTAGAGCAGGTTATTACTGGCCGGACATGGAAAAAGAAGCTTTTCAATATGCTAAGACTTGCAAGCAATGCCAATTTCATGGAAATCTGATTCATGCTCCTACTAAAGAGCTTAGTCCTCTCATCAATTTCTGGCCATTTCAGCAATGGGCCTTTGACTTGGTCAGTCAGATACATCCTTCTTCTTCAAGAGGACATAAGTTTATCATCATAGCTACTGATTACTTTACCAAGTGGGTTGAGGCAGTACCTCTAGCTGTAGCTGATGGCAAGACTATTGCTATGTTCATACTAAACTATATCATTTGCAGATATGGTATACCCTCATCTATTATCACTGATAATGGGGGATAATTCAAAAATAAGGACCTGACAGACTTATGCACCAAATTTAGAATTATTCATCATTGGTCATCTATCTATTATCCTTAGGGTAATGGACAAGCAGAAGCTTCTAATCAGATAATTCTAAAAATCTTGCACTAAACAGTTCATAAATCTGGTAGAGATTGGCATCTCTAGATTAATCTGGCTTTGTGGGCCTATAGAACAAGTATCCGAACACCAACAAGGGCCACTCCCTTCACCTTGGTTTATGGAGCAAATGTAGTATTACCTATTGAGGTCAAGATTCTGACATTGCAAATCTCTTTGAGGGGCCTCATCACTGATGAAGAAAATAGAATATCCCAGCTTCAAGAGCTTGAGTTACTTGATGAATGTCGGAAGATGGTGTTTGATCATCTTAGAGCATACCAAAAGAGGATGTGTAAAGCCTATAATAAGAAAGTCAGACAAAGAGAATTCCAAGTGGGTGATCTCATCCTAAGAGAGAACCCCAAGAATCAGTAGTAGCGAGTCTAGAAAGGAAAATTTCAACCAAACTAGCTTGGTTCGTATGTCATTACTGCAGCATTTGGGTGTGGTGCTTATCAACTCTCCATCACTGAAGGAGAATAGCTCAAAGAGCCTATCAATGCTATTCACTTGAATAAATTCTACATCTGAGGCATTCTCTGTGTGCTCATATACATACTTATTGGTCCTAAAAAAATCCCAAAAAATGGTATATTGCAAAAAATCCTAAAAATTGCAAAATGTCCTGAAAAAATGATCATCTTAGTGAAAACCTGGTAAACAGGTGCTTTGACCTATCTATTATCTTGGTGAAAACCTAGTAAACATGCGCCTTGATAATAATCAAAAAAAAAATTGAAAATTGAAAAAATACAAAAAAAAAAGTAAAAAAATAAAAAATACAAAAAAAATGAAATATTCAAAAATACAAAAAAATAAAAAAAGAGAAAAGTACAAAAAAATTTAAAAAAGAAGAAAATGTGTCATTGATGAAAACCTGGTAAACAGACTTCATGGTAGCAAAAATAGAATCTCTGCCAAGATGGTGAAAACCTGGTAAACAAGCGCAGCTTGTTTCCTGAAGCTACATCTAATCTCAATATCACTTGGCTCTTAGTTTCCCGCTTTAGTCTCTTTGCTTTCCTACTTTAGTTTGTTTCCTACTTTGGCTTGCTAGATCATGCACTTGCCTTTGGTTGTCTTCGAGATTTTCCTCTACTCTTCATGGATTGGAACTGGTTCACACTTGGGGGCATCTTCCTGGTCTAGGGGGCATTTTCCTATCACTTTCAGAAGTTTTGTTCATGCATTAGTCACCAATGATTCTCGTTGTGTTTGCCTGTTGATGCCTAGCTACTTTTGAGATTTCTCTCCTTGAGGATCTCTCATGTATCGATCACCAATGGTTCTTAATGTGCCTGCCTACTGATACTTAGCTCTCATTTGAACCCCTCTCTTTAGGGATCTCTTCCTTACATTAGTCACCAGTGGTTCTCACTTTGTCTGCCTGTTGATGTTTCACCTGTGCTTTATTCTCTCTTTTGAGAATCTTCCTTGTATCGGTCACTAGTGGTTCTCACTGCATTCACCTGTTGATACTTGGTCCGCACTTTGATATCTTCTTGAGACTTCATCTCTCATGATGGTCACCAATGGTTCTCACTGCATCTACTTGTTGTTGCTATCCCATTGAGATTTTGAATGTTGTATGCTTTCGATTCGACTTCAATCCACTTGAACACAAATGTAAACTAAAACTAAAACTGATTTTGTGTTCCTTTGAAGCATGCTAAGCTTTTCCTTTGCTTGTTTGTTTGCTTTATCATTTCCCCTCGAATGAATCTAAGATGTCTTTCTTGACTAAGAACATGAAGACTGGGGGCATGATCTTTCCTTTACTTTCTATTTGCTGGTTTAGTTCCAATGATCCAATGAATTCACATAAGAGGGGTGTCTATCTGTAAGAGCCTTCATCTCATATTGGATGGCCATGCGTACCTTGACTCCTTTTATATGGATGCTTTGGTGAGGTTGGTTCTTCTCCTTGTCTGTTTTGAGTGACTTATTTTTTCTACAAGTAAAATTGCTAATGCTCATCTTGCTAAGTGAACGTAAGGGTCACTATGAGAACTCTTTGGCAAAATAAGGAACTCTTGTGTGTTTGGTGTGTTTTTTTGCAAGCAACATTCAAGTCATTCTATAAATTGTGCTTTGATGCTTATGTTAACTTGCTAAATCAAAAGGAATAGGTGTTCAGGTCATTATGGCTTCTTGTGCCTTAATGCTTACACCTCATTCCAACAAATCTAAGACTTATGTCATATTCATATTCTCATAATAGTAATGTTAGTGAGGATTGTATGACATCTTGCGATCATCCCGTGCTTAAACGAACTTGATGATGATAATACGGTGAGTCCAACAACCAACCTAGGGTTTGCATTTTCATTCTAGGCTTGCATTTTAGCTTAGGCTTGCATTTTCATGCTAAGTTTGCATTTGAGATGATATCTTGGTACTCTCTTGACTACTTTTTGTTCATCAAAGGTTCTCATCTTTTCTCTCGGTTTCATCTTGGCTGCACAAGTGTCCGATCGTTGCTCTTGATCTTTGAAACGTAATCTTTTTTATTAGTACTTGTCATATATTGCAACAATCTTGCATGAGATGATTAGTACCATATACATTACATGTCCATTGCATTTTCATTTCATTTCCATTTGCATTCATAAATTCATTTGCATCTACATATACATGTGCATCCACTATAAGCATAACTCAAATCATACATTACACATATGCATACATTCTATCCATCTATCACTGCATTTCACATTACATCATCATAAGAAAATAACCATGTGCATATTCATATTCGTAAAAAGGAACATGTGCATTTCATACATTTCTATCCATACATCTAAGTATATAGAAACATCTCATAAAACATCAATATCAAAGCAATATATTAACATGTACAATGATAGAAAAATTGTCGATCTCGTATATATATCTCGAAACAATGTCATGTACAAAAGAGAAGGTGCTACTCGAGCACAATATCAAAAATGGGCTACACTGTACAAGTATATCAAAATGTGCTAACTAGGTCCCGCACCACCTGGAGGAGGTGGTGGAAATGGTCTCTATGGAAGGGGCATCAGCCATTGTGGAGGTGCCTGTTGTGGGGGTGTCTATGGTGCCTACTGTGGTGGTGCCTGTGGAGGTGCTGGTGGAGATGCCTGTGGAGCTCCAGCATAATCGGCAAATGGCAGTACCTACTCTAATAGATTTGGAATGACCCCGTAGTAAGCTACATAGTAATAAGCTGCCTGAGTAGCCTCATATCTTGTCTCAATCCTTGATCGTGCTAGCTCCTCCCATAGCTGCCTGATCTCAGCGTCCCTGTCAGCTACGTGGGTCTCCTCCCTAATGACTCGAGTGTGGTAGTCATCTCGCTCCCACTGGACCTATCTCACTCTCTCATGGCTCTTCCTAAGAGCCTCCTATAGCTATGGTGTACTTGCTCCTTTCGGAATGTCAGGCATATTAGTATCATCATCTAGAGGTGCTTGCTAAGATGTATCACCTATCTACTACCTAGTAGACCTCTGTTGGGCCCCGCTGCTCCTAGCTCCTACATCTGAGCCCATGGTCCTAGTAGGGATGCTAGTTTGTCCTGATCATGGTCTCAACACTCTCTATTGTTGTCCCTATGGTCCCTGATGTGCAACCTTCTACTGTGCAGGCTGCTGAACTAGTGGTTGTTGATCTGGTACCTGCTATTGCTGCATAGGCTGCTATTGTACTCCCATACTAATAGGATCAGTAAATCTTGAATGTGATTATGCTATCAACTGGTCCTGTATGCACACATCACCCATACATTGGTGACATCCACCATATAGTCCCATCATGCAGCTGGAATGCATGCCTCTATCGCACACTACCCTGGATCCAGTCTCGCGTGCCACCCCTTCTTCTCCTCATTGATGAAGAAGGCATAGGGGTAGTACTCATGTGATATGTCTTGCTGCCTACCAAATTGGTGCAGGATGCGTGTAATAAGGAATCTCTCAATAATGGTAACACTCCATCCAATCAGTGGACATGAAACAAACATGAAGGAAAGCTCTCTCTGAGCATCATCCCATGGCTCAGTAGCCACCCATGGTATCCAGACTATAGCTACCATGTCATCTAGCTATCCTCTCCACTGCTCCATCTTACCCAGTAGAGGTTGAGTCATCAGACTTGTATACCTATAAATATAAGGCTCAAGAGCCTACCATGTATCATGGAAGATAGGCCTGCAAATAGGTAGATGCTCCCAGGCCCAGATTTGTAAGACAAAGACACCTTCCACCATCATCCTCACACCCTGATACATGATCTCATGAAGCTCATGGTACATCTATGTGAGCATGCACTTTCCCCATCCGAATCTAACTACTAGTCTAGCCAACGTCCTCTGTAGCATCATCCCCCAACTGCACTCTAGACCATGCTGACCTCGATCTGGAACAAGGTAGCAACTCAAGAACATAGAAAGTACAATGGCTAATGGGTGAGCACCACCGTATATATGCATCAGATCCTCCTAGGAGATGGCTCGGGCCATCACTAGATCATCCCTAAAGATAGTTCTCAAGGCTACTGTACTCTGTCATGGCTATGTGTTGTACTCTACTCGAGCACCATGGATAGGTATTAGTAGAATCATGTATATGTCCTTGGGAGTCACAGTCATCTCCCCCATCGAAAAGTGGAAAGTGTGTTTGTCTCTGAATGGAAATGCTCTACGAGTGCACCAAGAAGATCATGATTTACCTGAATGTTAGGTAGATCATGCAAGTATCCTAGGCTGAGTCCCTCAATGTGAGTACTCTCTGCATCTGTCAGTCTCTACACTAATGTAGTAATCATAGGATGGTGTGTCTTGAAGGCAACATTAGGGAAGTCAACCTGCAAAGCAAGCGATGACATGGGATCAGTATCTCAACATGATGGTTTCTCAACACAATAGCAAATCCAGCAAGGCATCTATCCTAGACATGATTCTATGACACTCTACTTAGCTGATTTTACACAAATTTGACAAATTTTGAAAAAAAGCATTGAAACTCTATAGAAGCTTTTCGTGTGAGGAAACTATTTCCTCGCACAAGACAAGACTTGATAGTGCACGAGATGGAGAAATTTCACGCAGGACCACCTTTCAGCTCACACGAGCTTCCAGACAGAGCCCACGCAAAGAAGCCCTAACTCATGTGAGGAAACTACTTCCTCATGCAAAGGGAGATCTAGGCCGGTGTGAGGAAACTACTTCCTCGCATGAGATTGGAAGAACATGACTTAAAACTTGCTAGATCTATCCTAAATTGACCTAGAAAGCGGTACAAATTGAAATGCAAGGAGGTTTATCAACTACTTACAGGTGTGTCATACTCCGATGGCTGGACGTGTTATCGAGAGCACTCAAATTGATGTGTATGCAGTGGAAGACCCTCCATTTCTCTCTCAGAGTTCAAAATCACAAGAAGATGAAGATGAATAATGAATTGAAAATGACCCCTCCGAGCCTTATATAGCTTTTGACCTAATTTTCAAAAGTGCTCCATTTTGCGTGAAAATTGCACCCTTGGCTAAATCGACTACTCTAAATCCATTTTCAGGATCAAAATTGAAAACTAACATCTCTAAATAGCTCAAAATTGCATTTTAAATTTTGCGACCCTTTGGGATTGGACGCTTGTGCAGTCAACCTTCTGGCATCATCTTCCTGCCAGACCCTCATCTTTGCATCATGTTCTCAAGATCTTTTCTCTTTTCATCAAAGTCAACTTTGGTCAAATCTAGTCAAATTTGGTCAACCATGGTCAAACTTGGTCAACAAGACCTCTACTTTGCTCCAATTTGCTTCTGCAGTTTCTCAAATCTAGTCTAATTGCTTCTGTTATGAAACCTCTTGTTGTCAATCATCCTTCTGATATGTCATCTTTCAATTTTGCTCCCAAGGGGGCAAGATGATTGCATCATTTGAATCTTGTTGAAACAATTCTTGAATCAGTCTGATCTTAATCTTCAGTTCTCATTGCTAGGGGCATCTTCGCGCCTCGCATCTAATTATCTGGTCATCTATCTTTTAGGTATCTAAGCAATCTAACTCAAATCCTTGAGGATCAAGGTTCATTCTAGAGATGGTTCTCGAAATCTTTTAGGTATTGGGGAAATCTAACCCTAATTCCTGGGAGTCAATCTTTGTTCTAGAGATAGCTCTCGAAATCTCTTTTAGACCGTTATCTGGGCAATCTAACCCAGGTCTCAGAGGGCTAAGATTTGTATTGGGGAAATCTAACCCTGATTCTAAAGATTAGTCCTAAATTTGCAATCTCTCATCAATTGGTATTGGGGCAATCTAACCCTGATTCCAGTTCTCTCAAGACCGTTGTCTTCGCAATCTAACTTGGACTTTGAAAAATCACACTTTGATCTGTTTGGTGTCTTGGCAACTTAACCTAGACTTCTAAATTTCTTATCAGCTATCACTTCAGACTATTCTTTGAATGAACGTGTTGTTCACACATCAATTCAAAGAGGGGCAAATGCAATACCTCAAAATTGGCACCTAATAAATTCAATCAATTTTGGTGCATTTTCATCAATTTTACATCTCCAAAGTCCTAGTTTCCTAGGCAATTTTCTCTCTCCTACTTGACTTAATTCGACTTGATGTCAATTGCAAAAACCCTAAATTACATTAATCAAATATTAAAATTAATTCCTGAAGTCTTCAAATTTTATTAGCTAAATTACCCCTATGATAAATTAATTTAATTCTAAAGTCCTAAGTGCTTTAAATTAAATTAAACCCACCCCATTTGGCTAATATACATAAAAAGGGATTAATAATTACTTGTTATTTGAATGGACACTCCTATTTGAATTAATAATTCACAATATTTAAAAGGTCACCCTGTGTGGCATTTTCCATTCTTTTAATTAAGTAATTCATGTCTTTTTGTCTCAAATGGGAATGAAGAGTCAGGAGTTTCAAATCAAGAACCTCTTCATTCTCTCCCTGGGCTTGTCTATTTAATGAACCTCATTTCTTCATTCAAAGAGGGCAATTTTGAGAGTAATTAAACTATAGCACTTTTTGTCTGAATTATTTCAAAGCTTTCATTGCATATTAGTGTAATTTTCTCATTTTAGTTTAATTTTTGCATCTTCATTTTATTTAGTCTACTTATTTGATCATAGCTTAATATCATCTTTATTTCAAGTTCTTAGAGTAAATTTGCACTTCATATTTCTTTCAAAGCATTTTAGATTAAATTGCATTCATTCTAGTTCAATTTCAGTTTTCTTATCTTCATAGCTTTCAAATCCTCCATTGTAGTACTAGTCTTATGGTTGTTGGCTCTCATTCTAAGAGTAATTAAACACCCCGTCTACATAGGAGGAAACAAGTCACTTCACCATGAATTTTGAATTGAGTAATTCATACTCTCTCTTGTAATTTGATCATGTGAGTAATGACTATGTTGTGTGTGTAGTTGGATTAGAGGTCCACATTCAACCACATACAGTAACAAGCATGGACATATAGCAAATAATTGTAAAGAGGTAAGACCTTTCAATGGTTATTGTTATTCATGCAATAAATTTGGTCATAAAGCTATGAATTGTAAAACAAGTCAGAAGAACAAGACTCGAGATAATTAGAGAAATCAGAATCAAACAAATACAAGAAGTTCTTAGAGTATTACATGTCAGATATGTAATTATAATGTTCATATAGCTAGACAGTGTAAAATGGTGAGTCATATCAATGCGCTGAGGAATTTAAGGCCTCTGGTTATTTGTCACTCATGTAACAAGGCTGGACACATCTCAAAGTTTTGCAGATCAAGAACGCAAAGTTAGGAAAGCCCTAAAAAGCCAGAAGAATCAATTTTGGATACCAAAGGAGAAGTCAAGTTTTTGAAAGCTTCAAAGGATGCAAGCTTGATTTGGACAGAGGTGAAGAAGGATAAAATTGATGAGAATGTATTGGATGCATCTGTAGTGGACGCACCCTCTACATCTGGGTGAATGACCCTCGGGGTCTTAGGGGGAGCTTGTTTAGCTCTAGACCCCTGCGTGGCTGGTATACTCACCCTCAGAGTATGCACCTTTGGATTTAACCTTTTGGAGACTTATAGAACCTATGTGCAAGAGTGCACATCCTGATTGATTACAGAATGAAAGTTGGATATTTTCAGTGAAAGTCTAGTTTACGCGGCAAGCATTAATGGAAAAATTTTCACTTTAAAGTACATAGAGACTTGTAGATCACTCATTGCATTCTATTTTGAGTGATTGGAGAGCACAAAATCCCTAGCAATTAAATGTTAAGGATTGAAGCTTGGTTCACCACTAAAGAAGTGTATTTGATCGATTACGGAAGCCCTAATCTATTGCGATGATTCAGAAGTTCTTGGAAACCTAACTAAAGTGATAATTAAGTTATGGCTACTCCTATCATGTTTGATGTTGTGGAGAAGAAGAGATACATTTTTAAGAGGCACCCTTTCAAATCTACCCTAGATGATTTAGAAGGAGCATTCTCTTGAACCCCTATGGGTGTTATGCATGTTGAAGACATTCGTGCATACATTTACTGTAAGAAGGAACCAGAAGGTCTTGACAAAATTAGAGTGCACATTGAAACCATGATGAAACTAGATAAGACTTTCCTTAATGAGTTTGCATAGTTAGAAAACCATCCTATAATTGAATATGCTATGGCATATGAGTTTTATGAGTCTGAATGGATAAATATTTTGCTTAGTAGAATTCATGATGACCTATTATGGATAGGTGAAGTTCTAGTAAGGATTATAAGAGACCTAATTCATGAAATGATAGGTCTCTCTAAGAAAGGTGCCATTCTTCCAGTAGGCAAGGATGTGAGAAAACTTGTTGAGAAAACATGCAAGTCAAGAAGTGATAGGTGCGGAATGACTATTGAGCCTATAGAGGAGAAAGACATCAAATTGATGTCTATGATACTAGGGTATAGGTTTCAACACATGAGCAGGGTGAATAGTGTGTCAGCAGCCATAATTCTTGTAGCAATAATACTTGTGAGAGAAAATGGTGAGTTTAATCTATGCGAGATCTTTTGTGCACAATGGATAGACAATATTAAAGCCATTAAACATGACAAGACCAAAATATTTAGGTTTGAGTCTTTGATCATATACATGTACTTCCACATACTTGGAAAGGTGTCAGTTTTGTATTTGGATAAGAGTATTCCTATAATGCCATAGATATCCTTTAAGGCATCTACTGAAAGTACACTAAAGGATTACATAACACTAGAATTGAAGATGATTTGAAGTTACAACATTTTCAATTTTCAAAGACAATGGAGCGAGTGGGCCGGATAGGGAGTGGGAAAGGAGGGATTCAAATTTCAAACGTGGTGAGCAAGGGGAATGGTAGATCTAATGTTGGTCCCTTAGGGGGTGGTGGTCAATAGGAGGACATAGATGCAAACGAGACTCAAGGTAAGATTCCTAATGTCAGACTGGGGACAAGGGACCTAGGAGGGGGACCCATGAAGGTTCCATGTGATCAGAATAGGATGAAAACTGATGAATCTGTCAAAATTTGGTTAGGCCTTTTTGGTGTTAAACCAACGGGTAAGTCTTCTCTCCCACCTGTGAAAATCTTATCCAATACTAAGGAGAGAACTTTTGCTATCTCCATTCTAGATCAAATAATAGATGTTAATATATCTTGAATGGCTAACTCTCTTGTGGGGAGATTCCTGGGATCTCATCCTAATATTGAGGTGGTTAGGGCTTTTGTTAAAAGGAAATGGGTTTTGAAAGGCCAAGTGGAGGTGGTTGCTCTTCCCAAAGGTTGTTTGGATTTTTCCTTCTCATGTGAGGAGGATTTAAGGTATATCCTATGTAATGGACCATGGATGATAGGAAAGCATTCTATGATTTTGCATAAATGGTGTCCTAATCTGAATATGCAAGAAGATCTAAATGTGCAGGCACTGGTCTGGGTGACTCTTCTGGGCCTGCCTCTTGAGTTCTAGATGGAAGACATCTTTAAGGGCATTGCTAATGTCTTTGGGGAACTCCTATCTATGGATCCTGTCATGGTCTTTAGAAGGCACCTTACGTATGCCAAGATCTATATTGGGGTGTAGCAGGGAGTGGATATGCTAGAATCTATCACTCTTCAATCCAAACTTTGATCAAGGGTCCAGAAGATAGAGTATGAATCAACCCCCTTTGCATGTTTTCATTGCAAGAAAATAGGCCACTGGGAAAAACAATGCCCAAAGCATTTACCCCAAAAGAAAAAAATGAAAAAGATATGGGTAAAGAATTATGTGACTGGAATGAACTCTAATGGGGTTAGTATTAATGGGAAAAAAGAAGGAAAGATGGATGGGAAGGACATGCCTATTGAAGGATGTGACACTTCTCACTCAGATATTGAACAAAAATTGGGAGGTAGCACCGAAGTTTTAAAGGAGTCCATAACTAAAATCTTTGTTGACTCCTTTGCTGAAGATATCCAGAGTAGGCCTTTGGGGGCTTTAGAAGGCAATGAAAACTTTGATGTATGCTTGTTTGAACAAGAAATGTTGGAAGGATATGGCTTTTTCTTTACCTTCTCAAAGTATGGTAATCTGGCAAGATGCCCAAGTCTGTTCGATTCTAGGTTGTTCAGAGGATAGGAATCATAAGACCTTTGATACTCCATTGGGCTCTAACAAGAAATCACCATGCCCATCTAAATCTACTAAGTGGGGTGATGAGGTGGATATAGTAGAGGCCCTTTTGGGATCTGAAGAACTGAATGAAGAGGGATGGTCCAAAGTGGAGAAGAAAAAGACAGTTAAAAATGTTAGGAAATTTAATAATAAAGATGGAGGTCAAATGAAGAACATCTCCTCAATCCTCAGAAGTACTAGAAGCACTAATATTGGAGATGTGGGGGCTCCCCATGTTTCCCCAGGAAGACCCTCGAACCAAAAAAAGTGAGCTCTTGAGACCAGCAAGAGCTTAGCAGATGGCAGTCAAAAAACCATCCTAGAATCTAGCCCATTCCATAAACAATTAATTTTATCTATTGGAATGTTAGAGGATTAAATAATCCTCATAAGCAAACCATGGTCAAAAACATGATTAGAGACAACAAGCCTGATATTGTTCTTCTACAAGAGACTAAGATGTCTAAGGATAAAGTTGAGAAACTCCAATTTTTTAGTAATGGTTTGTCCCATGGAAGTGATGTGAAAGGGGCCTTTGGGGGTATTGTGACTAGCTGGAACTATAATTTCATTAAGGGGGAAGTTTTATCCCAAGGTAACAATGTGACTAATATTAGATTCTAGCATATTAAAGATGGCACTTCGTAGGTGTTGACTAATAGTTATGCTCCAAATACCAGGTGGGGGAGAAAATCTTTTTGGAGGGAAGTTTTGAGTTTTAGGAGAGATTTTGCTAATGATGGTTGGATCATTATGGGGGACTTCAATACTCCTTTGAAGGAAAATGAGAAATTTGGGGGTGGTCAACCCAATCTAGATAGCAGAACTGATCTTATGGACTTTATTGATAGTCAAGAGTTACATGACATAGATTTGCAGGGAATTAACTATACTTGGACCAATAGGAGAGAAGGAAATGAGCTTATTCAGGTCAGAATTGTCAAAGCTCTTGTTAGTGGCAATTGGTTTAATCATTATTCTTGTTCCTTATCGGCCTATCTCAGAGCTAGTTCTGACCACTACCTAATAACCATAAGAGCTGATTTCAATGGCCTGAAAAGGAATTTCCCTTTTTTTCTTTGAGACAATATGGACAATCCACCCTAACCTAGAAAACCTGATTAAGGATTGGTGGAGTATTAGGCTTAAAGGAACAACAATGTTCAAAGTTGCAAATAAAATAAAAAATGTGAAGGAAAAAATAAAGAAATGGAACAAAGAAACCTTTGGAAATATTTTTACCAACAAAAAGAAAATTGATGAAGAACTAAAGGAGATCTAGGATAGCATTCAGAAAGACGAGTACAATTTTCATACCAAAAATGAGGAAGATACTAAACTGATTGAATATCATGATATTATCTCAAAAGAAGAATGCTTTTGGAGGCAAAGGTCTAGAAATATTTTCTTAAAGGAAGGGGATAGGAATTCTAAATACTTCTTCATGACCATGGTGAAACATAGAATGGGCAACAAAATTTCTAGACTTAAGGTCAAAGGGACCATAAGTGAGAAGGAGGATGATTTTAGAAGTGAGGCCAATAATTTCTTTGGAGAGCTCTTAAAGAAAGTTGAGAATCTGGATATGGAGGGCCAAGAAGAGTTGTTGGATGGTATTCCCAGTATTCTAAATGATGATCAAAATAGATTTATTACTGCTATACCTTCTATGGATGAGATTCAAAAGGTTGTGTTCTCCTTTGAAGGAGATAAAGCCCCAAGTCCGGATGGTTATCCTCTTTTCTTCTTTCAAAAATATTGGAGGATTTTGAAAGATGATGTTACTAATGCAGTTAAGGAATTTTTTGGGGCTATAAGGATCCTCAAGGAACTGAATGGCACATTTATTGCTCTAATCCCAAAGAAAATTGGGGCTGATAGCATGGACTAGTTTAGACCTATCAGTTTATGCAACTCAGTGTATAAGATTATTTCAAAAATCCTCACTTCTAGAATTCTCCTTTTTCTTCCTTCTATTATCTTTGGACAGTAGAATGGCTTTGTCCTTGGAAGGCAGATCCTAGATTCTACATCTTGGTCCATGAAAATATACACTCTTTGACCATGTCAAAGAAGGAAGGTTTTTTATTGAAACTTGACCTGTCTAAAGCTTATGACAGGGTTGACTAGGATTTTTTGATGGCTACTCTAGAGGCTTTTGGTTTCAATAAAAGAAGTAGAGAACTCATTCACTACTTGGTTTCCTCTGCCACTTTCTTTGTTCTTGTGAATGGCTCTCCTACTCCTTTGTTCAATTCTTCTAGAGGTCTTAGGCAGGGGGATCCCCTATCTCCTATTCTTTTTGTTATCTTGGCGGAATGTTTGGGTAGAGAAATTGGTAGATTGGTTAATAGAGGAGAATTCAAGGGTCTAAAACCTTCCTCCAAGGACTTGATTTGTTTGCATCAATAGTTTGTGGATGACTCCATAATAATGGGTGAAACCTCTATTAAAAATGGAAAAACCATTCAAAAAGCCCTTGACAACTATGTTGTTGCTACGAGCTAGAGTATTAATTGGAATAAGAGCTCTATATTCTTCATTAATATGCCTAAAAAAAGACAAGAAAGGTTAAAAATAATTTTGGGTTGTGAGGTTGATTGTCTCCCAAGGTCTTATCTTGTCTTACCTCTTTGCCTTACTCCCCTAGACTCTTTTTGGTGACATATGATTGATAAATTTCACAAAAGTCTTGCTGGTTGGAAGGGTGCTCTTCTTAGCCAGGCTGGTAAGATTCTTTTTCTCAAAGCTACCCTTCAAAGTATTCCTCTCTATGCCTTGAGCCTTTTCAAATACCTAAGTTTGAAGAAAGCATAGAGAAAATCCAAAAGAATTTCCTTTGGTCCGGAGTTGATAAAAAGAAAATAATGGCTCTTATTGCTTGGGAGAAGGTTTGTAAATCGACTAGGAAAGGGGGTCTTGGTCTTCACACTATTAGAAGTATAAATGAGTTTCTTATGGCTAAAATCCTTTGGAGAATGTTCAAGAACTAGGGAGAATGGAGTACCATATGGCACAATAAATATAATAGGGACAGCTTTGATTTCAATAATTTCTTAAACTATGATTCTATCCAAGGTGGATCGTGTATTTGGGGCAATGCTTTAAGAAGAAAGGATATGATAAAGAAGGGAGTCAAATGGAAGGTTGGTAATGGAAAGAAAATTCTCTTTTGGGATGACACCTAGTTGCTTGATAAACCCCTTAAGGAGGTTCCTATTTGGAATGAAATGTTTATCCTTTGCAAATAGATTTTGGGCATTCATGTGGAGGACTATTGTGGGGGGGGGGGGGCGATAAGTGGACTAATCTGGCTAGGATTGATCCTTCTCTTAGAAGCTTTAATAATCTTTTGAATGTTGTTGTTCTTGTTGATGAAGAGGATACTCTAATTGGGAGATATAGTGCTAATGGCCTATTCTTGGTTTCCTCTATATACATGCAGAACTTTAAAGATAGTCCTGAACCATGTTGGGCTAAAGCCTGGTTCAAGGGATTAAATCCTAAAATTAATGTTTTCTTTTGGATCTTATTGCAGGATAAAGTTCTTACAATTGACAATCTCAAGAAAAGAGGCCTTGTTCTTACTAATACATGCTATCTTTGTAAAAAAGATGAGGAGAATATCAACCATATGACTATCCATTGTTCTTTTGCTAGGCAAATATGGGAAAAATTCCTTGATTTGATGAATTTGGAGTGGGTGTTCCCTCAAGACATTCAGGAGTTGTTCACCTACTGGAAGACACCTACCAAAAATAAGTTCTTAATCTCTTTTTGGAATTTCTTCCTTCCTTTCTTGTACTGGGGGGTTTGGAAAGAAAGGAATGACAGAATTTTTAGGAACAAGGAGTCCAAATGGGATTGTATTTTCCAAAAGATTAAGAGTGCTCTATTAGAGAATTTAGGGTTGATCAAGAATTATCAAGACCCAAAGGATGATTGGGAGGCAAAAGTATATAAGAATTGGAAGTTTGAAGGAAGGAAGGTTTAGGATATAAAAATAAATCTAAGAGAAGAGGCTAGGTGGGATTGTCTCCCTAATGGTTGGGTTAAAGTCAATTTTGATGGTGCCTCTAAAGGCAACCCTGGAACAGCTGGCTATGGTATGGTTATCAGAGATGAGTATGGGAATTAAAAAGGGGCTATGGCCATTCCTATAGGTTTTAATACCAATTAGGTGGTGGAGGCTAATGCTTCTCTTTATGGGTTGCTATTATCCAAAAGGAAGAGTTATACTAAAATTTGGATTGAAGGGGACTCCCTAAATATTGTAAATTTCTTAAAGAATACAATGACCCCTTCGTGGTCTATAGCCAATGTTATTAGCAAGGCTAAAAACATTATTGAATCCTTTGAAAAGTGTATGATAACCCACGTTTTCAGGGAGGCCAACTCGGTGGCTAACTGGGCCACGAATGTGGCTTGTAAAAGCTAGGTGGAAATTGAGTGGAATGATGGTTTTGCTCTCCTATTTGAAGGGTCATCATTAATTAATAAGGAGAGGACGATGAGTAAGAAACATGTTTTGAATGAAGAGCATATTAATGAGTATTTATTGTAGCAATTTGTGTGATGATCATGAAGGATAGTGGGCCGATTTTGAGATAGTTTTTGGGGCTCCTTGGCATGATTTATGGGTCCTTCAGAACATTAAAAGGTTTTATTACAATCCAAATGCTAATTTGCAAAGTGTTGGGATTAATCTTGAGAAGGGCTTTCTGATCTATCACAGAGCTATGGGAGGTAGGAAGAGAAGGTGAGAGCCGGGGAACTGTAGTAAATGGAAACATAATAAGGAGATATGGAAAATAGTCAAAGATGGGGGTTTGGCAGCTTATATGGAGAGATTTCATGGAGGGAAAGTTGTTGTGACCAGAAATTTCATCAAAAATTGGAATAATGGGAGTGTTATGGTGGGCATGCAAAGTATGGAGGTGACTAAGGAGGTTATTGTAGAAGTGACTGGCTTGATGACTGAGGGCATCAACTTCTATAGGGATAGGAAGATTTCGGACAAAGCCTTGGAGGCTTTTGCACCTACGGAGTAGGAGAGAAATCACATGGTTAAGGTGGACAACTCATACTTTAATCCTAAGTGTATTTCCAGGCCCTAGTGCCTTGTTTTATTTTTTATTATTGGCTACATTATCCTTAATGGTTGGTATACTAAATTTACAACCATCATCTTATCCTTCTGAATCACTTTAGGCATGGGGTAAAAATTAATTTTCCTTTTTACTTGTTGAGCTCTTTGAATGCCTCTATGCTCCACTGGCAAAGGGATCTGGAGGGTGATCATGCCTACCATGAAGGGCTTATGGTCCTCATTTATGAGGTGTTGAAGTTGAAGAAGGTGGAAAGACCCTGGCTTAACAGAAAAGCCCTTAAGGATTATGACACTGATGGGAAAGAGTCTGAGGAGCCTTTTATGGAGGATATGGAAGAAGAAGAGGGGGACTCTAAGGAGTACCTAGAATCTAGCCCCAAGAGAAATAAAAAGAAAAAGAAAAGGAAGGTGGAAGATTTGACCACAGATATGGATTTAGAGGAAGAGGAGAACAGGGAGGAATTTTTAAGTAGGGGAAAAATAGATTGGAGCCCATTGGAAAACACACCAAAGCTAAAAAAGAGAAGAAGAAAGTTGCGAAAAGGGTTTTTATATCCTTTGATGAGGGCTCTTCCTCTCAGGAAAAGATTAATTAGGAAGACCGTGTGGACACTAACCCTACTGTGGAGGAGAGTGGGAACTGGAAATAATGTGTGGGTTGAGGATAATATCTTGCATGAGGTCACACAGGTTGTGACTAATATTGGGAAAGATGGGAATGAGAAGGATAAGGTCAACATGGAGAAGGAGAACATGGAGAGCTCTAAGGAGAAAATGGAGGAATGGAACAAGGGTTTTGAGAAGATGGAGGGAAGAAATATGGATTTTGAGAATTTGGGTTGTTTGGCTTTTTTTACTACCCTCAACAAAATGAAAAATGACATCACTGTAATGAAGTCCCATATTCACCAGTTGCAAAAAGAGATGGAGGTTCTTAAAAGGATGCACCTGGGGGAGAAAACTATGGGCCAGATAATTAATGAGCTCACTAACATTGTCGCCAGGGCTGAGGGTCTTGCTGTCTTCAATGAAAAAATTACTGCCATGAAGAAAAAATTGAAAACAGTAATGGTATGACCAGGAAAATTGAGATTATGGAAAAGAGAATTGACAAGCTGGAGAAGACCATTGGGAATATTGTAGAGTAGAGTTATGCTATCCTTAAGGCATCAAATGAGCATGTGAAGATCCTGGTGGACAAGCTCAACAATGGAAAAGGGAACCAAGAGGTCATAGAGACTAAAGATGATCAGGGCCCTAACAGGCGTACTAGATCCAGGTTCAAGAAGATGGAGGATGGAAAGAATAATGACATGGATGATCTGAAGTTGTCTGCTGCAAATATGCAAATTCTTGTTGATCAAGCAACAAAATTGATGAAATGTGTTTAGACAGTAGCTTGTTGTCTTCCTGTCCTTTTGTTGTCCTTTGTATTTTGTCTATTATTTTTGTTTAAGGACTCATTTGTGTGGTTTTTTTTTGTGTTGTTGTACTTGTCCTTTTGGAGCTTAAATGCCTATTTTGTAATCTTTTTGTAAAAGTTTTTGGGTCCTTTCAAAACCTATTTTTACATAACCAAAACACTAGAATTGAAGACATTCAGGGCCAAAATGTAGATGAGGTACAGAATACCAGAGAGTATTGTTGAGAAATACAAAGATAGCATTTTCTTTATGGTAGAGACTAATGTAACTTGTATGGAAGCAGTTGAGCCAAGAACAAAGTGGATCCATCCACTTGGATATGAGGTTGATGAACAAGTCATAGAAGCATATGCACAAGTATTTCTATCAGCCCCTAAGGACCCTAATGAACCAAGATGGGGGACTTATGAAGAGAAAACAAGAGAAGTTGATGTTGTTTTGAACAACGCAGTAACTAAAAGGAAAGTAGATAAGGTTACTTCTAAGATCCTTATAATTCATGGGGTAACTCAAGCAGACCTTGAAAAAGAAAGACAAGAAAAGATTTCTTTGGGAATTGAGAGCACATCTGCAACATAAGAAAAGGAAGATGATCCTAAGTTAAAGAAGGTCAAGATTGAGAAATCTAAAGATCCCAAGGATAAATAGGAAAAATTTGATGTTGTCCCTCCTACACCCATAGAAACAATTGATCTTACAGCTCCTCCTAAGTATAAGGCAATGCCTAAGAGGAAGAAATAAATTAGCGCCAGTCATCCATCCTCATGAGAAACCAAAAGTAAGAAGAACACTCAAGCACCTCCATAAGTAGGTTTCAAACCTAGTCTTAGTGTGTTGAGTACAAGGATTGTTGATGAAGGAAGGATTGATCAAGTAGGAAAATTCTATGAAAAGTATAGTGATATTGACAAATCATAAATTCATGGAATGATTATCAAACACATGTTGAAGTTTAAAAGGATAGTCCTAGAACTAAAGATAATGATTCTAGAAAATGTGTGGAATATCTTAGAATTCCTAAAAAGATAGGTCATTGAAGAGGATCAAAGGATAAGAGAAAAGACTCTAGATGAAAGCCTCCCAATATGTTCTCTAGAGGAGAAAACTTTGTTGTTAGATCTAGTGAAACCTCACCTCAAAACTAAGACAAGAACATTACATATCATGGAAAAGAACTATGAGTTGGTTGCGAAGGAAACAGAAAAAGCTTTTGAGAAGGTATTCTTGAATAGACACATGTATCCACCCATTGCGCCCTCAACACAAGTGCCCTATAAGGAAGTCAAATTGCCAGAGCCCACTAATGTACCATTGACAGGTCCTCAGGACTCAACGCCTACAATTGTAACACATACAGAGGCAAAAATGTCTGTGCCCATGAGAGAGACATAAAAGGACAAAACTATCATTATTGATAATGTTGAGATTGCAATGGCAGCCACAGATAATGACTTGGACAAGTTTGAAGAGGCATTTTTAAGCACAAAAGAGGCTAAAACACTATGAGGTGACAATTCACCCAAGATACAACAAGAAGGTAAAGAATAAGAAGAGAAGGAGACAGAAAAAGAGAGATAAAAAGAAGAAGGAAAAGAGACACAAAAAGAAGAAGAGAAAGAGATAGAAAAAGAGGAAGAAAAGGCAGATGAAAAGAAAGGAGAAGAAGAGGTAAAAACAAGTGAGCCAATAGACAAGCCATCTATTTAAATGACAATAAGAGTTAAGCAAGAAATGGTGGATAGCACTCCTATCACTCCATTACCCTTAGCATCATTGTTGACAAGATTGACACCAGACACCACCAATTTGGATTCTTGGGGAGAAGAAGACCTAATTAAGATCAGTGTCTTAGCCATGGAGAAAGAAAATGAAAATAGGTAATGAGGAACCCCTTGTTTGTTGAATCATTTAACATATTGAGTAGTTTATTACCTTCAGACAAGAAAGTTTCTAAGTTCAATATAGTTGATGATGTTAGCCACATCCTTACAGCCTTCAAGACTAACTTTTCTAGCTTGGAGGAATCTGCATCTAAAGTAGCAGAGGATAAATACATGAAGAAGAGGCTAAGTGAATTGGTAAGTAACTTTGCACTTGACCTAAGTTCCCTAAAGATTGGTCAGGCATCTTTGAAGGATTTTGCAGCAAAAGGCAGAAAGATTATTGCTGACTGTATGGATCAGGATAAGCTAACTGATGATCATTTCAAGAAGATCCAAGAAGTAGAAGCAATGATAGAAAACATAAAGAAATAAGTGGAAGATCCCTCCATTGATGTCAACATGTGAAATAATGTATACCAAGGATAGTTAGACAAGATTTAAAAAGATGAGAAAGAGATGTCTAAGATCAGGGCAAGGCAAACACAGCTCAGGAATGCTCTTGCACCCTCTCTTGATATACTTAATCAAAACATCAAGGAGATCAATGCCACCATGGTGACATATGATAAAGTTCCTAGCACAAACTTGGAGAATATGGAGAAGCTACAATATGCATTATGCGCCCATCTATAGATTGTTAATGCACTAATTGCATTATGGAAGCAAGAGATCCAAAACTTATAGACAGCATATTCGGATGTCCTCACACTGTAAGTACTTGTAGAGATACAATTTTTGAAGAACCTTTGTCATTAATGTCAAAGGGGGATTAATGTATAGAATATGGAGTCATATATGTAAAGAAGATGTATAGCAAAAAGTATAAGGGAGATATAAGTTAGAGTATGATAAAGAGTTTTGTGTACAGTTAGTAACTATGCCATATTCCTTTGTTTCCATCAATGACAAAGGGGGACATTGTTGGAAAGTTGACTATACTATCGTATATGACTAGATATAGTGTTTTCATTATGGAAACAAAGTCATATAGTGTTTTGGAGTCAGGGCACATCATCAAAAGATCAGTATTTGGCTAAGTACAGAAGACTAGATAGTTAATAGAGTACTAGTAGATTAGAGCATCAGTGCACATGTGTATGACCTAGTTATGGTATGCACCCTTGAATTTAATCTTGTATATATGTATTCATGCTAAGTCTAAGAATGCATAATCAGATGATACCATATGATGAAGATACAGACAGTTGAAGAGGTACAGCTAGTGAATGCCAGAACAGATCAGAGTATGCAGTTGACTGTTGGTAATTTGATTAGCGATGATAATATTGTTTTGTAAAGGATATGTGCCCATTGTAATTAGGTTGTAGACATATAATCAACTTTGTTTGTAAACACACTTAATTTACTTGGAAGCATTGTATGTAATCAGTTATAGGCCGACCTAGCTAATTGTTTTGATAGCGCATATAAATATAAGATGCGCCTTTGTAATAAGGTATGGATGTTGACATAGAGTCGAGATAAGCAGAGCAGAAGTATGCGAAGAGTAGATAAAATGTATTAGAGCTTTGCAAGAGGTCAAAGCATCAATGCATCAAAGGAACTAATCTAACAAGACGTGTCATAGCACTAGTTCATCCAACAGATATAGTGTGTATCTGAGATTAGAAGGTTGTAGCCTTCACCACTTAAGCAGTGAGCTCTAGGATAGTGTGTCCCCACCCCTAACAGGGTTATTGTAAAAGACTCCTAACAGGGTCCGACCCTTGACAAGGTAACTGTACTAAAATTAATGCAAAGAAAACTCCTAATAGGGTTAAGGATCTTCTAACAAGGATCACAATACACTAGTACAGAATATTAGTAGGTGTCAATTCCCACTGGGGGTTTTACCTATTTGGGTTTCCCTATAACCATATTGGTGTTATGTGTTATGTTTGTTTATATTGTTTGCATTGAAGTTTATTTTAGTACTTAAGCAATTAGTTAAGCTTCAAGAGTAAAGTAAAGAGATAAAATTTAGTGAACACTAATTCACCCCCCCCCCCCCCCTTCTCAGTGTTCCCATTCCTAACAATGAATCTTTAATGAAAGTTTTGAAAGTAGGAAGACTAGTATCAGTCAATTTCACAAAAGCATATGCAAGTGCGAAATGAAGAATCATCAACAGAAGGAAGTGAATGATACTCTCATAAACATCATAGGTATGGTAAAGGGATGCTAAAAGAAGGGTAATAAAGAACATAATCACACACCAAATCATCTTAACAATCTTCATAGTAAATGCAAGAAATATTTTTGGATTTTGTTGAATATATAGATTTTTTTGTATTTTTGAATTTAAAATGCAAGAGCATAAAATAAATCTAATCTTGATGCAAGAAAAGAAAATACCTAATACAATAGGTCATCTAAATCCACACAAGATAGGGGGTAAATTTGTCGGGTTCACATTGGGTTCACCAAAATATAGTGGTGGATAAAGATTTAGGAGGCCTATCTTTACCCTTATTACAAAATATTGTTGTATCTATGTGAGAAATGGGGGAAATATATTATCTATCCCTAATCCAAATTCCCAAGAAGAGAGATCCAAATTGATTAATCACAATGGAGTGATCAATGCACAAATGAATCAAACAATGGAGAATATGAAGAAAGAAGGAAATCTTATAATTCACTATAGAAACTATATGCTTGAAATCTTAAATGACTATAAGGAAAATACTAACCTCAAAACAATGTAAATCTGGAAAATGCTGATTTCTGGTGTCTGTGTACAGTTTCAGGGGATTATGCAACCTGCTCTAGACTGGAAATGCTGAGACAGAGAAAACCCAAGAAAAATTTTGTCTTTCCGAAGGCGGGTCGACTTTGACCCAAATAGTGGGATACAATCTTATCCCTCATTGAAGGTTGACCTTGACCTGAAATAACTCTAATAGAAATTATGTTCGTGGATCTCGAAAGTTTTCCAAAAAGGGTATCCAAATCTGAACTTCAATTCATTGTCTTTTACCTATATCTACAAGAAAAATGGTTTTTGTTGTTTGGATGGGGGGTTTGCCTTGGTCAAACCCCAATTTGGAATCAACCTTGAAATGTAATTGAATTTGCAATATATAAACAAAGTAAATGGAACTATTCACCTTGCTTATGTTGAAATCCTTGTGGAGGATTTGAATCCTTGAATCCACAAGTAGGGATGCTCCAAATGAATGTAGAATTGTATGTAGGGTGTCACAAATCAATGGAATTAGATATTCAACACCAATACTGAATGGATCTTGAATTAGGAAGAGGCTTGGATGGACATGGATGGAGAAATCTTCAACAAGAGGGCTCCAAAGAGATTGAATCCTTCAATGGCTAATAATAGATCTCCTTTATGAATTGGATCTTGAATGCGTGAATGCTTGAAGATGAATGAATTATTTCTTTCTTTCCTTCTCCTTCTTGCTTTCTTGATCATGAAAGGTGGATGTCAAAAATTTTCTTGATAATGGATGTGAAAATGAGAGAGAAAGGCTTCCTTTTATAGTGATCTAGGGCACAAACTTCTAGAGAGGCTGACATTGGAGAATTAAATCTAAATTAACCTTAACCCCTATAAATGGACCTAGATTAAATTAAATTTAAGAGTTTACCATTCTAAAATCCAAAACAGCCGACCCAGAAGCAGAAAAATAAAACTTTCTGAAGCCCGATACCCTGAAACCTTCAGAAATTGAAAATTGGACCCAAGGTCAGGGTCGAGGTCAACTCTACCCTAGGTCAAAGTTGAGGTTAACTCTTCCCTAGGTCAAGGTCAAGGTCAACCTTGACCCAAGAGGTTTACTTTGACCCTGAGGTCTCAAATCTTAATTTCTCAAGACCAGGTGCTAGGAAAAAGCTGGAAATAAGTGGGGGAGAGAAGCAGAATAGGGAGAAAAATCTAGATCCATGCAAAGACCTATTCAAGGTGCTTGACATGACCCCAGGCCACTTACTCAGAGGGATAAATTTTCTTATCATGGAAGTGCTTCCATTTTAAGATGATACATTAAGCCCCCACTTTAGCAAGAGTATGGACTCGATGCAAACTCTTGATAAAGGAGATCATAATGAAAAGATAATCTTATTAAAATCAAAGGGACAAAGAAATCCTCAATCCCTCAAAGACTCAAGTCTTCATCAACTCCAAGATCACAATAAGAGATACATCTCTAGAAAAGAGAGAGAAGAGGGTGTGATTATCTCACCCAATGAGAACTTATGTCCCATTGTGAACCACACAAGGAAACAGTGCAACTGGAAAGATGGAATTGAACCGCCTAGTGAATGTGGCTACTCACTAGTCAACCCATCAAAGATTCACCCTCAGGAATATTCTATTCCACAAGAGTAAACCTAAAAACAAAAGAGATCCATTCTTAAGGACACCTTTGACCTTAAGGGATCAAAAATTTGAAACTAGAGGGATCAAGAGATCCTAAATAAAAATCCAACAATGAAAAGATGGAATTGAACCATGAGATTCTATTCACCTCGGGTTCAATTCCATAATTCAAAGATAAGTAGGAACAACAAAAAAGGTAGTGTAAAGGATTTCAACATGCCATGGTTTGCATTATGGAATATATGTTTTTCTTTTCCATTATAGATGGGCATATAATGTAAAAGATGGAATTGAAGCGCGAGATTCTATTCACGTCGGGTTCAATTCCATAATTCAAAGATAAGTAGGAACAACAAAAAAGGTAGTGTAAAGGATTTCAACATGCCATGGTTTTTATTATGGAATATATGTTTTTCTTTTCTATTATAGATGGGCATATAATGTAAAAGATGGAATTGAAGCGCGAGATTCTATTCATGTCGGGTTCAATTCCATAATTCAAAGATAAGTAGGAACAAAAACAAAGGTAGTGTAAAGGATTTCAACATGCCATGGTTTGCATTTTACTTTATGAATCTTACATTTTGGTGAACTCGACACACTTACCCCTTTCTTTTATGGAATTAGATGCCTTATTGTGTTAGATTTCCCTTTGTATTATCTTGTGTGTTCACCTTCATCTTACATTTTGGTGAACCCGCGATAGACAACTCTTTCTTTTTGGTGTTAGATTTATATTTTGTGTTAGATCTTACATGCTTAAAAAAGTAGATTTCTTTTATGCTCTTGCATTTATATTTCAAAAATACAAAAAAATTGCAAAATTTCATTCAAAATACAAAAATATTTACATTGTTCATGCTTATAGTATTACTTTGTGTTCAACATGTATGATTTTTGTTTTGAATACTTTGATGATGACTTTCTTGCAAAAGGTGATAGATCCCTTAATGAGGTACATGGATGTGAGGATGAAAATTGTTCAAATGAGATCTCCATTGATCCTATTCCTATTTCACTCTCCTCCACAACTTCTTCAATTGACCTTTATAAAGATGAGTTAGGGATTGATGTTAATCTTCTCCTAATATATGTCTTTTCTATGAGCCTACTTTAGAATATAATTTACCTTCTTTCCCCTTTAGGGATCAAGCTTTAGTGATTTATGGCGACCCTACAATGTTTTTTATTGGTAGGGATGATTGGTAGGGATGATAATCCTCCTATTTGGGATGAACCTTTTGATTTGGATGTTGATTACTCTCTTCCTCATGAAACCATTATGGATGATTCTACTTTTTGGGATGAACCCTTGGATAAAGACATTGATTTATGCCCTCCTCATGAAGAATCTTTGATACAAGAGGGTGATTTATTAATGGATGACATACATGCAGACATTTTAGTGAAAGAAGATGACATTATAGATGCTTTACCTCCATTTGGGATTCCTTCTAGTGATGAGGCATTAGAGGATAATGATATAAATTCCCTTAATGATCTCCCTCTTAGTGTTGATCTTATGGAGAATCAAGATCTTACCTCATCTCCTCCTAGGATGTATTCTTTGCTTCCTTCTTGTGAATATATTTGTAGTGTTGATACAACTAACATGCTTTATCCCAAACCCTTGTTGACTATCAAAGGTTGTCCTCACATTACTATCAAAGGTAAACCTATGGAGTCTTTAGAGTCTTTCAGTGACCAATATTCTATAGCTCACACATATTGTACAAGGAATAACATTCAACCTAATCTGGTGGTTTCTACTTCTTTGCCACCTTCTCAACCCATTCTTCCTCCTACACCTCATCTTCCTAGCAAGGAGTATGATTTGATAAACCAATTGCAAAATACTCCTGCCAAGATTTCTCTATGGGAGCTTCTTCAAACTTCACCTACCTACTATGAAGCCTTGCAAAAAGCTCTAGAAACTCTTCCTACTCCACCTCCTAATCAAGAGAACATCAATAACTTCTTACAATGCATGCATACTACCTCGGGTGCTCCTAACATTGTGTTTACTCAAAAGGATTTACCTTCTAAAGAAGTTCAGAATCAATATGATGCTCTTATGGTTGATGTTACTATCAATAAAAGTATCATTTGTAGGACCTTGATTGATAATTGATATGGGCTTAATGTTTGTAGCATGGACATGCTCAAAGCAATTAAAGTTGATCTTTCAACTATTCAACTTGACAATGTTCCTATACATGGCTTTGATAACATTGCTAAGAACACTTTGGGAATCATTACCTTACCTATCAAAGTAGGTCTGTTCATCCTGAATACACCTATTCATGTTATGCCTGGACCTCTCAATTATAACATTCTTTTGGGTAGACCTTGGTTGCATGTGATGCATGTTATCCCTTCCACCCTTCATCGTAAAGTAAAATTTATACATAACAACATAATGTATACACTTCATGTGGATGATGTGCCTAATCCTTGTCTAAATATTCAAACCCACACTAATTCTATTCCTAATAGTAATCCTACTTCCTCTAATTCTCTTCCTGGCGATGATTAGGGAACCTTGGATTTTAATCCTACCTTTATTGGAGAGTATAAAGTTTTTGATCTTGATTTTATGAAGCAACAAAGAGAGTTTGAATGAGTTTTTGCTCCTACTTCTAATACCCTTCGTAATAACTTTGTCATTGCTTCTACCCATAATGAATCTATCAAACCTACTAATTATGATATAGTGACTAATGAAGTTCCATTGAATCCTTCTAATATGGCTTCTCATTATGGTCATGGTTATCATTTCCTAGTTAAACAAGGATTCACTGGTCAAACATGTGGTAAGCATAAACAGGGAATTCAAATGCCCTTACAAAGTGGGGGGCATGAGCATTCTTATGGCTTGGGATTTAATCCTCAACAACAAATCAATGTTAACAACATCTCAAATAACACTTCAAAACATGATGAACCTATGAAGGAATTTGACCAAGAAGTTCTTTTTCCAAAACTCCTTCGTGCTAAGATGATTACTAGACCTAAACGCAAAAAGAAACATAGTCCATACTTGAAGACTCTTCCTTTTTGTTTGTATAATAGATTTCATGATCACTCTACTAATGAATGTCAAGCTTTACATTATAATATTAGGCAGCTCATTGATAGTAAGGTTATTTATATATCATGTGGCAATGAGTTGTATTTCAATCCTATTTTCTCTAAATAACATTTATGTTCCTATTATGGAGCTCCACATTATATAAACAATGTTAGCCTAATCCTTGGGGGCTCATTGTCTTGTATAGTTTTTCAAGAGATGTAATAGGTCCCCTTCCATCTTTGTTCCTATGTTTGGGGGGCAAGGATTTCATCTCCTTCTTTTCTGTCTTTCCGAGATTCACCTCTTTCCTTCTAGAGTTTTGTGTCAAGACTTTAATTTAATTTCCTCTCCATGTGCACCTCTCTAGAGTTTTGTGCCATGGACCCTTAATTATTGTTTTCTATGTGGCCTCTCTAGAAGTTTTCACCCTAGATCACTATAAAAGAGAGCCTTCCTCTATCATGTTCTCCACCTCATCTTCATAATCTCTCAAGAACTCAAGCAAGAAAGAAGGAGAAGGAAAGCATTCAAGTATTCATTCATCTTCAAGCATTCAAGATCCAATTCATCAAGGAGATCCATTGTTAGCCATTGAAGGATTCAATCTCTATGGAGACCTCTTGTTGAAGATTTCTCCATCCATCCATTCAAGCCTTTTCCTATTCCAAGATCGATTCAAGATTGGTGTTGAAGATATAAAGAAAATTAATTTGAGACATCCTACATTCATTTGGAGCATCCATACATGTGGATTCAAGGATTCAAATCCTTCACAAGGGTTTCAACATAAGCAAGGTGAATTGTTCCATTTACTTTGTTTATCTCTACAATTTCAATTCAATTTCAAGGTTAATTCCTAAATTGGGGTTTGATTGAGACAAACCCCTCCCCCCCAACAAATAAAACCATTTTTCTTGTAGGTACAGGTGCAGGACAGTGAATTAAAGTGCAGATCTAGATACCCTTTTTGTTAAACTTTTCATCGAAGCTATGCAGGTCAAGGTCAACTTTTTGGGTCAAGGTCAACTTTTTGGGTCAAGGTCGACTATGTCTACCTAGGTCAAGGTTGACCTTTCATCAGATCAGAAAAAGATTTTTGAGTTTTGTAGATCTTGCAGTTTCGGTTCAAGATCATGAAAATCAACAGTTTCTAAGACCATTTGACAAGGTTTTCAACCGATTCTTTTTCGGAGGTAAGTACCTTTATTTCTTCATTTCAATATTTATCTTCTACATTTACTTTCCATATCATTATAATTTCATGTATTTGTAAAATATTAGTTTTGGGGTCTCTTTTATGTGTAAACCATTGTTCTAAGACCCCATCCATATTTTATATCTTACACTTAGGTTATTCCTTAGAGTCAGATGGATTATTGAGGCAACAGGATCGAATCTATGTACCACTTTCAGGCAATATTTAGAAAGTTATCATGGTGGAAACACATCATTCTCCTTATTCAACCCATCCAGGAGTTAAGAAGATGTATTCAAATTTGCAATAGTTATACTTTTGGTTGGGTATGAAGAGGGATATAGCATATTTTTGGGCTAGGTGTCTAGAATTTTAGAGGGTCAAGGTTGAGCATCATCACCCAATAGGCCTCCTTCAACCACATTTGATTCCTGAATGGAAATGGGATACGATATCTATGGATTTTATTGTGGGACTCCTAGTCACTTATCAGAGGCATGATGCTATCATGGTCATGGTGGATAAGCTAACTAGGGTAGCACATTTTTCTCCTATGAAGTCATCCTATACTACCACCTTAGTAGTCAGAGTCTTCCTAAAGGATATAGTCAAGTAGCATGGTGTTCCTAGAAAGGTTATCTCTGATAGAGATCCAGTGTTCACTTCAAAGTTTTTTACCTCATTACAGCATGCCTTAGGCACTCAGCTAAATTTTAGTTCGACATACCATCTAGAGACTGATGGTCAGACAGAGAGAGTTAATCAGGTTCTTGAGGATATTCTTACAATGTATGTGATGGACAAATAGACCCCTTGGGAATATCATTTGTACATATTGGAGTTTTCATACAACAATGGTTATCATAGATCTATTGGAATGTCACCAATTCAGGCTCTTTATGGTTGCCATTTTCGTACCCCTCTGAGTTGGGATCACTTAGAGGATAGAGTACTTCTTGGTCTTGAGATGTTACAGGATATGGAGCAGAGGTTCAAAGAATCAAAGAGCATCTTGTGACAGCTCAGGATAGGTAGAAGAAGTATGTTGATGCACATAGGATCAATAGGAATTTTTATGTTGGAGATAAGGTATTTTTGAGAGTTCATCCATGTAAGAGCCCCATATGTTATGGAAAAAGTTCTAATTTGGCACCAAGATTTGTGGGTCCATTTGAGATCCTTGAGAGGATAGGACCAATTGCTTACTAACTCACCCTATTGCCCACCCTCATACATGTGCATGATGTGTTTCACATATCCATTCTTAGAGAGTATATTCCTTATTTGACTCAAGTTTTGGATTGGAACAATTTATAGGTAGAGGACGAGCAGTTGGCTTTGGAGCCAGTGTGTATATTATAGCAGCAGACTTTGACCCTTAGGGGTCGCAGCATAGAGAAGGTAAGGGTCCTATGGGACCCCAATGATGAGACCTTTGCCACTTGTGAGTATGCTAATAGACTCAAATCTACATATCCATACTTGTTTGTAGGCTTCCAGCAGTAAGCCTAATCCTAGGGGGAGAGGATGTAATGCCCACCCTAGTATCTTCATATTTTAGACTGATAGGATTATTAATTTGTTACTTGGATTATATGTTTGGACTATTTCATTTCATGATGGGACATTTGAGCATATATATAATATATTTGGTTAATAGAATTAATTATGGAGATAATAAATGATTTGACATGAAAATATGTATAGATGTTTAGGAATGAACTATTTGTGAAATGATTCATACTTGATTTATATTATGATGTTTATGACGGATCAAACCCTACTAATAGCATTATGTTTTGATGATTACTCTGGTTGATGTGAGTGTAGGATGAGGACAGGCATTCATAATTACTCCAATAGGAGATCCACATGATGTCGCGGTCTCCCTCCTTGTTTGTGCACATGTGTGTGTGTGTGTGTGTGTCTATGTACATGTCAGTTGGTGTTGCAGGATGCAGGTACCAGACATCGACTCCACCTAGCCACACAGGTCTCAACGTGCCTTCAAAATCCTTGAACTATTGTTGTGTGGAGATTTTACCAAGTTACTCTCAAGGAATTCCCATGGACTTAGGTTCCTGTTTAGGAGGTTACCTTAGTTGGGGATTTGTGTGCAGTGATATGATGTTTGTTTTGAGATTTATGTTGTAAGTTGGATTTAATTTTGTATGAATATATATTTATTTTATATCTGTATTATAATTGAATTTATGTTATATATGTATGTGTATATGTGGGTGCACACATATATACCTATGCATATATAAATATTATTACTTATGTGTTTTATTTTATTGTACAATGGTATCTTTGATGTTTAAATAAAGTTTATTAAATAAAAATAATAAAGAAATTTAAAATGAAGTTCTTTTGGTAAAACTAGCTATCTAGGAGATTTGAACCCGAGACCTCCTAGAAGTTTGGCTAGTTTTTTCCCAATTGAGCTATGTGTGTTTCTTGAAATCTTTTTTGTTCCCTTTTCTTGTTATAGCCTTATTTAGGGAATAAGTTAATTAAATAATAAAAAGCTTAAATATTTGTTTATGGGGAGAGTTGATTAAATTCTCAACCAACTATAGTAGTTGGAGAAGTTGCTTCCCGTAAAGCAACTCCTCCAACCATATAGTTTGGAGGATAAATCATTATCGAAAGAGGAGTTTGGAGATTAGAAGAATTGGGAGAAATTTAGGAGTTTGAGAGAAATACATTATTTTGGGAGTTTTATGCTTTTCAATCACCATTATGTGAGGGCACTTAGGAGTTGTCTGAGGAAGAGGAAAGATCGATTGCTCGAGGAAAGTCTATTCGGGAGGCCACCATCTCACTAGTTCTCAAAGCTTGGAAGTTGTTGTGGTATGCACAAGCTCTGGAAGGAATTCTCCGCTGGACTCCAGGTAGGGTCTAGTGTGTGTGTGAGTTATGGACCTGCAAATCTACAACATAACACTTCAATAGGACATTACATCAATTGTTAGTAAGATTTAAACCAAAATGAAGCCAATTAACAATTGAAATCATCCTATTGCTCTCTAGTTAGCACAAGTATGGAAAGGATTAGGAATTGCTCTCAGATCTAACCCTAAACAGTGACAATGCAATGCTAAAATGAGAGATTTAAGATTGATTATGCGATAATGAAGCTAAAACTAGAAAATGCATCACAATTAGTCATTAGATCATGAATTTATTTACTATTAACCCAATTGAGATGTTTTCTAATTAACTAAGAACATATGAAATCAACATGAAAGCATGAATCAACTATCAAAATCAAAGAGTTAGTGCTAAAGTCAAAGAGCTAGGAAGGAAGAATGAGCATTTGAGAATTCTCTTTTATAGAACTTAGGAGATTTTGGATAGTTGAGATGCATCTGTGAGGAGTGGTTGAGATGCATCCAAGCTTGATCCACGATCCATGTGATTACCTCTTAATGATTCAAAGTGTGTTTGTTGTGTTTTCTAATTTGAGAGGGATTTATTTATTTCCTTTAATTAATTACTCTAGCCATGTATTTTATGGGATTGATTTAATTAATTTGTCATAGAAGTAATTGAATTGATTTTGCTTGATATTTTGATGATAAATGCTTGAATTGAGATTAAATTGATTTTATTGAATTTTATGAATTATGTCAACAATCAAAGATCAAATTAACATAATTAAGGTTTCATTCCAAATTAGGGCAAATAGGGCCTTAGGTTATATTAGCCCAATTTTAGGTGATTACATTTGCCCCTTTGAATTGCTTTGTGAATAGCATAGGGATTCAAAGAAAATATGATTTAAAGCATGATTTAGCGAAACTAACAGATTCGGGAGATTTAGAGAGCAGTGAGAACTACTCTGAGCTTAAGTGATTTAGAGAGTAGTGAGGGCCACTCTGAAGGATTTAGAGAGTAGTAAAGACAACCACACTAAATTTGAGAACTTTGAACTTGATCGAACGAAATCCTACTTGATTCAAAAGATCATCAATTCTGAACTTGATTGAATAATAATTAACAATATCGATTCCGAACTTGTTTGAACAAAAATTGTTAAGAGATTCTGAAAAGAAATTTCAGTTGAATTTGATTTGCAGTAACTAATCATGCTGACAAATAACCAATTTGATTTGAAGTGATGAAATTGATCAATGTCGTAAAGATTAACAGTATCAACTTGATTGAAGAAACTTCCATGCCCCTGGTGTTGAAGAATTTGAATTTTAGTATGATTATGCCCCCTCGGGACCAAAATCGGAACAAATTCAAATAAAATCATTATTTTTAAGCATTTAAGAAGAATTACGATGATTGAAATGAATCTGAATCAAGCATAGATTGTTTAAGAATTATTATCAAGCAATTGGATCGATTTTAGTGTTAAAGAAACATTGTTTGACCAAGTTTGACCAATAAGATTAGATATTTGACCAAGTTTGATTGATGTTTAAGCAATACCCTAGCATAAAAACTTGATGCTTTAGCGAGAAAATCACTTTTTATAGCTTCTGGCAAGCATTCTGTGCATTAATTGTGCTTTATTCAGCTCTCATTAAGTGCTTTTGACTAAATTTTGACTTTCATTGACCATGGATTTGAGTAAAATTCATCTCTAAACTAATTTTCCATGTTGATGGCATCATTTCTACTCATTTTGCCCCTATTTGACTGTAATTTGACCATAGTTGACTTCTAAATTCTAACAGTTGACTTTGCTTTAGAATTCTAATTTTACTACATTTTAGTGATGTGAAGCACTTGTTTTGATTTCGGTCCCAATATTAAGCTTCTATGATGTCTTACAATGTATGTTCCTTAAGGCTCCAAGGCCCCCGGGAGGCTCAAATAGGTCAAATAGTCCATTTTTACTATTAATTTTCACTTTTTACCTTCTTATTTTCACTGAGCTTTGAGAGATAATGGTGTTCCCAGTGGAGAAGCATCGATTTGAGTTGGTGAGGTGACACAACCAGCCATCCCATTACGCAGCACCTGTGAGTACTCGATAACATACCTTGTCAAATTTGAAAATTTCAATTTCATGCATTTTTGCTCATTTTATAGCCATTTCAATTCCAAATCGCACCCCGTATGCGAGATCGCACACGGTGAATCCCGGGTCACATCCTATTTTTGACCAAATTCTGGATTGCATCCAAGATTTCCTGGATCGTACCCCATTGGGTTGTATCCGATCAAATTCAAGCCAAATTCATAGTATTTTGTCCTTGTGTCATTTTTGGTTAAAACAGGGTCACATCCAGATTCTGGATCGCTTCCTGTATTTCCTGCATCACATACAGGATTTCCTGGCTCGCATCCCAAATTTATTGAATCGCGTCTGAGATTTCAAGATCATTTTTGGTGTTTGTGAATTTTTAGCCAAGTTGTTTATCTGTTCTGCATTCCTTAGGTAATTTTTCATCAAATTTCTTTGTCTAATGTTGACATAGTTGAAGAGCACACAATTATACTGAGAGTGGGGGTGAATCGGTATAATAACTATTTTTCAATTTAAAAGCTTTTTTTCAAAAATAACTTTAAACTCTCAAATAAATAATTATGCACATGAACACAATATTTACGTGGAAACCCAATACGGGAGAAATCCACAAAAATAATTTTCTTTATATAAATTTGTTCTTTTACAAATAGCTTGTAGGCTCCAACCCCTATGTTTATGAGCACCGACTCACTGGAAGCTCCAACTCCCACACTTTGCAGGAACTGACCTACTGGAAGCACCGACTCCCCATGTCTGGATTCTGAGCACCAACTCGTTGTATATAAATTTTCCTTCCACCTTGACATTGTTGCTCTCTTCAACTGATGATGGATACTATCTGGCCTTTATCTCTTTAAGTCAGCCAATAACACTTTACTTTTCCTCTTATTTTCAAAGATATATCTTTATAAATGTAAATACATAATATATATCAGATTAAAATCTGAGTATATATAAATATTTAATTTTCTCTTTTTCTTATCATTTTCTCACTGCTTTTCTTCTCTTTTATTTTCAATTGCTGACTTGCTTTTTTCAAACTGGTAGATTTAATATTTATATATTCATATCTCTAATGAATCGATATGTCTCTTATAAAAGATATGACCCTTTACATATGAATAGGTGTCTCTTTATTAAAATACTATTAACTTTAAATGCGTTAATCTTTTTAATCATAGTATGAAACTTTTAAAACTTTTTTTATCGCCTATCTTCTTTTAAAACTTTGATATATCTTCAACCTTCAATATTTAATATGTATATCTGCTATTTTAATATCATTCTTTAAAAACTTTGATATATCTTCAACCTTTGATATTTAATATGTATGTGTAATACTCCTACATCTGTATCATGTATATACTTCTCTGCTGCATACTCTTCATCGTTGCATACTTCTTTGCTGCATACTTTCCATCGCTGTATGTATAACTACTGTTGTATACATATTTATATACGTATTATATGCATCTCTAATTATATACTATTATATAATCATATGTCTATATACTGTTATATAATCATACATCTGTATACTGTTATATACGTCTGATTATATCTCTAAGTATATACGTATTATCTATTTTGTATTGACATGATCGTTGTTTGCATATAATATTATTTTCTGTTTATCTCTGTTAATATATAACTGGTTATCACTATATATAATATCTGTCATTTATCTCTATGTATATACTGTATAATATATCTATATATGTTGTATATGGTATCCTCTATGTATATGCTTCATTGTATATGCTTCATATTATAATATTCATATCTGGCAATTTTCCATCAATGACATATGATATATGCTAAATGGTATAGTATTCTTTTTGACATCAATGACAATTTTCCATCAATAGTGCCCCTATTTTCTATTGTGCAAGACCATTTTGAGGTGATTATGTTTAGATGTCCTCGGCCTACCTAGGTCCTAGAGTTGCATCGGTAGCTCTTAGCAAAGGGTCAGCGTGTTATTGCTTGGTGTGGACTGTGGAGCCTTGCTGATTTACCCAACATTCAAGTGAATCAGGGATTGTTGATAGCACTAGCAGAGAGGTGGAATTCTGAGCATAACACCTTCCACCTACCTACTAGCGAGATGACAGTGACACCTGAGGACATCTAGTGGATTTTACATGTTCCTGTTATGGGTGCCAGAGTAGAGTACGAGGTATCTCTCCTTGTTGCGATGACAAATGCTCGTAGATTATTTCATGATGACACTATTGCCAGGAGTTATCTGAGTTGGGACCATATGGTGGCCAACTATGCACAACTTCCTATTTATCTGGGGGGATTGATTGGTGGACTTATGATTCTTGATCACGGTCGGCATGGATTCATGTACAGTTGGTCATGTGTTATTGAGCAGATGATTCAGTCACCTAGCCATTTTGCATGGGGGAGTTGCATCTTGGCCCACTTATAGAGGGAGATCCATGAGATAGTCTATCAGCACTCAAAGACTATGATAGTGGGCAGCTTACTTCTTCAGGTCTAGGTGTAGGAGCATATCCCCGTCACACAGCCCATAGTTGATAAGCACCGGGATGACGACTTGCCATATATTTACATGTACTCAGGTCTTATACAACAGTCCCATCTAGATAAGTTAGAGTAGTGGCATCATGTTTTGGATGACGTTATAGATGTTGTTTGGTGACCATATGTAGATTGTGAGGGGTGGCCCTCAAACACTAGGCATATGCCCTTTTTCTTGCAGAGTAGGTACCTTGTCGGGCAGACCTAGTATATTATGGAGAGGTTTTTGATCACATAGGTATCCTAACAGTATGGTAGAGTATAGGGCATGTCGCAGGAGACAGCCATTTATCCTCGTATCAGGGACAAGGAGGCCCAGTGTGAGTCTAGGTTGATATATGAGACTATAGTGCACGAGATATCCCAGATTGCATGTGTAGATTAGGAGTACCACCTAGAGATTTTAGATGGTGGTATTACTAATGGCTATCATGCACACAACATCTAGCATCCATACCCAAGATTCACTACTTCATATGAGATCACTCCTCACATAGAGGACAAATTAGACTATGATCCTGCTGATGATGGTAGTGGCTGAGGCCGAGCTGCTAGAGTTAGAGACCGAGGTCAAGGCAGGGATAGGGGGAGAGATGGAGGATGAGATGGAGCTCATGGGGGAAGTGGAGATGGAGGAGATGGAGGAGATGATAGGGGTGGGGGAGTGGGTGGGGGAGGTGAGAGCAGCAGATGATGAGCCTCAAGGGGAGACGTTGGTCAGTAGAGGTAGAGGAGACTATGGGTTACCCCTCCTTAGAGAGATATAGGGCCCTTACTCCACAAGGATGAGCATGCACAGTGCCAGAGGGTAGTAGGAGGAGGGGATGATCAGGCATAGCAGCAGGCATAGGAGTAGGCACCTAGAGATCCTCCTCCAGGTGGTGATGGTGATCAGCTATCACAGTGTGAGTAGGAGAGAGCCGCATTGTGTTTAGAGGTAGCTACCCTCTGAGTATAGCTATCAGAGTGAGATGTGTAGTTAGCTCAGATGAGAGTGGAGCGGGATACCTAGCTATCCCAACTATCTCAACTGAGAGAGGAGTGAGAAACATAGTTATTTTAGCTAAGGTCAGAGTGAGATAGATATGCACATACATCCACTCACCAGGGTCAGAGGGCCACATATTATTTTTTTTATATTGTGTCATTTTTCCTACTGCTCAGAGGGCTGCATTATTTTTTGTTATAGCACAGCAGTCAGAGGGTGCGAGGCCTCCACCTCCACTTGGAAGAGCAGATGCACCCCCTCCTGATCCTCCATGAGAGGATGAGGGAGCCAGTGAGGCTTAGTCATTTTGTACTTTCATATGTGTATCTCTGATATATTGTACTTTATTGATGACATCATGTATTTGTACCATTTTTTATCAATATACTCTCTTATGTCCTCTGGACTATTTATTACTGATACATTGTTTCATGGGATACTAATACTTGTTTTATTCATGCTCTGATATACTAATGCTTGTGTCATTTATGCTTTGATATACTACTCAGATATTTTGATTCTCACACATTGATGATATACTGATACCTCTGTTGATTCTGATATGGATGTCTCATCTAATTTGATGTTGCTTTATATGATGCTTTTTTATTTCTACACATGTGGGATATTTGATATTTGTCTTATCCTTTGGATATTGATGTGATGGTCATACTTGGTCATGATTAGATTAGATTAGATGGTGATAAAATTGCATGATGATACAGTTCACTGATATATGCTTATGTTTTTTTTTGTGTTTTTCAAAGCTATTATGAATGTACGGATGCAAACTTTATTTCATGTATGAATATGGATGCATGCAATGTATTGCGATGCAATGTATGGAAATCTCATTTTTATTTATGTATGGATGATTATGGATGCATTATGCAAGCATTCTTATGATATGGAATGGATTATGAAAATGAATATCAGTGATTTATACTCAGTCATTTTAGTATCAGTTGTTTATGATTTCATGATGTACTTGGTCAATCTTGGAAAGTGATTAATGTTTTTAGAATTTTCAACTTGTCTTAATGTTTTCAAAAAAATTCAGCTCATATCAATGTTTTAGATAATAGAATTCACACATTCATGCTTATGCAACTTAAAATGAATGCAAGTATATTAAAATGAATGCAATTTTAAAATGAATTTCAATGCAACTAAGGACATGAAATGCATCTAAATGAACCTAATGCAAATTAATATGTTATGAAACTAAGAATGAACCTTGATGCAATTAACCAAATGAAATGCACCTAGACTAAGACACCTAGGACAGTCACTATTTATTTAAGATGGGTTAATTATCATCATAGAGCATCTATAATAGGACCTCATTAGGATAGTACAATTTTCACTGATAGATTCAGAAATCTTGAAAATATGAATACTTCCTTTTATTCGTCATGTTGAAAGATAACCTAAACATTAAAGCATATAGCTAGAATGTTTTTTTAGTTACTTCTTGTTTGATATAAACCTTTTCTTTTATGGTGCATAATGTGTAAATATATACCCGCAATGACCTTTCATTTCATATTCATATCCTTGGGTATATGTCTGATTTACTATGTACCTTAATAAGAAGTAGTTTTGCACCTTAGTTAAAATAGACAAGGAAATAAATCCAACTGCACCAAAGTTTTCATAGGAAACAGGTCGAGGTATACATGGTGATCCAATCATGATGGAGGCACTTCTAGTAGACACCCATTCCCCATGATCACCTTGGATCATTGCATTTATTACCACAAACAGAAGACAAAGAAAATGTTATACCCCTATTCTTTGTTCCTCTTAGTCCATAGACATCATCGAGTTACTCAAGGAAACATAACAATCAAAAATTGATAATAGGAAAATTTCATTATCCTTTTAGAATGATCCTTGTATTTGCTTCAAAAACAAACAGTTGTGATTATAGTGTTTACAAACACTCTTGATTAATCTTGCAAACACACGCATATAAACTATTATCAATCATCAATTTTTTTCTTTCATCCATAAGTGTTTTACCTTTTTAGTGTTTAGAAACACTCTTTTCATCATGACATTGTGTTTAGAAACACATTTAGATCCAAGTATTAAGAAATACTATTTGGTTGGTATTTTAAAATACCATTGTTTTCGTAGTTTATCATCTATTGCGGACTAGGGTGGTATTGAAAAATACCATTGTTTGTAGTTTATTGTCAATTGCGGACTCAATATCCTACCAACAAATATGATTTTGATCAATGCCCCCTAGGGAAAATAGTTTACCTAGGATGCTAATGTGGATAGATTCAACCCTTAGGAAGACACGTCTTTCTGATAGTTCACTTAGGATTTGGTGCATCATGAAAGTGACTGGAAGATATATACAAACTGATATTTACATAGATCAAATGTGCAAGCATTGTCTTGATAGATAGAGCATTGATTACAAGTAGCACTTTTTTACCAGGTTTTCACCACTTGCCCAAACTTTTCCCTTTTTTTTCTATCATGGCGCCTCTTTACCAGGTTTTCACCAAGACACTTTTTCTCTTTTGCAATTTTTTTGTACTTTTTTGTTTTTTCTATTTTTTTTGGACCCACCAAAGCACCTATTTGCTAGATTTTCACTAAGATGGTCATTTTTTTAGGACTTTTTCTATAGTTTTTTATTTTTTTAAGGATCCATATTTGTTGTTTTTGAACTTTTTTTCAGGAACTCTTTTCACTGTACATGAGCTACCTCAAGAATGTCAGGCATAAAACCTTTTCAGATGTAGAGTATTTATTGGATCTAGTAAAACATCTCCTTCAAGCGTAGCTAATTGATAGGCTCCCGATCCAAATGTTGTTGTAATTACAAAGGGACCCAGCCAATTGGGTTCAAATTTTCCCTTTTGTTCTTGATTCTGTTGATTTTTAGGATTTTCTCTTAGGACTAGATCTCCAATCTGAAAACTTCTTGGTTTTACTTTCTTGTTAAATCCTCTTGACATTATCTTTTGATAAGCTTTAAGGTTATCAAACGCCTATTTCCTGTGCTCATCTAGCAATTCTAGCTCTTGTAGTCTAGAGATTCTATAGTCCTCATCAGTGACTAGATGTTTCAATGATACCCTCGGTAATGGAATCTATACCTCAACTAGTAAGATTGCTTATGATCCATAAACTAGTACAAAAGGAGTTGTGCCAGTTGGTGTTCTAATACTAGTTCTGTAAGCCCATAATGCTGGATTGGTTTGTAAATTCCAGTCCCTCCCTAAGTTTTTCACTGTCCTATGCAAGATTTTTAGAATAGTTTTATTTGATGCTTCAGCCTATCCGTTACCTTGAGGGAAATAGATCGAGGAACAGTGCTGAGTGATTTTGAATTGAAGACACAACTCATCTATGTCTTTGTTTTTGAATTGACCCCCATTGTCAGTCACAATCAACGAGGGTATACCATAATGGAAGATGATATAATTCAAGATAAACATGGAAACTTGTTTTCCAGTTGCATTGGACAGTGGGATAGCTTCCACCCGTTTTGTGAAATACTTAGTTACAGTAATGATGTATTTGTGTCTGTTTGATGAATTAGGGTAAATCTGACCAACCAAATCAAAGGCCCATTGCTAAAATGGCCAATGAGTTATGAAAGGAATTAGCTCCCTAGCTGGAGCATGTATCAGGTTACCATGTTTCTGGCATTTCTTGAATGTTTTTGAAAAATGGATAGCATCTTTTTCCATTATGGGCCAATAGTATCCTTTTTCCATTATGGACCAATAGTATCCAACTCTTAAAAGTTTCTTAGCTAATGAAAAATTGTTCAAGTGTGATCCACACACACCTTCATGAACTTCCTTTAATGCATGATTGGGCTCTTCATGTTCTAAACACCTAAGAAGTGTACCATCTAGACTACGTCTAAACAAGTCATTAGTGATGATTATATAACATGATGTTGCTCTTATGAGGGATCTCTTTTCATTTTTGGAATATCCTTCTGGGATTTTTTGGTCCTTTAGATAAGAATAGATATGGGCATATCAAGATAATACTTGGGTTTCTAGGGCACAAACAATTTGGGATTCAGGTGATTCATAGGTGGGAAATGGGAGTTCTTCCACCAGGAAGTCATAGAGAAATTGATGTTCTTCTAGTTGTAACATGGATGCTAAAGTAGCCATCGCATTAGCTGCTCTATTTTCAGATCTTGGAATTTGTTGAAATGTGATGAAGACAAAGTATTTCTTCAAGTCATCCACCATTCTTTTGTAAGGAATGAGCTTATCATCTTTTGTTTGATAGTCATCATTCACCCGATTGATAATGAGTTGTGAATCTCCATATATGTGTAACTCAACAATTTTCCATTCTATTGCAAGTTTGAGTCCATTCACGAGAGATTCATACTCTTCTATGTTGTTGGTACATGGAAAGATCATTTTATATGCTTTTGGAATCTTTTATCCTTGTGGTGTAATGAATAAGCATCCAACTCCTGATCCTTGCTATGTGAAGGAGCCATCAAAATACATTTTCCAAGGATGTTCTATTAAGTGCATGATAGATTCATCTAGAAATTCCACATGTAATGGCTTGTCATCTATTAATGGTGTTTCTGCAAGTTGATCAGCAATCACTTGTCCTTTAATGGATTTTCTATCCACATATTCAATGTCAAATTCACTTAGGATTAGGACCCACTTTTCTAGTCTTCCTGTCAGCATTGCTTTACTTAATAGATATTTGAGTGGATCAATCTTAGCAACTAGCTTCACCTTGTGTGACAACATGTAATGCCTAACCTTTTAGGATGCAAACACCACTGCTAAGCATGCTTTCTCAATCATTGAATAGTTCAACTCATATGTGACCAAAGTTCTACTGATATAGTATATAGCTCTCTCCTTATTAGTCTCATCTTCTTGCACAGGCAATACCCCTAATGATGTATCTGTATCTGATATGTAGAGCAATAGAGGTTTTCCATAAATTGGTGCCATTAGGATTGGAGGATTCATCAAATATTTCTTGACTCGGGTAAAAATTTCTTCACACTCCTCATCCCAAGTAAATGTAGTTCCTTTACGCATCAACTTTGTGAAAGGTTGTGCCTTATTCACTAATTGAGATATGAATCTTCTTATGGATTGTAGCTTTCCTTGCAACGTCCTCATTTGACTAATGTTCCTAGGTGGTTGCATTTCAAGAATAGCTTTCACCTTCACTAGATCTACCTCAATTCCCTTTGTTGAGACTATGAATCCTAATAGTTTTCCAGATGATACACCAAATGTGCACTTCTTAGGATTAAGTCTTAATTGAAATTGTTCCATCCTATCAAAGATTTTCCTTGGATCTTCTATATGTGTAGTCCTTATCTTTGACTTATCCAATGTGTCATTTGCATAGTCTTCCATGTTCTTATGCATCATGTCATGGAATATTGTGGTCATTTCTCTTTGGTAAGTTGCACCTGCATTTTTAAGACCGAATGGCATTACATTCCAATAGTAGGTTCCCCATGTGCATGTGAATGCGGTCTTTTCTTGATCTTCAGGAGCAATTTTGATTTGATTATATCTAGAAAATCCATCCATTAATGAGTACATCGCATAGCCTATTATCAAATCTACAATCATGTCTATGTTGGGAAGTGGAAAAACATCTTTTGGACAAGCCTTGTTTAGATCCCTAAAGTCTGTGCAAACTATTATGGATTTTTCCACCTTAGAAACAAGAACTATGTTTGAGATCCATTATGCATAATCAATAGCTCTAATGAATCCAGCTTTCAATAGTTTTTCCAATTCTGCCTTCACTAGCAATGCCACATATGGATTCATCTTTTTGAGTTTTTGCTTTACTAGTTTTATATCAGGTGAGATAGACAAGTGATGCATGATCCAATCTGTATCCAATCCAGGCATATCTAAATAAGACCAAGCAAAGGTGACCTTCTTTTATTTGAAGAAATCAGTGAATTGGATCTTTTCATCTTTTGTCAATGACTGAGCAATGTGGACTAGCTGAGGAGCTTCTACTACTCCAAAATTCATGGGTTGTGTAGGTTCAATCAGAACTGATGATCTTTCCTGAAAGTGATCTGGGAGGATATCAAGAATCCCATCCTTTATCACCTCAAGGAGGTTTTCACCATCAGATACATCTTTTTCTTTTTCTATTTTAGGATCTGACACTACCACTAGGTGGTTTTCACCATCAGATCTATTGTTCTTTTTGTTTTTCATTTTGAGACTAAGAAACTTGATATCCTCCTTAGTCATGGTTTCTCTCTTTACACTGGTGGAAGAAAGGAAGTATTCACAAGCATTTAGATAACAGGCTATGGAATAGTCATTGTCAAAAGATAATAGGCTTGTGTTTGTAGGCTCATCCCAGTCTATCAGTTTGAATTATTTTAAGGACAAAGACCTAGTAGGTTCAAGAGATAGCACCACGTTATTATCAATGTTATTAACTTGCAAGATGTATTCTATTAAGTTTTCTTCTAAATAGATGTTGGGATTATTAGAGTCATGTTTGTTATTATTAGATTTCATGTTAATTTTATGTCAATCTAACTCTAGTGGTCTAGCATTAGAACTCTCTCCTTCTTCAATAAAGACTCTAGCAGAAAATTTGTGTATCACATCTATCTCTATATCCATGGTAGCATGAGAAAGGATATCCCATTCATATTCATGTGAGTCTACTTGACTATAATCTAAAACTCCCAAGAAGTGGGCAATAGTCATGGGTACTTCATCCCCTTCATCATCATGGTTCTCTTCTTCTTGTAATGGTTCTTGTGGAATTATCATTTTTGGTTCTTCATCAAAGTGAGGTGTATTAAAGATGGGAAGCCCTTGTTCTTGTTCTACTTCAGGCTCTTCTGCTTGTTCTTCTTCTGGTTCTTGTCCAAGATTGGTACCAATTTCTGATAATGAGTTTCCTTGTAAGAGTAGCAACCTTTCATAGAAAATAGGTTGTCCTTCTACCTCTTCTCCATCATCTGAGTCTCATGATCTATCAAATACAGGACCCCTTTCTGCTATAGGATGAAATCTTGCTTCCCTGAAGCCTAATCTAGTCTTGTCTTTAGGATTTCTAAAATCCATATGTAGAGGTTCCACAAGTCCTTGTTTGTTTTTTCCCAAGGGTACTTTTCCTTTGTAACCCATTTGTTTCATGATCTCATACCCCTTTCCATATTTGTTTGGAGCTATCTCAACATTTTTGACATTTACATCTTCTTCTTTTTCTCTATAAAGCCACTACAACTTTTTCTTTGTTTTCTTCTTCAAGGGATACTTTTGCTTTGACCATCTGAGTTCCTTCATTTATTGTTAGAGCACTACCATTGGATGGTGTAAATGTTGATGAAGGTCTTCCTTGTGTTCTAGGAGATATGGGAAGATCTTTTAAAGATATTGCGAGATCTATCTTGTATTCACCCATACTTGTCTCTTGGATGTTGATCTTTTTAGAAAAGCTTTTCAAAACCATTTCCTTGGATGTCTCTGCCTTATTAGAGCCTTCTTTGTTGTGAGGAACCATGCCTTTTATCTATTTGAGGTTGTTGCAAGTATATGTTGTATCTTCTGGAATAGTCACCTCCACTCCATTATGAGGAAATTTTAGGCATTGATGGTAAGTAGAAGGCACAGCTTGCATTGAGTGTGTCCATGGTCTTCCAAGAAGAATATTGTATGTGAGTGGTAAATCAAGAACTTGACATAGGATGTCTTACTCTACTAGTCCCACTCTGATAGGTAAGACAACCAATCCCTTTGAGGATCTTTCTTCTTCATCATAGACCTTGATTGTTATCTTTCTTCTAGGATCAATTGCATGTTCTGAGAATCCCAATTGTTTTACCAAGTTGTACGTGTAGATATTCAAACCAGCACCTCCATCTATCAAGACACACTTGACTCAGCATTTATGAATGAGGACTTCTAAATGTAGAGGTTGGTTATGTGGTTGGTTCAATGATTTATCATCCTCTTCATAAAAAGATAGGTAATGTGGGGAATTCAAGTGACCAACCATAGCTTGGAATCTATCCACATCTAGATCTTTCAGTACATTAGTGCTAAGTAGGGCTTGATCAAGAACTCCCCTATGACTAGGAGATATTTTCAACAATTCTAGAATGGATATTTGGCTAGGTGTCCTTTGCAATTGATCCACAAGATTAAACTTTGGAGGTAATGACACTTGTTTAGACATTGTTGTTGTTGTAGCTGGTGTATTGGATGTCGAAGCTCCTTTGAGAGTGAGCTTAGCTTGATTTCTTGTTACAGCATTAGAAGACTCAGTTTTTTTTTTTTACTCCTTTTAGAGTGATCATATTGATGGAGTTTTCGCATGGTTCCACCATATGAATTACATTGTCATCATTAGTGTATGTATAGTTAATCTTGTTAATTTTGGAAGATTCCCCTTTTTAATAGTTAGGTAATGGAGTTTGAAATGCCTTATGATAATTGTTTGTGTGATGTCCATCTACCTTGACTTTACCTTCTTCAATTAGGTCTTGAATAATGTGTCTTAACTTCATACAGTTTTTGGTTTTATGTCCTTTATTGTGATGAAAATTGTAGTAAACGTTATCATTCCACCACTTGGGTTTTACTTCTGGTTCCCAAGGTTTGGAATCAGGAATCGTAATGATTGTGTTGTCCAATAGTGACTTCAAGACCACCTCCAAGGTATCTCTCAAGGGTGTAAATATTCTCTTAGGTCTTGCTAACCAAGGCTCTATTTGAGTAGGAGGTTTATTGAAATTCTTGTTAGCCATTGGCGTCACTGTAGAATTTGAATTCTTGTTTGCTTGAAGACTCATTGTAAGATTGAAAACATCTTATTTTAGTTTTGGACTAGGACCATCAACCAATCCATCATTCACCACATGTTTTTTCTTGTTTCTATATTTGTACTTATCTTTGGTGGGATAGTACTTGTCTTTGTTTTCCTTTTTTATAGTGATTTCACCCTTCTTGATCAAGACCTCTTCAATCTTGATGGCACTATCTATCATTTTATCAAAACTTGGTGGTCCTTGTAATTGTATTGGAAAGTTCATTTCAGGAACCAAGTTGTTAATGAAGATGTCCATTTTTTCATTTTTAGGTATCTACCTAGCATATCATGCAAATGTTTTTCTCCATCATTGTAGTAAATTCAAGAATGATTCTCTTGTTTTCTATTTGGTATTGCATAGATCCAACATTGTCATTGTGGTTGGATGTTGTAGCAGTATTGTTGTATGAATTTTTGCACTAGTTCATCAAATGTCTTGATTCCTATAGGTAACTTTGAGAACCAATCCATAGCTTGTCCACCTAAGCTTCATGGAAATAATCTCATTAGATATGTTTGTTCGTGCCTGAATTCCATATTGGTTGTGCAAAAATCCCTCACATGATCTTGAGGGTTAGAATTTCCCATGTATTTGTCATATTTTGGAATTGTGATATTCTTGGGAAATAGAATCATCTTTAGCCCTTTTTCAAAAGGGAAAGGACATATGTACTCCAAGGAATATTGTTTTTTTGGTTTGTCCTTTTCTTTCTTGAGTTCTTCAAATTTTTTTGCATAGCAAGAAGTTGTCTTGTAAATGGATATAGGACTAAGATCTTCTTTCTATTTAAGTTGGTTCACATCATAGTCCTCTGGTAGTTTTACTCCTTGAGAGGTGAGTTCTAGGAAGTATTTCTCCTTGTTTTATTCCAAAGTTCTCTCAAGGATCTTATGGAATCATTTGTTTTTTATATCTCTTTGGTATTGTTGTTCAGTGGGGTCTTCATCATTTGAATCGTAATGGGCTTCTTGTTGTTGAGCTTCTTCTTAATTGTTTTGGTCACCTTGTTCATCTTGTCTTTCATCCCAATGGAAATCTTCTTCTTGATTATTCATGTTTTTCACTTCAAGTGTCACTGTATATGTGGTGCTTGGTGTTGTTCAAAATAATAGATTAAGTCTTGAGGTTTCTCCTATTTCAAATCTGGGTAATGGTACTGTTGCCCAAAATTTCCCTATCGTTCATTTTGGCCACGGTCTTGTTTTTTCCAAAGAACTGCTCAAGTGTCAAAAACCCAATGTGTTTTCGACCTTCTCTATGTTTTCGACCCTAAGTGCACAACTCTGACCAAGCGGGTCCTAGTTCCTCAAAGTCGTGCCAGTACAGTGAAGATCTGATGGCTGTCGCATGATTACATGGGATCTTCCGATCCCATGAGATCATACAACAACCATTGATGTGGCACCGCGGGCTCATCCAAGCAGTTAGCAAACAGCGAGGTGACATGTTCAGTTATCGACTAACATCCTATGGTTGGTCGCATGATCGCATGGGCTCTTCCGAGCCCATGCGACCATGTGACAAATTGTCAACAGTTTTGGTGGTGGTGATTTGCAGTCCAGCAGCTAGCATCACACAGTTGGTCACATGATTGCATAGGCCTTCCTAGCCGCATGCGATCATGCGACAAGTGGTCAGTGGGGCCAGAAGTTTCTACATTGGTGCAAGTGTGATGAAGATCTATGGTGGTCGTATGATCTCATGGGATCTTCTGATCCCATGTGATCATGCGACAACCATCTGATGGGAACCTGCTGAGTTAGGTGGGGCTGATGCCAGGGGTTGCCGAGGTGTTGTTGATGAAGCGGTTGGAACAAATAAGAGATTGACAAGTGTCAAGTGGGCCTGAGGTATTTTAAAGGGAAAGGTAGGTTAAAGCATAGATGAATCCCATGGTGTTCGCTATACCGCTAAAAGAAGATGTGTGATATTTAAGGGTAGCGGCATAACGAAGACCATCTGATGCAGAGGGATAGAATGAGATCTTGCACCCACCATCTGATTGGAATCTCAGTTTGTGGATGCACAGATGCGTGGTTGAGGATTTTTTGCATGGTTGCTGAGTGAGCCTGGGGTTAAGGAAAATTTCACGCGACTTGGTGACTAGGAAGAAATGAACCTGAGGTAAGCCAGGGTTAATTTTGTAGTGCAATCTTGGGCCAATTGTCTTGCATGGAGGAGTGGTAGTTTTCAAAGGCTTGTCGCATGATCGCATGAAGCCTTTCAAGCTCATGCAATCATGTGACTGTTGACTTTTTCAAAGCAATGTGGTCGTTAGTCCAGCCATGTGGTCAGCTCCTATTGGGCCGCGTGGTAGGGTTTGACAAGTGTGATGACTTGCGAGTCCCGAGCAATGCATATGTGGTGGCAAGGCAAGTTCAAAAAGCTTGTCGCATGATCGCATGAAGGCCTTTTGGCTCATGCGATCATGCAACTGTTGACATTTTTGAAGGGTGGAGGCAAGTTCAAAAAGCTTGTCACATGATCGCATGAAGGCCTTTCAGCTCATGCGATCATGTGACCATTGCTTTGTCAAAGTGGTGTAGCCTATTTTCACAGACTCTCTGCCAAGGTGAATGTTGCAGGTGCGGGTAGCTCAAGAAATTTATGTCGCTAGGGCATGCGCAGTTAAGGGAAGATGATGAGGAGGTCTGGGTGGCCGTCAGGGGTCATTTCTTGTCTTTTCAAGGTACCAGTGTGCATTCATGGCATGACTTTGTGCAGAAAAGAGTGACAAATCCAAGTTGTTTATCTGCAGGTTGATTGTAGTACAGGCATGGGCATGCAAAGAAAAATATCTGATCATCCATGATATTTACAAAGCACATTTATGATCAGAAGTGACTGGTTTTAGGGGTGATTATTCTATTGCAGATTTATGTAACCCTAAGGAGATATTTTGATTCTAGCCTGCGTGTAGGGGATGTATATATTCTTTTTTGGAGCCTGTAGTGCTCAAAATCCAGCAGTTGTAAAAAGAAAGTTTCTTTCTCAGAGAGCAATTTGTGGAAATTTTCCTACCCTTTGGCTTTCTACAATTGTAATTTTCATTGATTATTCAGACATTGAAAAGTATTTTGTGACATTTCTCCTGTCCTTATGCTTCCTTGTTTGGCTTAATCTCTTATTGGATTGAAGTTTATGAATGCTTTCAGTGATACTTAGGATTCCTTATCCCCTTTACTTTCAGTTTATATGTGCACTACTGTGTGTCTGCTTGTAGGTCACAGGTTGTGTCTAATTTTTAGGCCCTCTTATGAAATACTCATGCAAGCCTATTCAATAAGCTATGATCTCCTAGACCTAAGCCTCTCACTGGTTTCATCCCTCTATACTGAGATCCAAACCCTATTTTTAGTGCATCACCTAGTAGGATAGATTTGCTTTCAGTTATTTCCCTTGCCATGCACTCCTTCTAACCCTTTCCCCTCAAAGTTTACTTTTTGGTCTAAGAGCAAATCAGGGTGATTATCCAAGAGGAACCAGCCTAGAATTTGGAGGTCTCATCTTGGTTAGAAAAAGGTCCCACAACCTTGAGATGATTCCCATGTTATACTGGATTATCAAGACTACGAGAGCTTGAGATCAGAGGCACAAATTCAATGTATAACAAGTACTTCATCCGAGAATAAGTTCTTTTTAAAATGGTAAGATTTGTGTCTTTTATTAACCATGAAAACTTGATTAAGGGATCAATGAGTGTCTTGTGTTTAAAGTGGATCTAAATGTTTGCAATGTCTGATTGTGAATCCAAGGATGCAATAGTGGGTTTGAAATGGTTTTATAGATCCAACGTCAAAGGGTGTCAGAGTGCCCTGATAGTGAGTTGGGAACCAAAAGTGTAAGTGGGTCTGATAAAGTTGAAGTTACAGCATCAAAGGGTGTCAAAGTGCCCTATTTATGAGCTAGGAACTTGATTGTAAGTAATAGGATAAACTGACTCCATAATTTGGACAATGCAGATTGGACCATGCAAGGTAACAAGACTTTCTCAAAGATGACTCTTTCAGGTTATCAGATGGATGTGTTTTGACAACAAAACCTTACTATTGGGCCAAATGGGTATCTAGAAATGTAAAAACTTTGGTTATGGAAAGTATAGAAATGCTCACTGTCCTAGATGCAATCTTTTACAGGTGACTGGCAAAAATTTTGGACCCCAGATGCGATCTAGGAAATACGAGATACGACTCAAGAAATACAGTGGTTACCATATGCAATCTAAGAAATGGTGTAGATACCAAATGTGATCCAAGCTTGAACATATGTGACCCAAAATATAGGATGCGATCTAGGAACCCAGGATGTGATTCAATGATGTCAAGGATTCTTCAATTTTTGTGAATTTTTTTAAAATGGGTCATATTTGTCGGATTCCAGTGAATTTTAGGTGTTTGTAAGTGCTTTTAGATGCTTTGTGTTTGTTCATTTGGGGGGAATTATCTAAATTTGTACTTAGAACACACCAAGCAATCATTTTAATCAGACACACCTAACCTACCTTATGCTAAGTAGAGATTGAAACCACTTATTCACTAACTTAGGAACACACTCAAAGACTCCTCAGAATATGGTAGTCCAATAACACATAATGGATATTGGAGGCCATATTAGCTGAGTGGTAATGTTGATGAGGGCTCGATATGGTGAATGTCTTGGGGCAATTACTATTTTCCTCACACAAGTGATAACAACCTTTCGGGGGTGATCCGAGTAGCATCTAACATAAGGTTTTTAATAAAGGCATCTGTTCACAACCATCTCCCATAGTCCCTCAAGCAAGATTTAGACCATAAGCCCTATAGGAACTTGAAAGTGTGTAGTCTTGCAAGAAAGATTCAAGTGGCTCCGCTCTACACAAAATCCAAGTTTTTCATCGGGATTGATCATCAATCTCCCAAGACAAGATATATCATGTCTTCTGAGGCTTTAACCTCAAGGAAGAGTCAAATTTTATAGTGGGGTGGAAGAGTCGGCTTAAAACTTGTCCCCACTTGGGTCGTTCCCAGGAGATTTTTTCCTCAACCGGCAGGCCATCTAAAGGTGTACAATAAATAAATTGGATAAGTGATAATGAGCTTTGGATTTCTCATTCTCCATGAAGGAGAAGAGCATAATATCCTAACTCACATCAAAGATCCCAAACACATCATGCAAATTAAATCTAATTACTCCAATTTGACCCTAAATTGCAAGCTAACTTTTGAGTTTCTGATTTTCCCAAAGGGAAAAGAGCACAATCCTCTTATCAGTTTGCAAATTGACCTCAAATTGTATTAAGTTCCTAGAAAAACAAACATGAAGTTTTAGTTTTTCTCTTTTAGGCAACTTGCAAAACAAGCATTAGTAGTCTCTTTTGATGTTTATCTTGGACAATCAACCTACAAACCACTATTAAGTTGTTTAGATCAAGCAAAATCACAACATTCACCCATTAGTTGTTAGAAATCTCAAATTTGCAAGCTCTTTAAGGGTAATGCTTTAAAAGAAAATAGATAAACAACTTAAGGTTTATATTTCTGATTCTCTTTGAAGGAGAAGAGCATAATCTACTAACTCAAATTGTAAATCCAAGACATATTATGCATGATTTATCATTTATTTCCCAATTTAACCTCAAAATGCAATCTAATTTTTGAGTTTCTAATTTTCCCTCAAGGGGAAAAGAGCATAATCCTCTAATTGATTTACAAGATGAGTTTAAATTGCACTTAGTTCCTAAAAATAAAAGCAACAATGTCCTTTTAATCTTTTAAAGCAATCTACAAGCCATAGTTAGTAGTTTGAAACATTTGGGTCTTTGTCATTCATCCTGCAAACCACAGTTAAGTTGTTTTAAAACCATAGAAACATCAAACCAAATTGTTAGGGGTTAGCAAAACAAAGAATTCAATAAATTTCCCCAAATGTGATCCTAAATTTGACCAGATGCGATCCCATTTCCCATATGCGACCCCATTATCTAAATGTGACCCAAATCACCAAATGCGATCCTGAAATTGACAAGATGTGATACCTGACAAGATGCGATCTGGGAAATCCTGGATGTGATCTAGGAAATGTGAGATATGACTACTCTTCCTAGATGTGATCCTCTTTCCTGAATTTGATCCCTGGCAAAAAGAAAACACGGCAAAAATTAGTAGAAAAAGCTAGAAAAATAAGAAATATGGGGCTTGGCCCCACGGTGGGCACCAAAAATGTGTGTGTGAGTTATGGACCTACAAATCTACAACACAACACTTCAATAGGACATCACATCAATTGTTAGAAATATTTAAACCAAAATGAAGCCAATTAACAATTGAAATCATCCTATTGCTCTCTAGTTAGAAAAAGTATGGAAAGGATTAGGAATTTCTCTTAGATCTAACCTAAATAGTGACAATGCAATGCTAAAATGAGAGATTTAAGATTGATTATGCAATAATGGAGCTAAAACTAGAAAATGCATCACAATTAGTCATTAGATCATGAATTTCTTTACTATTAACCCAATTGAGATGTTTTCTAATTAACTAAGAGCATATGAAATCAACATGAAAGCATGAGAGCATGAATCAACTATCAAAATCAAAGAGTTAGTGCTAAAATCAAAGAGCTAGGAAGGAAGAATGAGCATTTGAGAATTCTCTTTTATAGAACTTGGGAGATTCTGGATGGTTGAAGTGCATCTGTGAGGAGTGGTTGAGATGCATCCAAGCTTGATCCAGGATCCATGTGATTACCTCTTAATGATTCAAAGTGTGATTTTTGTGTTTTCTAATTTGAGAGGGATTTATTTATTTCCTTTAATTAATTACTCTAGCCATGTATTTTATGGGATTGATTTAATTAATTGGGCATAGAAGTAATTGAATTGATTTTGCTTGATATTTTGATGATAAATGCTTGAATTGAGATTAAATTAATTTTATTTAATTTTATGAATTATGTCAACAATCGAAGATCAAGTTAACATAATTAAGGTTTTATTTCGGATTAGGGAAAATAGGGCCTTAGGTTCTATTAGCCCAATTTTAGGTGATTACATCTGGATCCAGGAAAATGTACCACATTTATTGTATGCTTGTATATGGAATGTGTGTGTATGTGTGTGTGAAATGTATTCATAAGTTCTTTTTCATTAATATGGTTTTAGGAAGAATGTAGTTTATATTATGTTGTTTAGGAGTGATGCATCTAGGAAGATGTTATGTATGTTGTGTTAAATAAATTTGTCAAATGTCTTTCATGGAAGTTTATGATTGCTTACATTATTGTATTATGGTGTATTTTATTGTTTACTGATGGTTTAGGGAAGTTTAGGAAGGTTTATGGAAGGTTAGGATGGATTAGGGAAGGGATGCAGTTAGTTTTCCCCTTCTATGCTTTTGCAGTTTTCTACTTTCTTTTTGTAAGTTTTGATCATATGGTTTTGTTCTATGCTTCATGGTGTGTTGAGGAAGTGTTTTGGAAGTGGTACTAAGGTACCTAAATTGGGTAGACCTCGGGGAACCTTCCCCAGGCACTCTTCACACCTAAAAATAGCATATTTGGGCAAATTCTAGGTGTTTTTGAGACAGTCTCGTATGAGCATTCATGGAATGTCATACAAGTTTTTACTATTACTCATATGAGAACTAGTGTATTGTCATATATGAATGTCTAAATTATTTTATGGGAAAGTATAGATTTTCGTATGGGCTTTTAGAGGGTCCTAAGGGCTCAATTTGGTCAAATTTTGGGCTTGAGACTTCTATAACATGTTTCATATGCTTGGGCTACAACTTATCTCACTTATGCATGTCCATCTCTTGCTTTGTTGGTGTTATAATATGTTTTTAATATGCTTCAATACATGGCATTGTTTCTTACATTCATATATAATAAGGTTAGGACTCGTCTTGATGGCCTGAGTGCACAAGAGGGTTCCCTAGACCTGCAAATTGAACTATTAGAAATACATCTTGGTATCTTTGGATTGTGTATGGGTAGGGAACTAGGTACCCTAGGTGAGTGGCTCACCATAGGTGTTGGAACCCAAAGTAGTTTTTATATGATCCTATGGATGAGTTGGTAAAAATTGATAACCTAATAATGAACTTGGGAAAGGGGGGGTTTCAAAAGATAATGAAAGATGCATAAATGTAAGTCCACATAGACTTGTTGGAGTATCGGGACCATAGGTAACTGCTAGGGTGGATCCTTATTCAGAAAGGGGGGACCAGGGTTACATGGTTGCCAGGGTGGATCCCAATGTACAGGCTATGTGATGACACTCACCTAGATGGTATGCTAGAAACCTAACCTTTGTGTATAGTAAAGTGATGTTTGTGTTATGTCTTTTCTTTTGTTTTCAAGTGTTGTTTTGTAAAGTCTTATGTTTCTTTAGGCCTTGTGAGTATCTTGGTTCTATCTCTTAGCACGGGGGGTGGAAATTCTTTAGTTTCACATGGTTGGGTGGAAAATATCTTTCAAGGTACTGTATGTGGTTCGTAGCTTGGATATGTTTCAAATTTCATGCAATGATAAAGATTTCTCAATTTGTATCATGTACTTAATGCAAGATGTAAAGATCTCTTGTAAGCCTTCGGGCCATTCAATGTAATTATTAATGTAATTATATTTATTATTGGAAATTGAAAGAATAAAGCAATGTAATCAGGAGGGATAGTTTTAAGGTTTTATCAAGGGATGTTATCTGAAGATTCAAAATTTGTAATGAAAAGTGTAATATTGTATTAATTCTTTTATCTCTCCTATGTTGAAATGAAAAGCAATGTCTCAAATGTAAAGGTTTGATTGAAATTGTAAAAAGGTAGTTATTTAATGTGTAGGTAAAAGGAATGATAATGAGTTAGGAAGTAGAAGATATAGTTGTGAATGAAAGATTATGTTCTTACCTTTCTCTTATATTCTGAAATACAAAGTAAAGGAAAAAGGAAATGGAATTCAATCAGGTTAGTAATGAAATGTAATTCTTTTATTGGTAAATGAATTCGATAAGGTAACCTTAAGGAATGTACTTTGTGGATGTTAAAAATGAAATGTTAGAATGTTAGAAAAAATATTGTTAGTTATAATTTTAGGTTAAAAGACCTGATTCCTTGCAGGTTCCCTAGCAAGGACATTACAAAAGTGCTTTTTAAGTTGCATTATTTAATATTAATTAATTTAAAATATGCAACTCAACCAATAACCACTTAACTCAAATTGCAAATTTAATTTAATTTTTATTTAATAAATTTATTTTTTTTAATCAAAAAGTGGCATAGCAGTTACATATTTTATTTATAATAAAACTAGTTTAGGGGGCTCATCAGAGAAAGAACTAGCAAGAAAACTTTGTATCATTGCCAATGTACATGTTTGAGAATGCGGGTAGAAATTTTTTATTTAATAATTATTAAATTTCTCAATTAATTAATTTTCACTTTGCAATTAAATTATTTATTAAATAAAGGTAATTAATTAATTAACCTTATATTTAATGTTTTTATGTATTGTAATGTATAATTATTTAATCTCATTTAATTAATCTTAATTAATTCCTCAAACCATTTTAACACCTAGACCACATCAAACCACATGACATGCAACAAGATGAAAACTAACTAAATCAAAATAGAAAATTAAACTCAAAGGAAGGGTTCACAAATGAAGTCACCTTGACAAATACAGAGGATAGTAAATAAGATACTTGTCCACTATTTCAAGACAATAAATGGCTTAGGTTGGGATTTAGACCCGTCTGTTATCTCCCCTTTCTTACCATTGAGATATTGTGATATGACACGCTCATCCTAACAATTCAGGGAAGTCAATGCCTGGTACCTAAAATCATGCATAAAAGATAAGCATGTACATACATGTATAAATATATAATAGACAATGGTAGGGATCAGCCGATCGTGTGGATCTTGCAAGAAAGTAACTACGACTCTGTCCCTTAACCATATCAGACACATCAAAGAGAAATATAAAACATACACACAAACCATACACAAGCAAGTATGGGGTCAGTAAAACCATAAATATACATAACATCAAATATATCTAAGAATTTAATACACGCATGAAAAGTGGCCTAAAAGAGTGTGGCCAATTAAACTAAAAAGAAAATTATTATAGGGGTATTAAAGAATGTTGTTTGGGTATACTAGATAGTGCTTCACTTGATGACCCCAATTATCTTCAAGATAACATCTAATGTTAGCTAATTTTGGATTTTCACCTATGGTTGGATTACCCCCCCCCCCGCCCCACACCACCACCACCATGATTCGGTCCAAAAGAGTGCCTTATCACCCTCCTGTATATCCCAAGTAAGTTGGTCACTAATTACCTCCTTGCATTCCTGAATGAAATTTCAAATCCTAGACACTTTAGCAGGGTTTTATGTCCTAAAAATATTTTCAAGGGATTCATTGCTAATATATTTCCTCCTTAATGCCCTATCCCATTTTCTATTTGGTTCTTTATATAGTCTCCATATCAATTTCTCTCCTAGATCCCTATTTTGAGTTTTTAGATTCTTGAATCATATGCCTCCAAATTCTTTGGGTTTACACAACTTATCCCACCCAATAAGTGCCACTTTTTTCTTATCTGATGCACCTTTCCAGAAAAGGTTTGCAATCTCTTATCAAGGTTAGATTTAGATTCTTGTGTCAGATAGAGATAGGACATTTGATAAATTGGGAGAGCCTCAAGGATAGATTTGAGCATAGTTGCTTTCTCAGCTGAAGTGATCCATCTACCTATTCAATTATTTATCCTTTTGTCCACTTTTTATTCAAAAGGTTTCCATAGTTTATTTGTCCTAGTTCCTTTATCCAAGGGGACACCTAAATACTTGTGAGAGATTGAACCTTTTTTAAAACCCAAAATGTTGTAGATAGTTTCTTCTTCTTTACCATCCATATGAAAAAGGAATATTTCATACTTATCTTTATTAACTGCCTACCTAGAGGCCTTTGTGTAGCTGACAAGAATATCATTAAATTTTATTGCTTCCTACCTTGTACCCTTGCTATCTAGTATAGTATCATCAATGAATTGTTGATGTGCGGTATTGGTTATACCTTCTGTAATTTTAACCCCACTGATTAAGTTTGAGTTATGTGCTTTCATAATAGATTTGCCTAAAGTTTCTTCCATAATGATGTAAAGGAAGAGTGACAATGGATCCCCATGTCTGAGGCCCCTATAAGTACTAAAGTACCCTTCAGGGGAAGCATTTACTAGCACTGAGAATCTATGGGTAGAAATGCAAGAAAATATCAATTTAAGCCATTGTTTGGAGAAACCAAAGGCTTCCAATATTTTACATAGATGTATCCAATTTACCTTGTGGTAAGCATTTTAATATCTAATTTTATTGACATTCTAGGATCAAGGTTATTTTTTTATGAAAAGGATGGCTTCTTGGATATAACCACTCTGTAGAATATTGACCTGCCTGGGACAAATCCAGAATTCTCTTCAGATATTAGGAGAGGAAGAAGAGGTTTGATTCTATTGACTAATAATTTAGTGAAGACTTTGTAAATTTTATTACAAAGAGAGATGGTTATGTAGTCCTCAAGACTTTCAACGTTCTCTTTCTTGGGAATCAACATAATGAAGGTATTGTTCAATTTAGTCAATATGGAACCTAAGTTCATCATACTTTCCAATGCATCATTTAGCTCAAATCCTAAGAAGGGCCAACATTTTTGGAATAAAAATGTAGAGAAACCATCCAGACCATGTATTTTGTCTTAGTGGAGTTGATTTAAGGCCAAATCTACTTCTAATATAGAGAATTTATGATTTAGATTTTTATTATGTTCATCAGTAATGATTTTAGGATTGCATTTGGTTATCTCAGCCTATTCTAATAGGTTAAACCCTTCATAGTCATTTAATAAATCCTTAAAATAGTTGGGTAATTCTAAGGAAATGGTAAGGGGGTTAGTATGGATAGTACTGTTGAAACTTTTTATGCTAGAAATTTTGTTGATTGATTTTTTGAATTGAGTACTATTATGGAAAAATTTGGTATTCTTGTCCCCTTCATCCAACCATACCTCTCTAAATTTATGTTTCTAGTACGTTTCTTCTTTGGTTAGGATTTCTTCATACTTTTTTAGCAGTTCTTTTTCTTTAATGTAACTTCCTTGATCCATCCCTTGTTTCATGATTTCCTCATTGAGGGAAATGATCTCTTCCTCTACACTTTCTTTTTCCATTAAAAAAAATTAAAATGATTTTGATTCTATTGAATAATCTACTATTTATGGCTTACCCTTTTCCTCAGCACTTGTACCTTGTGTATCTTTTACTTCAACAATGACTGCGTTAGAGCAAACAATTGTTGAATCCATAGTTGGTGCACCCTCTATCTTTGGATAATCATGTACTTGGATTAGAACTAGATTGGTGCTTGGTAGAAATGTATTTGAAGCTGCCTTAGTAATAATTTGACTCTTGATTTATTACTCGAAGAAGGCATTGATATTTACTTGTGTATCTTCAGGTACATCCTCAATAGTGATCACATCTTGTTGTTCACTTTCCTCTACCTTCTGCCTTATTTCTTCCTCAATATTTTCTTTCTCATCTATATCCTTGGCATTATCAAGCTCAGCTTGTCTAGATGTGCCTTCATCTTTATATGCACTCTTGTTAACTATCAATCCAAAAATTATCTTCCATATTAATGTGCTTTGTTTAACAACTTCTTCCACATTCTTCTTCAATATGGAGTATGCTCTCAATTTAGGTATAAACCTATTTTTGTATTTCCCCATGAATTTTTCTCTTTTCTTTATTGTTAACTTAAGCATGATTTATGCTAAGGTGCCTTCTCTTATCTTCCTTTCTGTCATAATGGCATACCACCATCTCTCATCAATTTTACTAAAAAATTCATCAGGGATAAGATTCCCAATCTCCAAAGGTGTCATTTTGAATGTTCCCAACATCTCTATCATTGCATCTTCAATCTTTGCCTTATCAGTTTTACTCAACTTTTCAAATTTAATGAATTTAAATCATGTCAAACCTGCGGTACTCTTGATATTTTGGAAAATCTCATCCACATTGGTTGGATGCTTATGTGTAGCCACTTTGAATTTATTGATATCTTCAGTGTCTATCATCTCCTCATCATCATCATCCTTTTTTAGTACCAATTTCCTTCTCAACTTCTTCTTAGGATTTCTTGGCTCAACCTTAGTTTGAACTTGTTTCCTTTTCCCTAAGCTCTCCCCTTCAATATTCTTTATTAAAGTTTTATTTTGTGGCTCAGCTGATGTTGCAGTTGAAGATGCCCTTATTCTCAGTCTTGTTGTTGTAGGAGGAGTAGGCTTATGTTTTAGGTACTTCTTCACAGTTGGCTCGAAAACCATTATCCCTTTGCCCTTCTTTTGTGTATCTACTTCCTCATCCTCACTTTCTTCAGAATCACTTGATTGGTCATGTCCCTGACCTTGTGTGATTGCTAGTGGTGCATTATCCTCTTCTCCTTGACCTAAAATTTTCTCAATGTTCTTCGCTAACTTATTTATCTTCCTCTCTAGGGTCACACACTTCAAGCCCATGGTTATCTTAGATTTAGCTTCCTCATACCTTCCAAAAATCTTAGTAATGTTGTCAATTTCCTTAGCTAGTAAAGTTTTTATTGTTGCAGATGTTTCATCTATGTTTACCTCATAGGTAAATGGTCTCAACCATGCTAGACTCAGTACAATAGCTTGTACATAGGTGTGATCGATATGCATAAGAAAACATACATCATCATAAAATTTCTCAACTAAGGATACCAGAATTCTCCTCCTTTTCCTCATTTTCTTCTTAAACTCAACAAAGTAGTTTTCCATTATACTATCAAAGTTTTCTCCTAATTTCTAAATAAATTCACTTATCTATTGTGTCATTGGTCATTTCTGAATCCAAACTACATCTCCTATAGTAGGAAAATTATTTTGTACAAAGAAAAATATACAGACTATCAAGGATCCAAACTTACACATAGAGTTATTTGCCTTCCTAATTGATGATAAGTTCTTAGCCAATTATGTCAATTGCTTCTCAAAAAGATCATATGTGTAGTCCTTCTTTACTATTTTACATGCCTAGTCCACTACAATTCAAGGAATGTTATCCATCCTACTTGACTGGTAGAACTTGTGTGCAATTACCCTCACTGCAAAATCAATCTCAAGATATGTTATTATGGAAATTGGCATTCCTCACTTGTTCCACACTGCCATAGTGTTTTCTTGAATCACTTCCTTGCTATGGCAATGCATAGTCTTCTTCCCATTAAGAGTGGGGTATCCAGTGACTTGGTTTATGATGTCCTTAGTGATCTTCACCGACCCATTCTCCAACCATAGTTGTATGTCATGAACTCTACTCAGAACTATCTTAATCCATTCCATTTTGAAGTTGTGAAAGAAGTCTAGGGCATGAACTAACCCTTTGTCGGCAATGTGTTGGTGTTCATCCTTCAATGCTCCATTTCCATATAGTTTATTATATGCCTCCCTTATCTCATAATCTCCAATTTCACTAATCTTACACATGTAGCATACTCGTACATCATGGATCATCAAAACCTTAGGTGGGATCGATGACAGGTCTCCCAAGAGATCTCCCTTCACCGCACTCTTGGGTATTGCTCAAAAATTTGGTGGTTTACATGTGTCACTCTTGAATAATTGAACATGTGTACCTCCTTGCCTTGCTTCTTCACTCTATCAGATGAACTTGATGTCATTTCTTCAAATTAGGGTTTGTAAAACTGATTGTGTAACTTGAAGAAGCTGAAGACATGATTGAGAAGCTTAAAGAGAAATTGAAGATGTCAAGGGACAAAATAACTGACCTTTTTATCAAATGAATGATTTACAAGACTATATTGAGAAATTTTGTGGACATAGTGGGTCTAAGGAATTTGATATTGCCCTAGAAGGAGATATACCCCTCGAATCCTAGGGGAGATGGAATTATCTATGAGAATATAGAAAAGGGAATTATCTACAATCACAAATAAGTAAGGGGCTAAGGGAAAACCTTGCCTGATTGATCTAGAAATCTAAAAATCTTTGACCTCACACTATTCACCTTAAACCATGTTCTAGCTCCATTTAAGAGAGTTTGAACCATTCTGTAAAAGTAATTGGGGAACCCCAAACTATCCAACATCATCTTGATAAACTTCCATTCCACTTTATCATATGCCTTCTCATAATCTAGCAATAGAATACCTACCAATTTATTGGAGCTCAAAGCCCAATCTATTTCCTCCCAATAAGTAATAATATTCTCCAATATGTATCTACCTTTAACAAACCTAGTTTGGGTTGCACTAATAATCTTGGTGAGCATTTTTTCAAATCTGAGAGCAAGTAGTTTAGCAAGAATCTTATATGAAATGTTCAATAGGGTGATCGGTCTCCAATTTTTTATAATTTTATTATCCCCTTCCTTGGGAATGATTTTGATAAGACTAACATTAATGTCAGCCCTAAGGGACATCTTGTTAATAGCCTCATTGTAGACTTGCAATAGCTCATTGCCAACCTAGTTTATATTGGCTTTATATAACTTAATTGGAATACCATCTGGGCTTGGTTCCTTTTCATTGCTTAAAGCTTGAATAGATTTATTGATTTCATCTAGAGAGATTGATTTTTATAAGCACACTATGTCCTCAAGAGATACCTTAGTGGGGATAATATTCTTAATTTTAGCTCTAACCTCCTCCATATTACTACCAACTTACTCTGAGGAATGTTTTTTACTATAATAGGAAGTGAAGGAATGTAGGATATATATAAAAAAAAATTATCTCTTTTCCTTCTTCCTAGATTGTATCTATGTTATCTCTAGCTTCTTTGGATTTTAGAAGCTGGAAGAAATACCTGGATCCCTTATCCCTATGGGTGATCTAGTTGACTCTTTCTCTTGTTTTAGCCCCCCTATACTTTAACATTTTGAAGCCTCCTAAGTGCATCTCTGGATTGAGAAGAAACACTAATGGTTGCCTCACATTTGGATTATCTTGAAGAGTCTCTTCATCCAGACAAATATTCTCATGTAGTTTTGTCTCTATCCTCCTACTATCCTTAGCCTTTGTATTCCCTACAACCTAGAAGAGATTCCTCCAACTGAATATATTTTGATTCCATTTTTTGATGGCACTATTGTGATTCACTACTCACTTATTATATATTATGATGACATTTACATCATTCATCACATCCTCATCTTTGAGTAAACTAATATTGAGAGAAAAACCATCCTTCTTTCTTTTATTAAAAGAGGAAGTTCCCAATTGAAAAAAAATTTAGTGCATTGGATGGTGATCAAAAAGAGAATAAGGGATGACCTTCACATTCACCCCCTTCTCATCCTTTTTAAAACTTAAAAAATCCCTATTGGCATAGAATATATCTAATTTAGAATAGATCCTTTTATCACCTTTTTTAAAGTTAGACCATGTATGCCAAATTCCTCTATTGCTTTCCTTGTTTCCATCTAAGAGATCAAATAATATGAGTTTATTGATCATTCTTTGACAAAAGTGTATTTCATTACCTTTCCATTCAAAATTATTTCCCCTAGATTTATCTTATGGCGACTCAATCATATTGAAGTCTCCACCAATAATCCAGGGGATGTCATCCAAAGGGAACATCCATTTCTAGAGGCCAATTATATCACAGTGGTCATTTTTAGTATATACATTACAAACACCAACTTCCTTACCCTTAATACTAAACATAATCAAAACTAATATTTGGAATGGGGAGCATCCCCATCTAGAAACAAACTTATGCCATTTGGGGCCAAGAAGTTTTGTTGCACCCCCTTTTCCTTTTTGGTGAGAGGTAAAGAAGCATTTGGAATCCTTCCAAATGTATTTAAGATTGGTTGCCATTGTAAAGACTATAGCATTTACTTCTTTCATCATGAAGATATCAATGTCATTGCTCATTCTAAGAAATATTTTGATTATATATTTTCTATCCAGGGACTAAAGTCCCCTGACATTCCAAGATGCAGTTTTAGCTTCCATGGAAACCATTAGGTGCCCATATCCATTCGTGTCTTAAAATTATTATAATAGCTAGGAATTTATTTTCTAGGAATTTTAGTATCTCTATTGTTACCCAATAGGTTGAGAGGTCTACCTCTCTTCTTTTTAGGGGCAAGATCTAGCTCATCATTTCCCAGCTTAGGGGAGGCCCCCTTTTTATTAGCCTTTTTAGTCTTGAATCTCCTTTTTTGTTAACCTTGAATACAAATAAATTAGAATCCAAAGTATCCTCCTTGAGAGGAATCACATCCAATGTATTTATCTTTCCCTCCTCCATCTTCTCAAGATTAGATTGTACCTGGGGAGTTACCTTTTGTTGTCCCTCATGAACCAAGTTGGCAATAGGGGTAGGAGTGGCCAAAGTAGGGAATAGAGGATGGCGAAGCCTAGGGAGGGAAGAAGGAGCTAGGATAACCACAAGAGAATAGTTAAATAGTTTTTTTTCTTTAACATAATAATTTTGGAGGGCTTCCAAGTCATTACTAAAAGTATCCTCAATAACATTTTCCTTTAACTCAACCCTTTCCCCGACCTTGTATAGTGGTTGAGTTGCAAGAGGGGCACTCTCACCCCTATTGTCCCCTTCATCCATGATGGAGGGAGAGAAGATAGAATCCATAGAATGAGTCTAATCAATGGGGGGAAGTTAAATGAGAGAGGGATATTCCTAAAAGTTCTTACTGAAACATGTTGATTTAGGATCAAACATCCTTTTAATTTATTCAAGATTGAGTTGTTGAGCATTTTTGGTCCTATGTTTGGGACAAGGAGGTTGTGGCTCCAAGACAAAATTAAGAGAGCAGACACTAGGTAAATTTTGAATATCATGTAGTGGTTTATCATTTTGGAAGATGGGGGTTTCGTTCTTATTTTAAAAATTATTATTAAGTTTATCTAGTTTCTCATTGATATCCTTTGGGACAAGAGGAATGAAGGATTTTGATTGGGGGAACCTATTTCCAAAGTGCAAGTTAGTTATGGGCTTGGTTGAAGATTGGTTATGCACAATAGAGACACCTTTATGAACTCCAGTAGATTTGGGGTTAGAGATATGTTTCTTTTTTAGTAGAGGGCGTGAGTTTCTCAAATGACCTTCTTTCTTGCATAAAAAATGTGCATTGATGCCACCTAAGAAATTGATAGGACACACAACAAATTGGTCATCAAGGTCAAAGAATATTTATTTTGGAATGTGAAGGCCCAAGTTTAGGTAAATTAGGACTTTAGCATTGGTATGAAGAAGGAGATGATCTATTTGATCCACCCTTAACACATTTCCAATGGGTTCAAGTGCACGAGGAATCGTGTTCCAAAGGTAGGGTGGAATATTTCCAATTATAAGCCATCGCGGGCTAGGCAAGGTAAGTATTTACTCTTGGATATCTTTAGAAAACCAAGATATTACCCTAAAATTACAAGAACCAACCTTATAGTTCATTGGTGTTTAATAATTTCCTTTTGGTTGTTAGGGTTGAAAAGGAAAATAAAAAATAAGCCTTTTTGAAGCATTCTACAGTAAGTAAAGTGATACTAGCCCAAAAAGAATGCAACCATTCATTCAAATATCTATGGGATGGGAGCTTAGTTATATCTTGGGCTACAAGAAACACTATACTATCCTTTAATCTATTCTTTTCTACATCAATTGCAAGAGCCATATGTAAACTAGGTTTAAGAATGAGAACACTTATAGAGGGTTCCTTACCTCCAAGTCCTCCATTTCTTTCTTGGTTCGATCCGATGGAAGAACCTTGTGCCATTAGGGATTTCTAGCACTTTCTTAACAATATCTTTGAAATATTTCTTCATTGTCTCGCCTAGTTTGGGGTTTCTCTCAACTTAAAGGTCAACAGGTTTTTCCTCTACGATAAGAGGATTTTTGGAAATCACAAATTCAAATTGAGAAGAATGTATTTCTCCTTTACTTGGAGATAACTATAATAAATTCTACAAGGATGACCTTCCACTAGCAAGGAAGGCTTCCTCAGGCTCTCTGGACCAAGTTGCAAAGAAATCAATAGAAAAAGTTCCAAGACCTAGTTAAATGATTTTAATGTTGAGTTACATATTGTTATTAATTATAATTAATTATGAAACTTAAAAAGCACTTTATTATAAAATTAAAACTTTACCTTTAAAAATCAAAGTTGAGTTAAAGTGGCTTAAGTTGAGGAAAATTAAATAAAATAATTCTTTTTAATAAATTAAGATTTGATAAAAATGAGGTTGTAGTTAAGTTCTAATTTTTGTGATTTGGAGTTAACAACTTTATTGTTTTTCATAGTTGGGTTTTATTTTGTTATTTTGGAGTTGCATTCTTTCAACTTGGGGTTTTGAATTTCTATATTAGAGAGCTAGGAGGTCATTTGAGAGATTATTTCGATTGGGTTTTCAAGAATTCTCTTCCAGGAGATTTTTTGGGGATTAAAAAATTTAGGTTTTGAAAGATTTGGATTTTGGTTTTGGAATTGGTCTTCTTATCTCTTTGAATTCAATTCTTATATTTGAGGTAGGGTTTTTGAACCTTTGTAATTTTCATTTTGAAAAGATTGTCTTCTTCGTGTCTAATTATTCTATATGATTTTCAACCTTCCTTTTTTAGAATTAGAAAATTAGATTTTGTTGAGTAATTTTATGAAAGATATGATTAGGGTTTCTTCCTTGATGCTTTATTTTTTTTGCAAGTGTAATTTAGAATATATGTCATGAAAAGGAATCCAAGATTTTTGGTGGTTTTGAAGAAATTTGGGGTTTTTGACAAAACTGCATGCACCTTAGGTTTAATTCTAAATTGGGTGCTCTTTTAAATAATTGATTTTTCCCTTTTAAAAAAATGTATACATATATAAAATATATATTTGACTTATTTTATGAAATATATATTCAAAATATACATTGAAAAAGATATATATATATATATATATATATATAACAAAATTTTGTTCTTTATTAAAAAGTAAAATAAAATAAAAAATAAAACATATATGAATGGTGGTGGGATCGTGCAAGAGCTCATCCCACCCATTCTCTTTCATTTTCAACGGACATGTTTTATTTAAAGAAAAAAAATTTATAAAAAAACACACACACACACACACACAAAGAAAACAAATGTTTTATATTTTGTGGGCTAAGGATGGAGCGGAAGAGACAATGGCAGAGTCTAGGTTTTGGTCACAGTAATGGTGGTCACTCTCAGCATAGGAACTAGAATCAAGGGTCTCAAAATGGGTGAGCTTCCTTCAGGAGGCATAAGGGTTTCAATTATGGAGATGAAAAATGTCATTCTAGCCTTTTTACCAATGACGCATTCCATGGGTCTCTGCAGGTAATCTCCCTAGAAAGAAATGTTTCGATTATGAAAACTATTAGGAGGAGGAGCCTATTCAGCATAGGAGTAAAGGAAATGAAAAGGAGAGTCAACCCCACCCATTTAAATGCTATACCTCAAAAAACCTTGGTGGTAATGTGGATTTTGGCCCGGTGGCCCAAAAATTTTGGAGACCAAAGATTGTCGATCGATGGGAACAGGATTAGATCACTGAACCAACAAAGATATAGTGCATATCAGTAGGCTTGGATGTCTCCAATCCTTCTGTAATGGAAATGGTAAGTTTTTTAAAAGACCATGCCTTTTTTTTAAATGGGGTGGGTAATGGTTGGCAGTTAGAAAAGTCAAATCGTGGTGTGATAAACAATGGGGGTCTATTAGTGACTTTAAGATCTTGGAAAATGGTTTTTTTTTTATTACGGTGGAAAGTGATTAGGATAGGAACTAGATTTTAAATAGTGGCCCTTATTTTTTAGAAGGGAAAGGTTTTTTACTCAACAAATGGGAACCTAATTACAACCCAACAAAGGAAAATATTCACACCTATCCTATATAGGTTGGTCTTAGAAGTCTACCTCAGGAATATTGGAATGAAGAGTCTTATAGGCATATAGGGGATAAGCTTGGTAAATTTGTAAAGGTAGTGGAGATGGTCGACAAGATCTCCCTTCATATGTTTCCATGAATCTGCATTCAATGGAATGCTAGTCACCCTTTACCAGAAATGCTTGAACTGATCTCATTGGAAGGGAGATGGAGACAAACTTTATCCTTTGAAGAGAATCTTATAGTTTGTGATGGTTGTTTAAGCGAGGATCATGAATCCAAAGAGTTTTCTATAGTAGAACAAGGCAAAGGAAAAGTTTTGATGGAGGTGTTGTTATTATAGCAAGCGATGCTACTTTCAAAGGTGACAACTATGAAGAAGAAAGTGTCTTGCACAGAACATCTAGCTATGGTTGCAGCATGGGAGTGTGAAATCATTTCAGATAGTTGTCAGAATTGGATTTTAAGTTATGCCTCAAGATGGTTTCTAGGAAATATGGAGGCCTCCTTTTATGGGACCGGTGAAAATACGTATGAGGCTGAATTAAAGGATCTTGAAAGATCCATAGATTCCCATGTTTTAGCTTTTGAAGATGATATTGATTACAGCTTGGTCAGCTTTAAACCCCAGGAGATCTTTCCTTTTGAATAACATGGGTTGAAGGAAACTCAAAAATGCATAGATGGTTTATCAATTGATGACTCTTCAATGAAGCTTTTAGTTGAGCCTTTAGCAAGGGTAGAGAATTTGGGTCAAGATGCTAGGTTGGAAAAACCAGCTAGGGAGGCAATGATTTCTCTAGGTATGTCTTCAAGTTCCAGGTTAGCAATAATGGAGGGGGACAAAAAGATTGATGATTCTTTGGATAACATTTTTAAGGATATCCAAATTTCTCCTATTAGGAATTTAGAGTCTTCTTTTAATTCTAAGCAAGATTCTAGTGATGGGACTTTGGATTCAAACTCAGAGGATGATTTAGATCATGTTATGGGTGATGAATTTCTAGGCTTGGAGGTTGATCATAGTATTTTTGAGAGATGCACCCTCTCTCAAACAGATGCTAAAATATCAAAAGTCAAAGTGGGAGAGAAAAAGAAGCGTGGATGAAAGTTAAATAAGTCTTTGATTCAAGCAGTGGACAATGTGGTAGGTCAAAGAAAATTAAGATTGGGAAGAGGCCATGCCTCTTCCCAATAGCAATGGAGTTGATTTCATGGAATGTCAGGGGTTGCAATGCCTCTGACAAGATTTTCTTGATCAAGCATGGTTTTGATCAAGTGAGACCTGATTTAATTTTGTTACAAGAGATGAAGATTAAGCAGGAAGGGTTAGTTAGTATAGTTAAATGTTTTAGTAGATGGAAAACTTCTTGGGAACCAGCCCATGGAGCCTCTGGAGGTTTAGGGGTGCTATGGAAAGAGGACTCTGTGGAGGTTGTGGTTATACAACAAGATCAACACTAGCAATGGTTTAAGGTTAGGTCAAAATAGTTGTGGGTGAGCTTTAATCTAATTAATATCTATGGACCTATTCAGGATCATGAGAAAAGATTGGTGTGGAGGAGGCTCTCTGAGTTTTTGTTAGCACTAATGGATGAGATGGTTTTATTGGGAGGGGATTTTAATGCAATCCTCAATCTTGCATAAAAATGAGGGGGAAGAGGTTGGATGCTCCCGAGTAAAGCAGATTTCAATAAGTTTGTAATGGAGAATGGTCTGCTGGAGATTCCTTTCAAGAAAGGAGAACTTACTTGGACAAACCGCAGGGTGGGGTTTGTTCATATTATGGATAAATTAGACCATTTTCTAATGGGTGGGAATTGGGAAAATTTTAGATTGACCTTTGAAGCTGATATTCTTCGTATTCATGGCTCTGACCATTTCCCAATTGGTCTACACTTACAAGAAGATTCCACACCTGATATATGCCCATTCAAATTTGAGGTAATGTAGCTACAAGCAGATGGTTTCAAAGAGCTGGTAAAACATTGGTGGCATGTGTCCCCTTTGGTTAAAGGTAATAAAGCTTTTTCCTTCTTCAAAAAATTATAATTTATGAAAGAGAATCTTAAGATTTGGAATAAGGTACATTTTCAGAATATTTTTACTCAAAAACTGAGTCTGGAAGACTCTCTGAAAGAGATAAATGAAAAAACTGAGTCTGGAAGACTCTCTAAAAGAGATAAATGAAAAAATTATTGCTAGAGGTATGGTGGAGGATGATTTTGAATAGGAAAAATCACTAAGTCAGGAATATGCTGAGGTTTTGGCTAAGGAGGAAATCTTTTGGCGACAAAAGTCTAGGGAGACATGGTTGAATGAGGGTGCCCATAACACTAAGTTTTTTCACAACTCAGTAAAGGTGAGAAGAGCTCGTAAAAAAATCTTCTCCATAAAAATTAGAGAGGGAATCTTGATATAGAACCCTTCAAAGATCAATAAGGTAGCCATATATTTTTTTTATTTCTAGTGGGCAGAGAGGATTTTCTAGTGACACTAAGCAGGAGGAGGTGTTATGTTGTATTCCAAAGTCTATCTCTGAATGTTAATTGAAAAAGTGTCCTTAGAGGAGGTAAAAAAGGATTTGTGGGGTTTGGGAAGAGATAAGGTGCCAGGTCCAGATGGATTTACTGCTCTTTTCTTTCAAGTCTTTTGGGATCTACTGGCAAAGGACATATGGGAGGTGGTCGAGGAATCTAGAAAAGGTGGATTTGTTCTAAAAGCTTTCAACAACACCTTTATTTCTCTTATTCCAAAAAAAATATGAGGTTGTGTTCTTTGATGATTTTAGACCTATAGCCCTTTGTAACACCTTATATAAAATTATTTCTAAAGTGATGGCTAATAGGATGAAGAATGTCTTGAATGATATAATCTCAATAGAGCAGAGTGGGTTTTCCCCAGGCTGATCCATTTATGAGGGAGTCATAATATCTCATGAAATGATACATGATATTAGATTAAATAAATTTGAAAAAATTATGGTTAAATTGGATATCAAAAGGGATTATGATGAGGTGGACAAGGAGTTTCTAATTAAGGTGTTAAGAAGGTTTGGTTTTGACTCACACTGGGTGATGTGGGTGAGTAGTTGCATAAATACCTTGTGGTTTTCTTTTCTGGTAAATGGGAATCCCCAAGGTTTTTTTGAATTAACAAAAGGAATAAGGCAAGGGGATCCCCTTTAACCCTTCTTATTTATTATATTGGCAGAGGTTTTGGGAAGGCTTATTTCATGAAAATGGGTGGAAGGTTCTTGGTGTGGGGCTAAGGTGGCTGAAGGGATAGAGGTGGTCTCACACCTCCATTTTGTTGATGATACCTTCCTAGTGAGGGAAGCATCTAAATGAGAAGCTAGAATCATGAAAAAAGCTCTTAATGTTTATGGCAGGGTTTTAGGACATATAATAAATTGGAATAAATTGGAGATTTTTTCTTTAACACCCCTCAATGTGTGCAAAGATCAATTTGTAGGATTCTGAACATTAGGAAATGCTCTTTATCAAGTAAGGAATCTCATGATCCCTTTGTTCTAGGGAAGAAAAAAAGCTGATTTCTGGAAAGATCTTATGTCAAAATGTCTGAGGTGGATGGAAGGCTGGAAAGGTCATTGGCTTACATCTCCTAGACGCATTTTAATGTTAAAATTTGTGGTGTTAATTGTTCCTATTTTTTCAATGATGTGTTTAAATATTCCTAAAAAAGTGATCCCCAAGGCCAAAAAGGTTGACTTCAACAACCTAGACCTAAGGACAAGGTCAAAAAGGCCGAAAAGACACAAACCTTCAAAACTAAGACAAGTCGAAAAGGCCAAAAGAAAGGACCCTAATCTAAGACCCAAAACACAAACAAAAGAGGGGAGAAAGACCACCAACCCATAAGATGATGAACTCAAGGATGACCAACGAGGAGATGAGACCAAGATGATGAAAAGGCGACGAGTGGTGAGCAAACTAGCTGGAGGTAGAGGAGCAAGTGCGAAAGTGAGGGTTTTAAAACCCCTTTGCTCCTTATATAGGCTATCCTAGTAGCTGACATCATCACCCCGGGTGATCGGTCTTTCGGGGGTGTCAGACCACCGAGAGGGCCAAAACTTTGAAAGGTCAACTCCTACACAAGGTCAGACTTCCTAAGATTGGGACCTACGACAAGTCTGAAAGGGTGTCAGGGCCGAAAAAGTCAAAAATAGGGCGGTGTTTAACTCCTTGCTCCTTCAGGCTTTTTGCACTTTCGGACATCTGAAAGTGTGAAAGGGTGACAAGGCCAAAAGGGCCAAAAACTAACAAAAAACCAAGGGCAAAAACCAAAGACAAAAGCAAAACAAGAAGAAAGAAGAAGGGGGGCTCTGAGGCTTGAAAAGCCCATTAGGGGAGCGTGGTTGTGGGACCACAACAAATAGCCCAAACAAAGAAAGGGAAACAACCCATGCTTCCCAGAGCTAGTTCACCTGGAGACAATCCTGATTCACAATGAGCCAAGTACAAAAATATTTAGATCGAGCATGTTTCTTATCATCATCAAGGTAGAGAAAACCATAATGTCCTCATCTAGTGTGTGGGAGTGTGTGTTCAAATTTCCTTGGAAACCCTTTGTCGTAAGCTCTCACTGATGATCATCCTGTCATTGTCAGATCACTACCCACCAATCTAAAGTCAGCCATAAGTCAATTTAACCTTGCTCTATTGCCAGGCAAGTGTTAATAGCCCTGATAGAGGTTGCTAAAGTCACCCTTTCCCAACTATAGATGAGCTTTGATAGAAGTTCTTAGACTTCATAGGAGGGCTCTTAGACTTGATTTGCTCCAATTTTTTACCGATCCTTTTGAAAGCACCTTGTTATCAGCAAATTTTGTTCAATGTGATATGCCTCGATGCTCCTTGTGGCTTCATAAAATATCGTTTGTTGCTCTTATTCTATTCCTTTTGAAAACTGGGGCAACGCTTAGACTGTTTTGTCCTAGTTTTGAGCATTCCTTTGTTTATCTTGTCTTTATGCATTCCTCATTTTTATTTTCTTGCTCTTTTCTTTTTAGCCTGCATTTTAGCTAGGAAAGGGTTCTAAATTTTAGGCTTCCTTCGTGACCATGGGCATCTCCCGGCGTAGATTGGAATCCTATTTTGAGAAGCTCATGGCTCAAGATTTTCTTTTAAGTGTGCTTTAGTGTTGAGGATGGTTGATTCTGGTAAACTCCCCCGAGAAGTCTAAAAAGAAAGTACCTTACCTGTGATCACTGTCTTCGGCTCACTACAAGACAGAACTACTTCCAAGGTTTTGACCATGGGAAACTCGTATCTACTGCCTGGACTACCTGGAACGGACCACAAAACATTGAAAGTTCCTACCCCCTTGCGAATAAAGACCTAAAAAATAGACATGGATGACAAGACCGACAAAAAGAACAAGAAAAGACAATATAGTACAAGAATATATAGTAAAGTACAAGGGGCTAATCAAGACCCAAAATAATGCTTTAGAAACTGGCCATTAACTAGTAATGGGACCAATTCCCCATCAAGAGAACTAATCTAAAAGGTATTTTCTCCCAGGATCTCTGCGATCTAGAATGGGCCTATCCACAAACATTGGAACTTGGTGTGGATGCCTGGTTTTTCTTTTGCTTTATCCCACATTAAGACTAGATAAGAAATTTAGAAGGCTTTTATGGTTTCTCTTTTGTCAAACCATCGCTTGACAATAGCTTGGTGTTTGGCTATGTGTTCCAAGGCAATAGTTCATTTTTCTTCAAGGTTCAACAAATTCATGAGGTGAATCTGCACCCGATCCTCACCCTCAACGTATTGATCCATGAATCTCAAGATTGGTATTTTTAGGTTCATCAGAAAGACGGGCTACAAATTGTAAACTAACTAGTAGGGAGAGGTCCCTAAGGCATTCTTGACTCTGACATGATCTGTCCACAGAGCATATTTCAACTGGGTGTGCCAATCTCTGGGATTGTCATCCAAAAGACGTTTGATTATCGTTGTTAGGTTCTTGTTGGTTGACTCAACAACTCCATTCCCTTGAGGGTAGTAATTGGATGATAATTTTAGAATCACCTAGTTCTCAAAGGCCCATTAAATGAGACTTGCAGATAAAAAGTAGGGAGCATTGTCACATACCAAGAAAAAAGGCATGCCAAACCTCGTGATGATGAACTCTTCTAGGAATTTGGTGATCACCTCATTGGTACAATTTTTCATAACATGTGCCTTTGTCCAGTTTGTGCAATAATTGGTTGCAGTCAAAATGTATCGGTGGCCTGCTGAGGATGGAGGATTGATCATTCCCACAAAATCCAGTCCCCATTGGGTGAACGGATGCACTTCGTATACTAGTTGTAGGGGCATCACCAGATATTTCTCTCAAATGGCACTGGTTTAGAAAACATGGCAAGAACGCACATGCTCGTGAGTATCTTTGAACAAAGTCAGCCACTAATAGCCAGATCTTAGTATCTGATGAGCTGTAGCTTTTGCTAATCCATGCCCAGTACTATACTTATCATGAAATTTTGTGAGAACATGTTTAGCTTATGTTTGATCTAAACATCGTATGTACAATTTATCATAATTATGCTTGTAGAGCTTCCCATTTTTCAACATGTATGAACTACTCTTATTCTTAAGTGCTCTCTGCTGGGAACCATTCAATCCATCTGGGAAACAATTTTGCAGCAAGTAGTAAACTATGTCTTGATACCATATGTTAGTGACTATTCCTTCATTAGTGTACACCTGGCACACCAAACCTTGTTCTTTTTCAGCCATCATCTTGGTGAGGCCTTGACCTCTCACCAATTTTATCGGTTGGATCTCAATGTCAAATTCTTGCAATATTTCCATCCATTTTCCTCTTCATTCTCTGAGTTCATTTTGCATTAGTAAGGATTTGACTGCTAGATCTAGAACAATAGCAATGACCTTACTCCAAAGTATGTAGTGTCTGAATTTTTTGACATCCTTGACCAAGGCGAAAGATTGTTTATCCAAATTAGGATATTTGAGTTCTACAATCTTTAGTGGATAGCTCATGAAAGAAATTGGTCGTTCATCTTCACCCTATTTCTTTTGCGTGGGGATTCATGCACATGAATGTTCTGAAGCAAATGAGTAAACTTTAAATGGTAGAAGATAATCAAGACTGACCAAGACTAGAGTAGTGGCAATGGATGTCTTGATTTCTTTGAAGGCCTCCTTAGCCAGGGTGCTCCATTTGATTTTAGCATCCTTCTTCAACATATCGTTTAAAGGATGCACTATTTCCACAAATCCACTGATGAACTTCCTAACGAAGTTGATTTTCCCAAAAAAGGACTTCAATTCCTTCCTCCTATTTGACGGAACCAATTTAAGGATAACTTCAACCCTTTTGGGTTCAATAGAGATGCTTGTCTTGGATATGATGTGCCCGAGAATTTTTCCTTGAGTCACCCCATAGACACACTTCTTAGGGTTCAAAGAAATCCCATAACGTTGGCACCTCTTCAAAACCTTTCACAAATCTTCAATGTGGTCGGCCCAGCTCCTAGAGAAAACTGTGAGATCGTCCATATATATTGTTGATGTTTTGTAGCTTCAGCCGGATAAACACTGAGTCAATACTAGTGAAGATATGTATATATATATATATATATATTTAATATATATGAGATGTATATATATTATTATATAAATATTAGAGAAACTAATATAATACTCAAGATATATATATATATGTGTGTCTGTGTGTGTGTATACATATATATGTATATATACATATATGTATATACATATATACATATATATATATATGTATATATGTATATACATATATGTATATATACATATGTATATATATATATATATGTATATATATACATATATATATATATATATGTATATATACATATATATGTATATATACATATATGTATGTATATATACATATATGTATGTATATATGTATATATATATACATATATGTATATATACATGTGTATGTATATATACATATATATGTATATATATATGTAGATATATATATATATAGATATATATATATATATATATATAGATGTATATATATATATATATGTATATATATATATATGTATATATGTATATATATATATATATGTATATATGTATATATATATATATATATATATATATATGTATATATATATATGTATATATATGTATATATATACACATATATATGTGTGTGTGTGTATATGTATATACATATATATATGTGTGTGTGTGTGTGTGTGTGTGTGTGTGTGTATATGTATCTATATATATATATATATGTGTATATATATATATATATATATATATATATATATGTATGTATATATATATATACATACATACACATATATATACATATACACACACGCGCACGCACGCACGCACACACATATATATGTGTGTGTGTGTGTGTGTGTGTGTGTGTGTGTATGTATGTATGTATATGTATATGTGTGTGTGTATGTGTACATATATATATATATATAATCACAATTGTCATTATATTAATTACATATTAATGAATAGACATGTCCCGTGAAGGGACATGTCTCTTCTTGGCTCATTCTCAATATAAATGCAAGAGATTGTTGCATTTGGAAAACACATTGTTAGTGCCTCATACTCAAAAACATTGTTAGTGTAGTAGAATTGCAACCGGTAGGCAAAATAGTATGAACCCCCATGAGGGTTGACTAATTCGATTCCAGCTCCTACCCCCAGCTTGCACTTGGAGCCATCGAACTGAAGTTTCCACACTGAATGATTTTTGTTGGGAGATGTTTTGACTTGGGGTTCCAGGATTACCTCCAACATAGGTGCCTCGATCTGGGGTTCCGTGGGGGCCGTGAGTGATGACAAGCCTTCTTTGTTTGGATTTTCTAACTTTCCCTCATCTAAAATTTCTCTTTTTGAAAGTGGAACCCACTTCATCTTTTGTTTTTCTTTGACATCGCGCCAAACCTCATGGCACAAAGGCAGGTAGTCGTCATCAGAAGAGCTTGAATCCTCTTGTATAAAGTGTTTGGATGTAGGACCCTAAGGTTCTTCACTGAGGGGAGATTCCTCCTCACTCAAACATGTCACCATATTCTAGGGAGGTTCAAATACGTCTGATATATGGTTCATAACTTGGACCATCACCTCTTGGTAGTCTTGGCATGTAAACTCTAAGTGGTTCATCTAATGGAGATGACAGTACTCAAGAAGCATTAGTATGTTGGGATTAGCGTCTTGGCCTAGATGCCTCATATTCTTCATCATACCATTTATGAATTCTGTGAGAATCTCTTCAGGGATATGGACATTTATTAACCCCTGAACAGGGCTACTATTTGAGTCTTCTTCTTCCTTGAGCTGAAATGTGAACGCTTTGTCAAAATGGTACACTCCCAGGTCAGCTTGTGAGAATAAAATCTCATTCAAGGCATTGTACTCAATTATCATTTGTTTGAGTTTTGGTTCCACATCTATCTTAATCTGGTTATTGAGCCCTTTCCATGGCAACCAAATTTGGGTAAAGTCCGTGGAGAACCACCCTCTCAAAGATCGGGTCCATTCTCTTCTAAGAAGCATGCCATAAGTCTCTGGGATGTCTACTACATGAACATCAATGCAATCTTGGATCCTAGGGTCAGCTGTCAATTGAATATATGTGTCCTTCAAAACCCTGATGACTTTGACTTCCATTTTGTCAAGCTAGATCACCACACGGTTAGTTGGCTGAGGATTCATTCCTAGCTTCCAGCATATAAACAATGGCATCACATTACATGAAGAACCCAAGTTGATTAAGAAATTATGCAAGTTCTTTCCAAATATTTTGAGGCTAAGTAGGAATGGGGGCACTTCTACCCTATCTTTTAACATAATCGGCATTACCTCTACGACATTTACATTAGATACATTCCTGGCATTATTGTTAGATGAGGCTAATTTGGAATGATCCAAGGACTTTAGGAGAGCTTCTCTTTGAGTGGGACAACTCTGCAACATATCATACATCGACATATGCATTCTAACTTTCTTCAGTTCCTCTACTGCATTGTATTTTTCATTGGCCCAAACTGAATTTCTCAACACAGTACGTTCATGTTGTGTTGTCTGAACAACAGTGGTACCGGGCCCCCTCGGGGGCGTAGGATTATTACTGGCCTTTGGATCAGGTGGGGTGGGTTGCATCCCTGGAGGAATGTCACCTTTCAAAGGCTCTCTTTTTCTTCTCAAGTTGTGGGTATTTCTATTATTATTCTGGAAAGCATGGACTTCGGAATACTCTGGTTGGTTTTCTTGATTGAATGGGAAGATGAACTCTTCCTCTGAAGCATTATTAACTAGAGTTCCATCCGAACTTGGATCATATGACTCAAAAACCATGGCACTGAAATGGGTCTGGGAACTCTCAAGATCCTGAGTTTTTTGATTGTCAGACTCCCCCCTATATTCATAATCTGGTTGATGCATGCTGGGACCTTGGGCATAGCTGACTTTTGATGAACTGAAGAAATTGGCATTGTCTGCTAGGATACTACCATTATTTGGATGCATGTTCCATGTCCTATTTGTCCTATGTTTCCAAAATTGTTTGTCTTGAGAGTTGTTCCCATAACCTCCTCCATTGTTATCATTATTGTTGTTCTAATTTCCATAATTATGATTCTGATTTTGAGAGTAGGTATTCGGGATGACAACTGGCCGTGGATAGTTTCCTTGATTCGTAGTTGGGTTGAGCTTCATCTGGGTGATCTCCCCGGTCAACTAGGATAGCATCTTCTTCATGGTATCTAACTCCTTTACTAGACCATGATCTAGTTCATTTGGGATAATGACCTTTTGTTTACACAAGGCAGCCCTATGCATATCATATCTTGGGTATGTGATGGCCAACAATGGGGCAGCAACATACAGAGCCGGTACCAGATTGATCCTTGGGGTTTTCTGTATTGGAAGTTGATTGTTTGTTGCAAATGGACCAGTCACAACAACATTCCCCAATATTGGTGGGATGCCATAATTCCCACCTGCTTGTGGGTCCATTTGTTGGGTGAACAAGATAGCTTCATTGCACACTTTCTCCAAAGTGTCAATATCTCCTGGAGGTAGCCTTTTCAAGAATATAGACGTTAATGGGTCTAAGGCATGCAAGTACACTTGTATGGCTGTGCTAACTAGTACAGTGTATGGAGCTTCAAGCTTATGGTACATCTTGTGAAAATGGTGATTGAACATAGCGATCGATTCATTGAGGTATTTTCTCACCAAGATGAACTGGTGATGAAGAGTTTCCAGATCCACATACAATTTGAATTGATTTAGGAACTTTTTTTCAAATTCCCCCTAGGTAGCAATGGATCCTCATGGAAAATTCAGATACCAATTATATGCAAACTCCCCCAGTGTGTAGGGGAAGAGGTGGCACATGACATCTTGATGAGCAATCTCTTTTCGATTGCTTAATTCCTTGAATGCGTGAACATGTTCTTCCGTTGTCATGGATTCTCCATAGATGAAACGTGGATAGAACTTTTTTGGATTTTTGGGTAGCTGATGGAGTTGTCCTTGCAATTTCAGTGGTGAACTTTGAGCATTTGCAAAAAAATGCCATTGGGGCTGGTGGTGGAGGAGCAGTAGGTAGGGCAATAATGGTTTGAATTGGAGGAAGATTCAGATGATCCAAAGTATCCTCTCTATAATTTGTTTTGCTGTTGCGAGGTCTGTGAAACTCTGTAAGTTCAAGGAACTCCCCTTTGTTGGGTGAAGATCTAAGGACTCGTCGAAATCTCTCAAGAGAGAATGATCCAATATTCAAGGGTGTCCCTTTTGAGGGCCCTCCTTCTAGCACCACTTCTGTTGAGCGTCATTTTTACATGAAGACAGTGGCTAGGAATTTGCATGAGCAACTTCCCCTCTTGGAAGACTGATGGAATCAATCTCAAGGTTCCTTCTAGATGGGTCTCAACCGCTTGGATAGCTCAACAGAAGACAAATGTGAATTTGTTAACAAGGAGGCCTTTGTTGGTTCTTCTCTCAAGGGAAACTGTTAAAACATTAGGAAACCAAAAGTTCTCTCTTTTTTATACAATTTTTCAAATTTAAGAATAAAGCAATGCTAGTTTAATTAATCTACTAAAAATGACTTGCAAAGAGGGTTAGAAGATGTAGGGTAACAAGAGATTTTAAATGAATTTTCTGAAAAAGAAACTTAATGGACATATGCTAGCATCACACCACCATGTGAATTAAATAACCAAGAAGATGAAGAAACCCACAAAATAGAGATCAGATCATGTCACAATCTTCAGCTGAATGGATGCAATCATCAATGGATTCGAACAAATGCAGACGTATGATAAGCCAAAACTCATCAAATCATGAAGCCACCCCAGATGTGCGCACATGTGAGACAAGTTAATCTTCAAGCACCAAATAATAATCTTCTCAGGAATTTGTCACAACATAGCAATGCAATACTAGCAAATGTAATACCCCAAAAATGGGCTATAAGTTCATTAATCTCCTATATCAACATATCGAACAAAATTGACATCAAAGTCATAACCAAAGGCACATCTGCACATCATTGAATCCTAATTGATTATCTTAAATTCTGCATCGGGGAATATTCCTAGTAATATTCCTAATTATCTTAATTATCTTTAATTTTATAATTATTTGGCAATAAATCATATTTATCCTAAAGTTTGATTAATTGAATATTCTAAATATTTAATTAATTAGATTTAATTCTGCCACTTAATTATTTAATTGAAGTTAATTCTATTTATTCCTAAATTGTATTATTTAATTTTGACAATAAATCCAAAATCCTATGAATAATTGATTAAATTCTTATTTAATTAATTAAAGCAAGTTGTCAATTTTTAATAATATTATTTTTGAATAAAAGTTTGATTAAATGATTGATTAACCCATAAATCAATTGTTTTATTTTTCAAAATCAGTTAAGTTGGAAATAAATCACTTTATTTATTTATTAATTCATAATTATCCATGTGCACAGTCAAAGAGCAGTTAAACTCCAAATCAGAAAATCAATGCAAGTTATTGACTTTTTGGAACTCAACATCGTTTTTGAGTTTTAAAGTTGATCTAAACTTCTAATTTGAGTTAAACTCTACTTTTGCATGCTTTTGTGAGTTAATTATCTTTATTTAAAAATAACTCAAAAATCAACTTGAGTTATTTGAGTGATTTATGGCTTTTATCCATGCATCCTCAAAGCCCTGGATTTCTATAAATTAAGGATTCAGCTCATCTCACATCATCTCATAATTTTGTATAATCACGCTGAGGAATTGCTATTTGGAGAATCAAATCTTATTGTGAATCAAGGCTATTGTGAGATCAATTTGGTTTTTACATTCATTTAGATTCATTTTCATATCATTGTTAGATCATTTAGCATATCATAGCATATCAATTTGTACATATCATAGATTCATATCAGATTCATATCATTCTTATTGCATCTAAAATAAAATAAAAATAGCTTAATTTGCATACATCTCATATATAGATCAATTGCATTCAAATCCTTCATTTAGGTGTCGTCAAGGTCACTGATCTCGATAACAATCTGAGAACATCATACTCACACCTATTAGAAGGCAGTAAATCACCTGGTTAGTTTAGCTTTCAATTTATTACACAATTTCAATTTCAACTAACCTCTAATGTTTTACTGAAGTGTTGTGTCTATAGATCAGGTACAATTTTCACACACATTTATGGCACCCACCATGGGGCCCTGAAACGGGTTTCCAATTCAATTCTATCAATTTCTATCTTTTTCTCTTCAGTTTCTGTGCAAAATTATGATTTTTAATTTATGTCCGTACAATCTTCGTATGAGTTTCTACCAAAAAAAATTTCACACTGGACCCACTATCGTACGACAATCTATTAGATCGAGAATCATGCCAGACTGTACACACTGTCATCTGTAAATTCAACTATCATTTCATCATATACCCAATGTCATATGAGTTTTTGGATTGCTATTTGGGAGCACACCCAGTGTCGTACGAGTTTCATACTGTCATCTGGTAACAGACCCACTATTGTATGAGTTTTGGCATTAGATTTTGACTATCATTTCATTTTTCAAGGTAGTTTGTCATATTTGGTTTTCAAATTTTGACTAACAGCTAATCTTAACAATTGAAATTCTTTGTTTTTTATTGACCCCTGCTGGTTTTGATTGGAAAAAGTGCAAGAATTGCTAAAAATAGGTAAACATCTACTAAGCGTGTTGCAAGGATCTCAGGTATTCTCCTTGTTCTAATAACATTTCAATTTGGACTTAAAATAAATCTCTCATGTGTCTAGCTTGAGTGTTTCTTTTCACGCTTTTGTTTTTACACACTTGCATAATTGATACTAGGTTGTGACACCTTAAGTATTGATAAGCAGTCTTAGATACTTGTGATTGATCTAGATTGCTATCTTGGGTTATTGGACTCGCTAAATCCACTAGCCCCTCATTCTACCCTGTGGTTGCAATCTCAGCACCATAAAGGGGAGGGGTCTATAGGAGAGAAGCGTTAATTGTTCCACCAAGCAACCCTTTTTTGCCTTTTAGAACTCACTTGTTTTCTAAGTTGTGGACTGATTTTTAGCTTGTGTGAGGGGTTAATTGTTCCACCTTGTGGACTCACCTCATATTCACTTTAAGCATTAAGTGTTCCTCTTTCTGCTTTTGGGTACTTTCGGTAGATTTTCTTTCAAGAATATATATCTATGCTCACATAGTAATTAGGCCCTATGAACACTATTTGTGATTCTTGAGAGATTGGATTCCTAGCAAAATCCTTCCTTGATGACGGGATCCTTGTAGGTAGGGGGGATACTTAGTGTGTTTCACGTTCTACTTGGTTAGTGCATCTTCTCTTATTGATCGATACATTCTCTCTCTAGAGAGGTTGATAGATCACATGGGGTTCACATCAAAGACCTTGGTGAAATAAACTTTGTCTTAGCGTGTTAGATTAATCTGCTTGCTTTGTTTGGGTTAAAAGTGAAAAGACATCAAAACCTTGGATCTGGAGCCAAGTCCCCTTATGGTACAATATTGTGAGTCATCTTTAGAGAGGGTTAACCATAGCGGACATTCCCTTCACAGGGAAAACTGCATTGACAGAACCTCAAGCGGTAATAGCCATTTTCACCGTGGTAGTGACAGTCACTATATAAATGTCCTTGTGGAAGAAATCTTCACAAGTGTGGTTCATTGTTGGGTTGTCAGATCTCCCTAGCAGCTCCTGAAGATTAAGTTCTCAAACTATGTTAAAACCCTGGTGCGTCAGGATTGGAGTTCACCCCTTTGGATCATAAAAGTTGCAAAGTCAAACCATTACTAAAAACCCTAGCGAGGCCAAATTTTCATTTTCTAGGGTATATGTGCGTTATTGCAAAACATTTTTGGAACATACACAATTAGCACTTCGAAGGATTAGAATGAATAAAATCACTTGATTATTCATGTGCAAGGTTACTTTTGCCCTTGTTCGTTGTTTTCAAACATGCTTGAAATCACTAGCTTGCTATTTTGTGTGCTTGTTTATCTATCTGGTTATTGAAAATGAATGAATCTATTACAATCCTCAAATCTGGACAGTACAATTTGTGAACAAGATGAAACTGAAAACCCTAAATTTGCAAAATTTGAAGTGAAATTCTTTTCTGGAGTCAAAAGTCATCTCAGAAGGTTAGAAAGTCATACGAGTTTTTGTCAAATGTCATTTCAGTATTGCCCAACTATCGTATGGTGAACTACCCAATGTCATACGAGTTTTTATGCTAGAAAATTCAAAAGTCAAAATCCTACTTGCAACTGTCGTATGATATTTTCAACTGTCATTTCATTACCTACCAATTGTCGTACAAGTTTTGCAACTATCATTTCATGGCATACCCACTATCGTACGAGTCTGCAGAGTGTTGTTTGGGAAATTTTTGAAAGTTGTCAGAATTGCCAGATATTTAGCTTTTTCAGCCTATTTCCAGAATCTATCGATCAAATCACTATGTCAAGAATAGAGCAGTAGCTATTGAGAATCCAATCATTATCCCAAAGTGGCCTTTTGAATCTGATTCAGCCTTCTATTTAATCAATTTGAGTCCTTTTCATCTTGTGTCAAAACCTTGTCATAACTATCAATCTTCAATCAATCATCAAAATGACTAAGTGTTGTGATATCTTGTCCACTATCTTTTGGGAATCTACCCATACATCCAGGGAATAGTATCCTTCACCCACATCTAATTGAATCTTCAAATCAATCAAACCTTGACAAGGTTGCGTCATCTGATCATCTTGATTCATTTCATTCTTCAGTCATCTGGATCTTATTCTTTGTCTCACTCAAAGTTGATGGTGGAAACTAGAGCTTCCTCACACAAGAAATCTGGAGAAGCATCCCAGACCTTACCTATAACCACTACCAGGGGTCCAACTCTTGAGCAACTCATCAATTCTAGTCTTTACGAAGATGACAATCTTGGCAACTATCGATTAAAAACTGGTTACATTCCTCCTCCATCAACTCACGGAGGTACCCAACAAACCCCGCATCAATCTATTCCAAGGAGTCCACAAACTCCTACCATGTCTCAAGAAAGGACAAACTTTGGCTCTCAAAGAACTCAATCTCAACATGGTGCAGATCAGGAACCCACACCTAAAGAAATTGCTCAATATCAAAATGATGATAACTTCAAATGAATGATGAAGCATTTCTTGAAAGAAGACAGAGAAGCATACTTTTTACAATTGGCACATCAAGGAGCTAAACTTCCTCCCAACTTTAATGTGGAAAATATCATTACACATGAGGAAGAAACTCCACTCATAGCTATGATGAAATAGATGCATGCTATGCAAGTTGAACTTAACAATCTTAAGAAAGAGAAGGAACCCAAAGAGTTCTCCATGGAGGCTATATGCCCTTTTCCTTTTGACCAAGACTTGTATATGCCACCATTTTCAAAAAGGGTGGAGATACCAAAGTATGATAAATATGATGGACACTCTAATCCTCAAGATCATGTTAGAGATTTCTGTACACAATCCATGGATTTCATGCATGAACCGACCTATCTCATGCACCTCTTTCCTAGATCTTTGGGAGGATCATCCATTCATTGGTTTTCTCAGTTGCCACCTACTATGAAAACTTTTGAGGAGTTGATCAAATTGTTTTATCAACAATATTCCTACAATATTCAACATCCAGTCACCATGATTGATATCTGTAATCTCAAGCAATATCCAAGGGAACCATTCCTAACATTTCTTAAAAGATGGAGGAAGAAGTTCTCTCTATATGCCAGGCCTATTCTAGAAATAGAAAAATTGGAAATCTTCATCAATAACCTTGTTCCCAAAATCAATTATCCTCTACAAATGCAAGATCATACATCTTTTGATAAGATGGTGGATAATGCTATCAAAATTGAAAAAGTTCTTGTGAAAAAAGGAGAAATCACACTTCAAAAAGATAAGTACGAATCAGGATCCAGTTTTAAAGACAAGAACAAAAATTGGAACAAGAAAAAAGGCATCATCATAGATGGCATTGTTGATACTATTTGTGTCTCATCAAAGGCACCAGCCTACAATCCAACTCTTGGTTCCCAAGCCATCAAAGCTTCAGAACAAAAGTCATCTGAACCATCTCAAAAGAAGCTAGAATACAAAAGATGGGATAATAAATGAAAGTTTACCCCTCTTGGAGAATCTTTGGAATCTTCCATGAGAACTTTGCTAGCTAATAACATCATCTCTTTGCCACCAATCTGACCACCTGATTCTGAGCCTAAGCCAAAATGGTGGAGAGAAAATGAATTATGTGATTTCCATCGAGGTAAAGGTCACAAAACTAATAACTACTTCCAATTGAAACATACCATTCAAGATCTGATCGATAGTGGAGATATCATAGTTGACAATCCTAAGAGCAATAACGATCATATGGAATTCATAGAACCATTTCTGAAACATGGTCAAGAAGTTTCAACTTCTCAGCCTAATATGGGGGCAAAAGTCAACTATGCCTACCCTGGAAATAATGTTGTCATCAATATGATTGAACCATGTCTCTCTGAAAGTTGCAATGTCATCACAATTGTAAGAAGAGATAGACAAAATCAATCTACCAACGTGGTTACTTGATCACAAGCCCAAGCACATCTGAAAGGACAAATCCCAGATTCATCAAATGTCCCTAAGGTGTCCTTCAATCTTTCATCTACTTCTAAGCAGAAGGCTACTTCCAAATCTTCCAATCCAAAGGATACGAGGCCTACATCTTATAGCATTGTTCAAAAACTCTAGCACACTAATGCCAAAATCTCCATGTTTGAGTTGCTTCGAATATCTCCAGCTCACAGAGCCATACTAGACAAAGCTTTGCTCAGTTCCAATGTTCCTGATGACCTTGATTTAGACAGGTTCCAAACTATGGCTGGACATCTTACATCTCTACAATATATCTCCTTTTTAGAGGAAGATGACAACTCCTTGAGTCACCCACACAATCAGCCTTTGCATATAGAAGTCTTGATCTGGAACCGTAGGGTCAAACGTGTGTTGATAGATGGGGGCACTGGCCTAAACATTTGTTCTTACAACTTGATCACACAATTGGGATTTTCAGAATTGGCTATTGATCCTAGAAAGAAAATAACTATCAAAGCCTATGATGAACAAGAAAGATCTTCTAAAGGCACCATTGTCTTACCCATCTGAGTGGGTCTAGTTATCAAAGATACCATCTATCAAGTGCTTGATCTACCTTTGGCCTACAACATCCTCCTAGGGAGACCATGGATACATGAAATGCAAGGTATTCCTTCTACATACCATCAATGTCTGAAGTTTCCTTATGAAGGAGTAGAGGTTACTATCCCCGCAGATCTGAATACAACTTGCAATACATTGAAAGAAAGTGCAGATAAGCTTGTGCCTAATAATAGAGAATCTTCCATTGAACTAACTAAAGCAGTGTCCACATCTAACATGGAAGATCTTGCAAAAGAGGTCAATATCAAGGAAAATGGGATGGGAGAATATATTATAGAGCCAGTCTTATCTTTGACATCTCTCCCTATCTCACCTAAGTCTTACAGAAAATCTTTGCAATTATCCAAGCCCGAACCTAAAGAACCTCTTGAAGCATATAAAAAGAATTTTGTGGTAGAACAAGTATTCAAGAAAGAGTTTGAAGAGGATGAACTTGTGCTATCATGGCTATACAAAGATGAACCTGAATCTCAAGTTGTTCAAACTAGTGGCTCTACAGTATCCAAACTCTCTTCTAAGTCGTATGGTCTAGGAGATAAATTGATAGCTAAGATGGGACATCCAGGTCAAGGACCTCTAGGAGTCAAAGGTAAAGGTCTCGTGGTACCTCTCCCACATACTGGTAGAGAAAATAAAGACAAAGTTGGCTTAGGCTTTAAGAAGAAACCCTATCACCTCAAAGGTAATTGCTCTCATGTCATAGAGCAGATCGCACTAGGAGAACCTCTTCTTAAGAAAGAAGAAACAGAACCATCAGATAGTGATTCAGATAGTTCAGAACTCATCCCCTATGAAAAATTGCCTAAGGAGATCAAAGACCTTCTTGATGATAAAGATGATCCAATCAAAAGAATTAACGTAGTAGAAACACAAGAACCTACTATTAATCAAGAGATAGTTTCCACATAAGAACCAACTAATCTCAAAAACAATCAAGAAGAGGGAAGTAGTAGTGATTCTAAGATAGATTCCCATGAGTATGAATTCAAATCAGAATCTGAGGGTAACCCTTCTTGGGGTATTCACCCTGACTTTACTCATGTTCTAAGATTTCCTAGAGATCTTGAATCAGAAGCTGAATCAAATGACTATAAATGGGGAGCCATTCCAGAACCAGATGAAGATGAGCTTATTACAGAGAAACATGTTGAAGTCATTCACCAATATGCACCTAATCCCAATGTAAGTCTAGAGTGAAATGATGAACCTATCGAGTCTGATCCACCTATGGCTGAATTGGACTCCCATGATGACATTGAGCCTATTCATGAATTGAATGTTTTAAGTTGTAATATCACCTTTGAACTTGAGCATCAAGCTATGACCAATGATGATAGATCCATATCCGTAAACACTATCTCTCAATCCTTCCCTACTTTGACTATCAAATATCCAGAACTTATTGATCAAACCTCCACAAATCTGAGCCATGGTATTTATACCTTCCCAAATGACTATGCCCTTGCTTGCTACTTAAATGTAGTTGAGCCTATGAGGACTTCCATTAGTGAACCAAGCGTCAACATGACCGAGTCAGACATCAAATATCTTAGTCAGAAAAATAAGAATAAAAAGAAAAAGAAAAAGAGTTGTGAGGGTGAAAACCACTTTGTGGTAGTCTCAAAACCTACAAAAGTAAAAATAAAAGATGTATCTAAAGGTGAAAACCTCTCTGAGGTGCCTAAGGATGAGATATTTGATGTCCTTCTGAGTCATTTATAGGATAGATCTCCAGTTCTAATTGAGCCCACTCAATCCATCAATTTGGGTACAATAGAGGAACCACAATTGGTACATGTCATACAATCATTATCAGAAGAAGAGAAAAAAAAATTTACTACATTCCTAATAGAGAAGAAGATCAACTTTGCATGGAAATATTTAGATATGCTAGGATTGGATCCTAATCTCATAATGCATCATTTATCTATTGCTCCAAATGTCAAACCTGTCAAGAAAAAATTGAGAAAGATGCATCCTCACGTTGCACTCTTGGTAAAAGCTGAATTAGAGAAGCTCCTGAAAGCCAAATTCATCCAAGTTATTGACTATGCAAAGTGGATCTCCAATATCATAACCGTTTCTAGACTAGATGGCTCAATCAGAGTGTGCACAGACTTTAGAGATGTGAATAGAGCGTGCCCCAAGGATGATTTTCCACTACCTAACATTGATATGATAGTGGACATGACTGCAGGTTTTGAGATGTATTCCTTAATGGATGGTTTCTCTGGATATAATCAAATAAAAATTTCTCCAGAGGATCAAGAGAAAACTGCTTTCACATGTGCATGGGGCACCTTCTGTTGGAATGTCATGCCATTTGGGCTTAAAAATGCTGGTGCTACATATCAAAGAGCCATGACATCTATTTTCCACGACATGATGCATCGAACTATGGAAGATTATGTTGATGATACTTTAGCAAAATCTATGATTAGAACTGAACATCTAAAGGACTTGCGCATGATCCTAAATAGAATGGAAAAGTTTAGTCTCCGACTAAATCCTAAGAAGTGTGCTTTTGGTGTCACTTCTGGAAAGCTCTTAGGATACATCATTTCAAAGAAGGGCATTGAGGTTGATCTAGCTAAAGTAAAGGCTATAATGGAGATGCAACTGTATGTGACTGAATGTGACCTCTAAATCAGGCACAACACAACATGGTCATTATTCACTTGATAGAATTTGGGAGAGAGTATGAAGAACTCAATCCAAATTCCATGGTGAGGTGACCTGTTGCCTCCTATGTGAATGGGGTGTTTGAATACTCTCAGAATGAGAGCCAACAGCCAGGAGACCAATTCAACAATGGAGGATTTTCAAAAGCATGAAAATGAGCAATCTAATTGAAATTAAACTAAAATGAGATGCAATTAATCTAAAAAGGATGCTTGAAAGTAAAGATGAAATGCAGATTTTTATTTGATTTTGAAATAAAGATGATATTAGACTAAGAACAAGTAAGCAAATTTAATCTAAATGTGAAATGCAATTACACTAATATGAGATATTAAACTAGATAATGCAATAAAAGAGCTTTGAAAATAATGAGATATGAGACTAAAAAATGCTATAGTAAGGATGCTCTCCAAAATTGCTCTCTCTCTAATGAAGAAAAAGAGCCCAAATAAATAGAAGAGCCAAGAGGAGGAGGAAGAGTTTCTTGATTCGAAACTCCTGACCCTTCATATCCCTTTTGGGACAAATAAGCATGAATTACTTTATTAAAAGAATGGAAAATGCCACATGAGGACCTTTCAAATATCTCAAATTATTAATTCAAGAAAAGGTGTCCATTCAAATAACAAGCAATTAATTAATTCCTTTTTATGGGTAATTAGCTAAAGAGGGTAGATTTTAATTTAATTAGAAAGCACTTAGGACTTTATAATTAAATTAATTTATCATAGGGGTAATTTAGCTAATTAAAGTCAAGGACTTTAGGAATTAATATTAATATTTGATTATTGCAATTTATGGTCTTTGCAATTGACATCAAGTCAAGTTAAGTCAGATAGGAGAGAGAAAATTGCCTAGGGAACTAGGACTTTGGTGATGTAAAATCGAGATAATGCACCAAAATTGATGAAATTAAATAGGTGCCAATTTTGGGGTATTACATTTGCCCCTCTTTGAATTGATGTGCGAACAGCGCGTTGATTCAAAGAATAGTCTGAAGTGACAGATGATGAGAATTTCCGAAGTCTAAGTTAGATTGCGAAGACAACGGTCTTAGAAGAGAACCGGAATCGGGGTTAGATTGCCCCAATACCAATTGATGAAGATGCAGATTTAGGACTATCTTCGAATCAGGGTTAGATTGCCCCAATACGAAGCTTAGTCCTCCGAGACCCAGGTTAGATTGCCCAGATAACGGTCTAAAAGAGATTTTGAGAGTCATCTCCAGAACGAAGCTTGACTCCCAGGAATTAGGGTTAGATTGCCCCAATACCCAAAAGATTTCAAGAACCATCTCCAGAATGAAGAATGATCCTCGAGGATCTGAGTTAGATTGCTCAGATACCTAAGAGATAGATTTCCAGATAACAAGATGCGAGGCGCGAAGATGCCCCTAGCAATGAGGACTGATGATTCAAATCAGACTAATTCAAGAATAGATTTGACAAGATTCAAATGATGTAATCATCCTGCCCCCTCGGGAGCGAAATTGAAAGATGACATGTCAGAAGGATGATAAACAACAAGAGATTGCAGAGCGAAGCTATAGAAGTGAAACGGACCAAAGCAAAGGTCCTGTTGACCAAGTTTGACTATAGTTGACCAAATTTTGACTAGGGTTGACTTGATGAAAAGAAGCAAAGATTTGAGAACATGATGCAAAGATGAGGATCTAGCAGGAAGATGACACCAGAAGGCTGACTGCACAAGCATCCGATCCAAAAGGAGTCCAATATTTAAAACGCGATTTTGAGCCACTTAGAGATGTCAGATTTTGATTTCAATCCCGAAAAAGGATGCAGCCAAGATGAGACTGGTACAAAAGATGAGAACCTTTGATGAGCAGATCCAGAAGAAAGCAATCAAGAGAGAAACAAGAAAGCACTCCAAATGCAAGCCTAGAATGAAAGATGCAAGTCTAAATGCATGCCTAGGATGAACAAATGCAATCCTCCGAACTCAGCTGTTGGACTCATCGTATTTATCATCATTGAGTTCTTTTAAGCACGGGACAATCGCAAGATGCCATACAATTCTCCCCAACATGAGAATATGAATATGACATAAGTCTTAAATTTGTCAGAATGAGGTGTAAGCATTAAGGCACAAGAAGTTAGAATGACCTGAACACCTATTCCATTTAATCTAGCAAGTTAACATAAGCATTAAAGCATAAATGCTAGAATGACCTAAATTTCTCTTGCGAACAAACACACCAAGCACGCAGGAGTTCTTTCTTTTGCCAAAGATTGCTCGCAGTGACCCTTACGTTCACTTAACAGGACGAGCGTTCAATTTCATCAGGAGCAGAAAGAAGTCACTCAAAAGACAAGGAGAAGAACCAACCTCACCAAAGCATCCATATAAAAGGAGTCGAGGTACGCATGGCCATCCAATACGAGATAGAGGCTCTTACAGATGGACACCCCTCTTAAATGAATTCTTTGGATCATTGGAACTAAACCAACAAGCAGAAAGCAAAGAAAGCAAACAAACAAACACTCAAAGAAAACAAAGCTCAACATGCCTCAAAGGAACACACATTTAGTTTTAGTTTCAGTTTAAGTTCATGTTCAAGCGGATTGAAGTCAATTCAAAAAGATAACATTCGAAGTCTCAATGAGATAATGATAGTAGGCAGACGTAATGAGAATCACTGGTGATTGATACAAGGGAGAAATCCCGAAGAAGAGAGATCGAACGAAAGCTAGGTATCCGCAGGCAGGCATAGTGGGAACCACTGGCGACCAATGCTCAAAAGAGTTTCCGAAAGTGATAGGACAATGCCCCCTAGACCAGGCAGGTGCCCCCAAGCGTGAACCAGTTCCAATCTATGAAGAGTTGAGGAAAACTCAAAGACAAGTGCATGAGCTAGCAAACCAAAGCAGGAAACAAACTAAAGAAGGAAAGCAGGAAAACAAACTAAAGCAGGAAAGGAAGGAAACTAAAGCAGGAAACTAAGAGCCAAGCGACGCTGAGATGAGATGTAGCTTCAGGAAACAAGAGGTGCCTGTTTACCAGGTTTTCACCATCTTGGCAGAGATTCTATTTTTGCTACCATGACGCCTGTTTACCAGTTTTTCATCAATGGCACATTTTTCTCTTTTTCAATTTTTTGTACTTTTCTCTTTTTTTGATTTTTTTGTATTTTTTTCAAATTTTCAATTTTTTTTGGTATTATCAAGGCGCTTGTTTACCAGGTTTTCACCAGGATAATAGATACATCAAAGCGCCTGTTTGCCAGGTTTTCACTAAGATGATCATTTTTTCAGGACATTTTGCAATTTTTAGGTTTTTTTGCAATATATCAATTTTTAGGATTTTTTCAGGATCAATAAATATGTACATGAGCATACTGAGAATGTCAGCTGTAGAACTTTTTAGATGAAGAGCGTTGATGGGCTCTTTGAGTTTCTCTCCTTTAGTAGGAATCTCTGAGAACACAGTCATTTGTAGCAGTAGCCAGCTGAGAAGTTGTAGAATTAGAACCAGATGTTGTAGCAGTAACAAGAGAGCCAACCAGTAGTGTCCAATAGTCAAGAGATCCATAGTCAAGGAAAGATCACTTAAGTGAGACCCACAAATATCCTCATGGACACACCTTAACTCTTTTTTGGATTTCCCACGCTCTAAACGCTTAGGAAGAGTACATTCTAGATTTTTCTTAGTCATACCATTAGTAATAAGGAGATACTGATATGCACTTTGGGAAAAGGCAAGATGGAGTGAAGAGGGTAAAGTATGAGAGGCAAGGGTGATGGAATGGAGGGAAGCATGAGAATTTTGGAAGCTCAAATGACAACTTTGATTTTTTCTTTCTTTGGAATCCACATAGCTTTTGATTTTTTTCTTCTTTACTTTGAGGTGCTTTTGATGACAATGCCTATAGAATGGATTTCGAGATCCATTTTTTATTTTATTTTTTGGCTTTTGATTGTCTTCTTCTTTTTGAGGACCTTTGCAGTCTTTTGAACACCTTTGTTTCTTTCCTTTCTTCATATTCACATGTCGATTAGATGGGACATGGTGACCTTGAGATATAAGTGGATTCTCATTATTTTTGTTTTTATGTTGCACATCCAAGTTACTTCCAAAAGACTCGGGAATGATGGATGAAAGAGGCTTATATGACTGGTTTAGGTGGAGAGATGGAGATGGAAGTGGACGAGCCACTTTTTTGGGAGATGAAGAGGGAAGAAAATTCAATGGGATGGGCTCAAGTGCAAATATATCAATATCATCCTCATCATTCATGAATGCATTAGATAGATCAAGAAAGTAATCTTCCATAGAGTGTTGTCGATTGTGAGTCATCTTAGAAGAGTCAGATAAGTTTGGAGGAATATTATGTGAGCCTAACCAATATGGTCTATTCCAAGAGTCAGGTCCCCTTTCAGGTGGTAAGAGTGCACGAATAGGAACCATTTCAATTCTGGATCTACCAATATTCCATGAAACTGTAATAGAATGGGGTCTTACATACCCATGATTTGCTAGAGTAATAGGAGTATAGCTTGGAGTAGATGGCCTAGGAGCCATAGGAATGATCTCCATAGGAGGGTGGAAAGGATCATCATCAATAGCTTGATCTGGAGGATCATAACTTTCTCCTCTTTCTGAGTTGTTAAGACTAGCATATAGGTGCATAGCATCAACTGGTATTTCTGTAGTAGCATCTGAAATGGAGTCCCATTCAGCTAGAGACATAGTTGGAGGTAGACTTTCTTCATTGTTGTCATCTAACATAGGAAGTGTTTCTTTAACAGCGGGATCTTGTTCAGTAGTAGAAGTAGCAGAGTAATCTGGAATAGGCACACCTTGAGGCATACCCAAGAGGAGGGAAGCATCCAATAATTATTCCCAATCAGTATGTGTGCCATTGTAGTTGGCAATAGTAGGAGTCTGTTCAACAGTAGAAGTGGTAGAACAATCTAGAATAGGCATACCTTGAGGCATACCAAAGATAAGGGAAGCATCCAACAGTTGCTCCCAATCAGTATGTGTGCCATTAGAGGCAGTGACATATTCAGTAGTAGCTGCAATAGTAGAAATCTGTTCAGTAGAGTGTATAAAATCCTCCTGGTGAGGACCAAAATCATGTTCCTGAAGCACTTGAGAAGGTAGATAAGACTCTTTCTGGTAGTCTGAATCAGAATTTTGAACATTCAAAGATCTTTCATGTGTCATAGGCTGAATCTGTGTTTCTTCATTATCTGAATCCTTGCATGAGTGAAAGCTGTAGCTAGGTTGGTCAAGCTCATCGCTCTGATAGCCAATACCAAATCTATCTTCAGAAGGTTCCTCATAGGAACGTGGAGATGGAGGGAGAGTTGTCAAAGACAAGATGGACTCAATCTGATATTCCCCCATGCCAATATCTTTGATCTTCAACGTCTTTTCTATTTCTTTGAGCTTAGCATCATAGAACTCAATGGACTCTCTATTAGCGGGAACAAAGCTATTTGTCGCTTGGGTAAGCATCTTAGCAGAGCAAGTATTTTGGCTAGCACTATTTTTAATGAGGACGTGAGGGATATGCTCGGGACCTTCCATAACTTCAGTGTGTAGGAGAGCATTATGCGGGTGGCTTAAGGAATGATAATCTTCTTTGGAAAAGCACAAATAGTGAGGTGAAGTTAAATGACCCACCATAGATTGGAACTGATTGAGATCGAGATCTTTGGGGACATTTTCCTCAGTGAGGGCTTTATCCATAGATAGTTTTGGTTTGGATGTCGAAGGTTCGGGACCTTTGAGCATGATCTTTGCATGAGATCGAGGGATAGTGTTTGCACAAGCTGGAGATTTTGTGGAGTTATAAGAGGGAGATGCAGGGCCTCGCAAGACAAAGGGAGTTTTGGGTTTAGGAGTATCCTCGCTCCCTGGAGCAATGATCATGTCACATTGAGAGATCCAAGGTTTGTTTCTAGCAAATCTGGAAGGCGGTTGAGCTTCTGTCATAGCCTTCTCAGTGGCATTGACTATTTGCATGCTAGAGCTAAGATTAAAGATAGACTTTGAGGGTTTTGGCATGTTAGAGCTGAGATTGAAAACCAACTTTGAAGGTTTTGGATCTCCCATCTTGTTGGTAGTATTATGAGAGATCATGAAAGATTTGATAGGTTCAAAAGGATCAATAGGTTTAATTTTAGAAAGTGACCCTTCAGAGTCTTGCTGGTCTTCAAACAATGGGTTATAATATTCTTGAAATAGTAAGTCAGACTGTATCTGAAACAATGGATTGTAATGCTCTTGGAATGACGAAGAATGTGAGAATTCCTCACGAAGTTCAGATTTCATAAAAAATTCAGGATGACCTATGTCTTGATTACAAGGTTTACTTTGATCTTGATCAGCGTTCTGAACGGGATAAGTCTTGCCACTTTGAGTCGTGACAGTCATAAACGAAGATGTAACAAGCAAAGATTCGGGATAAAGCTAGACTCTGTCTCAAAGATAATGAAAGGAGATAAATGGCTAGAATAGCCAAGATGCAAGATGAACCTGGTACGAATTGTCAAAAAGAGATGGCTAGAACAGCCGAGATAAGACAATCACAACACAAGGTACAAGAGCACAATGAGATAAGGTAGACTAATGAGAGACAATACGATTCAAAGCAAAGATCGATCGATTCCTAACTCAAGACAACTAGTTTTTGACGGTGAACGACAGGAAAATAGAAAAACAAATCATGGACAAAAGGCAGATTAGATTTATGTCATTGATCAAGCACATAAGACAGCAATCAAGGAGTTCAAGCAAACAGTCTTCAAGCAATGGGCAAGGGACAAAGCAACCTTGCGCATGAACATGAATAGTGACTTAGTATTTCTACTCCCTAAGGACTCTACTTGTGTATGTTCTTGAGAATGTTTTAGCAGACACTTAAAACACAACAACATCCTAGCAAGTTTTCTACAAGGATATACATGGCTTTTCTAAAAGGATTCCTCGATATACGCAAGGTACGTGAGGCACAAATCCGTAGATGAGAAGAATTAGAAATCACACAGCCGGGGGGAGACGGTAACCCAAATCTCCTCCTTCACTTCTCAAAGGTATAAAGTTCTTTGAGGCTTAGCCAAGAGTGAAATCTAACTCATTCCCAAGAGAGGTGTCTTTGGATTCACCTCCCGATATTTATACTCCGCCGGAACACGGGAGTTAAGGTCGTCCCTTGAGGTGATGAAATCCCCAAGCAGGCCTTCTAAAAAAAATGAAAAGTAAGTAATTCTCTATCAAAAAGTATTGAAAAGCACTAAAGGTGGTGCATTTAACCCTTCAAGTAAATGTGAGGTGAGTCCACAAAGTGGTGCATTTAACTCCTCACACAAACTCAAAGTGAGTCCACACCCTAGAAAACAAGTGAGTTCCAAAAAGCACAAAAGGGTTGCCAAGTGGAACAATTAACGCTTCTTTCCTATAGACCCCTCCCCTTTAATGTGGCGCTGGGATTGCAACCACAGGGCGGAAATGAGGGGCCGGCAGATTAGCGAGTCCAATAACCCAAGATAGCAATCTAGATCAATCACAAGTAATCTAAGACTGCTAATCAATACTACTCATAAGTGCAAGAGAGTTTGAATCATGGAATATTTAACTTTCCAAGTAAACATGAAGTGAGTCCACAAAGTGGTGCATTTAACTCTTCATGTAAACAAGGAATGAATCCATGCCCTCAATTACTCAATGAGATATTTGATATTGAAACCAAGAATTACTTATGGTTTAAACACAAGCATTCACTTACATAAACTTGTATGAAAGAAAATCTATGTTCATTCCTTTCCCATTAAGAGCATCAATTGAAATGTGTTTTATGAAAGCATGTAAACACTCAAGCCAAACACATGAGAGGTTCAATTTTAATCCCAAAGTCCAAATGTTATAGAGATTTTAAGAACTCACCTTAGGTCCAAAGATCTGCAATCCAGCATTTAGCACACATCCGAAAGTATAGAATAAAGACAAATCAATGGCAAACCGTAAGATATGTAACATTGCTGTCTTCAAGACAGTCTTTAAAGATTGATTTATTTGACCCATAAAATCACAATATTAAAATTTTTGGAAAGAATGAAGTTGTTAGCTAACATCAATAAATATCATTTCCAAAAGTTACAAGGTCTTATGATTTCATTTGGTACCTCAACCAATAACCTTTTCAGACTGCAATTTTTCTATCATAAATCAGATTTAAAACACCAAACCCTGCCTAGGGAATCACATATCTTTCTCAAAAAGAATCAAAATGAAACCAAACCAAATTCACAGTAACTATTAATGAATCTAGTTTCCAAATATGTAAGCCATTTATTTTTTCCATTCATAAATCATTTTTTATGAATAAATCATTGCCTGCAACTCCAATGCAGATTGTTAAAAACTAGTTTTCACTCAAATGACCATAACTTTCATAAATCTGCATAAAAATGACTCAAACCAAAAGGAAATGAAAGCTAAGTCACGTATCTTTCCAATGGATATTATTATAGATCTTGATTCTACATAATTTGTCCGCACCAGACATTTCAATCTGACTGTATTCAGAGAATCTCAAATCTGCAAATACCCAATTTCACCAAAATGATCATAACTTATTCATTTCTCAATAAAAATCAACCAAAAAAAAATCATGAGAAAGAGGATTCATCATTATATCCATCCATTACTATATTAAAAGTTTTTCAAGCTGTAAATGGCCGTACAAGGCATGAAACCAACACTAAAGTTGAAAAACCAATCAAGAATGAGGCCAAAAATTGATCTTTTCTGCCCCACGGTGGGCGCCAAAATGTATGTGACTGAATGTGACCTCTAAATCAGGCACAACACAACATGTTCATTATTCACTTGATAGAATTTGGGAGAGAGTATGAAGAACTCAATCCAAATTCCATGGTGAGGCGACCTGTTGCCTCCTATGTGAATGGGGTGTTTGAATACTCTCAGAACGAGAGCCAACAGCCGGGAGACCAATTCAACAATGGAGGATTTTCAAAAGCATGAAAATGAGCAATCTAATTGAAATTAAACTAAAATGAGATGCAATTAATCTAAAAAGGATGCTTGAAAGTAAAGATGAAATGCAGATTTTTATTTGATTTTGAAATAAAGATGATATTAGACTAAGAACAAGTAAGCAAATTTAATCTAAATGTGAAATGCAATTACACTAATATGAGATATTAAACTAGATAATGCAATAAAAGAGCTTTGAAAATAATGAGATATGAGACTAAAAAATGCTATAGTAAGGATGCTCTCCAAAATTGCTCTCTCTCTAATGAAGAAAAAGAGCCCAAATAAATAGAAGAGCCAAGAGGAGGAGGAAGAGTTTCTTGATTCGAAACTCCTGACCCTTCATATCCCTTTTGGGACAAATAAGCATGAATTACTTTATTAAAAGAATGGAAAATGCCACATGAGGACCTTTCAAATATCTCAAATTATTAATTCAAGAAAAGGTGTCCATTCAAATAACAAGCAATTAATTAATTCCTTTTTATGGGTAATTAGCTAAAGAGGGTAGATTTTAATTTAATTAGAAAGCACTTAGGACTTTATAATTAAATTAATTTATCATAGGGGTAATTTAGCTAATTAAAGTCAAGGACTTTAGGAATTAATATTAATATTTGATTATTGCAATTTATGGTCTTTGCAATTGACATCAAGTCAAGTTAAGTCAGATAGGAGAGAGAAAATTGCCTAGGGAACTAGGACTTTGGTGATGTAAAATCGAGATAATGCACCAAAATTGATGAAATTAAATAGGTGCCAATTTTGGGGTATTACAGCAACCTCCTAAGAATATCAGTCAAATGAGGACATTGCAAGGAAGAGTTCAATCTATTAGAAGATTCATATCACAGCTAGCTGACATATCACAGTCGTTTACAAAAACATTACATAAAGGTGTGACCTTTGCATGGAACAAAGAATGTGAATAGAAATTTAACCATATCAAGAAGTATCTATCAAATCCTCCTATCTTGATGCCTCCTATTCATGGGAAGCCATTGATCTTATATGTCTCTGCAACAGATACATCATTGGGGGCATTGCTAGCACAGCATGATGAGAACAAAAAGGAAAGAGCTATATACTATATCAGTAGAACATTGGTTGCATATGAGAAGAACTATTCAATGATTGAGAAAGCTTGTCTAGCTGTGATCTTTGCATCATAGAAACTGAGACACTACATGTTAGCTCATACTACACAATTGGTAGCTAAAATTAATCCACTCAAGTACCTCCTAAGCAAAGCTGCCCTCACAGGTAGATTAGCTAAATGGGTTATGCTCTTAAGTGAATTTGACATTGAATATGTGGAATGAAAAGCTATCAAAGGGCAAGTCATTGCTGATCAATTAGCAGAAGCACCATTGTTTGATGACACACCACTACAAATGGAATTTCCAGATTCCTCTATCATGCATCTTTCCTCTAGAGGATGGTAGTTATTCTTTGATGGCTCCTATACATAGAGTGGATTCGGAGCAGGCATGTTGTTCATAACTCCTCAAGGATATGCAATCCCAAAAGCATTCAAATTAAATTTTCCTTGCACAAACAATATTGGAGAATATGAAGCCCTTTTGAATGGTATGAAACTAGCAATTGAGTGGAGAGTGACAAAGCTACATTCATGGAGACTCTCAACTTGTTATTCATCAAGTCAATGATGTGTACCAAACTAAAGATGAAAAGCTCATTCCTTACAAGAGAATGGTAGATGATCTTAAGAAATATTTCATATCTATCACATTTGAGCAAATTCCTAGAATGGAGAACAAGGCTGTCGATGCAATGGCAACACTATCTACTTTATTACAGTAGCTTGAACATGAGCTACGCTATGAGTTCCTAGTGGAAGCACTATCTTATCTTGCATATGACTCCCCTAAAACCTGCATGATTTACACCATTGTAGGTCATGATTCATCTAGATACAAAAACCTATTTTATTATCTCCAAGACCAAATCATTCCCAATACCTTCAACCGCCATGAAAAGAGATACCTTATCTGTAATGCCTCCTGATATGTCATCATTGGTAATGATCTATCCAAATGAGGTCTAGATGGTATGCTACTTAGATGTTTAGAATGGGAAGAGTCTCAACGTGCATTAGAGGAAGTCCATGAGGGTATTTGTGGGTCACACTCAAATGGTTTAACACTAGCTCAAAAACTTATTAGGGCAGGGTACTATTTGCCTGAAATGGAGAAAGATTCAATCAAGTTTGCTAAAAGTTTTCAAAAGTGCCAAGTGTGTGGTAACTTGATTCATGCTCCAGGGAGAGATCTAATTCCCTTCACAACACAATGGCCTTTTCAACAATGGGCATTTGATCTTATAGGTGCTATCTATCCACACTCTTCTAATGGACATACCCATATAATCACAGCTACAGATTATTTCACAAAATGGGTAGAAGCGGTTCCTCTAACACAAGCAACGGGGAAACATATCTCTATGTTCATCTTGAACTACATTATATGCAGATATGGGATTCCTGACTCTATAATCACCGATAATGGGGGACAATTCAAAAATAAGGACCTCGATGACTTATGTGCTAAATTCAAGATTACACAACATTGGTTTTCTATCTACTATCGTTAAGGGAATGGACAAGCAGAGGCTTCAAACAAAAATCTCTTGAAAATCTTGCACAGAACAATGAATAAAATAGGAAGAGACTGGCACCTGATGATCAATCTAGCTCTCTGGGCCTACAGAACAAGTATCAAAATGCCCACTAGGGCTACACCATTCACTTTAATTTATGGGTCTGAAGTGGTACTACCTATTGAGGTTGAAATCCCATCACTAAGAATCAGAATGCATGGACTTGTCACCAATGATGACTACAGAGTGTCTAGATTGCAAGAACTTGAACTACTAGATGAGTGTAGACAAGTAGCGTATGATCATCTCAGAGTATATTAGAAGAGAATGTCTAGAGGCTACAACAAGAAACTCAGACACAGAGAATTTCAGGTTGGTGATCTAGTCTTGAGAGAAAATCCTAAAAATCAATCCCATCGAGAACGCAAGGGGAAGTTTGAACCCAATTGGCTGGGTCCCTTTGTAATCACTGCTACTTTTGGCTCTAGTGCCTATCAACTCTCAACAACTGAAGGAGAACAGCTCTGAGAACCAATCAACGTTCTCCATCTGAAGAAATTCTACGCCTAAGGCATTCAGTCTGTGGTAAAATATCTTGAAAAAATCTTAAAAATTGGAAAATGTCCTGAAAAAATGAACATCTTGGTGAAAACCTAGCAATAGGCGCCTTGATGATTCACAAAAAAAAATCAAAAAATAACAAAAGTACAAAAAAATAATGAAAAAAAAAAAAAAAAAAAGTGCCTTGGTGAAAACTTGGAAATAGGCACTTTGGTAGCAAAAATAGAATCTCTGCCAAGATGGTGAAAACCTAGCAAACAAGTGCCACTTGTTTCAAAATGCTCCATCTATTAGTGCAATCTTGGTCTTTCCCAACTTTTAGTCTTGCTTTAGTTTGTACATATCTCTCAGTTTGTTTCTGCATTCTTGTTCTCAATAAGTCAGTTTGTACACCAATCAGCTCAAGTGTATGTATCCTATCAATGTTTAACACTAGGAGGAAATCAAAGTCATATCCTATGGTCTCCAATGTATCTAAGATGTATCATATCCAGTCAAAGTCCTTTGAAGCTTCATCTAAGTTAGTCAATCTGTCTTATCTCCAGAAAGGATTTTGCATCTACAACAACGCAATCAAACACAAACTGAAAACAATCTATGTTTTTTACAATGCTTTTATCTCCTTGTATGCTTACTGATTCGCATTGAGATTTTTTCATATTATGTCCTTTTGAGCTCTTCGATGATGTCCTTTACAGGATTTAGAGAGTGATGACTGGGGGCATAATCTTTTCTTTGTCTTCTGCTTGTCTGTGAAAATCTAACAACTTTGGAAATTTTGGATTGAAATGGTGTCCGACTGTAAGAGCCTCTATCTCGAATTGGATGGTCATGCGTACCTCGACCATTGATACCCGGAAAATTCAAGGAAGTTTGATCTAACTATTGTCTTTTTGAGTGAGTTCTTTCTCCTACTGTCAAACCCGATCTTGCCTAAGGATGTGAACGATAAAGGGCCACTACGGGTAATTCACGCTGGATTTAGAATGATCTCTTGACTGCTTGATGTGTTTGTACCGCAAGGCATATTCTGGTCATCACAACGTTTATGTTTTGATGCTTATACAAATTGCTATATCAAAATGGACATGATATTCCAGTCATCCTAGCGCTTATGCCTTTGTGCTTATATCTAATCCGACATTTTGAAAACAAAATCATTATTCATGTGTCTATGGTTTCATAACTAGTGGGCATTGTATTGATTTATCCGGTTACCTAAAAGTTCAATGATGATAACAAATCGACACATGATCAATGAGTAGGTCCTAGGTCTTAGGTTGCATTTCATTTTACAAAATTCTTTGCATTTTGCATGTCTGCATGATCTCACAAATGTTTGGAAACACTTCAAAGCTTAAACACTTAAATGATCCTTCAATCACATCTTCTAATCTAACAAGAGTTGAATCTCACATGAAGGTTCCTCCAACGAAATAGCAAGTAGAATCCTTTTTCAGGATCAAAATTGAAATCTGAGATCGTTTATATTATTCACTACTTGCATAATCAACCTTCAATCATCACAAAAATCTGGTATTCAACTTAACTGATTATCTTACCTCAAACTATCAAAATTTCAACTAGGTCAACTATGGTCAACTCATGGTCAAACCTAGTCAAACTTGGTCTCGGACCTCTAAACGATGCAAAATGCATTTTCAAATGTGTTTAACTACTTCTCCAATCAATTAACATGCTTCTAAACTATCAACACTGACTTTTCTTGTCAGATTTCAATTTTAATCCCGAAGGGGGCATGGTATTGCATATCATTCAAAGTCTGTAATCTAAATCTAAAATCATATCTTTCCTCAGTAATAGAGACAACAATCACGTCTAGTTGTTGATTCATCAAAAAGACCTCATTTCTTGGGGCAAATCGATCATCGCTCGGGGCATATCAGATTCATCAAGATCCATATCAATCTGGTATTCTCTTAATCTTGTAAATTGTATCAATTTTTGCAACTATCAGTTCATATGTGTTATTTCCTTCGTTCTTCGGTAACTGAAGGGTTCAGATGTGATACCTATGTGATTCTTCTAAGGACAATTGAGTTTGGAATCGATAACTCACTTCTTCACAATCATAAGGTTCAGAATCAAGTGTTTTGACACTTTTGTTTCATTGGTTCATCGCTGTTATAGTTAACATTATCTTTGGTCATTCAGGACCTATTATCTTCATATCAAATCTTTCAATCAGCTTCTGTCTCATATCAATTATCAATTTCGAATCAGTTTCATATTTTTATCGTACACAGACTATCTTTGAACCACTGCACTTCGCACAGTAATTCAAAGAGGGGCAAAATGTAATACCCCAAAAATGGGCTATAAGTTCATTAATCTCCTATATCAACATATCGAATGAAATCAACATCAAAGTCCTAACCAAAGGCACATCTGCACATCATCGAATCCTAATTGATTATCTTAAATTCTGCATCGGAGAATATTCCTAGTAATATTCCTAATTATCCTTAATTTTATAATTATTTGGCGATAAATCATATTTATCCTAAAGTTTGATTAATTGAATATTCTAAATATTTAATTAATTAGATTTAATTCTGCCACTTAATTATTTAATTGAAGTTAATTCTATTTATTCCTAAATCATATTATTTAATTTTGACAATAAATCCAAAATCCTATGAATAATTGATTAAATTCTTATTTAATTAATTAAAGCAAGTTGTCAATTTTTAATAATATTATTTTTGAATAAAAGTTTGATTAAATGATTGATTAACCCATAAATCAATTGTTTTATTTTTCAAAATCAGTTAAGTTGGAAATAAATCACTTTATTTATTTATTAATTCATAATTATCCATGTGCACAGTCAAAGAGCAGTTAAACCTTAAATCGGAAAATCAATGCAAGTTATTGACTTTTTGGAACTCAACATCATTTTTGAGTTTTAAAGTTGATCTAAACTTCTAATTTGAGTTAAACTCTACTTTTGCATGCTTTTGTGAGTTAATTATCTTTATTTAAAAATAACTCAAAAATCAACCTGAGTTATTTGAGTGATTTATGGCTTTTATCCATGCATCCTCAAAGCCCTGGATTTCTATAAATTAAGGATTCAGCTCATCTCACATCATCTCATAATTTTGTATAATCACGCTGAGGAATTGCTATCTGGAGAATCAAAGCTTATTGTGAATCAAGGCTATTGTGAGATCAATTTGGTTTTTATATTCATTTAGATTCATTTTCATATCATTGTTAGATCATTTAGCATATCATATCATATTAGTTTTTACATATCAGATTCATATCATTCTTATTGCATCTAAAATAAAATAAAAAAAATAGCTTATTTTGCATACATCTCATATCTAGATCAATTGCATTCAAATCCTTCATTTAGGTGTCGTCAAGGTCACTGATCTCGATAACAATCTGAGAACATCATACTCGCACCTATTAGAAGGCAGTAAATCACCTGGTTAGTTTAGCTTTCAATTTATTGCACGATTTCAATTTCAACTAACCTCTAATGTTTTACTGAAGTGTTGTGTCTACAGATTACGTACAATTTTCACACACACACAGCAAACACCAAACTAAAAGATCACAAACTTACAACCATTAAACAACCAGTTGGCTCTTTGAAATAAAAGAATGAGACATTCACACATTCACAAATTTCACATAGACAGTAGATAAATCACACCATGAATGAAGCACCAACTGTATATGTTATATTAATGATCAAAGCGACCCTCATTACATCATTTTATTACAATTTATAGAGCTGGGCTCTTATTTTCACAGCTAGGGTTTCGCTACAACTAAAACTTGAAAGTAGATTTAACTATAGCTTGCTTTAAAGAAACTACTTCTAAATCCTCGCTAAATTATCCTAGCATAGAATTAAACCTTGTGCATTACAAATATTTGCATAAACTATGCATTAAACAACTCGAAAGTGGAGCTAGAACTCATGCATGCACTTGATAATCTCCAAGTTTCTGCCCTTGATCCTTGGCTCTGAATTCTCCACGTGGACCCAACTAGAAGAGATCCCAAAATAATGCACAAACGATCCCAAAAATAAATCCCAGATGACTTGAAAATAATCTTTGAGATAACTGGAGTTAACTTTCGGACATGCCAAAAAATGCCCAAATCCTGACGGTTGGTCCGAAAAAATCAAGACCCAAAATTGACTAAGTACCAAGTCCCTTATTTATCTCCAAAATTTTGGACTTTCAGACTTGTCAGAGGTTGAAAAACCCACATGGCCGAAATGTCGAAAATCAGGCTCTACAAAAATGGCTAAGTGTCAAAACTAGATTTTCTGCACACAAAATTTGGTAGATCTTAGACTGGAGGCTTACTGGTTGGGAGGCACTTATGGATGTTCTTTCTTGAACCTATCCACTATCTCTAGCACCTCATCAAAGTTTGGCATCTTAATCCCTTGAAGGATCTCTTGCTGCCTATCTCAGAAGTCAATCAGCTCTTGTGCAAAAGCTTTTATCTCTTCTTCATGAGATAACACTTTCTGAATTTCATCCTTCTGGTAAAACATTTGTTGGAGGTCTTCTTTAGTCTTCACCCCTCAAAATATGCCTAGGTACTAATTGATGATGTCATTTACTAAATACATAGTCTTATCATCATCTTCATCAAACAGATCTAGGTCTAGGCCTTCGAAGAACTCCTGCAGCTCCTTTGCAAAAAGCGTGTTGTCGTCCCTTCTCTTGTTCAACCTCTTAAGAACCTTTTCAAATATGGCCAATGTCACAGCTATCTCTTGGATCCACTCTTCAAAATTATCCAATTTTGATCCTTCATATATCTTCATCAATACTTGGAAGCACTGCTTCCTTATCCTTGTCAGCTCATCCAACACCTTTTGCCAATTAAGGATGGTTTCCTCTACACCATTTTTCTCACTTATAATTTCTATTAAGGAATTTATTCCCACCAAAATGTTCTGAAAGGGCCTTAGAATCCTCCTAAGGGATAAGTTAGCGAACTGTTCAAAATCAGGCTTCCACTCAACACAAGCCTGTACAAAAGAATGTGGAACATCTATATCTATATCCCCCTTTTCCAAAATCACCTGTAATGAGGCCTCAGGGTTATCGGGGTCAATTGGACCCACTATTTTTAGAATGAATTTCTTCATAGCTTCATTTTGCTCTACCAAAGCTTTAATCCTTTCTTCATCTTTATCCATGAAGCCTAAAGCATGCTTCAATCCCAATGTAGCCAAGGTTTTGCTACCTTCTCTGGTGGGCTCTCCCAAGTCTACCTCCTCCAACACAGTCATCTGGAGTGATCTCATTTGCACTGACATCCATTGTAGGAATAGCCACATGTGCTTTCCATCTACTCATTTGGTCTTGTGTTACATAAGAGATTGCCCTTTCTTAGGGAACTAGTGTCATTTGCTAGAAGGCATGCCCTAGCACGATTATGTCAGCCTCATCATCTATATACATCATGACCCTTGGCTATATTTTTTTGGTGAACCATGTGGGATTTGAGAATGCATTCAATGGCTCATAAAGAGCAGCCAATGTGGAAGAATTTTTTGGGCACCTTGTTTCTATTTCCTCTTGACTCTCCTCTTCTTTCTTTGTTTTCTATTCATCTTCAGTATTTTGTCCGCCCTCTTCCTATGTGTTTTCCTCATCATCAGTTGGCTGCTTCTCATCAGTCATTTGTTCCTCAGTATCTATTTGTTGCTTCTCTTCTTCAATATGTGGCTCTTCTTTTGCCTATGATTCTCCCTTGTCATTTGGCTCCTCAGACCCTACATGAGCTTCTTCCATCTTCTCTTCACCAGTGACTTATGCTTCTTTCTCTAGCTCCTAGGAGCTCTGAGGCACTGATTCACTATGGACCTGTGGTAAGGGCACATGAACTTGGGGAGGGATATTGAGTGAGGGAGATGTAGGAGACACAAAGGGAGTGGTTGAATGAGTTGGTGGAGGTGGAGTTGAAAGGGGAACATGGGATGAAGATGGTTGCTAAGGAAACATAGTGGTTTGTACTAGAGTGGAAAGTGGGGTAGTGGGAGGCTCTTAAAGTGGAACCATAGGTGGAGTTGAATGCCAAGGTGGAGGCGGAGGTGGAATGGATGAAACCAATGGGACCTGTGTAGCTACTTCTTCTTCTGAGGTGACCCCAATAAAAGAGTCATTTTCTGGCTCTGTAGTTTCCTTGTGGGACTCAGCCATCTCTACATCATCTTGTCCTTGTGGCCTTTGTTGCAGGTCCTCTCCCATGCCAGTAAAAAGACTTGTAAACTGCATTGGAGCTTGTTGCTTGGACTCTTTAAAACCATGTAGCCCTACAAAATCAGTGAGGTCGAACTCATCATCACCAAGAGCATCTAGATTTACTGGCTCATCCTGAGTAGCCCCTCCCATGTTCTCAGGATCATTGTCCATTACTCTCCTTTTCTTCAAAAATCTTGCAGACCTAGTCCTCCTACTGAGGGGAACTTCATCCAATTCATCCTCATTATCTTCCACTAGGGTATCCATTTGTGTGGGTGTTGAGCCTCTCTTTCTCATGTACACATGACCCTTGATTACTATGGATGGCTTGGGCCCTATGATTTTGAACTTTGTCTTCTTGGTTGTGTTGGGAGAGTCATGGTTGTTGGATGAAGGTATATTTGGTGGCGCGATGCTTTTGGTCATCCTATTTTTTACCTTTTTGGAGTGCGTGGCTGGACCATATGTAGTGGGGCACTCATGCCGACATATAGTTTCTAGCTTTAGAGGAGCAACCTCTTTGAACTATGGTTTCAAACCCTTTTCTCCCTTCTTCTTTTCTCGAGAGGGCTTCTCTGGGAGTTGTTTCATCAGAACCGACTGCATTTGGAAAGGACAAGCAATCCATGATTTCACCAATTTAACCACATGGTGGGTTCTAAAATCCATACTATCATTCTCATCTCGATCCACTTCTACATTTAAAATGGCCCTTGTGAACACCTTGTCTGTATTATATATAGAATCCAAAATTTTATCTGAGTCAACATCTACTGCCTTCTGTGAAATCTTCAACAAAAGGGCACCCTGCACCAACTCTAGACTCATCCAACAGTAATCACAAACCCTTACTTCATAATCATCAACACAGTTAGCTCAATGGTCTTCTACATGTGGCTCATGAACATAATGCCTCCCCATTATGTGGTCATATGTACCAATGCGATCAAAGTGAGGCCTCACCAGGTTGTAAGTTAATAGTGGGAATTCATCCCACTCCCAAGTCAAAGACTTGCAGACCTTCATATCTGATACATAGTGGGGCCAATGGAAATGGGAAAATCCCAACAATGCTTCTTCTTGTGCTTAATGTGTTCATGTGCATCAGATAGCTGCCTTGCAATCTCCAGGAGGACTACCCTATCAGATGGGTACCTTGGTAACTTCTTTGGCGCCAGGGTGCTTCCTGCCACCTGAATGTAATTGAAGGTTAGGAATTTTATATAGAATTCCCCTAGGGCCTTTACTTTAGTTGCTACTTCTGTGGATAACCTTTTGGCATAGTCTCCCTTAATGGAGCATATGATGGCAAAAATGAAGGCAGCATTGCTTTATTCTTAAATCCAAAAAATAGTATAAAAAAAGAGAGAACTTTTGGTTTCCTAAAGTTTGTTTTACAGTTTCCCTTAAGAGAAGAACTAGCAAAGGCCTCCTTGTTAAAAAATTCACATTTGTCTTCCATTGAGCTATCCAAGCAGTTGAGATCTAGCCAGAAGGAACCTTGAGATTGATTCCATCAATCTTCCAAGAGGGGAAGTTGCTCATGCAAATTCCTAGTCGTTGTCTTCATGTAAAAATGATGCTTAACATATTACAATTAGAATCTCACAGTGATGAGGATTCTAATGAATGGGAATGGGAGACCCTATCAGATGAGTCATGTCATGATAAAGGTATTGATGTTATTCATACCTATGCTTCTACCAAAGATAAAGGACCAATAGCAGAATTAACTTTAAATCAAGCATCTAGTTCTAGCCAAGTGGTTCTAAATGATGTGCCAAGTATAGAAATAGAGATAAATCAATGGATAGGTGTACCTTCATGGAGACCTACTATTGAAGAATCAAACATTAGGTTTAATCCACATGAATTTTATCCAATGGAAACCCTAGAGGAGTCTAGTGAGGAGGACTTTGACCCTTCTTCTTTAGAACATTTAGAGGAAGCCCATGTCAGAGACTTTCAAGATACAATTTATGAACCATCCAATAATGATATATACACCTTAAATCCAATTGAAACAAACCTAAGTGTTGACCCATTAACCCTCATACACTCAAACTTAATTGAATGGAATTCCATTGAACCAACTACCCTTCCAATTTTCTCGAATGACAACGTGGTGTCCCAATACCTTAATGCAGTTGAACCCTCTTCTATCAGCGAATATCAAGAAGAATTGATCAAGGGGAGCATCTAAACTTTCAATCCTAGAAAAAATGAAAAAAATAGAAAAGGAAAAGAATCAAGTGTTGAAAACCACATTGTGGCAACATTAGATCAAGAAGAAAAAAATAAAGAAATAAAGGATGTTTCCAAAGGTGAAAACCCAACTGAGGCACCTAAGGAAGGGAGTTTGGATGCTCTACCAGAACATTATGAGGAAAGATCTCCAATCTTGATTGATCCCATAGAAAAGATAAATATTGGATCAGAAATAGAGCCAAAGATCATCCACCTAGCGACATCACTATCTAGCGAAGAAAGAACAGAATTCATCAAGTTCTTTAAGGAAAGACAAGTGAACTTCGCATGGTCTTATGATGATATGTTAGGATTAGACCCAAATTTGATAATGCATCATATAAATATCAAGGAAGGAGAAAAACCTATTAAGCAAAAGCTAAGGAAGATGCATCCACATATAGCACTACTTGTCAAAGTGGAGTTAGAAAAATTATTGAAAGCAGGATTTATAAGGGCCATTGATTATGCACAATGGATCTCAAATATAGTGCCAGTATCAAAAGCAGACAAATCCATCAGAATTTGCAAGGATTTTAGAGACTTAAATTTGGCATGTCCTAAAGATGACTTCCCACTTCTGAGTATAGATGCCATTGTGGACTTAACAGCAGGACACTCTATGTTTTTACTTATGGATGGATTTAGCAAATATAACCAGATAAAAATAGCACTAGAAGACCAAGATAAGACCACTTTTACATGTGCACAGGGTACCTTTTTTTGGAATGCCATGCCTTTTGGGTTAAAGAATGCCAGAGTGACCTATCAACGAGCAATGACCACAATATTCCATGATATGATGCATAAGTTCATGGAGGACTATGTGGATGATATATTAGCCAAATCTCACTCAAGAAAAGAGCACCTACCAATTCTAGTGAAATTTTTTGAAAGATTAGAAGAATTCAAAGTGAGACTTAACCCAAAGAAATGTGCATTTGGAGTCCAATCTGGCAAACTGCTAGGCTATATTGTATCTACCAAGGGCATAGAAGTAGATCCCGCTAAAGTAAAGGCTATAATGGAAATGGAAGCACCTAAAAAAATTAGTCAGATGAGATCTTTACAAGGAAGGATACAATCCATCAGGAGATTTATCTCCCAAGTAGCCGAAAAATGTCACAATTTCACCCAACTTTTGCATAAAGACATAATTTTCAAATGGGATGAAAAGTGTGAAGAAGCCTTTAATCTATTGAAGAAATATCTCATGAACCCACCAATCTTGATGCCACCTATCAAAGGTAAGCCCTTGATCTTATACATTTCAGCAATGGAGAATTCATTGGGGGCACTTTTAGCACAAGAGGATGAAACGGGAAAAGAAAAGGTAATTTATTACATAAGTAGAACCTTGGTCAAATACGAGTTGAATTATACATTCATGGAAAGGGCATGCTTGGCCATGGTTTTTGCTTCATAAAAATTATGCCATTATATGCTAGCCCACAAGATAAGGCTCATTGCCAAAATTGACCCTTTGAAGTATCTACTTAGTAAAACAACATTGAATGGAAGGCTAGCAAAGTGGATAATGGTGCTAAGTGAGTTTGACATAGAATATGTTGATAGAAAATCAATCAAAAGGAAATTCATTGCTGACCAATTAGCAGAAGCACCACTTCAAGATGATCATCCCATTCAAGTGGAATTCCCAGATTTAGAGATTGTGAATGTTGAGGCAAAAACATGGCAATTATATTTTGATGGTTCCTACACTCATCATGGATCAAGAGCAGGCATACTTCTAATCACTCCTCAAGGCTCTACTATACCTAAGTCCTATAAATTTCTATTTCCATGCACCAATAATATAGCAGTGTATGAAGCCTTGGTTATTGGAATCAAGTTGGCATTAGAGTGGAAAGTAACAGAACTAAAGGTTTGTGGAGATTCACAATTAGTCATTAATCAAGTCAATGAAGAATATTAGACGAAAGATGACAAATTGATACCCTTAAAAAACATGGTGGAAAGTCTTAAGAAGTATTTCATACTTATTACATTTGAGCAAGTTCCAAGAGAAAAGAACAAAGCAACAGATGCAATGGCAACTTTGGCTTCACTTCTACAGATGCCTGATCAGAGTATCAGATATGAAATCCTGGTAGAAGAAGTGGATCAACCCACGTTTGACCCTACCCACCCTTACACCATTTTCTTGTTAACCATAAATGAATCACCTTAGTATGGACCTATTTACACTTACTTGAAAGATCAAATCCTTCCCATAGACCAAACCAGGAATTAAAAGAAAATCTTCATTCGCCAAGCCGCCCGATACACCATAATCTCTAAAACATTGTATCACAAAAGTTTAGACAGAATTCTCCTTAGATGTTTAGAAGAAGAGGAATCAAACATAGCCTTGAGAGAAATCCATGAAGGAATTTGTGGATCACACTCAAATGGATTAATCCTAGCTAAGAAACTTCTTGGGATAGGATATTTTTGGCCTACGATGGAGAAAGACGCTTGTAACTTTGCAAAAACTTGTAGAAAGTGTCAATTCCATGGAAACTTGATACATGTGCCCACACAAGAGCTTCATCTGATGACAACACCTTGGCTGTTCTATCAATGGGGTCTAGACCTAATAGGCATGATTTATCCACCATCCTCGAATGGTCATAAATTCATCATCATGACAATTGAGTACTTTACCAAGTGGGTGGAAGTTGTACCCTTATCAACTGCAACGGGAAAATAGATATCTTTGTTTATCCTCAATCATATTATTTGTAGATATGGCATACCTCATGCCATCATAACGAATAATGCAAAGCATTTCAAAAATAAAGACCTAAAGGAATTATGCACCAAGTTTCACATGATTCATCATTCTTCTTCAATCTATTACCCCCAAGGTAATGGACAAGCCGAGGCAACAAATAAAAACATCTTGAAAATTTTGAAGAGGACGATGGACAATTCAAGTAGAGATTGGCACATCAAAATAAACCTAACCTTATGGGCTTATAGAACAAGCATAAGAATGCCAACAAGAGCTACACCTTTTTCCTTAGTCTTTGGAGTAGAAGCAGTTTTGCCTTTGGAGGTAGAACTCCCATCTTTGAGGGTATCTCTTCATGGCTTGATAAGTGAGGAAGACTATAGAGTTTCTAGATTACAAGAACTAGAACTCTTAGATGAGAAACAGAAGCAAGCATTTGATCCTTTGAAGGTCTACCGAAATAGAATGTCAAGGACTTATAATAAGCACATCAAGTCAAGAACATTTCAAATAGGTGACCTAGTTTTGTGAGAGAACCCCAAGAATCAAGTAGAAAGAGAAAAGAAAGGAAAATGGGAAGCAAACTGGTTAGGACCATTTATCATTGTTGAAAATTTTGGGACCAACACCTACAAACTAGCAGATTGTGATGGTGAAGAACTCCAAGAGCTTATCAATAGCATATATCTAAAGAGCTTCTATACATGAAACAAATGAAAGAGTATAAAGAGTATCATATGGAGAGCATCATATTTATTGTACATAGTCAAAAAATATCTTGAAAATACCAAAAACATTTGAAAAGCAGAAAAGCACGAACAAATTGAAAAGCAGAAAAGATAAAAAATAGTGGAAAATTGAGCATGAAGAAAGCAAAAACATCCATATATGATCCTCAAAAAGATGTTGTCTTGGTGAAAAACCTAGCAAATAGGTTCCTTGATGATATGAAAAAAAAAATTGAAAAAAAAAACAAAAAAATTAGAAAAAGAGAAAAAGTGCCTTGGTGAAAACCTAGCAATAGGCACCTTGGTAGCAAAAAAAGAGAAAAGCTTTAAAAATAGAAAAAAGAGCAAGATCTATTCAATCGGTGAAAACTTGGTAAACATGCACCATTGGAAGTCCAAGTCAGTTGCATACCTAGAAGGTCACCTTGTAAATATTGCATTCACCAGGATTTGTATATATTGCATAATAAAACCTCATAGTTGCATTTCCGAGTACCTCAAGATTTTGGTCACCTAATCTACAAATTGTCCTAAGTCCCACAAATGAAATTATCTCACACTAGGGGTAATCTACTCAAAAGGAAGAAAGGATTCATCAAAGCAAGCTTTATTCAATCATGGAATCAATTCATCAAATTTGAAAGAGGAACACTTAATCAAATCTACATTGTAATCCAATTTGAGCCAAAACACAAAATTTGATCCACGATCTCACATGGCCTTATCTTTATCAGGATTAAAAGTATGAAATGGATGGAACTACACTTGAAATATGGATTTGAAAAACATTGTAAGAAATTTTTCCAAGTGTTGACTCAATTGATGAAATCATGTCTTTCTAGCGAATCGATGAAAGTTTTAGACTAGACAAGCTATGATGAAAGGATGATATTTTTCTTGTTTTTTGAATGACTGTCTTAAAATCAAAGTTTTAAATCATGTATTATTTTTCTAAGGATGTGATCATCAAAGAATCATTGAGGACTTGTACATAGGATAAAACTGAGATTTCTGCTTGTCTACGCAAAAGGATGCCTTGGTTATTTTGATCTTCAATATCATAATACCAACATCCACTTGCAACATAGAATCTGAAAAAATTAGTATTCGCACTCTCATGATTGGCTTCAATCAGTGATAGTCATACCGAAGAGAGATGGGAAAGAAAATAAAGAGGTGCAAAAAGTATTCATATCATCATAGTTGAACTAGTGATGGTTGTACTAAAACAGGATTCCAAAAAATGCACAATGATGATTATAAGCTCCAAATTTTGAATAATGACAGTTAGCTGCATCCATCTTAGATTAAGTGCATTATATTTATTGTTTTTCCTTTCTTAGCTTAATTTTCAAGAGGAAATTAAAAAGGGGGTGTACTCAAATCAAAAATCAAAAGATCATCAAAAACAACTATATAGGATCGAGTGTGTTGGAAATCAAAAACAAATAAAAAACAAAGTGCATTTCATTAGTTCACTTGCATTGCATTAAGGTCATTTTTAAATTGCATTAAGTCATCTTCTTAAACTTTGCATATATTTAGATGTGTCTAACATTTGAATTAGTAGGTGCATTGCATTAAGGCATTATCATTAGATTGCATTCATCTCATTTAAGGTGCATAATTTAAAGTGTATTGCATTAGTTAGTAATCATTCATTACATCCATTAAGATCATTCAACATTAAATTCATATCATACATAATAGTACCATCCATGCATATTACATATATCATTAAAAGCTCATGATCATTACATCATTACATCACAATTGCATATCAAGTAAATAACATCCATACATTACATCACATTCACATATCAAAAGAAATGCATTCATTAGATTCATTATCTGTCTATTATCCATTATATACATCAATATCATTAAAGTAAAACCATTACATATTGCATTCACCTATTTTATGTCATACATAAGAAAACATTTAACCATCATTAGGACATATGCATACACTGAAAATGGCATTTTGAAAAGCATAAAACAAAGCATATAGAATATAGAATCATATAGAGCTGCATATCATGTAAAACACCTGAAAAAGAGACCCAACACATAAAGACATCATATATAGTCAAATCTATCAAAGAGAGTATTAGATTCCATGGTACCATCATCATAAAAGGAATAAAATATCAAAGTCTATAACATAATCATCAAAGTAATATCCAAAGATCAATGTCCATCAGCTATCAAAGTATCAACATAAACAACATTAATCGATCAAGAATGATACAACAAGGGTCTAATGTCTCGATCATAACAACAGAAAGGAGATCATATATCATCAAAGTATAAATGAAATAATGGAAATATCTCATGAGAGATCAACTAATAAAATCATTGGTACCATCAGTACCACTGGTATCACCAGGACCATCAAGACTAGGAGAACTATCTGGAGGCTGACTAGAACTAGCCTGCAAACCATGCTGACTCATAACAGCCATAAAAATCTACATCATCAAGCTCATTTGTGAACCCTGCTATTGAATAGATGATATCTGAGTCTACAAAGATGCAACATCTGGTGTTGAGGCTAGCCCATGACCCTATACTGCAGAATACTGAGGAGGAGGAACAGAAGAAGATGGATCACCCAAAGATGGAACAAACTGAGAAGATGATGGACGTGAAGATGATGAAGGCATAAAAGCTAAAACAGAAGTAGAAGTAGAAGAAGCTGCCTAAACCAAAAGAACAACCGGAGGAACAACCTACTGAGCAGGAGGACCCTGTACCTGATCAAGTAGTACCTATGTAATACATGCATCCATCTCCCTCTAGGGCCTAGCCCTAGGCCTATCCATTGGATCTTTGGCCACCTGATGTAAAACCCTATCAACCTATTGACCTCCTGCCTAATCACCACTCCTAGGAGGAATCGGAACAACAGCTATCATTAGCATTTATACTCTACCTGCTCTAGCTCCGCGATGACCCCATCATCCATGCCAACCCCTAATCCTACCACGACCACCACCTCCATCATCATCTCCTAGTAGGATTAAACAAGGCAGAAATAACAATTATGTGCAAATATAACTAATATCAGAAAATAATAAACCACACAGAATAGAACACAAGACACACAGATTTAACGTGGTTCACCCAATCCCTGGGCTACGTCCACCAACAGCGAGTCCAATATTATTATTATCTAGTGATTACAACCTGATTACAATCCGTAATCCCTTACAGCCCAATTCTGCCGCAAGTACTAAAAATCATACATCATAAAAAAAACCCTAACCCTAAGCCATATTATACAATATTTTCCTGCTTTAGGGTTAGAATGAGTTATAAGTAGTCGGCCCAAATAACTGAAAAAGTGTACAGTACTTTCCTGGATAGTACTTTCCTGATTAGTCACCACAAGCTAACAATCTCCCACTTGGTGACTGATCAGTATCCACACTATACTAAAAAATCTCCAACTTGGAGACTGATCCTGTAGCAATACCACTACCCACATGAGGCTCCCACTGGATTGAACCACCTTGGACTCAGTTGTTCCTTTATTTTGTTCAGTCTAGAAGACCAACTGAAGCTGAACATGAGTTCAACTTCTCCCTTGTTACTACCTTTGTAAACATATCTGCTGGATTATCATCAGTATGAATCTTTTCCAGCCTTAACTGTCCATCATCCAAAACTGATCTAATGAAATGGTACCGCAACTGTATGTGTTTTGTCTTTGAGTGCAAAGTAGAATTCTTTGCAAGATGAATGGCACTTTGGCTATTTGTATGTAGAAAATTATCCTTTTGTGGATGTCCCAATTCTTCCATGAAGAATTGAAGCCATATCATCTCCTTGGCTGCCTCTGTAGCAGCAACATACTCTGCCTCTGTAGTGGATAAAGCAACCACCTTTTGTAGTCAAGAAATCCAACTCATTGTTGTCCCACCAATAGTAAATATATAACCTGTAGTACTCCGCCTGCTATCTATATCTCCTGCCAAATCTGAGTCAACATAGCCTTGTACAGTAGTAGTAGAACCCCCAAAGTGTAAACACTTACTGGATGTGCCTCTCAAATATCTGAGAATCCATTTGACTGCATTCCAATGCTCAATACCAGGGTTACTCATATAACGGCTAACGACTCCCACTGCGTGTGCAATATCTGGCCTAGTACATACCATAGCATACATTAAGCTCCCTACAGCTGAAGCATAAGGTACCTTAGACATTTTAGTCTCTTCTTCTGGTGTCTTGGGACACATATCCTTAGTCAATTTCAAATGACCAGGCAAAGGTGTGCTGACAGCTTTGGCATTTTCCATAGAGAAACGTTGCAACACCTTCTCAATATAATCAGCCTGAGATAGAGACAATTTCTTATTTTTCCTATCTCTACAAATTTTCATACCAAGGATTTGTTTTGCTGCCCCCAAATCCTTCATGGAAAAAGATTTTGCTAACTGTTGTTTCAACCCCTTAATGTGATCCATGTTAGACCCAGCTACAAGCATATCATCAACATATAAACATAAAATAATGTAGCTGTCATCATCCAACCTCTTAAAATAAACACAATGGTCAGAATGACACCGACTATATCCATACCCATTCATAAAAGTGTCAAATTTAATATACCATTGCCGAGGTGCTTGCTTCAAGCCATTTAAACTTTTCTGCAATCTGCACACCAAATTCTCCTTACCCTTGACCTCAAATCCTTGTGGCTGAACCATATATATTTCTTCATCTAAATCACCATGAAGAAAGGCTGTTTTAACATCAAGCTGCTCTAAATGCAAATCTTCAGTAGCCACAATACTTAAAACAATACGAATAGAAGTCATTTTAACAACTGGAGAAAATATCTCATCAAAATCAATACCATGTTTCTGTGCAAATCCTTTTACGACTAATCTAGCTTTAAATCTTTTCGTACCTCCATCCTCTTCTTTGATCCTGTAAACCCATTTATTCTGTAAAGCCCTTTTACCTGCAGGTAACTTACATAAATTCCATGTCTGATTTTTCAGCAAAGAGTCCATTTCATCTGTCATTGCAGACTCCCACTGAAGCTTTGTATCCACCTGCACAGCTTCATTATAACATTCAGGTTCACTAGCATCTGTTAACAGAATAGAATACAAAGATGGAGAAAATCTTTCTGGAGGTCTACTTAGCCTTGTTGACCGTCTAACACTCACTGGGGTGTGTGGTATTTGTTGTTGCTATTGTTGCGAAGCATAAGGAACTACTGGAACATGAACTTGTGGAGTATCATCCAGTACTACATAGTCATTTTCTTTCTTCTCATGCTGCAGCAACAGATCTTTGTACAATACTTTCTCATTGAATATGACATCCCTGCTTCTTACAATTTTATGATTTTCAAAATCCCAAAGCCTATAACCAAATTCATCAATGCCATACCCAACAAATACACATTTCTTTGACTTAGCTTCCAGCTTGGTTCTATTTTCAGAATCTATAAGTGCAAAAGCTTCACAACCAAAGGTTTTGAGAAAAGAATAACTCACCTTCTTACCACTCCATGCTTCCTTTGGAATACCACAGTCCAAAGGAGTAGAGGGGCCTCTATTGATTAAATAAATAGCAGTGTTCACTGCCTCTGCCCACATATTTTTGGGCAGCCTAGCATGCAACCTCATACTCCTTGCACGCTCCATTATTGTCCTATTCATGCATTCAGCCACTCCATTTTCTTGTGGAGTCCTTGGTACAGTTTTCTGCCTATGAATACCATTAGAGGAACAATATTGTTCAAATTCTGTGCTGCAATACTCACCACCATTATCAGATCTGAGACATTTTAACTTTTTACCAGTCTCATTCTCAACCAAGCATTTCCATTTCTTAAAAGTTTGAAATACATCATATTTCTGTCTAAGGAAATAAATCCATACTTTTCTTGTTGCATCATCTATAAATGTAACATAATACAGAGAGCCACCAAGGGAAGATACCTGAGCTGGTCCCCATACATCTGTATGCACAAGCTCTAATCTCTCATTTTTCTTTTCCTTCCCACTCTTCACAAAACTAACTCTCTTTTGTTTTCCATAAACACAACTTTCACATAAATCCATATTGACACATTTCAGACCAGGTAAAACTTTCTTTGAATGAAGTAATTTCATACCTTTTTCACTCATGTGCCTGAGTCTGTTGTGCCACAGTGCTGTGTCAGAATCTACAGCAATAGTTTGATGTTCTTCCTGCTCAACTGCAGCCACTGTTCCTGAACATTCATTATCTTCTGAAACAATTAAAGTAGAAGGAACAGTATGACCTGTACAAAGATATAAGGTGCCTACTTTCACACCTTTTGCTACTACTAAGGAACCTTTTGAAACCTTCCAATTTTTATCATTAAAAGTAACTGTGCAACCCTCATCACCCAGTTGCCCTGCTAAAATTAAATTCCTACTCAGCCTTGGAACATGTCTTACCTCTTGTAGTAGCCAATGATTCCCATTCTGCAACTTAATCTTAATTTTTCCCTTTCCAACAATCTGACAGGGTTCATTATCTCCCAAATAAACTAGCCCAAAATCCCCTTAGACATAATCAACAAAATAACTTCTATGGGGTGTAGCATGAAATGAAGCCCCAGAATCTAAAACCCATGAATCATCAATACTTTCTAAGGACAAGAGCAAAGCATCCTCCTCGGATTTGTTACTTACCACATTTGCCTCCTTGTTTCCATCATTTTTGTCTCCTTGATCTTTCTTCCAAGACCAACAATATTTCTTCTTATGACCTGGTTTTCCACAGTACCAGCAATCATTTGGCCCTTTAGATTCAGACCTCTTTCCCTTTGATTTTCCTCTTGATTTCCCATGATTTCCAGAGTTGTTTCCTCTATCTCTTGTTCTGCCTCTGCTTTCTGTGTTCAATACACTACCCGATGTGGATGCCCCTGAGCTTTTCCTATGAATTTCCTCACTCAATATAACACCAATAACATCATCATACTTTAGGGTATTAGAACCAGAAACAGAATTACTAACAGCCATTACCAAGCCATTCCAGCTTTCTGGCAAAGAACACAAAATCAAGAGAGCCCTAACCTCTTCATCAAAAGTAATTTTAACTGAGGTTAATTGACTTGTAACTGTATTAAACTCATTCAAATGATCAGTAACTGATCCACCTTCTACCATTTTCATATTAAATAAACGCTTCATAAGAAATACCTTGTTTGAAGCTGAAGGCTTTTCATACAACTTCGCTAGGGTTTCCATCAGATCTTTAGCTGTCTTTGCTTCAGTAATATTGAATGCCACCAATTGTGCCAGGCATAGATGAATACTCCCCAGTGCCTTCCTATCCAAAATATCCCAATCCTCCTGAGACATTGATTGCTCTTTCTTGGCTACTCCCTCTAATGGCCGCCATAGATCCTTCTGATAGAGATAATCCTCCATTTGCATCTTCCATAACTGGAAGTTCTGCCCATTAAACTTATCAACCTTCAGCCTACCCTCGTCTACCATTTCTCCCACTTAACTGAGAGACTCTCCCACTAACTCGTGAGACCTGCTTCAGAGAATAGATGAAAGAACGAATGAAATAACCTCACTCTGATACCACTTGGTAGGATTAAACAAGGCAGAAATAACAATTATGTGCAAATATAACTAATATCAAAAAATAATAAACCACACAGAATAGAACACAAGACACACAGATTTAACGTGGTTCACCCAATCCCTGGGCTACGTCCACCAACAGTGAGTCCAATATTATTATTATCCATTGATTACAACCTGATTACAATCCGTAATCCCTTACAGCCCAATTTTGCCGCAAGTACTAAAAATCATACATCATAAAAAAACCCTAACCCTAAGCCATATTATACAATATTTTCCCACTTTAGGGTTAGAATGAGTTATAAGTAGTCGGCCCAAATAACTGAAAAAGTGTACAGTACTTTCTTGGATAGTACTTTCCTGATTAGTCACCACAAGCTAACATCTCCATCATCATCATCACCACCACCATCACCACCACCACCATCACCACTACCACCGTCATCCCCATCTGATAACTCCTCGATAGTGGGAATCCTCTCGGTAGGATCTGTGAACTTTGGAAAAGGATATCGATGTAACTAGGCACCATACTCATCAGTAATACCTGCATCCATGATATGTGACCTAGGAGCCCAAGGATGATACCCAATCTCTCATATCTCTCGTATAGTTGTACCATAGTCTACACATGGGCCCCATAATGATCTCTCAGCCTGTACACGAGCATACATAGCTATGCCCTATGGCATATCCTGAACACGCCCATACTAACAGAAAATGCGGTGAAAGCATAATCTCTCGATAACAAATGTAGAGTGACCAATCATCTAGCGAGGGAAGAACATATAAGGAAGCTCACCATCATCCTCTGGCTAAGCCTCACATCTGAGATAAGGCCTCCAAATGACAGTATCCAAGTCATTAATCTAACGTCGCCAATAATCCAGCTTACCCATATGGGTCTGGATAATGATACCACTATACATCCTTGCAAAAGGCTAACCTGGCTAACAATCTCATGTTGTCATAGGACGTGACATGAGGATATGCTCCCAAGTCCAAAGCTGTAACAAAATAGCTCTAGTAGTCAAACTAGTAGAATGTTTATACACAACAGTGTGTAACTCATGATATAATTGTGCTAACACATAGGAACCCCAGTCGAACCGACGAGGCTCTGCCATCAAATCCTCTAGAATGGGACCCCACCCAATAGAAAACCCATGTCCATGCCTATCAAGAAGCAGGAAACCATCGATCAAAGTACCTAGAATAGCTGGTAACACATGGAATGAAATGAACTGAGCCCACTAGATATGATGATCACCAATGGAAGGATCACCGAAGACCCGTCGACATGCTGAGCCATCATAGAAAATATCATAGTAGACAAGCTCTCCTCAAGTAGGTAGCCGTAGAATGTGATAGACATCCTCAGGTGTAATGGTCATTTCCCCCATGGGAAGATGAAAGGTGGTATGGTCTGAGTGCCAACGCTCAGCCATAACAATGATAAGACCTCGATTCACTCAGAATCGAGGAAGATAAAGAAGAAAGGATAAACCACACCGAGCGATATGATGATGATCAGCAGCACTCAAATTAGGTATCATATCCCATGACAAAGGATACGAACCATGAATATGTAAGGACCCAAGATCCTCCTACAAAAAGCAAGTTCAAACACATCAGAAGTGAAATCAGAAATTATGGGACTATCCTAAGTCAATCAAAAATTTATAAACCTATCAAACCACAATCAAATTTCGTGTTTCTACTTAGATAGAATAGAAATTTTATCCTCACCCATCATCTCAATCTAGATTGACGAATGATATTTCAATTATGACTGATTCCTAACTGACATATCACAACTTGTTATACAATATCAAGATTGGGAACTTAACCTATCAATTGATCAATGATGTCAAAAAATAGCAAATTGGACTTAATCAAAAAATTCAAAATTTTTGCAAAGTAAAAGCGCTATTTCATGGTGTAAAAGTGAGAAAAATCAAAAGCACTACTTAAATATGTGAAAGCACTTATTAATGTTGTAAAAGCAGGAAAATAATCAAAAGTGCCTAAAGAAACTGCGGAAGCGCTCTTAAAAGTTGTAAAAGTGAAAAACAAGAGCAAAAGCGCACATATATATGGTAAAAGCGATAAAGGGAAAAAATTTGGCACATGAAAGTACTCAACTGATTTGTGAAAGCATGCATTAAAAGTGCCGAAGTACACTTTCAAAGGCAAAAGCACCATTAAAAGAGGCAAAAGCGCCCATTCAGGAAAAAAGTGAAAAAAAGGGCTACTTATCAGGAAAAAATTGGAAAAATGAACTTAAATGCGTAAATAGAAAAAATGAAGAGTTATACGGACTCACCGGAGGTCCTAAGCCAAGCAGACGCTGATAGCGGCGGTATTTCTCAAATTGATGCTTGCGAAGAGGGACATACATCATGGAAATTCAAAAAGCTTAGAGAGGGTAAAAGTCAAAAGTGGAAGTGAAAATGAATAGTAAAAAAGGGATTTTGACCCCTATATATAGCTTTTTGACCTAATAAGAGGTAACTTTGACCTAAGAGAGGACTTTTTCATCACAATTGACCTAAAAATTCAAATTATCATCAAATTAGCCAAAGTAGGGGCATTTGAAATCAAATAGACCAAACATTGATATCAGAAATCAAAATAAAATTTACTAAAAATTTAATTAGATCAACATCAAATTGACCTAAATCAACGAGATTATCAAACAATGATCAAATTTTATTTCATTTATGAGGGGGCATACCATTGGAAATATCAAACATCAGCAACATCATCAAGAATTGAGAGACCAATCATCAAATCAAAGCGAAAGGCTTTATCAGGAAATTTTTCATAATCAATCGAATGGGGCATCACATCAAAATCGATCATCAAATCAAGCATTGCATCAGAATCAAACATCGTATCAAGGATTCATCATCAGAATGACCATCAGAATTAAACATCATATCAGAATGACCATTAGAACTGCATCAAGGGCATTAAATCAGTCATCAGATTTGCATCAATCTCGTATCAAATTAACATCAAAGATCGACCATCAATGAATCAAGGACCTATCACCAAGCAAGATCAGAGTATTATTTGAATCGACATGCTTCACACATCAACTCAAAGAGGGGCATTTGTAATCACTGAAAAATGGACAAAGATAATTTAATGATAAATCAAGTCAAATCAAGGAAAAGCAAGGACAAAATTGAAGTAATTGAATCACAATGCATAATTAGCCAATCAAAATTGAGAGTGTTTTAATCAAAGGCAATCAAATCAAAATACAATTAAATCAAATAATTGTATAGTCTTGGATTAAATCAAATTCAACCCATTCAAGGGGTACATGGCTAAAATAAATCACTTAAATCAATTAATAAATCTAAATTACTCTCAACAACCCAAAAGGAGAGGAAATTCAATAAACCAATGAGATTTGAGGAAAGGCATTCACATGGATCAAGCCAAATTGAATCTCAATCACTCAAAGTGAAAGAGAATCTTGTCCATCCATTTTGTCTACTTGTCCCAAGCTTTGAGGACACAAACTTCGCATTGTCTTCAAAGGGTGGAACCAAAGACTCAACTCAAGCTTAATCATGATCAACACAACTACACCCCCTACCATTGGGAAAATCTATAAAAGGAAGGCCTAAATCCTTCATAATTCATAACAACACATCTTAGAATTGCATCAAACCTCTTGCATTTTATAGCTAGAAAGGCATTTTAAGAGCTTAATTAGCATTCAATTTGATCTAATTGTTAGTTTTAGCTTGTTTATCTTATCAATTCTCATTCTAGGACTGTCATTAATGGTAGCTTGCTGAGAGTTTCCATTAACATTCTTAGATAGAGAGCCATAGGATGCTCAATTGATCATTAATTTGCTAAATAGTTGCTTAATTATGGTTTATTTAGTTATTATTTCAATTATTGTCAATACTAATTCTATGAAGATATTATTTCTAGTATACACATATAACTGAGAATCTAATAGATCAGTACTTGTGTGCAATTTGTCAATATGGTTCTTGGCTTCTGTCAACCCAAATTCCATCTTTTTCTTGATGTTTTCTAACTCCAAGATTTTCATGTTTGCTTGCATGAGTTCTTCATCCAACTGTTTGTTTTCTTTGATTTGTTCTTCATAGGCTTCCTAATTGTTAGTTAGCTTTTCATCCAAATCTTCAATCTAATCCTTCAAAGATGTGTTTTGTTCATTTAGCTTTTTGACCATTTTTCCCAAATCATTTGTTGAACAATCCTTCAAATCTTTTCTCAGTTTCTTGATGAATACTTGTGAACCACTAACCTTCAATTTCAGTTCTTCAATTTCTTTTTCAGATCTGTCAAGATCTTCAAGACCTGCTTCAAGATTCTTCTTCAGATGTTTTACTTCTTCTAAAACTATGATCTCCTCAAGTGGTTAAACTTATCTTTAGAGGACCAAAGCTCTGATACCAATTGTTAGGAATGGGAACACTGAGAGGGGGAGGGGGGTGAATCAGTGTTCTATAATTAATTTCTGATTCTTGAAACTTAACTCAATTACTTAAATATTGAAATGAATAGTAAAGAAAATGAAATATTCAACCATAACACATAACACAAGATATGTTTATGGGGAAACCTTGGCCAGAGGAAAACCCCGGTGGGATTTAGTACCCACAAATAATTGCACTTAGTATTATGAACCTGTTAATGTTCTTTTGCCCTGTTAAAAGTAGTCTTTACAAAGCCGAGTACAATGACCTGGTCAAAGGTCAGACCCTATTAGGAGTCTTAAAGTAACAAACCCTATTAGGGGTGTAAGGTTCACTGCCAGAGCTCGCTACTTAATGAAGAAGGCTACAACCTCCTAGTTATCAGATACACATTATATATGCAAGGTGAACTGATGCTTTGACACTGTTGTTTGATCAGTTTCTTTTGTGCGATGATGCTTTAACCTCTTTTAAAGCTCTATATCATTCTTACTGCTCTAATACATACTTCTCATACTTTTTATCTTCTTTATATGCCATACATACTCAAATACAAAAGCACATGTCACATATATACATATTGAATAGATGCAACCAATAACTAACTACTAGGTCAGCCTATAACTTAACACATACAATGCTTCCAATTTAATTGGCTCAAGCGTGTTTACATACAATGATATTAACATGTTTACAAAACTATTATAATAGGTGCCTAGCCTTTACAAAAAAAAAGATATACACTAATAAAAAAACTATATGTCGGCTCCATGCTCTGTTCTGTTATGCCGCTTACTGAGTGTGTCACTTAGACTTACCTTCATGCTATCATATCTGACCATGCTTTCTTAGACTTAGCATAGTAACATACTCAAAAGTTTATATCCAAGGGAACATACCAAAACTCGGTCATACACACGTGCGTTGATGCTCTGATCATCAGGTGCTTTACTGTCTACTCTGTCTTCTATACTTAGCCAAATTATGATCTTCTCAGTTAGTGTGCTGACTACAAAATTTCATATGACTTTTTTTCCATAATGAAAACATAAAACTTATTCATATATACTAGTAAAGTCAACTTGCCAACAAGAAATGCTTGTTCAAGCTAGGTGCTAGAATAGAAAAAAGAATAAGTTTAGTGGGGTTTAGTGACGATTGTTGAGAACCTGAAAGGAGGGCTCTACAATCCAACTCCATTTTTTGAGACCAAGATCACAAAATTTTCCTAACCTTGGTGTATGATGTAGAAGCATACAGGGGTGTAATAGAAATCTTGCATCACCTAAGCATTTTTATTTAATTTGGTTAATCTTGGTGAATAACTCTTATTTTAGTAAGGGATAAATGCATTCTAATATGTGTCTTCACATTCCTTGGAATGTTTTAAAGGGGCATATGAGATAAAATAATTTATTAATTATGGCCCATATTCAATGGTAAATATTGTTTTTAGCAATGTACACATGTCATTTATTATTAAAAAGAAAAATGCAATAATTTCTTATCTTAGCATGCACTTTGGGAAGTGGAAAATACTTGTATACACATGTCCATGAAGTTTAAAAAGCATAAAGGAAGAGCCACTCTCTTCAATTCCCATTTTGGGGAAGGTTTAGGGCCTTTTATTGGTCATAAAGCATAAATGAAGAGTCAAAGTATAAGGTACAAAATCTAGGGAGCTTGAGGATAAATTTGTTGGTCATGTGTTACCTTTCTTGGTACCATGTGTTGCATCTTGTAAAAGGGGCATGATATTTCCAAGAGGCACAAAAATTCTATAAATTGGCACTTGGGTTGGTTGTTTCATCATCCAGAGTTAAGTGGATAATTTAGAATGGAGTTGATTATTCAAAGTTGAGTTGGTCATTTTAAGTTGATAATATTGATCCATTTATTTAAATGTAGAGCGATAAGCTTGTAGGATTTGTAAAGCTCATGATGTTAAAGCACTATAATTGATGAATTTGTAGTTCATTTTATTGAGGAATAGAAAGCAAGTTATTTCTTGTATTTTTTTATATTATTCTATTTTTATGATATGTGTGCATGTTTGAAGGATTATCCATTCATTACATGTATTAGAGAATGTGTTTAGGTGTGTAAGTGGATTCCCCTTCACTAGTGATATCAAAGCGCGTGTTTTAGTTTTTAAAAGGAAAGTCCCCTTAATTAGTGATATCAAATCCAATATTTATAAGTGTAGATAGAATGCCAAATGTAAGGTAGTATTGCACTAGGATCTATGGGTGGAGGATGTGAATTGTTATAGAGAAATATTTTGAAGTATGAATACAAAGCAACAAATGTAATGTAGTCTTATACTAGAATGTAAGAGTGGATTGTGTGAGTTGTTGTAGAAAAATATTCCTCAACATGAAAAAAGAGCACCAAATGTGAGTCATTCCTAAACCAAGATTTGTGGTGGAGTACATGAGTTGTTAAAAAGTACTATTCCTAAGCATTCAAATAGAGCACCGAACATGAGGAATCTTGTAACCTAGATTTTTGGGTGGAAATTTTGTGTGTGTGAGCAAGTTACAAGAGGAGATACATAGAGGAGTTGCGGAACATAATTTCTTGAGTGCTGAAATAGAGCCCCAAATATAAAATATTTTACACCAAGACTTGAGAGTGTTGGTAAGAGGATTTGTGTATAGGATTTGAGGAGTTTAAGAGGAAAAAGAGGAAGAATAAAATAACAGTTTCCATTGGATGAATTTTAAGGATTCCTATACTTATGAGAAAATATAATAAATAAGAAATAAAATGATAGGCATGTAGTAGTAGTTGAATGATATAAGAGAATATATTGAATTGAGAAAAATAAAGAGTAATAGAGTTGAGGGTGTTTTTCTTTCTAGTGATTTTTTAATCGCAGGACATAAGGAAGATGTAACAGAGTGCCTTACATGTGACATTAAAAAATAAGAAGAGGCTATAGTAGAGGACTTGTAAGGTTTAATATTTTATGAAAATGGAGATGAAGATAATGATAAGTTTGTAGCAAAGACATGTTTGTTTCAAGGCACTTAGAATTAGAACAAAAAGATTGCAACAAAAATGAATATGATGGAAGTTGAGGGTCCCTTATTTGATGATAAAGATAATGAATATGAGGATTTCATCTTGAAAGAGAAGATTATAAGAATCAATAACTTCTTGGAAGGTAAACCTAAGAATAAGGGAAATGTTGCAGCATAGGCAAGTATTTGTGAAATATTGGAAATGTTGGCAACAAAGTATAGAAGTAAATAAAGAGTTGTAGTAGTAGAAGTATAATGGCTCACATTGATTGAAGATAATGGAGCATGTATCTGGGAAGGCATGATAGATAGATAAAAATAAAGAAGAAAATGTAGAAAAAGTTGTGAAATATCCTTTGAAGGGGATGTGAATGATGGAAAACATGGAGCAATCAAGTATAGAGAGGTGGGTTAGTGTAGAGGAGGTAGTAGAGTGCATTTGGTGGAGGTAGATGGACTCAAGTGATAAATAATAGAAGAGATATATTTAGTGTTCAGATGAGAAGGAATTTTGAGCAAGGTAACATTTGAAGGAGGAGGTTAGATTATGGTGGAACAAATTCCACATTGAGGAAGAGGAGAGTAGAATATAATTGTTAGAGGAGAATGATTCTTGCTCTAGCTAAGTGGAAAAAGATAGAGAATAAATTTGAGGTGATTGTTGCAATGATGGGGTTTTCTAAAGGTTTCTTAACACCTAAAAGGATGGCTCTACCATCCAAATCTATTTTGTTAGAATAAGCTCACACAATTTTCCTACCTTGAGTGTCTAATGTAGGAGCATCTAGGAGTGTAAGAGATTTTTATTGCATCATCCACATGAAAATTTTTAATTTGTTTAGGCTTGGTGAATAATTATATTTTCAATAAGGGTTGAATCCATACTATTATGTGTCTCTACATACCTTGGAAAATGTTAAATGGGACCTAGGAGACTTAAAATAATCTATTATTTATGGCTGATGTCCAATGGTAAATGTATTTTTCAGCAATGTACACAACATAGCATTATTTTTCAAGACTATCAGTAATCTTCTTTCCTTATTCAACTTGCTTCTTTAGATGGACAACTTGTTATTTTTCTTTATTGAACTTTTCTTGATAATCTTCTAGATCAACAAGAGCTAGTGTTAATTATCCTTTAAGATCAACAATTGCATCAATATCTCATCCTCATTGTTCCATGGCTTCCAAATCCTTTTCTGATTTGAATCTTGGATCTACCTTAACTATTATACCATTTCTTCAAGAATTTTTCTCTAATACCAATTTTTTAACTCTTTTGGATGCTTGGGGGTGAAATAGCTTATATTAAAACTCAATCGTTCATTAACCATTCATTCCAATTAAAATAGGTGCAAAAGTAAATAACTAAAATATAAAGAGAAACACATAAGGACACAAATATATTTACATGAAAAATGAAATATGGGAAAAACCACATCAAGAACTATCTCACTATATGAAAATTGATGATAATATTTTGGGCTCTTGACCAACGAAGCTCACTGCTCCTGATTTTGATTTACATGCTAAGACATGCAACCTTAAGGAAAGACATAATGGACTTGTAGACATTGAAGATCACTTCTCTAGGATAAGATACAATATATTTGATTAAAATGGATTATGATTATTAAACTAAAGAGAAGCATATCCTCTAAAGTACTAATTACAGTTCACTATTCTAAACATCTGAAATTGACTTCATTACTACTCATCTATAAATGTGTACCTTCATACTTATAGAACACACCACACCTTATACAACTCAAACTCTCCTCAAATTGATCTTGTCTAATATAAGACATCCACAATAACCAACAACGTTAATTGGGTTGGCCTAATTAGATGCAATATTGAAAATATAAAAAGTCATCCCCAAAAAAATTCTCTAATGCATTAAAAAAGGGAAACAAAACATGTGAAGCATGAAACCATATCGAAACACCTTCCTATCACACCTGAAACCTCACCTTCAATTATGCATGCTACTATATGGACCCAAACTACTCAAGTCAGCTTTGGAGACAAAATTCGTAATGCAAGCTAACCAAACATACCCAAAACATGATGGGACCTCCAAAACACCTACATATGCACAAGATAACATCATCTAAAAAATAACTATATCTAATAACCACAACACTATATCTTTATAAGGAAAATGAATGCAACTATGCATGCTACCATATTGACCCAAACTACTTAAGTCAGATCTAGAAGATTAAATTGGTAATGCAATCCAACCAAACATACCCAAAACATGATGGTATGTCCAAAAGACCTAAAAATGCACAACATAGCATCATCTAACAATAAAACACTATATTTGAGAACTCCAACACTAGATCTTTAGAAGGTAGTGGAATGCAAAGTATTCCAGCAAATAGACACATTGTCTCTATATGGATCGACAATCAGACCATCTCCAAATCAACTATGGGATGAATATGAATTGAAACCTATGAAACAACCTTCTTTTTATTTAGAAACATCATATTATAATTGTATTCCAAGATGAATCAATGAAAAATAATACATACCATATTATTGAAACCTGTCTATCATACTATTCACTAAAATATTCACACTTAGCCAAATATTGATGTGGACTTATGAGCATCACATAATTGCTATGGAATAGACACAAATTATCTAGATATTGTAATACCCCAAAAATGGGCTATAGGTTCATTAACCTCCTACATCTTCAAATCGAATGAAATCGATACAAAAGTCCTAACCTAAGGCACATCTGCACATTATCGAATCCTAATTGATTTTATCCTAAATTCTGCATCGGGGAATATTCCTAGCAATATTCCTATTTATCATAATTATCTTTAATTTAATTATTATTTGGTGATAAATCCTATTTATCCTAAAGTTTGATTAATTGAATATTCTGAATATTTAATTAATTAGATTTAATATTGCCACTTAATTATTTAATTATATATATTCCTAAATTATATTATTTAATTTTTACAATAAACCAAAAATCTCATGACTAATTGATTAAATTCTTATTTAATTAATTCATGTCAATTGCCAATTTTTAATAATATAGTTTTTGAATAAAGTTTGATTTAATAATTGATTAACCCATAAATCAATTGTTTTAATTTAAAAAATCAGTTAAGTTGAGAATAAATCACTTTATTTTAAATTAATTTATAACTAAATCATGCACAATCTGAAAAGCAGGCAACTAGAAATTAACAATCAATTTTAAAATTGAAACTCAACATCTGACGATGAGTTGAAATTTGATCTAAACTCTATTTTGAGTTAAACACTACTTTTGCATGATTTTTGTGAGTTAATTATCTTTGATTTCCTGATAACTCAAAAATCAACCTAAGTTCATCAAGAGTGATTTATGGCTTTTCTCTTGCATCCTCAAAACCCTGGATTTCTATAAAAACAAGGCACAACTCTTCACAAAGGTCTGCATAATTTTTAGCTGGCAATCAAGACCTCGAAATTGCATCCTCAATCTGGCGAATTTGTGACTGAAGAATCAATCTTTTGTGAATCAAGGCTATTGTGAGATTTTCATTTATTGTTTTGAGCATTCATAGTTTTCATATCATAGCTTTACATTCATAGTTTTCATAGCATTCTTAGATAAATCTGCATTCAATTTCATTTTCATACATTCTAGCTTAGATTCATACAATTTCTCATTCTTATTGCATAGAAAATACAAAAATATAGATTAAATCTGCATTCATATAGTTTTTCAATTCTTTGCATTCAAATCCTTCATTTAGGTGTTGCATTGTCACTGATCTTGATTCCAATCTAAGAACATCATACTCGCACCTACTAGAAGGCAGTTTATCGCCTGGTTAGCATAGTTTCAATTATTTGCAAGATTTCAATTTTTGCTAACCTCTAATGTTTTACTGAAGTGTTGTGTCTACAGCTAGGTACAAAATTCACACACACATTTTTGGCACCCACCGTGGGGCCCTGAAATGGGTTTCTCCTCTATTCTATCAATCTTCTATCATTTCTCTATCAAAACTCCCCTGCTGCTGCCTGTTCTGGTGTTTTTGAAGCAGTTTTTGAGGTTAAAGGTTTCAAGTTTTTTTTCAGATATGGTATTCTCTGCAAGATGTTATTTTTTGTTTCTTTTAGCACTTTTTCTATCAAAACTATGATTTTTAATTTTCTGTCTGTACTTTCGTACATCTCTGCACAAATTCTCATGCGAGATTTTTCATCACGTCGCATGAAGTTTTGCTGGTTTCAACACTTCCTCGCATGAGATTTTATCCTTCATCATGCGAAACCATACTTCCTTGCATGGGACCACATCTTGACTCGCGTGAGATTTTTCTACAGAGACACAAAATTTGCAAATCTGTACTTTCAGATTATTGATTTCTATCACTCACTGTTTGCTATTGATTTGTCTTGATTTTATACTTTTGGATGTGTGCTAAATTCTAGATTGTAGAGCGTTGGAACTAAGGTATTCTCCTCAAGCTGATAATATTTTGATTTGGATTAAAATGAACCTCTCTTGTGTCAAGCTTGTGTGACTTTTCTTGCTTTCATATCACATACTTCATTTTGGACTATAAAATGAACATAGATATGCTTTCTACATATCTGTTACACATAGTAAATAGGCCCTATGAACACTATTTGCAAATGATCTTGAGCTTCTTTCACTTGTTTATTCATGTGAAGCTCCTCTTGATGAAGGATCCCCTTGTAGGTAGGGAAGGTACTGAGAGCGTCTCACGTTCTACTAGATTTGTGTGTCTTCAACTTTTGATTGATACATTCTCTCTCTGGAGGGGTTGATAGATCATAAGCGGTTGATGTCATATATCTTTGTGAGATAATCTTGGTCTCAGTGTGTCAGATTAATTTGTCTACTTTTTTTTGGTTAAAAGTGAAAAGGCTAGAGGACTATGCTCTACTCCCTTTTTGGGTAGTATCAGAAACTCAGATCCTTGAATCTGGAACCAGTCCCCCTATGGTATCTTTTGTGAGTCACCTTTAGAGAGGGTTAACCGTAGTGAACATTTTCTTAATTGGGTCAACCACATGGACGGAACCTTAAGCGGTAATAGCCATTTTCATCATGGTAGCAGTAGCCGCTATATAAATGTCCTTGTTGAGGAAATCTTCACAGGTGTGGTCTCTTGTTGGACTGTTAGATCTCCCTAGTAGCTCCTGATTGATTAATTTCTTAGACTGTGTCAAAACCCCAGTGTTCTTGGATTGGAGTTTTCCCTCTTGAGACCATAAAAGTTGCAGAGTCGGACCATTACTACAAACCCTAGTGAGGCCAAATTTTTATTTTCTAGGAATATGTGCGTTATTGAAAAACTTTTTGGAACATACACAGGTATTATTTCTAGGCATTAGCATAATAAGTCACTATTGCTTGTTCATGTGCAAGGTTTCTTTTTCCCTTGTTCATTGTTTTCAAACGATTGCTTGCTATTTTGTGTGCTTGATATCTTCTTGGTTACTTGAAATGAACTGTTACACAAATCTTCAAAATTTGCATAACAATCTGATACTGAAACACTCAAAAATTGCAAAATCTAAGAAAAAATCATTTTCTGGTGTGAGAACTAAATATTCTATTAGAGAACAACCAGCATCGTGTCTCAAAATATGTGCCTTGAAAACTATGTCTAAACTGTGTCCTTTTATCATGCAAAATTTCACTTTCTGAGCATTCCTTCACACGGGACAGCACATTCTCATGTGCAATCTAGCACTTCCTCACGTGAAACAACATTCTCTCATGCAAACCTGTCCTAAAATTTGCAAAATAGAGAGCTTATTTCTGTCAGTTGGTCAACTTTTCGTCAGATTTGATTTTTGTCTAGGGTCTGTATGCCTATTTTCCTGTTGCACACCTAGAGTTGAGAAACAAGTCCCGAAATCTGTCAAACAAATCATTGTGTTGAAAATAGAGTAGAGCCTATAATGAATCCATTCATTTTCCTAAAGTGGTCTCTTGAGTCTGATTTTGCCTTCTGATTTATCGATTTGAGTCTTTTTTATCTTGTGTCAAAATTATCTTCAAATTCAATCTTCTTGCTAAAATGGCTAAGTGTTGTGAGTTTGTGCCTGCCATCTGTTGGGCATCTACCCACACTACTGTGGCACAATATCCTTCATTTACATTGGATCTAATCTTTAATCACTTCAATCTTGACAAGGTTGTGTCATTCGATCTTCTTGAATCAATTCATTCTTTAGTTGTCTTCATCTTATTCTTTTGCTTCACCCAAGGTTAATGGTGGAAACTAGAGCTTCCTCTCACAAGAAATCTGGAGAAGCACTTAACATTGTACCTTTGACTACTCAAAAGGGTCCAACTTTTGAACAACTCTACAATTTTGGTCTTTATGAAGATGACAATCTTGGCAATTTTTTATTGAAAACTGGTTACATACCCCCTCCATCAACTCACGAAGGTAATCAACAAACTCCACCTCAATCTAATCCAGGGAGCCCTAAAAACCCTAACATGTCTCATGGAGGGACACATCATGGGTCCCAAGGACATCAGTCTCAACATGGTATGGATCAAGAACCTACACCTTCTGAAATTGCCCAATATCAAAATGATGATAACTTCAAAAGAATGATTAAACATTTCTTGAAAGAAGATAGAGAAGCATACTTTCTAGAGTTATCTCATCAAGGAGCTAACCTTCCTCCAAACTTTAATGTGGAAGATATCATTACACATGAGGAAGAAACTCCTATCACAACTATGATGAAACAAATGCATGCCATGCAAGTCAAACTTAACAAACTTGAAAAAGAAAAGGAGCCTAAGGAGTTCTCCATGGAAGCTCTATGCCCTTTTCCATTTGATAAAGACTTGTACATGCCACTATTCCCTAAAAAAGTGGAAATGCCTAAGTATGATAAGTATGATGGAAACTCTGATCCTCAAGATCATGTCAGAGAATTTTGTACTCAATCCATGGAGTTCATGCACAAACCAACCTACTTAATGCATCTCTTCCCTCGATCTCTGGGAGGAGCAGCCATTCATTGGTTCTCTAGAATGCCTCCAACTATCAAAACTTTTGAGGAATTAATCAAACTATTCTATCAATAATACTCCTAAAATATTCAACATTTGGTCACCATGATCGACATCTACAATCTGAAACAATACTCAGGCGAACCATTCCTGACTTTTCTCAAAAGATGGAGGAAATTTTTTTCTCTATATGCTAGACCCATTCCAAAAACTGAGAAGCTGGAAATCTTCATCAACAATCTTGTTCTAGAACTCAACTACCACTTGCAAATGCAAAATCATACATCCTTTGATAAGATGGTAGAAAATGCAATCAAAATTGAGAAAGTACTTGTGTAAAAAGGAGACCTATCACTTCAAAAGGACAAGTATGAATCTGGATCTAGCTCTAAAGACAAAAGCAAAAATTGGAACAAGAATAAAGGTGTTGTTACTGATGGCGTTGTTGATAATATCTGTGCCCCATCTAAGGCACCCTCTTTCAATCTCACTGTTGGCACCCAAGCCATCAAAGTTGCTGGAGCTAAAACATCTGAATCTAACAAAAATTCATCTAATTATAAACCTTGGGCTATAGATCCTAATCACAAATTCACTCCTCTTGGAGAGTCCTTGGAATCTGCCATGAAAATTCTATTGGCAAACAAAATCATCTACTTGCTTGAGATGAAAGTCTTTGATCCTGAACCTAAACCGAAATGGTGGAGGGAGAATGACTTCTATGAATTCCATCGCAATAAGGGTAATAAGACTAATAACTACATCCTCTTGAAGCACATCATACAAGACAAAATTGATAATGGAGACATCATGATTGACAATCATAAGATCAATAATGATCATACAACATTCATAGAACCATTTCCTAAACATGGTAAAGAAGATTCTTCTTCTCAGCCTAATATGGGTGCTAAAGTCAATTATGCCTACTCTGGAAACAATGTTGTCATCAATATGGTTGAACCATGCCTATTTGAGCGTTGCAATGTCATCACAATTGTCAGAAAAGATAGAGAAAATCAATCAACTAATGTAGTTACTCGATCACAAGTTCAGGCACACCTACAAGGATAAATACCAGATTCATCCAATGTCCCTAAGGTGCCTTTCAATCTTTCATCTGCTTCTAACTAGAAGGCTACATCTAAATCTTCAAATCCTAAAGACACGAGACCTACTTCATACAATATTGTTCAACAACTCTAGCACATAAATGCAAAAATCTCCATGTTTGAGTTGCTTCAGATATCTCCAATTGATAGAGTCATTCTAGACAAAGCTCTGCTCGGATCCAATGTTCTTGACAACCTTTATTTAGATAGATTATAGACTATGGTTGGTCATCTTACATCTCTATAGTATATCTCCTTTTCAGAGGAAGATGATAACTCCTTGAGTCATTTGCATAATCAGCCCTTGCATATTGAAGTCTTGATCCAAAACCGCCGTGTCAAACGTATGTTGATAGATGGGGGTGCTAGTCTAAACATTTGTTCTTTTAGCTTGATTACACAATTGGGATTTTTAGAAATGGCCATTGATCCTAGAAATAAGATAACTATCAAAGCATACAATGAGCAAGAAAGGTCTTCCAAAGGCACCATTGTCCTACCTATCAGAGCAGGTCCTGTCATCAGAGATATTATATGTCAAGTTCTTGATCTACCTTTGGCTTACAATATCCTTCTAGGGAGACCCTGGATACATGAAATGAAAGCTATTCCTTCTACATATCATCAGTGTTTGAAATTACCTTATGAAGGAGTAGAGGTGATGATCCCCATTGATTTGTATACAACTTGCAATACATTGAAAGAGAGTGCTAATAAACTTGTTCCTAATAACAGAGAATCTTCCACTAAGCAAACAGATGTAACATCCACATCCAAGATGGAAGACATTTCTAAAGAGGTTAAGATCAAAGAAAATGGTATGAGAGAATATACTATAGAGCCAGTCCTATCTTTGACATCTCTCCCTATCTCACCTAAGTCTTATGGACAAACTCTGAAATAGTCCAAACTAGTGTCTAAAGAACCTCTTGAGGTATATAAAGGAAATTTTTGTTGGAAATATTCAAGACTAGCCAAGTTATTGAGAGGGGAGGGGTGAATCAGTAACTTCAAAACTTTTAACAAATTCAGATCTTAACCTTATTCCAAATAACATTTAGATCAATAAGCTAACTACATGCATGAGTAACAGAAAGAATAAAACATTCATAACACTTTGAACATAGAGATTTGGTGACCCAGAAACCTTCCAAATAGAAAGTAAAATTGGGGTGGGGATGATACCCACAAAACTTCAATACTGCAGTATAAAGTTTGCCGGTTAAGGCTTACAATGATCACTTCTGATGATCTGCCCTGTTAGGAGCAATAAGGACTGCTATGTCCACCTTGTTAGAAGATTTACAAACATACAAAGAAGTATGCACTCGATTAAGAGATTTTACAAAGATTGTTAAGTCTACCCTGTTAAAGGATTTTAAGCTGATTCACCTATTAGGATGAAACAGTAGATCTCTTACTTGCAACTGTACTTGCTGATTGAGATTCTTTGATGTACTGATCACCTTCTGTGATGGATATATCTTTGCTTCTCCTTATACTACTGTAGCCCTTTGTAATTTTCTTATCTCTTCCTTTCTTCTCTTTTTTTTTCACACTTCTTGCTTCTTCTCCACCTTGGATATGATACAAAACAATGTTTATATATCAATCCAAAATAATTACAAAATAATTACAAAGTCAGCTCTCAAACAAGCTAATACAAATATTACTGAGTCGGCCCAAATATAGTTACTCGGTTATTGCAAACTAACTCGGTGACTTTCTAATACTCGGCATCCACTACATTACTTGGCATCATCATGCTCTCGGTAGAAGTGGAGGCTCAGTCCATACTAACCACTCGGTTGTAGTTTCAAACTCGGTATATACTAGAGACTCGGTAGATATAGTGTCACTTGGTAGAAACTGAATTCCCTGTTTACCATGCTGGCACTCAGTAAACACTGCTCATCTCATCACTTGGTAATGATAACTCGATAAGCACTGTGAATCTCAGTCTATTTGGTAAACACTATTCTGTCTACTCGAAAAACACACAGAGTCTGAATAAGTGTTGTCACTAATGACAAACATACTTAATGCCAACAATCTCCCCCTTTGGCATTAGTGACAAAAACACTTATTGCCCAAAAAATCATGTTGAATCTATTTTTGATTTTTCAAAAAAATTATCTTTGTCATACTGCTGTATATACATTTCATGTCTCCCCCATACAGTATATATACAAATATCTTATTTCACCTCATACTCATATTTCCTATTTCTCTCATATACTTTCTCCCCCTTTCATATCTCACATATCTTATATACTTTCTCCCCCTTTTTTACAATAATGCCAAAGGTTGATATACAAATATTCTACATGAAGATGCCAAAGTGTGAGAGAAAATCAGAATGTACCTTACTTATTAATGCTAGAGTTCTATCCCAATTTTCTTGCAAAATCTTGCACGTATGGAGTGCAACTTGGACTTCTGCAGAGAGTTCAATCATGTGATTTGCAATTGAAAACTGATTGTCATGGATCAATGTTTTTGAGTGTGCAATATGCTTCTGCATTGTATCCATGATGGGAAGGATCATGTTCTAAATATTTATTAATGTTGACCTGATCCTTGCATCTTCTCTCAATAACTCTGACTGCTTATCAGATAGGAATCTAACTGTCATATGGTGTGCAGAGCTTGAACTAGGTTCAAGTTGCAACTTTTGTGCACTAATCTTCAGATCCTCATCAATCTTATTTATTTTGTCTTTAATCTCCTTTGAGAACTCGGACACATTACATACTTTGACAAAAAATGATGTTACCTTGGAATAGGAGGACTCAATGCTAGTCAAAACTGATGATAACCCTGCCTGATTCATAGCTATTTGCTGAGCAATGTGCTCAAACACTTTATTTTCAAACTTCTTCTCAGCCTTCTCAAGCAACTTATCTAATCCAGAAGAATCCTCATTGAACTTGTTTACTACCTCTGCCAACTGTAACAAAATGTGTTGAGAGGAATCAACTTCAACACCTATTGCTTCTGTCAAAATATTCTTGGCATCCTCAATGATCTTATATTCCTTATCTCTTTCTTCTTTTAGTTTCTTCTGCTTTTCTTTCTTCTGGAGGAGTTCACCAACTATTTTCATTTGGTCTGTTGAAAGATTTGCAAAATCTAATTGTGGAATTTCTATCTCCTCATCTAAATTTATATCCTCTTCTATATTCTTACTCAAAAATTTTGTACTCGGTTGAGTCTTTATACTTAATGCCTTTGTAGTAGAAATTATTGTAGACATAGTAGGACTCATAGTGAAAAATGATAAACTTCTGACTGATGGAATGCTAACTGGAATACTTGATAAACCAAAAACTAAATTATTTACAACTGTAGAATCTAAAGTACTTACTGAGGTATTCAAAACTGAAGTACTTGTTGCTGAAAAACTCAAAATTGAAGAAGGTACTAAAGATAGCACTGGAGACTACAACTTGGTGGAAGAAGGAGGTTGAAGCTCGATAGATGAAGTGGTAGCCACTTCTGTCATTGATACATTGAGCTATGTTAGTGATGATTGGACATTTGATGCATTTGCAGGTGTTGTCACAATCACACTTGAAATTATCTCCAGGCTAGATGTAGCAATCTTTACTGGAGAGTGAGGAAGTGAGGCAATCACCTCTGCAGCTATCCGAACTGGATCATCTTCCTCAACATTCTTCTTAGCTTCCTCGGTGGCTTCTTCTATCTCAACATTATCAATCTGAATTGCTTCTTCTTCTTCATCACTGTCATCTTCAATATCTTTTATTATCACGGTTTCAACACTCAGTTTGTGAAGATGATAGATGTTTTTCCAAGTAAAATTTGCACTCTTCACAACTAACTCTATATCCTTGATCAAAATCAAACAACTTTTGAATTTTAGTGTCATCTTGTGCTCATTTTCTATCAATGCCTTATTTATTTCATCATTTTTCAAACTTGGCATCAACTGTCTTAAGGTTTGAGCATATATGTCCTTGATAGTTTGTCTTGCATTGGACCATCTCAACTTGACTTTATCCAATAGAACACCTGGAATTTGAGAAGCTATATCATCAGGTGAGTACTTCCATTTTCCCATTTTCTCAATAACAACATCTTCAATTTCCTATTCTTCTACCTCTGATCTAATTTCATATTTGAGAGATTTGAAATTTGAAATTCCAGATCCTTCTCTCAAATCCTTAATCTTTTGTTCAAATGAGGGAGGAGGCCTTTTGAGTACTATATCATCATTGACTTTACCTGCCTTGCCCCTTGTTTTTCTTGTGAAGACTACAGTAAATTGTTTTGGTGCCTTAGTGATTGTTGCCTTCCCTTTCTTCTTCATAGGTACTTGTTCTTCTTCACTCTCATTCTTTTCTTCTTCTTCTTCAATGTCCTCTCCTTTGCCCTCGGTTAACATTAGAGGTGTGCTAGATTGCATCTTGGCCATCCTCTTTCTGCCTTTGTTAACCACCTGTGGAAGTTTTATGCTTAGCTCAATTCTTACCTTAGCTTCATCATATGTTCTAAAGTATGGAGCCTTTGGATCAATAGTTTGATTTACTAGGGCTTCAATTATATCCTTTGTCTCATCAATTTTTACCTCATAAGGAAGAGGTTTCACCCATACAATCCTAGGCCTTACTGCCTGAATGTATACTCTATCACAATCAACCATGAAACAAATATCATCTTTATAATCTTCCACCAACTTTTGTGGAATCCAGAATCTGTTATTCATCTTTTCTTTAAAAGATTCAAAATAGTTATCCATTATGCTTGCAAAATTCTCACCCATTTCTGCAATGTACTCATTTATCTAATAAAGAACAGGCACATCATTTCTCCATTTTACTGTGCCTTTTGATGGGAAAAACTTTTGAGCATAGAAAAATAAACAAACCAACATCGAGCCAAACTTACATGGATTGTTCTTTAAGGTTTGGATGCTCTCCATATTCTTGTTGAACTATTTCAACAATAAATCTACTAGGTCAAATAACAAATTGTTCTTCACAATTTTATAGGCTAGGTCAACTGCTTCACATGGTACACTATTCTATTGACTTGAACTGTATATCTTGTGAGCTATGACATATGTGCCAAATTTTAGTTCTACATCGGTAATACTATTTATTTTCATACCTCTACCGTCCCATTTGGCTAGGGTTTTCTTTTCCAACTCTACCCGACCTAGGGTTTTTGTAGATTTAGCCTTGGCAAGCATGGGAAGACCAGTGATTCGATGAATCATCTTCTATGTTATTTCCACTGGTTGCTCAAGCCAAATTTTACCTTCATGCACTTGGCTTAGGATATATCTAATCCATTTTATCTGGAAACTTCAAGGCAAGTGGGTGATATGTGTCAAACCCTTATCTTCCAAATGTTTATGTTCCAGTTTGAGAACACCATCAAGGCATAGTTCATCATGAACAACATCTATCTCTAGGGTTCCAAGCTCTTGAATTGTACCTTTAAAATGACTGCGAATGTTGTTTACAAGAAGTACCTTTGGAGGAATCTAAGATTGAGCTCCACTCAGGTCTAGGGTTTCTGCAATCGTGGGCACGAGTTTGAAATCTGGCACTTTCCATTCTCCTTGAACTAACATTTCTGAACCTTTCTTTACTTTGGTGCTGGATGATGCCATGGTAGCTCGATAGAAAAAGAAAAATTCTTTGAAGAAATTTCTGCTGCAAAATTTTGCTTCGAATCACTTGATCGCACTAGAAATTTCTCTGCTCAATATGCTGATATTCGCAATGAAGAATGAACTCGATTTCAAGCTTTTTATTAAAATTTTGTCATTAATGCTCCATAGGAATTAGGGTATTGAACTTGACAGACTGTCATCCACTATGCATTAATTGCTCGATGAAGATTCCGCAACTCAGAGAACATACAAATTCATACTGCTCTGACCTTACTTGGTAACCATATGAAATTAGGTTACTCCCAACCTTGCTTGGTGATAACTGATACCAACCTTCTTGTGATCCTGCTATATCTTGCATACTGATTTGGATCTTTCTTCCTTTCAATTCAGGAACTTTTTTAGAATATATCTATGAAGATACAATTCCAGTGCTTGCTTGGAGACTTAGTTAGAATTGATAGAGCCACCCTCTTCATGAGTGACTTCATTACTTGGACTGGTTTTCTTAGTAGGTTTAGGAATCCACTACTATCTCATCTACTTCCTGATGCTATCTACTTTTGCTTTCTTTTCATCTTCAACTTTTCTTGAATTCATGCAATTTTTAGCTATGTGACCAAGCTTCGTGCATTTATAACATCTTATGGTAGTTTCCCTTTTTCTCAAGTGATGCCTTACACAATTCATGCCAATGTGTCCATATTCTCCACAGTAATGACACCTACACCAAGTGTTGTAATCCCAACCAAATATTGCTTTCATAATTTGTTCTGCTGGATTGGGTGTTTTAGTTCTACATTCTGATGCCTTGTGACCTTGTTTGTTACATTTGTGACATTTGCCTTTAAATCTTGGTTTCTCCTTGCATTCATTTGCTTTATGACCATGCTGATTGCAATTGTAGCATTTTCCATTGAATTGTGTTTTTCCATTGCTCCAACATTTGTTTGAAGTATGACCAATTTTGCCACAGTGATTACAAGTGGGTTTCTGATTCTTTTGAGTACCTTGTTTGGAGGATTCACCTTTCTCTTTGTATCCAAGTCCTGCTTTTCCTTTTTGCTTATGAAGGTTTCGTTCATACACCTGATTCATATCTTCTTGAGATTTCAACATTCTCTCATTGATATGCCTTTCAGTGTCTAGGTCATTCACCAATCTTAAATTGATTTGCTTTTCAGATCTCAACTCCTCTCTTATATTTTCATTTTCTGATCTCAGAGTCAAGATTTCTTCATTTGCATTGGAGCCTTGATCAATAACATTTTCTAGCTGAAGAGTTTGATTCTGGATTTCATTGTTCTTTCCATCTATTTCATCTTTCATCTTGTTTCTTTGTTCTAAGATTTCACAGAATCTTGTTGATTGAATTTCCTGTTCTCTTTTCAATTTTCTTACTTCTTCTTGTAGAGATCCATTCTTTTCTAGAAGTTCTTTGATTGCATTGTTTACCTCATCTGAGCTACTTGAAGGGAAAAAATCTTCAATCTTTTCTTCAACATACTGGTGGTCATTCATCTGATTTGCAAGTTCCTTCCTTCTTTTTAGGGATTGGGAAAGATGCTCTTTTGCTTCCTTGAGTTGAGCTATGGCCATTTCCAGATCTAGCTTTTCATTCTCAATTACTTTGTTAAGTCTGAATATCTCCATTGTCCTAAATCTTTTCTCAAGCTATCAAACTTTATCCTGAGAACCACAAAGCTCTGATACCAATTGTTGGAAATATTCAAGACTAGCCAAGTTACTGAGAGGGGAGGGGTGAATCAGTAACTTCAAAACTTTTAACAAATTCAGATCTTAACCTTATTCCAAATAACATTTAGATCAATAAGCTAACTACATGCATGAGTAACAGAAAGAATAAAACATTCATAACACTTTGAACACAGAGATTTGGTGACCTAGAAACCTTTCAAATAGAAAGTAAAACTGGGGTGGGGATGATACCCACAAAACTTCAATACTGCAGTATAAAGTTTGCCGGTTAAGGTTTACAATGATCACTTCTGATGATCTGCCCTGTTAGGAGCAATAAGGACTGCTAGGTCCACCTTATTAGAGGATTTACAAACATACAAAGAAGTATGCACTCGGTTAAGAGATTTTACAAAGACTATTAAGTCTACCCTGTTAAAGGATTTTAAGCTGATTCACCTATTAGGATGAAATAGTAGATCTCTTACTTGCAACTGTACTTGCTGATTGAGATTCTTTGATGTACTGATCACCTTCTGTGATGGATATATCTTTGTTTCTCCTTATACTGATGTAGCCCTTTGTAATTTTCTTATCTCTGCCTTTCTTCTCTTTTTTTTTCACACTTCTCGCTTCTTCTCCACCTTGGATATGATACAAAATAATGTTTATATATCAATCCAAAACAATTACAAAATAATTACAAAGTTAGCTCTCAAACAAGCTAACACAAATATTACTGAGTTGGCCCAAATATAGTTACTCGGTTACTGCAAACTAACTCGGTGACTTTTTGATACTCGGCATCCACTGCGTTACTCAGCATCATCATGCTCTTGGTAGAAGTGGAGGCTCGGTCCATACTAACCACTCGGTTGTAGTTTCAAACTCGATAGATACTGGAGACTCGGTAGATATAGTGTCACTCGGTAGAAACTAAATTCCCTGTTTACCATGCTGGCACTCGGTAAACACTGCTCATCTCATCACTCAGTAATGATAACTCAGTAAGCACTGTGAATCTCAGTCTATTCGGTAAACACTATTCTGTCTACTCGGTAAACACTATTCTGTCTGCTCAGTAAACACTGTTATGTCTGCTCAGAAAACACACAAAGTCTGAATAAGTGTTGTCACTAATGACAAACATACTTAATGCCAACAATTTTGTTGCAGAACAAGTATCTAAATAGGAGTTTGAAGAGGATTAAGTTGTGCTCGCATGGCTATACAAAGATGAACCTAAATCTCAAGTTGTTCAAAAATGTGATTCTAAAATACCGAATATCCCTTCTAAGTCATATGGCCCAGGAGACAAATTGATCACAAAAATGGGATATAAAGGAAAAGGACCTCTAGAACTACAGGGTAAAGGTTTTTTGTCACCTCTTGATCATCATGGCTGAGCAAACAAGAATACAATAGGTCTAGGATATAAGAAGAAACCTTTCTGTCTTAGCAAGAACTCCCCACATGTCTTAGAATAGATTGAGCCATCCATAGTAAATCAACTAAAGGGAGAAATAATAGAACAATCTAATAGTGATGATTCAGACACCACTGAAGATCTCATTCCCTATGAGCATTTGCCTAAAGAAATAAAAGACCTCCTTGACGCTGAAGATGAACCAATAAAAAGAATTAATGTAGTAGAAACACAAGAACCTACTATAGAGCAAGAGGTAGTTGCAACACAAGAACCAGCTAATCTTGAAGAAAATCAAACAGACAAAGAGGAAGGTGGTAGTTATTCTAAGACAGATTCCCATGAGTATGAATTCAAATCAGAATCTGAGGGTAACCCTTCTTAGGTTATTCATCCTAACTTTACTCATGTTCATAGATTTCCTAGAGGCATAGATGAAGAATCTAATGACTATGAATGGGGAGCCATTCCAGAGGAAGATGAGCTTATTACAGAGAAACATGTTGATGTTATTCATCAATATGCACCTAAACCCAATGTAAGTCTAGAGAAAAATGATGAACTTGTCAAGTCTGATCCACCGATGGCTGAAGTGGACTTCCACAATGACATTGAGCCTATTCATGAATTGAATATCTTAAGTTGTAATATCACCTTTGAACTCGAGCATCGGGTTAGGACCAATGATGATAGATCCATATTCGTAAACACTATTTCTCAATCTTTCACCACTTTGACTATCCAAAATCCTAAACTTCTTGACCACACCTCTACGAATATGAACCAAGGTATTTATACCTTTCCCAATGACTATGCCCTTGCTTGCTACCTCAATGCAGTTGAGCCTATGAGGACTTCCATTAGTGAATCAAGTGTTAGCATGATGAAATCAGACATCAAGTATCTTAGTCGAAAAAATAAGAATAAGAATAAAAAGAAAAGGAGTTTTGAGGGTGAAAACCACTTTGTGGCAATCTCAGAACCTACAAAAGTAAAAATAAAAGACGTATCCGAAGGTGAAAACCTCTTTGAGGCACCTAAGGATGAGATATTTGATGTCCTTCTGAGTCATTTACAGGACAGATCTCCAGTTCTAATTGAGCCCACTCAATCCATCAACTTGGGAATAGCAGAAGAACCACAGTTGATTCATGTAGCACAATCTTTATCAAAAGAAGAGAAGAAAACATTCACAACATTCCTAATAGAAAAGAAGATCAACTTTGCATGGAAGTATTCAAATATGCCAGGGTTGGATCCTGATCGTATAATGCACCATTTATCTATAGCTCCAAACGTCAAACCTGTTAAGCAAAAATTAAGAAAGATGCATCCACATGTTGCACTCTTGGTAAAAGTTGAATTAGAGAAGCTACTGAAAGCCGGATTCATCCGTGTTATTGACTATGCTGAATGGATCTCTAATATTGTACCTATTTCAAAACTAGACAAATCAATCAGAGTGTGCATAGATTTTAGAGATGTGAACAAAGCATGCCCTAAGGATGATTTTCCATTACCTAACATTGATATGATAGTGGACATGACTATGGGCTTTGAGATGTATTCTTTAATGGATGGTTTTTTTTGGGTATAATCAAATAAAAATTGCTCCAGAGGATCAAGAGAAAACTGCTTTTACATGTGCATGGGGTACCTTTTGTTGGAATGTCATGCCATTTGGGCTTAAGAATATTGGTGCTACATATCAGAGAGCTATGACATCTATTTTTCATGACATGATGCATCGAACTATGGAGGATTATGTTGATGATACTTTAGAAAAATCTATGATTAGAGCTGAACATCTAAATGACTTGAGCAAGATACTAGACAGAATGGAAAAATTTAGTCTTAGACTAAATCCTAAGAAGTGTGCTTTTGGTGTCACTTCTGGAAAGCTCTTAGGATACATAGTTTCAAAGAAGGGCATTGAAGTTGATCCAGCTAAAGTAAAGGCTATAATGGAGATGCAACCCCCAAAAAATATTAGTCAAATGAGGACATTACTAGGGAGAGTACAATCTATCAGGTGTTTCATAGCACAGCTTGCAGACATATCACAACCTTTTACAAAGACATTACATAAAGGTGTGACTTTTGCATGGAATGAGAAATGTGAAAAGAGTTTTAATCATATCAAGAAATATTTATCAAATCCTCCTATCTTGATGCCTCCCATTCAAGGGAAGCCTTTGATCTTATATGTCTCCACTATAGATACATCACTGGGGGCATTACTAGCACAACATGATGAGAATAAGAAGGAAAGAGCTATATACTATATTAGTAGAACATTGGTAGCATATGAGAAGAACTATTCAATGATTGAGAAGGCTTGTCTAGCTATGATCTTTGTGTCATAGAAACTGAGACATTATACGTTGGCTCATACCATGCACTTAGTAGCTAAGATTGATCCACTAAAGTACCTACTAAGCAAAGCTGCCCTCACGGGTAGATTAGCCAAATGGGTCATGCTCTTAAGTGAATTTGACATTGAATATGTCGAAAGAAAAGCTATTAAAGGAAAATTTATTGCTAATCAGTTAGTAGATGCACCTTTGTTTGATGACACACCAATGCAAATAGAATATCCAGATTCCTCTATCATGAATCTTTCTTCTAGAGAATGGCAATTGTTCTTTGATGGATCCTATACACAAAATGGATATGGAGTAGGCATATTATTTATCACTCCTCAATGGTACTCAATACCCAAAGCATTCAGAATCAAATTTCCTTGCACAAATAATATTGTTGAATATGAAGCCCTTCTTAATGGCATGAAAATAGCAATTGAGTGGAGAGTGACATAATTACACATTCATGGAGACTCACAACTTGTTATCCATCAAGTCAATGGTGTGTACCAAATGAAAGATGAAAAGCTTGTCCCATACAAGAGAATGGTAGATGATCTAAAGAAATATTTCATATCTATCACATTTGAGCAAATACCTAGAACAGAGAATAAGGTTGTTGATGCAATGGCAACACTATCTACTTTATTACAACAGCCTGAACATGAGCTACGCTACGAGTTCTTGGTGGAAGCACTATCTTATCCTGCATATGATTCCCCTGAAACCTAGATGACCTACACTATTGTTGGTCACGATTCATCCCGCTATAAAAACCTATTCTCCTATCTCAAAGACCAAATCATTTCCGATACCTTTAATTGCCATGAAAAGAGATACCTTATCCACAATGCCTCCCAATATGTTATCATTGGTCACGATCTGTACAAACGAGGTCTAAATGGTACGCTACTTAGATGTTTAGAATGAGAAGAGTCTCAACGTGCATTAGAGGAAGTCCATGAGGGTATTTGTGGGTCACACTCGAACGGTTTAACACTAGCCCGAAAACTTGTTAGGGCTAGGTACTATTGGCCGGAAATGGAGAAAGAGTCTATCAAGTTTGCTAAGAACTGTCAAAAGTGCCAAGTGCATGGTAATTTAATTCATGCTCCAGGGAGAGATCTAATTCCCTTTACTACACAATGGCCTTTTCACCAATGGGCATTTGATCTTATAGGAGCCATACATCCTCATTCTTCTAATGGACATACCCATATAATCACAGCTATAGATTATTTTACAAAATGGGTAGAAGTAGTCCCTTTGACACAAGCAACTAGAAAACAAATATATATGTTCATCTTGAACTACATCATATGTCAGTACGATATTCCACATTCTATAGTCATAGATAATGGTGGACAATTAAAAAAAAAAGACCTAGATGATTTATGTGCTAAATTCAAGATTACACAACATTGGTCATCTATCTACTATCCTCAAGGGAATGGATAAGCAAAGGCTTCTAACAAGAATCTATTGAAAATCTTGCACCGTATAGTTAATAAGATAGGAAGAGACTGGCATCTCATGATCAATCTAGCTCTCTGGGCGTACAGAACAAGTATCAGAACACCTACTAGGGCTACTCCTTTTGCTTTAGTTTATGGGTCTGAAGCGGTACTACCTATTGAGGTTGAAATCCCATCACTAAGAATCAGAATGCATGGTCTAGTAACTGATGACTACATAGTGTCTAGGTTGCAAGAAATCAAACTACTAGATGAGCGCAAACAAGCAGCGTATGATCATCTCAGAGTGTATCAGAAAAGAATGTCTAGAGGCTACAATAAGAAAGTCAAACACATAGAATTTTAGGTTGGTGATCTAGTCTTGAGAGAGAATCCTAAAAATCAATCACATAGAGAATGTAAGGGGAAGTTTGAACCCAACTGGATGGGTCCCTTTGTTATCACTGCTACTTTTGGCTTGGGAGCCTATCAACTCTCAATGAATGAAGGAGAATAGCTCTAAGAACCAATCAACATTCTCCATCTAAAGAAATTCTATGCCTAAGGCATTCAGTCTATGGTAAAATGTCCTGAAAAAATCTTAAAAATCTGTAAAAGTCCTGAAAAAATGAACATCTTGGTGAAAACCTAGCAATAGGCACCTTGATGATTCACAAAAAAATCAAAAAATACCAAAAATATAAAAAAAAAAATTAAAATTGGAAAAATTAAAAATACAAAAAAAGAAGAAAAAGAAAAAGTGCCTTGGTGAAAACCTGGAAACAGGCGCCTTGGTAGCAAAAAATAGAATCTCTGCCAAGATGGTGAAAACCCGACAAACGGGTGCCACTTGTTCAAAATGCTCCATCTATCAATACAATCTTGGTCTTTCCCTGCTTTCAGTCTTGCTTTAGTTTGTACATATTTCCTGGTTTGTTTTTGCATTCCTATTTTCAATAAAGTCGGTATGTACACCAATCAGCTCAAGCGTCTATATCCTATCAATGCTTAACACTTGGGGGCAATCAATGTCATATCCTATGGCCTCCAGTACATCTTAGACAAGTCATATCCAGTCAGAATCCTTTGAAGCTTTATCCGAGTCAATCAGTTAGTCTCCTCTCCAGAAAGGATTTTACATCTACAACAACGCAATCAAACATCAAAATGAAAACAATCTATGCTTTTACATGCTTTTATCTCCTTGTATGCTTACTAATTCACATTGAGATTTTTTTGCATATTGTGTCCCTTCGAGCTCTTCGATGATGTCCTTTACAGGATTTAGAGAGTGATGACTGGGGGCATAATCTTTTCTTTATTTTCTGCTTGTATGTGAAAATCTAACAACTTTGGAAATTTTGGATTGAAATGGTGTCCGTCTATAAGAGCCTCTATCTCAAATTAGATGACCATGAGTACCTCGACCATTGATACCCGAAAAATTCAAGGAAATTTGATCTAACTATTATCTTTTTGAGCGAGTTCTTTCTCCTACTATGAAACACGATCTTACCTAAGGATGTGAATGATAAAGGGTCACTACGGGTAATTCACATTGGATTTAGAATGATCTCTTGACTGCTTGATGTGTTTGTAACTCAAGGTGTATTCAGGTCATCACAACGTCTATGTTTTGATGCTTATACAAATTGCTATATCAAAATGGACATGATATTCAGGTCATCCTGGCATTTATGCCTTGGTGCTTATATCTAATCTGACATTCTGAAAACAAAATCAATATTCATATGTTCATGGTTATATGACCAGTGGACATTGTATTGATTCTTGTGCATACAAATCAATATTCATATGTCTATGGTTTCAAAACTAGTGGACATTGTATTGATTTATTCGGTTACCTAAAAATTTCAATGATGATAACAAATCGACACATGATCAGTGACTAGGTCCTAGGTCTTAGGTTTGCATCTCATTTTGCATTTCATTTTGCACTTTGCATGATCTCACAAATTGCTTGAACGCGTAAATGATTCTTCAAAACCAAAAATGCTAAACATGACACAAGGACTGAGCTTGGTATGAAGGTTCCTCCAATGAAACAACAAGTAGAATCCTTTTTCGGGATCAAAATTGAAATCTGAGATCATTTATATTATTAAATACTTGCATAATCAACCTTCAATCATCACAAAAATCTAGAATTCAACTTAACTAATTATCTTACATCAAACTATCAAAATTTCAACTCGGTTAACTATGGTCAACTCATGGTTTAACCTAGTCAAACTTGGTCTTTTGGACCTCCAAACGATGCGGAATGTGTTCCTGGACGTATATAACCAATTCTCAAATCAATTAACATGCTTCTAAACTATAACACTGACTTTTCTTGTCAGATTTCAATTTTTATCCTGAAGGGGGCATGGTATTACACATCATTCAAAGTCTGTAAATCTCAATTCTGCAAATCAACATCTTTCTCTCAGTAATCAAGACAACAACCATGTCTAGTTGTTGATTCATCTAAAGTCCTCATCGCTTGGGGCAAATCTATCATCTCTTAGGGCATATCAAATTCATCGAGATCCATATCAATCTAGTATCCTAAATCTATCTTGTAAACTGTATCATCTTTTCGTAACCATCAATTCATTAATGTTATTTCCTTGGTTCTTCGTAACTGATGGGTTTAGGATGTGATACTAATATGATTCATACAAGGACATTCAGGTCTGGAATCGGTCACTCACTTCTTTGTAATCATAAGGTTCAGAATCAGGTGTTTTGACACTTTTTTCATAATCATTGGTTCATTGTTGCTATAGTTGACATTATCTCTGGTCATTCAGGACCTAAAATCTCAAATCTTGAATCTTTAAATCTTTCAATCGATTTCTATCTCAGAATCGGTTCATCTTTCAAATCAGTTTCATACATCTATATCATACATAGACTATTCTTTGAACCACTATGCTTTGCACAATGATTCAAAGAGGGGCAAAATGCAATACCCCAAAAATGGGCTATAGGTTCATTAACCTCCTACATCTTCAAATCGAATGAAATTGATACAAAAGTCCTAACCTAAGGCACATCTGCACATTATCGAATCCTAATTGATTTTATCCTAAATTTTGCATCAGGGAATATTCCTAGCAATATTTCTATTTATCATAATTATCTTTAATTTGATTATTATTTGGCGATAAATCCTATTTATCCTAAAGTTTGATTAATTGAATATTCTGAATATTTAATTAATTAGATTTAATACTGCCACTTAATTATTTAATTATATTTATTCCTAAATTGTATTATTTAATTTTGACAATAAATCAAAAATCTCATGACTAATTGATTAAATTCTTATTTAATTAATTCATGTCAATTGTCAATTTTTAATAATATAGTTTTTGAATAAAGTTTGATTTAATAATTGATTAACCCATAAATCAATTGTTTTAATTTTAAAAATCAGTTAAGTTGAGAATAAATCACTTTATTTTAAATTAATTTATAATTAAATCATTCACAATCTGAAAAGCAGGCAACTAGAAATTAACAATCAATTTTAAAATTGAAACTCAACATCTCATGATGAGTTGAAATTTGATCTAAACTCTATTTTGAGTTAAACACTACTTTTGCATGATTTTTGTGAGTTAATTATCTCTAATTTCCTGATAACTCAAAAATCAACCTGAATTCATCAAGAGTGATTTATGGCTTTTCTCTTGCATCCTCAAAACCCTGGATTTCTATAAAAACAAGGCTCAACTCTTCACAAAGGTTTGCACAATTTTTAGCTGGCAATCAAGACCTCGAAATTGCATCCTCACTCTAGCGAATTTGTGACTGAAGAATCAATCTTTTGTGAATCAAGGCTATTGTGAGATTTTCATTTATTGTTTTGAGCATTCATAGTTTTCATATCATAGCTTTACATTCATAGTTTTCATAGCATTCTTAGATAAATCTACATTCAATTTCATTTTCATACATTCTAGCTTAGATTCATATAGTTTCTCATTCTTATTGCATAGAAAATACAAAAATATAGATTAAATCTGCATTCATATAGTTTTTCAATTCTTTGCATTCAAATCCTTCATTTAGGTGTTGCATTGTCACTGATCTCAATTCCAATTTGAGAACATCATACTCACACCTACTAGAAGGCAGTAAATCACTTGGTTAACATAGTTTCAATTATTTGGAAGATTTTGATTTTTGCTAACCTCTAATGTTTTACTGAAGTGTTATGTCTATAGTTAGGTACAAAATTCACACACACAGATATATCATCTCTATAAATCAATGTCAACAAATATGTAGTATCTTGATCTAACATCACTCTAGAACTAACAGGTACACAACTAAACTCATACTTTTAGACCTTAGTTGATATAAATGACAATTAGTTTGACATCAAAGACAATACAATCACATATTTTCAACACTTATGTTGACTATGAAAATGTTCATTGACAAAACCTTGTTGATACTAAAATTGCATTGTCATCATTTGAGGAACATGCCAATGGTTAGAAGATAATTGTTGATGTAAGAGAAACCCATTGATGATTCAAAATATATTTTATATATTAAAAAAAAATTAAATAAATTTGTAAAAAAGGATCATCTAACCAAAAATCCTTGCAATGAATTTGAAAAATCCAAAACACTTCTATAGGTCTTGTACTATGGCCCCTAGTCAACTGCCTTTATCTAGCCTAAGGATACAAATTAGAATTCATTTCTAAACAACATTACATTAGGGTAAAATCAATTAGGCCCAACTTGAAACTCTTGGGATTATTGGGCACTTGTGCTTTGATTGACCCTCTTTTCATTGAATTGGTTTGAAATGGCTAGAAATTAAAAATGCAAGAATTAGGCCAAATGATACGAAATTGGTAATAATCAACAAAAATAGACAAATGTAGATATGAGAATCAAATAAGATGTTTAGAACTAGAAGTGAGATGCAAAGAGGAGACTATGTCTAAAATTTGAGCTCAAAATGGCTAGACACTAGAGCTAGGCACCATGGTCCTCATAGGGTTTTGGATACAAAATAAGGATCAAACTAGTCTCAGGAGCCTCCAAACCACCTTCTAGTCAATCCTAAGGTCAAATCACTTAGACTATGGATAGAAGCCCTTGTCCCTATCTTTTTTGCCAAAATTTGTCTAGTTGCTTCTATCTTTGTCTACACTATGCACTTGTACACCCGAATTGAGATTAGAGCCTATTTCTAAGCCTATCATTGTACACAAGGAGAGGAAAATAGTGTTGGAATATATAGGGGTTCACCTAAGTCAAACTTCGAGTTAGAATCAACCTTACATCAATGGTGATGAAAAAGGGAGCTTACCCTTGGTAGGGAAGATGCTAAATATGAGATGATATACTTGAATGGAAATACTATATTGAAATGATTATACCTTTGATTGATGATGCAATACTTTTAGGATAATTCCTCCAAGTGCTGGTGCAATAACATGATGAATCATAACAAAATACATCACAAAAACACAATTGAAGATGACCTTGTTGTAGTGTGATGCTCCTTATACTCAAATTTTCTCTTGAGGAAGAATGTTTGCTCTTGAATTAGAATGATGAGATAAGATACGATGAAATAAATTAGGAGTGATGTCTTATATAGGTTATTCAAGGTAATTTTGTATTTTTTTCAAATTATAATGGTCATATTCCAATTTTGAATGAGATTCGATAATGTTAAGGTCAACACATTACTCTCCCAAAAATTTGGTTGAAAATCATCAAACTATGTGGCTAAGCCACATAGTTCTAAAAAATTTAACCTTAATTTTTAGGGAAGAGAGATAATAGGGCCCTAATATTAAATATAGAGTTTATATTAAGATTGAAAACATTTAATTAGGAAATTAAGTGCCTTGAAATTAAAAATGGGTTAGAGCCCCAAATAAACTTAAAATGATATAGGGAAAAGGGAACACATTATTTTCAAAGATAAGATCTTGAGAAAAAATTATTTTAAAAAAACATGGAAATATTTTTTTCAAAACCAATGCAAAAGGATGATGATGTAGGTAGTATAACAATCTATGTAATAGTGCAAAGAGGCCATAAAAAACATCAACTTTGAATTTTTTCAAACTATACTATGTTTATTGTTGATCCATATTGATTTGGCCCTTGTCAAATCAATCATGAGGTCACATTCACCCTGAACTGCATCCATAAAAATTCAATTATAAATCACATAAATATATAAGGATTTTGTAGCCCTGAAGCTTTGATACCATACAAGAGTTAATCAGTGACTCCTCAACACCCTCACGAACCTTGCAAGACCAAACTAACTTCCACAAGAGAGATAATGGAAATAATAACTTGTTGATCAATTATTCAAGAATGAAAATGAAAATTTACATGAGAGACCTTTCTTATAAAGGCAAGGTCAGAGGAAAGATCAACCGAGATGTTCACATGTATCTTGATCCTATATTAAATGATCCAATTAACTAGAAGTAGTTGTTAAAACATAAGATAGGATTATGTGACAACTAATCAATCTTCTAGAAGGACGCCTAGGACTTAAGTAAACTTAAGTCATATGAATATGCCCCCTTATTAGAAACTAGCTAGGCATTACACCTTACTAGGTACAAAACACTTTTCATACCAACATGTAGAAGAAGAAACTACATGTATACGCACAATAATGCAATGAAATAGAACAAGGAAACTATCTGTAGATAATTGAGATATAAGATACTTTAAGACCATGAAAGGTCAAAGGAATGGAGAAGGTAGTGCAATCCCCAAGGTAGTTAGAGAGAAAATAGACTACAAGTTGAGGATGACACCCATAATAAATAAAAAATAAATTTAAAATTGGAGACTAGAACCTAATAAAGTTTTAATATTTAGAAGTTACAAGGAAAGGTGAGACCACAAAATACAAGACATACAAAAATTAAGATAGACAAAAGAATAAGTCTAGTGTAGGGAAGCAAGGTAGAGAAATATTGTTTGTTATCGTGCCCATACTTGTCACAATAATATCTAGATAATTAATTAATCCATATGGTTAGATAAGGAGAAAATATTAGATCTCATTTCATTTTTTTGAGGTACAAAAACTAAAAACTTGCATCATTTACATACAAGTCACATATGTGTTTATGTAACTTGTCTTCGAATATTGTTTAAAGCCATAAAATAAGTCAATCTAAGGGTTTTACCTTGGAGAAATTGACCTTAGAACCTTGAAAATTCCCCTAAGGTGTTTTAAAACACTATAGTCCTTACACACTAACTATTTTTTTAGAGATTGCAATTAGCATGATTGGCAACATTCATTTGATAATTTTGATCTACATATTAGATATAAATACTATAGTAATGTATATCAAACCTATTTGGGATTGAGCCATATAATTTCTCTTAGTTTACAAAGAATAACACAATGAACATGTTGGTACTCTCCAATTTTGGAGAGTACCATGTTGAAAATTTTCCAAGGCATGGAAAAGTACCCCTAAAAACCCATTTGGGAAGGCCTACTTTAACTTCAAATATCTGAGTGCCTAGTGGGAGTTATGAGAAAATACTTTGGGAGTGTATTCACTGCCTATCATTTAGCCCAAGAATCCATCTGCAAGACTCTACAGTCAAGTTTGGTAAGTTTTTGATATACCAAGTTTAAGGGGGGTTGCATAAATATGTATAGTGCACTTTTCCAAAAAAATCTGAACAACCTAGTTTAGAGGCATGTATCTTATTCTGTGTTGATTTTCATGACCAAAGGGTCATTTCCCCATAGTTCAATCATGAGAAATAACCCCCAGATACATTTTGAGACCCCAGTGACCTAGTTTGATCTATTTTCCAAGCCCAATCTAAACAAGATTTATTCAATTATAAGTGTTCGCAACAATTTAGTTTTCCAAGGGGCCAACTTTGCATGTCAAATTTTTTGATGTCAGATAGCATTCATGATGGATGAATTGGTTCTTTATACTATCTATACCTAAATGTACTACCAGGATCAATGATGGAGCCCCAGGATAGTATTTGGTATTTTTTCTAAGTCAAAACCAAAATCAATTTGCAATGTTTCACATTGGCCCTTTCAAAAAGGTTACAAAATGAACAAGTTTGATCAATAACATCTTACACATAGAGTTGAATTAGCTAAAATCTTTTTGCAAGCATATTCATTGTATATGAATGAACATATGTGCCAAGTGGTGAATTACTAGGGTTTGATTTGATATTTTTTAGAGAAGCTTTCTTGGCAGGGTTTGCATGTGTTTGGATATGTTAGAATGCAAGGTATATAAAATGCTCTGGTAGACATGATTTCAAAATGTGGAAGTCAACCAAGGTATTAAGTGTGATTATTTTGTCTAGAAGTGAGTAAATGGATGAATTTGCTACAAATAAAAGGGGGTGGAAATATGTTTATAGGATATTCTAAAAGATCAAAATTCAAAGCATTTGAGATATAATGATGTTGGAAATTATTTTGACAATGAGGACTATTAACATTCCAAAAATGGACTCATCATTTTACCAGGAAAATAAAACTAAAAGTTTATGGATATCTTTGTTCAGTAAATGGTTTTTCACTTAGCAATGAGATATTTTTCACCAAATATAGTGAAGGTGAAAATAGTGAAATGATGTAGTGAGGTGGTTTCACTTTGGACTAAAATAAAGTTTGTTCAAATTGAAGCAAATGAAAGTGAAATGAGAAGATTCTAAAGAATTATTGACTGGGTGAAAATATAATTGCTGGTGAGACATTTTCCACATATTGTGAAAAGTTTTTCACAATAAGACAAAGAAAGTAAAATTATGGTTTAAGGTTATGTGTGCTCACTTGGCATATGACAATTAGTTGTTAAAATGTGCTCATTCTTGTGGAAAATAACTCACAAGAAAATAAAAGGGTTAAGCACAATTATCTTTTAATTTTTGAAATCAATGGAGAAAATCTTTTTGTGCAAAAGCATATTCACGTAAGAAAACATTTGCATAGCTGGATATTTATTATTAGTGGGAATGCAGAATCACTGAGTAGTTCAAGATGTAAAATAGAGAATCAAACATTTCTGTTGTAACCAAAAGGGGAAAATGTGATAAGATATTTTCCAAGGGGGGACAAATGGAAAAATATAATTCAGGGGAATGCAGATCATATACTTTTAGTTTGAGAGAAAGAGAATGACTCGGTAGATCAAATTATGAAGGATAGAGGATAGGTGTACACTTTAAGTGAAATTTGGAGATATTTTCCTTTCATATATATTCTTTTCTTTCTTCTTTGTAAAGGGTTCTGAATTGTGTTCTTTGGAAGATAACTCCTTGTATAGTATAGTCTTAGTGCAGTAGGAAGATATTTTCATCCTTCAGATGTATTATGTTTTCAAATAGGTTCTTCATTAATGTAGACAGGTTTTAGTGTTTATTGAAACTATCTCTAGCATGTATGAACATTATCTTATGGAGTAAATGATCAAGGAGAATTTTCACCATTTATACAGTCTATTTGTAGTGTTTGTCATTGTTCATTACTTCTCTTAAAGTAGGGGATTAAATATGCATTCAATAGGAAATTGGGATGATGTTGTGTACATGAGGGATTAACAAGTATGGTTGCAATGAACCAATATTGAGGATATCAGTGTAAGACATTGAATATCAAGAACTCGCTAATGGAGTGTTTAGTTTATTTGTCTAATGCAATTGTTTATTGTGGGTTGAATCTATTGCCCTGAGAGGGCACTGGCCTTAGGTTTTGTTTGCAAGCTTTCAAAATCAATAATCTTAAATTAAATGTATTTCCCTTTCATGTCATTAGAAGTAGGAGTAGTGTAATTGGTTCTTAGTAAGATGTAAAGTGTATATAAGATTGTACATGAAGGTGGTAATATGCTGAATACCCATGATTTTCAAGTCTGATAACTATCCACATGTGCTGGTCTATAGTATGTCAATTAGTATGAGTTTATAATTTGTGCAGACCTAGAGGTAGGTACACCCACCTGGGTTATGTGGAGTTCAAAGATAAGAATGCTTGTATATCTTGTCAATGTTGGATTTTCTTGTCTTCAATTTGTATATGATGCAAAGTTTGTGAGTTAGGTGAAGATCCCAAAATCTAAGCCCCATATTCTCTTTTAGGATTGAGGGTAGCAATGAAAAAGAACCAATGTAAATGGCGACTTTACTAGGGATTCAATGCCAAATCTTTTGAGGAAAGAGTCATAAATGTGTGTAATCTTAAATTCATTTTCACATTTGTAAATTTTTTTAGCTTGGAAAAATTGTATTGCATCATATGTAAAATATTTTGTGTGGCTCTACTATTGCTGAAAAACCCATAATGATAAAGTATTTCAAATATGTTTCAATTTGTTTGAAGTTTTTTCCTCTACAAGGAGGTGGCGACTCTATGCAAAAAGAACCTAAGATTTGAATAATTTTTATTTATATTTTCAATCAAAAGAACAAAGTGAACAACAATTACAAATTTTGTCCAGGTATTCCTCATTTGTTTATGCAAAATCATGTTCATTATCAAGTGAAGAGTGCCACTAAGAAATGAATTGTTGGTATTATTTTACACACTTCATTGTTGAAAATTTTAGTCATGAATTCTACGAGAAGTATGTTGTGTCTTTAGAAATGTGTAACTGTATGGTTGGTGAAAAGGGCTTTTGAAAGTGAGTAAAGATGTATCATTTGAGTGATGCTTCTTATATGGATCTAAGTGTAATGTCAAGGGAGCATGAGATAGAGAATGAAATTAGTTGTATTGAACATGTTTCAATTATCCCAAATATTCCACATAAATCCTTTGCAAATAGTCAATCAAAGGTACAATTACATCCATCTACAGGTGTTAATGAACCCAAAATATGTTGTCAATGAATTGTCAAGTATGAGGAGATTGAAGGGTGAATCAATAGTCTCATTGTTTATGAGGTTTGTGATTACATTAGCAAATGTTCCTATTTATTTCAAACCTCAAGAGTCCACATGTATTGATGTATTTTTTAGTATTTATGAGCCTGATTTAGTGAGTTGGCCTACATCCTTGAAACCAACAAGTAATGATCAAGTCAGAAAATAGATTGATAAGATTGAGAGTCTCAAATTTGAAAATACACAAAATGTTTAGCCTTGTAATGCCGATAATGAGAGTGATGGATATCAAAGTAATACAGATGAGTCCATTAGTTACGATGTCTCTTATGATAGTGAAGATGACATTTATGATAACCAAGATGTAAATGAGAACATGCATAATGAGAGTGTGCATTGTGTATCAGATTGTGACTATACCGACAATAAGATTGTGAGAAGTTTGATCTCCTGTGATGTGAAAAATATACGCAATGAGAGTTTCACTAGTTTTTTAGATTTCAACCATCATGGTGATATTATTAAGAAGACTCCTTTTCTATCATGTGATTGTTACGATCAACAAGAAGAAACAAAAGAAAGTGTCAATGAGGGTAATGGTTCACTAAGTAGTGAACAAATTTCAGAGTTGTTAGTTGTTGAATATTAGAGGTATGCATCCAAAAGTGATTCTAAGTTCTCATGCCCATCACATATATGCTTTGATGATGATGACACTCTTGACTGCATAAGTATGACACATATATTTCTAATTTTTCATCTACATATGAACCAGATTGCTTGCAAGATGACATTGCATATGATAATGATATGCTATGTGATTGTACTGATGCATGTAATAATGAATCAACATGATCAGGTAAGGATAACTAATATTTTTTTTTTGGTGAACCATTAGAGAATGATGATGCGTGTTTCTCATGTGTAAGATGTTGATGTGCAAAATGAAGAAGAGTTGTAGTTACCAGTAGTGAATGTGTATGATCCTTTCACTTTTTATACACATGATGAGGGTTTGCATGATATACCAATTTTACAAGTTTTCTTGAGAGCTCTTCTATTGACGTGAAAACTAGTGATCATAGTAGACTTGATGATTCCATCTATGAGGTAGAATATGAGTGTTTCCTTTTTTGGCTGGATGATGATTTTATGCAATATGGCATGATGTTAGAGAATGATGAATATTATATTGATCTTGATTTTTCTCCTTTCATTGACTATAATATGAGCATGTCATATGATGATCAATATTTTTAGTTTGTGCCCGATTTGCAAATAATTTTTAATAACGAATATGTTGATAATATTTTACATGATGAGCTAATGAGAGGTGACAACACGCTTGATCATGCAAATGACAATGATACTCTCATCTTGGTTTCAGTTTTGGGTGATGAAAATTTTGTTTATGATAGGGGTAAGCCAAGGCTACAATTTGTTAGTGGCCTTGAGCCATCAAATGTGGTTTGATTTTTTCAAACCATAGTAGCAAGCGGGTAGAGATAAGTGGACTCTACTGCCCAATGGAGAAATAACATATGTGGTTTTCTCCCTAGAGATCTAAAATCTCGTCATGACCACAAGGGGCATGCGTCCACAACAAGAGCCACTATTGGCACTCTCCAATTTTGGAGAGTACCATGTTGAAAATTTTCCAATGCATGAAAAAGTACCCCTAAAAACCCATTTTAACATTGAATATTTGAGTGCCCAGTGGGAGTAATGAGAAAATGCCTTAGGAGTGTGTTCACTGCCTATCTTTTAGCTCAAGAATCCATTTGCAATCCCCTACGGTCAAGTTTGGTAAGTTTTTGATATACCAAGTTTAAGGGGGTTTGCATAAATCTATATAGTGCACTTTTCCAGAAAATATGAACAACCTAGTTTAGAGGCATGTATCTTATTCCCTTTTGATTTTCATGACCAAAGGGTCATTTAACCATAGTGAAATCGTGAGAAATATCCCCCAGATCCATTTTGAGACTCTAGCAACCTTGTTTGATCTATTTTCCAAGCCTAATCAAAATAGGATTTATTTAGTTTTCAATGTGTGTAGCAATAAAGTTTTCCAAGGGGCCAACTTTGTGTTGGCTAAAACTTTTGTAAGTCACTAAGACTACAACTTACAAAATTGTAGTTTTAGACAACAGTATCGTGAGATAAATCTCTCCTCTCAGCAATAGGGGAGGCTCCCTTCTTATCGTAGGTGGCTTCAATGGGTACTTAACTGAAATTACAAAAAGGGGTAGTTCTCTCAATCAATTCCTCTTTTTTCAGGAATGATTTGTGTACAACTGTCACTTTCGACTTCAACAAAAAGAACCTAATTGCTACGATAATACTGGTGACTTAGTAATTGACATAAGAACAACAACTAAGGCAGCAGTTACCAATCTATAGGGTGAATCAACAACAAGGGCCCAAAGTCTCTTGCGATCAATTATGTTTCAAAGTAATAAGAATTACTAGTGAGGCTCAAAGTCTCTCACTAATAATCCTGAAAATCAAGATAATACTTGAAATTAAAGCTCAAAGTCTTTTAACTCCAAATACTAGTAGCCACTATTATTATAGCAATCCTTCTTCTATAGCTCAAAGTCTTCCAGAAAATGGATTGAAGTCTCCAATGATGCACACAAGCTTTGCTTTAGAAATGAACTTGGAAAAGATCAAATAATGCAACATAAGAAAACATCATCTAATCTCAAGATTTACAACACAAAGTTTGAAGAATCTTGCTTCCTTTATTCACTCTCAAAAACTCATACAATGAAACTCAAAGTTTTCATCAATTAGCTCTCAATAGGCTTTGCTTGTTTCAACAAAAGAGATAAGAGTATTTACAAAGAGCTCTCTTCTTTATATAGGAAAATAGAAGAGAGAAAAGTGGAGAGAAAAGGGGAAACCCTTAACCACTTTGACTTATTCAACAACTAACTACTTGACTTATTCTATGTTACAAGCCTTAATGTACTTGTAACTTGATTACATGACTTATGCGTATAGGAATATGTTTTCCCATACTTACAAACATTTTATGAATTACATGTAACCTGTCAATCTACCTAAAAAACATAGAAAAAGTGTTCTAAACACTTAGAATATTTACATCAAAGAGTATTTACGTAAGCTTCAAACTTCTGTAAAGACTCATGAATAACATAAAGGCCTAAGGATCCTGTATGCTGAGCAACTGTAATTGCCTTCTGCAAAATGTGAGATTTTGTGTACCCAATTGCTTGTTTCTGTAATTGATTCAAAGAAAACTTGCATTCCATGAACCAAACCAATGTAGCCAGACCAAAGTCATCAGTATCTAAATGTGAGCACACTATCTCCGAAAACCTTGTCACTCTGATCTCCCCATCAATCTGCTCATTATGCCTAGAAGAAACATCACAGGAAATCTTTTCAAATTCTTTCACCATATGAAGCTCTTGTTCCTCCCATGATCTCAGAACATCTTGTAAGTTTGTGGTCAATTTACTTAACACTTTTTCCTTGTTAACCATGAGATCAAGAGATTCAAAATATGAATCAGCAGAAGAGATGACTTCCAACTGACACAATTTCTCAAGATCGAAGTCCTATCAAGTCTTCCAGACATTAAGATCATCTCCTAAAATCTGCAAATGCTGCTGGAAGGATGAGATATGCTCTCTGATTTCTCTAGCAGTGATACGAATATGCCTCAAGACTTCAAGTGAATCTTTAATCACTTGCACACCCTACATCTCTATTTGTGCTGACCATTCATCTCTTGCCTTAGCCTTCTTGTGATGCCTATCATAGTCTTCAGGATGTGAGACTGAAATCAGAGCAGCATTCTGGGAGTTATTCATCATGCTAATAACTTCCAACAAGCGTGCATTTTCTTCTTTCAATTTATTTTTCCTCTCCCAAATTTGATCATTCTTTTTAGAGAGCTATAAGATAGTGTCTTAAGCATCCTGCTGACAACTCAAACATGTCTGTTTCCCCAATTCTACTCTTGTGATCCTGAAATCAGAAAGCTACACATTGTCTGTAATTTCATCAACCAAAGGTTTAGCAATCTCAGCATATTTGGAATTGTCCTCCACCACAATTCTTGAGATTGTCTTTGCTTCTTCTTCTCGGGAGCTTTTGGCTTAGAAGCATGCTTGAAATCAAAGCCCTCCAAAGGAATCTCTTCCTTCTTTCTTTTCTGTGTTATGACAGTGATCCAAGGAGGTAAAGAGAAAGAAGAGGAAGTTAATTCTATAGATGTAATAGTCAAAGTAGTGACTAGATCTAGATGTGCAACTGTGGCAACAAGAGGGAGAGCCTCTGTCATGACAGCCATAGGTGTAGGACTACCATGAGTAACCTCTGATATGAAATGATCTACTTGTGCCAAAGTAGTATCCAATACCACCGCTAAAGAGGTAACCATGGATGGGATAGTCATAGAGTATGCGTCAAACAAACTCTCAAAACTATGGTAGGACTCCTCCTGTACAACAATAGGAGCAGCTGATGAAACAGGTAAAGCGGGTGTGACCAGAACTGAATCCATGGGAGGTGTGAGCCCTGTAGTGAATTCATCTACAATAGTGCCCATAGGTGAATCAGGAGATTCATCCGATGCTGGTGCAAAACCAAGAACAGTGGTGGTAGCTGAATCATCTTCAGGAGGAGGTACATCTGGAGGAGGCGCATCTGGTGAGGATAACTTAGGTGAGTTAGGCATCTCATCATCACTAGATTCAACTTGAATGCTCTCAGACTCTGTACCTTTAATCTCAAGAACTCTCCCACTATCTTTACCCCCCTTAATGGTGAGCTTTGGAAGAGTGGGTACAATAGGAACAACAAGATCAACTATAGAAGATGAAGCACCATCTTTGGTTCTTCCCTTAATCTCTGAGTGCTTGCCAACTGGGCCACCATGATCAAAATCTTTGCCAGCTTTTACCTTAATGCTCCTTAGGCCCCTTCACTTTAACCAGATATTAGTATTTGCAAGAATGCACTGAAAGCGATCCCAGATGGAAACATTCTCCTTACCAAACCAAGAAGGAGATGTGATGGGCAAGTCTTCAACATGGTTGTAGGTGTAATCTCGATCAAGGATGTTATCATCATCCTCAACACCTGGTGGAATATCAGCAAGATTAAAGTCTATAATCTGCTTGAGGGATAGACGCTGATAATCCATCTTTCTTATGTCTTTCTCAGTACAGAGATCTATCCAGATGTCCTCCAATCTGTAGACATGTACAAACTGTCTCCTCATTTTATCATTAAGTCCCTGCCAGTCAAAGTGACTTCTCACCATGAACTTCTTCAGAGTAATGTGTTGAAGCTCATATTCCATGTTCTTGGCCTTAGGAATTGTATCAATAGAGTACCCACCGATCTTCAAAGGATTTCGAGAGGAAATCCCCACACCAGGTCTATGTAATGCATTCTGATGCATTTGAACGGACATAAGTTGTTGGGCCAGCTCCATGAGAATAATCTTATCTGTGGGATACCTTGGTAATGTATGTGGATCCCCTTTGAAATAACCCACCCTCATGTATGTGAAGCTAGGAAACTAGAGGAAGAGGCAGTCGTACTCATTAACCTTGACCCATGCTTCATCTGACACCCACCGGTTTGGAAGACTCTTATTGAACATGCACATGAAATGCCCAAAGAAGGCATCCTGTACCTTGCGGTAATGCAAGCGGCTTGCCTTCAAGACAAGCTGAGGATAGTACTCCCAAACTGGAACCAATGATCTATCTCCCTTTGTAGATAATCCAGAAAAAGACCTGAGAGATGCAGCAATGTAAATCAGGTAGGAATTCATGTAGAATGTACAAGTGTCAACAACTTGGGTAAGTTGTTCGCACAGCATATCACTAATCATTTCCCCCTAGAAAATATTCTTCTTTGATCGAATAATGAGGGAAATATATTTATACATCCAGGGCTCAAAGGTGTTTGAAGTCTTCAACCCTGCCAAGCGGCTGAACAAAGTGATGAGAGTGTTGATTTCTTCTTTGAACTCAGTGCATCGTATCCCTTTTGGCCATCTGGCAATACTCGATCTCTTATGGAGCAACCAATTCTCATTTATGAATTTGGTACATGAGGGAGTATCTTCATTCCATCTGTCTAGAGCCTTTTGCTTTGTGATGTTGATAGTAACAGGGCTCATAGGTACTTTGAATATTTTGTCCACTGTTTCTGGATCTAGATTGATGATGGTCTTATCGTCTTGATCCTTAATAGTTCTGGAGGTGGGATCAAAATTCCTTGCACATGCGAACACGAACTCTGGTTCTAAGGCAGCCAATGGGAATGTAGAAATAAGATTATACTGCTCTGTTTGATGGAGAGCATATCCTCTGTAGCTGCAACATCTACCCTTTGAAGAAAATCTTTAAAGTTCATATGCGAAACGTTCGTGTCTCTCACCTCATCACAATAGGAAATCATCTATGAAGGTGGGATGGAGTTATGATAAGAATCATATTGATACTTCATTTTTTTCTTTTCCTTCTCTTTTGGTGGTATGATCCCTTCAGACATAACATCTTCCTATGAATGAAAAACTATGACATAGAAATCCCATAACATGAGAACATCCTCTTGAGAAGGATTCATCAGCAAATGACAAGAAGAGAAAGGAGATGACTGATTTTGGGAAAAATGAATGGTTTTTGGGTGAAGGAAAACTCAAAAATGGGTTTTTCAAGGATGATTACATATGTGGACAACATGAAATGTCAAGTGAAAGGATAATGGATGATATGAAAGGATAGTATTTTATAATGGAAAGTCAATTTTGTCATCATTATGAGTTTGACATCATATGATGATAGTAGGGACAGCAATTTGATGCAAGTGGGAATAGGAAAATAGCACAAAAGGAACTTGCATTTGTCTTTTTCTTTCATAGGACGGGGTTTTTAATCCCGACTGCATGTACAAGAAAGATGAAGTTCTTGCACATGCATCTTTGGAAAATTGATGAAACTTTTCTACCGACATGAGTTTGAAGTCAAGTGGCAGCAAGATAAAGTCTAATGGAAGTGGATTTTTATGGAATGGAGACAAATGGCTTGGATGAGACAAAAAGAAGTGGACCCATCTTCTTTTTAGACATAATATAGTTAAGAACGGGGTTTTAAATCTTGACTCCATGTACAAGAAAGATGAAGTCTTTGCACATGCATCTTTGAAATGAGGAAGAACAAAACACATTAATGCAAGATTGGAAATGAAAGACAATGAAAAATAAAACAAGAAAATTTACCTCACTCCTTCACAAGACAAAGGAAGAAAATTTCTTTGCAATCTTTGGGAAAATCTGGAAAAGATCATGAAGATTCTCACAACATAGAAATGTTGGAAAAGAGTCTTTAAATAGAGCTCAATCCATGACCTATTCTTCCAAGAGATAAACATAAATTGACAAGTGTTGAGACAATGAGCAAATTAATGCCAAATAATAGCAAAAAGTTTGAAAAATTCATCACATGCAAAGGCTTCCAAAAATGGCGTCTAGGGCTGGAAATGCTTGCAAAAGTCAGTCATTGAAAGTTTGGAAGTAAATCACTCACCTTAAAAATCTTAGAGAATGAAAACTTGAATCCCGTTTTTGATAAAAAGGCTCAAAAGAATGACTGAAAACTCTTGAAATTGGAGTGCAATGATGAGAAAAATCCTTCGTTAGTGTTGTAGCATCAAAAACCCTTTCATTCCATGCTCATACATTCTAATTTGAATGTGTTTTGAGCTCCAAAATTGCCACCTAATGCTTGTATATAGGTTTCACAAAAGGAAAGCATGTGCGGTTATAAGAAAATTTGCCACCATGCTCTATGACACTTTTTAAGAGGCAACTTTAAAACATATGCTATCACATGAAAAATCACCACCACTTAGCATTTAAAAATGGCTTTTTAAAAGTTCATAACACATGTATTCGAAAATACATGTTCTGGTATTTAAAATTGCCACTTAGCACAAGAGAAAGTAGTAACGGGTTTTTAAAAACATATAACATATTACATATGTTATATGTTATGGGCAATGGAAGATAAAATCGCCACTCAACATGCACTAGGGAAATACAAATGGGTTTTGATAAGCCTTCAACACATTACATATATGTTATGCAATATGTAATGAAGAGAAAAATTGCCACCATGTACAAGGAAAAACACTAACGCGTTTTGGCAAGCTATCAACACATTACATATATGTTATATGCAATATGTAATGAGGTTCAAAATCGCCACCATGCACTAGTGTGATTTGAAATGAACTTTTAAAAACCAAAAACACATGTCATGTCATCAAAAATCGCCACTTAACGCATGGATTTTTAAAATAACGATTTTAAAAGATAAAGAACATATGTTAGAAGGTTTAAAAACTCCACCAAGTAAATCATTTTGATCAAAACATAAAGACGTGCTTTTGAGATGCAAAATCAGATATGTTTTTAAAGGTTCACACGTGTAAATGGATTTAAATTCTCCACTTATCATAATCAAATTTCATTTAGAATATGTATTTGCAAATGAGAACCCCACTGATTTACTGATAAGGAATTAATAATGGATTTAAAATGAATTAATGCATGGGATATATGCATCTGATAATGAAAAATCCACCTTGCACTTTAAAAATCTCATGAGAATTAAAATTTAAATTGAATACTATAGTCTTAATGAAGTAATAAATAAAAATAGACTTTTAAAGCCTAATTTTATTAAAACTTTAAAAACTATAATAAGATCAACTCAGAATGAGTTGAAATTTTAAAATGGATGATAAAATCCAATTTAGAATTCAAAAATAATCTTAATTCGTGCAATCGACATCAAAAAGTCCACTTTTCAAGGGATTTAATAAAATATGCAGTCGCCTTGAAAAACCTCACTTTTAACCTCATAACTTGAGCTAGAGAGCTCCGATTAAGGTCTAAGTCGGCTCGAAACGAGCAGAATTTAAAGGAGCATCTTCGCAAGGGTAAAACAAAACCGAAAACTATTTACAAGAAAGGTAAAAACAAAGAAAACCGTGAAGATGGCCAAAAATCAAGTGCTTGCGATCGGAGAAGATAAACTCTTTTCAACAAGCGTTCAAGAAATAACTTGACGACAATCTTCTAAAAAGAATGTACAATAAACGACACCTAGAAGACAATTTAGGGATTACAAATCTCTTTCAAGATACGTTTATTCATACATTAAAACCTAGAGAGTACACCTACGAATTCATGAGAAAAATTGCGTAGGGTTGTCTCAATTTTGTGATGTCAAAATTGAGGCCAACAGTTGGCTCTAACTAGGGAACGTACCTCGTTTGTTCTTGGAAACAATGAGGAATGTAGAATCCAGACCTCTAAGTGCCTTCATCTACTCCATTGGGCTATAGAGTCAAGCGACCAAAAATAAAAGACTCAAAAACCTAAAAATCTAAAAATACTTGGACATTATGTACAAAGGGTACTTATCTGGAGCTCATTCAAAATAATGCTTCAGATGTTGCGCATTATATGGTAGTACGAAAGGAGTTCCATCACGGTAAGCCAACAGGAAACTATTTTCTCTAGCTATTTGATGAATTGTGAAAGGACCTCACCAAAGAGAGTCAAACTTGCTATGCATTCCTTTTGGTTCTCGCCTTTTATCCCATAACAAGACTTGATCACCAATTTGAAATTCCCTCTGCCTTGTTTTTTTTTCAAAAAGTTTCTTGACTTGCTGCTGATGTGTTGTAAGACGGTCCACCACTTGAGTTCTTTGTTCCTCCAATTCGTGCAAGAACATGATTCTTTTATCCAAAGAACTCTCATAAGTTCCTTCTTCAATAGCCTTAGCCAATTTAAGAGCGGGAAGCTCCAAAGTTATGGGAATTTCTGAATTTAAACTGTAAAGAAGCTGAAATGGTGACATACCAATAACTCTCTTTGGTGTAATTCTATTCGCCCACAAAGCATCAAACAAAGCTTTATGCCAAGACCTTTGATTATCATCCACAAGCTTGCGAATGATAGTAACCAGATTTTTGTTACTAGCTTCAGCCTGACCATTTCCTTGCGGATAATAGTCGGATGAATGTGAAAGAGTAATACCATGTTCAAAACAAAACTGAGTAATCTCTAATGAAGAGAAAACTGAAGCATTGTCTATCACAATCTTATTGGGAACCCCAAAACGAGAAATAATATTCTCGTTCAAAAATGAACATACCACTGATGACGTTGCACTTTTGACTGGAATTGTTTCGACCCACTTAGTGAAATAATCAGTTGTGATCAAAACATATGTATGACCCACACTGGATACTGGATTAATAGTACCAATGAAATCAAGGCCCCATTGCTGAAACGGCTCCTCAATCACCACCGGTTTTAGAGGTAATGTAGCAAGTTTTTGTTTTCCTACAAACTGCTGAAAATGACCACATTTGCGTACCCAACTGTATGCATCTTGAAAAAGAGTTGGCTAGTAGTATCTTGCTTGCAAAATCTTATGAGCAGTCACAGGTGCTGAAAAATGCCCACCACATGCTAAATCATGAAAAGATTCTAGCAATCTATTCTGTTGTGCTTTATCAACACAACGAAGAAAAATACCATCAATGGTACGCTTATACAATCTGCTATCCCAAAGAACAAAGTGAGCAGCTCTCAACTTTAAACTTCTTCTTTGCTTGTAAGTCAAATGAGCCAGACACTTACCATATGTGAGAAAATATGCGATGTCAGAATACCATTCATCTATCGTACTTACAAACAAAACTCTGGGTAAATCTTCAGGAGTTACTTCTTCTGGTTCATTTTTAGCCATAAGCTAAAATAGACCTTTACCACGAACTAACTTGGTTGGTCTGATTTCAATATCATATTCCTAAATTTTGGCAATCCAATTACCCCTCTTTGTCCCAAATTCCTATTGCGTCAAAATTGACTTGACGGTTGTATCAGGAACCAACACTTCAACATGAGAGTTGAGAATATAGAATCTAAAATATTTGATTGCCTTTACAACGGTGAAAGCATTTTTCTCCATCAATGAATACTTCAACTCATGTGACTTAAGAGGACAACTCATGAATGCGATAGGAGATTCTATATTTTTAGCATTCTTCTGCATGAGAATAGCTAACATAGTATGCTCGGAAGCATAACTATACATGATAAAATCTTTAGTATAGTCTGGATAGACTAAAACTAGCGCATGATCAATTGCTTCTTTAATTTTCTTGAAAGCGGCCTTTCCTTCAGCACTCCAGCGAAAAATAGATGTTCCTTTCATCATATTTGAGATATGACGAGTCTTCTCTGCGAAGTCTGGAACAAATCTCCATAGGAAATTCACCTTTCCAAAGAAAGAATGAACTGTAGTCTTACTTGTGGGTAATGACAAATTTTGAATAGATTTGACTCGTTCAGGATCAATTTTTATTCCTTCTTTGGACACAATATGTCCAAGAAGTTTTCCCTTTGTAACCCCAAAGATTGACTTTTTAGGATTAAGAGAAATTTTGTGATGCCGACACCTCTCCAACACTTGATGCAAATGATATACATGGTCTTGCCTTTGCTTAGAGAAAATGGTAAGATCATCAAGGTAAACCATGATGAATTTGTCCTTGATATCATGGAAAGCTAGATCCATTGCGCGTTGGAAAGTAGCGTCTGCATTAATCAATCCAAAGGGCATCCTATTATAAGCAAAAGTACCCCATGGAGTTGTGAATGTGGTTTTATATTGATCATCTTCTCTAACTTTAATTTGATTGTAGCCAAAAAATCCATCAAGCATAGATAACATTTGAGACCCAGTCACTGTTTGCAACGCATGATCCATGATTGGCAAAGAATAATTATCCTTCAAAGATGCTTGATTCAGATTGCGAAAATCCACACAAATGTGGATTTCACCATTTTTCTTACGCACTGGAACGATATTAGCCATCCATGTAGAATGCTGGATTGGGAAGATTATTCTTGCATCTAACATCTTCTGGATTTCTGAAAGAATAGTACCAAAAATTTTGGGATTATACTATCGCTGCTTTTGTCTGAAAGGAGTAGTTCCAGCTTTGAGAGGAATATCATGTTGCAGCACTTTGGGACAGAAAGCTTTCAAATCATCATATGAGTATGCCAAAACATCAATGTACTCACACAAAAGATCAATAAATTGATCTTGTTCCTCAGGTGTACAACATTTACCAATATTTACAAATTTAGGATCACTCTCTGACCCCAAATTATATTTTTCAAATTCCATAGCAGAGCTTGATCCGGCTTCTTGTTGATTTTTGACATAACGATCATGTTTATCAAACAATCGTTCTAGAGAAACCAAGCCATGAGGAATTTTATTCCCTTTTAACTGAATGAATTCTTCACCAGTATCAAGATCTTTCCCAAAAAATTTCTTCCTAGGAGGAGAATTGCTACCTTCAAAATATAATTCCTCAAAATTTTCTCCTGTCTCTAGGAAATTAATAATCTGGTTATCATCATTGAAGACTTGCCAATGTTCAGAATTATCAGGAACACTAGGACGAAAAACTAACTAAATAGAATATCTATCCTGTTCAAAGCTATTATGAGGAATCAAAAGAGTTACAGATACAGTGAGAGAATCAACTTTATCGTTAAATTCTCTTGGGACCATAGAAATATTAAAGGAATCAAGGCCTTCAATATAATCCCAAACCAAGTTTCTATAATGCTTCAGCCTTTCATTCTTTGTTTGATACTGATTTCGAACTTGACACACAACAAGCTCAACATCTCCTTGAGCATGCAAATTGTGAATCCCCTTATTCCAGGTAGCATCAATACCCAATATCAAAGCTTCATATTCGACAGTGTTATTGGTATTTTCAAACTGTAGTTTAAAAGAATATGGAAAGAACTCACCTTGTGGAGAAATCAAAACAATTCCAGCACCAGAACCAGTTGATGAGCAACTGCCATCAAACTCTAATGTCCATACTTCATTTGAACTTGAAGTATCTGCATCATCAATTGAAGAAGAAGAACTTACATTATCATTGACTTCCATTTCTTCTCCATTTGTCATAGGTATTTCAGGAACTTGATCAACCACCGGATCCTCAATTGCATCCGCAAACCTCTCATTATCACATGACAACATGGATGCATCTGAAGGCCAATCTTCAGCAAATTTTGAAATTTCATCAATATGAAGATAATAATTACCCATTCTAGCTGACTCAAATAGAATCTGAGCATGAGGATCATCAAACTTAACAAAAACATATTTAGTTTCCCTTTCAGGAAGCAGCTTCTGCATATTGCCTTTAATAGGTATTTGTGCTTCAGACATATCCATGTTAAGTTCACCACCTACATCCTTACAAAAATTCTGACCAAGCAACATACCATAGGAAGCAGGAACATCAGCAACTAGAACAGTCATCTTGATTTTCTTTTTAGGGAAAGATGCAAATGCAAACTGGGCATCTTTGATTTGCCCCCGAAGAGGCACTTGTTTATTCTCCATGGAATAACAGTTTCCAAAAGTCTTAGTTAAAGTAAGACCTAAGGCTTCAACTACCTTAGCCGACATAACATTATCAGACGCTCTGAAATCAATAACACAATTACTCAACTTAAAACCATTGATAAGCAAAGAAATATAGAAAGGTTCTATTTTTCCTGAAACAGATGAAGGGATGGTAACTAAGTTATTGGGCAAAGTTTTAGGTTCCACAACAACCTGAGCTTGAGTTGGTTGTGATTCTTTGACAAACTTGTTCGATCTTTCTAATTGATTTGGATAGGTTTGCAAATATTCAACTTTAGACATTTGAATCTTTGTCTTCTTAGCATGATCTATAATATCAAATGCTTGAAAAGAACTGGCTAGAGAAGATGAAAAAGCTTCAACTTGAGATTTTGGATTAGACATACTAGATTTCGGTATACTAGAAGAAACACAAGGAGCATTAGTTGTACCTACTTAGTCTTTTGCTGAATCTTTAGGCAAAGTAGGCAGCGGTGTTCCTCTTTTAGCAAGTGTAATAGGAGTTTGCATACCAATGTTTGCTTTAGCAGCTTCATCCTTTTGTCTTGCTAGCTGTGTTTGGGAACGTGTCATAATTGCATAAGCATGACTAAAACTTTCTTCAGGATCCTAATCTTCGTAATAGACATACCCGATGGTAGAGTTGCCAGCTGCTTCATCACCTTCATTATATAGAGCAACGTTATCCTCCATTTGGCAATCATCTAGTACAGCACCAAATTGATCATGCTCAAAGTATCCCGTAGCTTGATTAACAGGAGGAGCTTCAAGCGCAAGCCTCTCTAGAGGAGGAAGAAGCTTGGCTTGATTCTTTGCTGCATAACTATTAGCAGCATTGGGAAATGTTCTTCGAGAAATATCCTTGTATGGAGCTTTGAAGGAATTTTGAGAAATTTTCTTTTTCAGAGCAAGTAACTCATTTGCTAATTTTTGTAACATTGGATCTGTACTTCCAGAAGGAGAAGAATCATTGGAATTCCCCTTGGAATGATCTCTCTGAATCTTACCAGCCATGATAAGATCATCTTTGATTTTAGTTGCCAGAACTTGAGCATTTGCTAAAGTGGTAGGAACAACCCTCCTTAATAAGAAACTAACTTCTGGAAGTTGAGTGTTAATGAAGAAATATTTGAGGTTCTCCGTCGTAGGTTGAGATGGAGCTGGAATACAATTAGCCAACTTATTGAATTTTGCAATGAATTATTGCATTCCCTCTTGAGCATCTTTCTTCATTTGAGTGAGCTATGCAAGTAGTGCATGCTCATCTTCTGCAGGCTTGAAACGCTCTTCAAATTTGGTCTTTAAGGAATCCCAATCAGTGATTGATCCTGAAGCCAAATTATAAAACCAGTCTGTAGCAATCCCTTGCAAGGTTTCAATGAAAAGCCTTACAGAGACATCTTGATATTCCACACCAAGCACTCCACATGCAATGTAGAACACTTTGATATGCTCATCGGGATGTTGTTTTCCGTCACCATAGAATTTGGGAAAATTCTTTCGTGATCCTTGTGGCAATGGATGTATTGGTGTAGTAAGATTCAAAGGACCAAAAGTCATCCCCCATGGACCTGTAGCAGCCATCTTTGGAAAAGAACAAGAAACTAGTGGTTTCTAGAAGAACAGTGAAGTCTCACTTGGAACAGGACTCCTTTTTCTTGAAGGTGGATAACTGGTAGTTCATTTTTGAGAAGTTTTCTTGACAAGGAAATCAAGTTTAACTTTCTGGGACCAACTTAGACCAGCACCTTTTGAATCTTCTCCTTTGGAACAACGTTCGTATACACGATAGTCCTCCATTGTGAAAAATTGAATTTAGAACAATGGGAAGAATAAAAACTTCAAACGAAAGCGTGAGGCTTCCGAATGCGTTCGATATCCCCAGCAGAGTCGCCAAAAATTATTGGCTAAAAATTTTGTAAGTCACTAAGACTACAGCTTACAAAATTGTAGTTTTAGACAACAGTATCGTGAGATAAATCTCTCCTCTCAGCAATAGGGGAGGCTCCCTTCTTACCCTAGGTGGATTCAATGGGTACTTAACTGAAATTACAAAAAGGGGTAGTTCTCTCAATCAATTCCTCTTTTTTCAGGAATGATTTGCGTACAACTATCACTTTCAAATTCAACAAAAAGAACCTAATTGCTATGATAATACCGGTGACTTAGTAATTGACATAAGAAGAACAACTAAGGCAATAGTTACTAATCTATAGGGTGAATCAACAATAAGGGCCCAAAGTCTCTTGCGATCAATTATGTTTCAAAGTAATAAGAAGTACTAGTGAGGCTCAAAGTCTCTCACTAATAATCTTGAAAATCAAGATAATACTTGAAATTAAAGCTCAAAGTCTTTTAACTCCAAATACTAGCAGCCACTATTATTATAGCAATCCTTCTTCTATAGCTCAAAGTCTTCCAGAAAATGGATTGAAGTCTCCAATGATGCACACAAGCTTTGCTTTAGAAATGAACTTGGAAAAGATCAAATAATGCAACATAAGAAAACATCATCTAATCTCAAGATTTACAACACAAAGTTTGAAGAATCTTGCTTCCTTTATTCACTCTCAAAAACTCATACAATGAAACTCAAAGTTTTCATCAATTAGCTCTCAATAGGCTCTGCTTGTTTCAACAAAAGAGATAAGAGTATTTACAAAGAGCTCTCTTCTTTATATAGGAAAATAGAAGAGAGAAAAGTGGAGAGAAAAGGGGAAACCCTTAACCACTTTGACTTATTCAACAACTAACTACTTGACTTATTCTATGTTACAAGACTTAATGTACTTGTAACTTGATTACATGACTTATGCGTATAGGAATATGTTTTCCCATACTTACAAACATTTTATGAATTACATGTAACCTGTCAATCTACCTAAAAAGCATAGAAAAAGTGTTCTAAACACTTAGAATATTTACATCAAAGAGTATTTACGTAAGCTTCAAACTTCCGTAAAGACTCATGAATAACATAAAGGTCTGGGGATCCTGTATGCTAAGCAACTGCAATTGCCTTCCGCAAAATGTGAGACTTTGTGTACCGAGTTGCTTGTTTCTGTAATTGATTCAAAGATAACTTGCATTCCATGAACCAATCCAATGTAGCCGGACCAAAGTCATCAGTATCTGAATGTGAGCGCACTATCTCCGAAAACCTTGTCACTATGATCTCCCCATCAATCTACTCATTATGCCCAGAAGAAACATCACATGAAATCTTTTCAAATTCTTTCAACATATGAAGCTCTTGTTCCTCCCATGATCTTAGAACATCTTGTAAGTCTGTGGTCAATTTACTTAACACTTTTTCCTTGTTAACCATGAGATCAAGAGATTCAAAATATGAATCAACAGAAGAGATGACTTCCAACTGACACAATTTCTCAAGATTGAAGTCCTATCAAGTCTTCCAGACATTAAGATCATCTCCTAAAATCTGCAACTATTGCTGGAAGGATGAGATATGCTCTCTGATTTCTCTGGCAGTGATATGAATATGCCTCAAGACTTCAAGTGAATCTTTAATCACTTGCGCACCCTGCGTCTCTATCTGTGCTGACCATTCATCTATTGCCTTGGCCTTCTAGTGACGCCTGTCATAGTCTTCAGGATGCGAGACTAAAATCAGAGCAACATTCTGGGAGTTATTCATCATGCTAATAACTTCCAAAAAGCGTGCATTTTCTTCTTTCAATTTATTTTTCCTCTCCCAAAGTTGATCATTCTTTTGAGAGAGCTGTAAGACAACGTCTTGAGCATCCTGCTGACAACTCAAACGTGTCTGTTTCCCCAATTCTACTCTTGTGATCCTGAAATTAGAAAGCTGCACACTATTTGTAATTTCATCAACCAAAGGTTCAGCAATCTCAGCATATTTGGAATTGTCCTCCACCATAATTCTTGAGACTGTCTTTGCCTTCTTGTTCTTGGGAGCTTTTGGCTTAGAAGCATGCTTGAAATCAAATCCCTCCAAAGGAATCTCTTCCTTCTTTCTTTTCTGTGTTATGATAGTGATCCAAGGAGGTAAAGAGAAAGAAGAGGAAGTTACTTTTGTAGATGTAATAGTTAAAGTAGTGACTAGATCTACATGTGCAATCGTGGCAACAAGAGGGAGAGCCTCTGTCATGACAGCCATAGGTGTAGGACTACCATGAGTAACCTCTGATATGAAATGATCTACTTGTGCCAAAGTAGTATCCAATACCACCGCTGAAGAGGTAACCATGGATGGGATAGTCATAGAGTATGCATCAAACACACTCTCAAAACTGTGGTAGGACTCCTCCTGTACAACAATAGGAGCAGCTGATGAAACAGGTAAAGCGGGTGTGACCAGAACCGAATCGATGGGAGGTGTGAGCCCCGTAGTGAATTCATCTGCAGCAGTGCCCATAGGTGAATCAGGAGATTCATCCGATGCTGGCGCAGAACCAAGAACAGTGGTGGTAGCTGAATCAGCTTCAGGAGGAGGTACATCTAGAGGAGGCGCATCTGGTGAGGACACCTTAGGTGAGTTAGGCATCTCATCATCGCTGGATTCAACTTGAATCCTCTCAGACTCTATACCTTTAATCTCAAGAACTCTCCCGCTATCTTTACCCCCCTTAATGGTGAGCTTTGGAAGAGTGGGTACAATAGGAACAACAAGATCTACTACAGAAGATGAAGCACCATCTTTGGTTCTTCCCTTAATCTCTGAGCGGTTGCCAATTGGGCCACCATGATCAAAATCTTTGCCAGCTTTTACCTTAATGCTCCTTAGGCCCCTTCACTTTAACCAGATATTAGTATTTGCAAGAATGGATTGAAAGTGATCCCAGATGGAAACAGTCTCCTTACTAGACCAAGAAGGAGATGTGATGGGTAAGTCTTCAACATGGTTACAAGTGTAATCTCGATCAAGGATGTTATCATCATCCTCAACACTTGGTAGAATATCAACAAGATTAAAGTCTACAATCTGCTTGAGGGATAGATGCTGATAATCCATCTTTCTTATGTTCGTCTCAGTACGGAGATCTATCACGATGTCCTCCAATCTGTAGACATGTACAAACTGTCTCCTCATTTTATCATTAAGTCCCTGCCAGTCAAAGTGACTTCTCACCATGAACTTCTTCAGAGTAATGCGTTGAAGCTCATATTCCATGTTCGTGGCCTTAGGAACTGTATCAATAGAGTACTCACCGATCTTCAAAGGATTTCGAGAGGAAATCCCCACACCAGGTCTATGTAATGCATTCTGATGCATTTGAACGGACATAAGTTGCCGGGCCAGCTCCATGAGAATAATCTTTTCCGTGGGATACCTCAGTAATGTATGTGGCTCACCTTTGAAATAACCCACCCTCATGTATGTGAAGCTAGGAAACTAGAGGAAGAGGCAGCTGTACTCATTAACCTTGACCCATGCTTCATCTGACACCCATCGGTTTGGAAGACTCTTATCGAACATGCACATGAAATGCCCAAAGAAGGCATCCTGTACCCTATGGTAATGCAAGTGGCTTGCCTTCAAGACAAGCTGAGGATAGTACTCCCAAACTGGAACCAATGATCTATCTCCCTTTGTAGATAATTTGAAAAAATACCCGAGAGATGCAGCAATGTAAATCAGGTAGGAATTCATGTAGAATGTACAAGTGTCAACAACTTGGGCAAGTTGTTCACACAGCATATCACCGATCATTTCCCCCCAGAAAATCTTCTTCTTTGATCGAATAATGAGGGAAATATATTTATACATCCAGGGCTCGAAGGTGTTTGAAGTCTTCAACCCTGCCAAGTGAGTGAACAAAGTGATGAGATCGATGATTTCTTCTTTGAAGTCAGTGCGCCGTATCCCTTTTGGCCATCTGGCAATACTCGGTCTCTTATGCAGCAGCTAGTTCTCATTTATGAATTTGGTACATGAGGGAGTATCTTCATTCCATCTGTCTAGAGCCTTCTGCTTTGTGATGTTGATAGTAACAGGGCTCACAGGTACTTTGAATATTCTTTCCACCGTTTCTGGATCTAGACTGATGATGGTCTTACTGTCTTGATCCTTAATAGTTTTGGAGGTGGGATCAAAATTCCTTGCACATGCGAACACGAACTCCGATTCTAAGGCAACCAATGGGAATGTAGAAACAAGATGTATACTGCTGTGTTTGATGGAGAGCATATCCTCTGTAGCTACAACATCTACCCTTTGAAGAAAATCTTCAAAGTTCATATGAGAAACGTCCATGTCTCTCACCTCATCACAATAAGAAATCATCTGTGAAGGTGGGATGGAGTTATGATAAGAATCATATTGATACTTCATTTTTTTCTTTTCCTTCTCTTTCGGTGGTATGATCCTTTTAGACATAACAACTTCCTGTGAATGAAAAACTGTAACATAGAAATCCCATAACGTGAGAACATCCTCTTGAGAAGGATTCATTAGCAAATGACAAGAAGAGAAAGGAGATGACTGATTTTGGGAAAAATGAATGGTTTTTGGGTGAAGGAAAACTCCAAAATGGGTTTTTCAAGGATGATTACATATGTGGACAACATGAAATGTGAAGTGAAAGGATAATGGATGATATGAAAGGATAGTATTTTATAATGGAAAGTCAATTTTGTCATCATTATGAGTTTGACGTCATATGATGACAATAGGGACAATAATTTGATGCAAGTGGGAATAGGAAAATAGCACAAAAGGAACTTGCATTTGTCTTTTTCTTTCATAGGACGAGGTTTTTAATCCCGACTGCATGTACAAGAAAGATGAAGTTCTTGCACATGCATCTTTGGAAAATTGATGAAACTTTTCTACCAACATGAGTTTGAAGTCAAGTGGTAGCAAGATAAAGTCCAATGGAAGTGGGTTTTTATGGAATGGGGACACATGGCTTGGATGAGACAAAAAGAAGTGGACCCATCTTCTTTTTAGACATAATATAATTAAGAACAGGGTTTTAAATCCTGACTGCATGTACAAGAAAGATGAAGTCTTTGCACATGCATCTTTGAAATGAGGAAGAACAAAACACATTAATGCAAGATTGGAAATGAAAGACAATGAAAAATAAAACAAGAAAATTTACCTCACTCCTTCACAAGACAAAGGAAGAAAATTTCTTTGCAATCTTTGGGAAAATCTGGAAAAGATCATGAAGATTCTCACAACATAGAAATGCTGGAAAAGAGTCTTTAAATAGAGCTCAATCCATGACCTATTCTTCCAAAAGATAAACATAAATTGACAAGTGTTGAGACAATGAGCAAATTAATGCCAAATAATAGCAAAAAGTTTGAAAAATTCAACACATGCAAAGGCTTCCAAAAACAGCGTCTAGGGCTGGAAATGCTTGCAAAAATCAGTCATTGAAACTTTGGAAGTAAATCACTCACCTTAAAAATCTTAGAGAATGAAAACTTGAATCCCGTTTTTGATAAAAAGGCTCAAAAGAATGACTGAAAACTCTTGAAATTGGAGTGCAATGATGAGAATAATCCTTCGTTAGTGCTGTAGCATAAAAAACCCTTTCATTTCATGCTCATACATTCTGATTTGAATGTGTTTTGAGCTCCAAAATTGCCGCCTAATGCTTGTATACGGGTTTCAGCAAAAGGAAAGCATGTGCGGTTATAAGAAAATTCGCCACCATGCTCTATGACACTTTTTAAGAGGCAACTTTAAAACATATGCTATCACATGAAAAATCGCCACCACTTAGCATTTAAAAATGGCTTTTTAAAAGGTCATAACACATGTATTCGTAAATACATGTTCTGGCATTTAAAATCGCCACTTAGCACAAGAGAAAGTAGTAACGGGTTTTTAAAAACATATAACATATTACATATGTTATATGTTATGTGCAATGGAAGATAAAATCACCACTCAACATGCACTAGGGAAATACAAATGGGTTTTGATAAGCCTTCAACACATTACATATATGTTATGTAATATGTAATGAAGAGAAAAATTGCCACCATGTACAAGGAAAAACACTAACGCGTTTTGGCAAGCTATCAACACATTACATATATGTTATATGCAATATGTAATGAGGTTCAAAATCGCCACCATGCACTAGTGTGATTTGAAATGAACTTTTAAAAACCAAAAACACATGTCATCTCATCAAAAATCGCCACTTAACACATGGATTTTTAAAATAACGATTTTAAAAGATAAAGAACATATGTTAGAAGGTTTAAAAACTCCACCAAGTAAATCATTTTGATCAAAACATAAAGACATGCTTTTGAGATGCAAAAGCACATATGTTTTTAAAGGTTCACATGTGTAAATGGATTTAAATTCTCCACTTATCATAATCAAATTTCATTTAGAATATGTATTTGCAAATGAGAACCCCACTGATTTACTGATAAGGAATTAATAATGGATTTAAAATGAATTAATGCATGGGATATATGCATCTGATAATGAAAAATCCACCTTGCACTTTAAAAATCTCATGAGAATTAAAATTAAAATTGAATACTATAGTCTTAATGAAGTAATAAATAAAAATAGACTTTTAAAGCCTAATTTTATTAAAACTTTAAAAACTATAATAAGATCAACTCAGAATGAGTTGAAATTTTAAAATGGATGATAAAATCCAATTTAGAATTCAAAAATAATTTTAATTCGTGCAATCGACATCAAAAAGTCCACTTTTCAAGGGATTTAATAAAATATGCAGTCGCCTTGAAAAACCCCACTTTTAACCTCATAACTTGAGCTAGAGAGCTCCGATTAAGGTCTAAGTCGGCTCGAAATGAGCGAAATTTAAAGGAGCATCTTCGCAAGGGTAAAACAAAACCGAAAACTATTTACAAGAAAGGAAAAAATAAAGAAAACCGTGAAGATGGCCAAAAATTAAGTGCTTGCGATCGGAGAAGATAAACTCTTTTCAACAAGCGTTCAAGAAATAACTTGACGACAATCTTCTAAAAAGAATGTACAATAAACGACACCTAGAAGACAATTCAGGGATTACAAATCTCTTTCAAGATACGTTTATTCATACATTAAAACCTAGAGAGTACACCTACGAATTCATGAGAAAAATTGAGTAGGGTTGTCTCAATTTTGTGATGTCAAAATTGAGGCCAACACTTTGCATGGCATTCATGATGGATGAATTGGTTCCTTATATTGTCTATACCTAAATGTACTAATAGGATGAATGATGGAGCCTCATAATAGTATTTGGTATTTTTTCTAAGTCAAAACCAAAATCAATTTGCAATGTTTCACATTGGCCCTTTCAAAAAGGTTACAAAATGAACAAGTTTGATTAATAACATCTTACACATGGAGTTGAATTAGATAAAATAATTTTGCAAGCATACTCATTGTATATGAATGAACATATGTGCCAAGTGGTGAATTACTAGGGTTTGATTTGATATTTTTTCAAGAAGCATTCTTGGCAGGGTTTGCATGTGTTTGGATATGTTAGGATGCAAGGTGAATAAAATGCTTTGGTAGATATTATTACAAAATGTGGAAGTCAGCCAATGTATTGAGTGTGATTATTTTGTCTAGAAGTGAGTAAATGGATGAAATTGCTACAGATAAAAAGGGGGTGAAAATATGTTTACATGATATTATAAAAGATCAAAATTTAGAGCATATGAGATATAATGATGTTGAAAACCATTTTGACATTGATGAGTATTAACATACCAAAAATGGACTCATCATTTTACCAAGAAAATAAAACTAAAAGGTTATGGATATCTTTGTTCAGTAAATGGTTTTTCACTTAGCAGTGAGATCTTTTTCACCAAATACAATGAAGGTGAAAATAGTGAAATGATGTAGTGAGGTGATTTCACTTTGGACTAAAATAGAGTTTGTTCAAATTGAAGCAAATGAAATTAAATGAGAAGATTCTACAAAATTATTAACTGAGTGAAGATATAATTGCTGGTGAGAATTATTGTACAGATTGTGAATTTTTTTTCACAATAAGACAAAGAAAGTGAATTTAAGGTTAAAGTGTATGTGTGCTCACTTGGCAGATGACAATCAGTTGTTAAAATGTGTTCATTTTTATGGAAAAGAACTCACGGGAAAAAAAGAAGGGTCAAGCACAATTGTCTTTTGATTTTTGAAATCAATGGAGAAAATATTTTTGTGTAAAAGCATATTCACGTAAGAAAACATTTGCACAATTGGAGATGTATTGTTAGTGGGAATGCATAATCAATGAGTTGTTCAAGATGCAAAACAAAGAATCAAATATTTCAGTTGTAACCAAAAGGGGAAAATGTGATAAGATATTTTCCAAGGGGGGACAAATGGCAAAATACAGTTCAGGGGAACATAGACTAGATACCTTTAGTTTGAGAGAAAGATAATGACTCAACAGTTCATATTATGAAGGATAGAGGACATATGTAAGCTTCAAGTGAAATTTGGAGTTCTTTTCCTTTCCTGTATATTATTTTCTTTCTCCTTTGTAAAGGGTTTTGAATTTTGTTCTCTAGAAGAGAACTCCTTGTACAATATAGTCTTAGTGCAGTAGGAAGATATTTTCAACTTTTAGATGTATTTTATTTTCAAATAGTTTCTTCATTAATGCTGGCATATTTTAGTGTTTATTGTAACTGTCTCTAGCATGTATGAACATTGTCTTATGGAGTAAATTATCAAGGAGAACTTTCACCATTTCTATAGTCTGTTTGCAGTGTTTGTCATTGTTCATTGCTTCTCTTAAAGTAGGAGATTAAATATGCATTCAACATATAATTGGGACGATGTTGTGTACATGAGGGATTAACAAGTATGGTTGTAATGAAACAAATATTGAGGATATCAGTGTAAGATACTGAATATCAAGAACTCACTAATGGAGTGTTTAGTTTATTTGTCTATTGCATTTGTTTGTTGTGGGTTGACTCTATTGCCCTGAGAGGGCACTAGCCTTGGGTTTTGTTTGCAAGTTTTTATAATCAATAATCTTAAATCAAAATCTATTTCCCTTTCATGTCATTAGAAGTAGTAGTGTAATTTTGGTTCTTAGTGAGATATAAAGTGTATATGGGATTGTATTTGAAGGTGGTAATATGTTGAACACCCATGATTTTCAAGTCTGAGAACTATCCACATGTGTTGGTTTGTAGTATGTCAATTAGTATGAGTTTATCATTTGTGTAGACCTAGAGGTAGGTACACCCACCTTGGTTATGTGGAGCTCGAAGAGAAGAAGGCTTGCATGCCTTGTGAATGTTGGATTTTCTTGTCCTCAATTTGTAGACGATGCAACGTTTGTGAGTTAGGTGAAGGTCCCTAAGTCTAAGTCCCATAGTCTCTTTTAGGACTGAGGGTAGTAAGAAAAAAGAACCAACATAACATACAATAATAATAATTTCAATATAACGATAAATAATTCCAACATATTATTAACACAAAATTTTCATCATTAATCATGAAACTAAATACTCTAACTCCCATTTTAATCACTACATTTATTATTTTTAAATATATCCAATCATCTCTAAAACTTATTTGAAATTAATTTTGTGATTATTAATTATATTTATTTAATTATTAAAAGTTTACTCACATCATCTAAAGTGAAAAAAACAAGTTAATTTTTTTTTAAAAAAATGGATAAATAAGATTTGTTGTTTTTGCTTATCACGATAGACAAAATGACACTACATCATAAAACATAAGATATATAAAGACATTTAGTACACATATATACTAAAAATTATGACTTTAACAACTTGTTATGACAAAACCAACAACCTAGCCCATCAAAATCCATAACAAAAGAAGGAAGATCAATAAAAAGAATTAATAAACAAGAAGAAATTGTGGGCTATTTTGTTTGTGATTTCAGTTCTAATTGTTGAGATCACATATCTTTACAATCTAGTGAACATCAACAAAAACTTCCATTTCGTTTACATAATACTTTTAGATATCATTGGGGAGTTGGAATTATCTCTCTCATAAGTTTGGCATCACCCAAACTTCCATTAAAAAGTTCGTTTAGTAACATTGCAGTTGCCGCCGACTTTTTGAAATCATGGGCGATCTCTTGGCCGTGAGAGGGAGGAGGGCGAAGTGCAAATTCCTGTATTTGTTTCTACTGTTGTTATTACTGGCATGTTATGTCCCCTCTATCATCTCACGCGCAGTGTAAGATCCTGCATCTTGTTCTTCATCTTATTTCTCTGTTTTGGGGTTATCTCTTCTTTTCAACTAAGCTATTCCCCGCCTCAAAATTTTGCTCCCCTATGACGGCATAATACCCTTGAATTTCTCCAAATGATTTCTTTGTGGATATTTCTCTGCTACTCAATGCATTAAGAACAGCATATGCATCTTAATTCAGAATGGTATGGCTACTTTGAGAATCCTGTTATCTCACACGCCCATATGCTTTACCAGCATCTGTTTAACATGTATCGACATGTATGGGTTAACAAATGCTCTGGTACATAAATTGCATCTAAGCTAGCTTGGAAGCATCTTGGTATCTGTTGTAAATAAATGGCATGAATAATGAATACCAGCAGCTGTGGTCATATGGAGGGGTTTCTTGATATATTTCATTACAATTTTCAGGAATTTTCATCAGTAAATGGTTTTATAGATTTTGTAATGGTGAAGAAGTTAAATCTTAAGATCCAAAATTTCTGATGGTTTCATACTTATTTCTTAACAAGCAAGAATATTACATTTAGCTAAATCTAAAAAATATTGACAAGAATTAAAAAATCTAAAAATGAATAACATGCCATTTAAAATTTTATAAATGAATAACATAATGAGTGAGAGAAATCATCAGCCATCTTTAAAATCTAAAATCTAAGAAATAAGAGTTCTTATATTCTTACTGAATTTGATTTATCTTGTAACACATTTTTCCCTTCTAAAGAGACCAGCTGTTCAACAAAATAATTTTTGTAACAGTTCCATTGGATCTCTTCCTTAAATTGTCTTCTTGCCCCGGCGAATCTCATTTGCTGTTATGGGCTTCTCTCGATGCAAATGAAGTTTTTTCGGACGGTCGTAATTCCTTTTGTTCCCTTTGAAACATTTTGGAAACCAACTGTTTGGGGTTTTAGTTCGGTTTTTTTCTTTTTTCTGAATACTCCACCAGAAGTGCATTCGCCTAATGCAATGTTAACACACGGAACTCAACGTGATTAGACTTGGTCACTTCTTTTAACAGATAGAGTATTGTTGCAGGTTGGTCATGCTCTAGGTTGACTTTTTAATCCATTTTTTGGCTGCTTACACATGTTGGGTGCTTGTTTCCCATTAAACTGGGTGAACATATGAGAAACAAGTAGATTCTGGAAGGATATTTTGCTTAAAATAAATTGTAAGAAAGACGAATTAAATGTCTTTTTGTAATTTTCTTTTTGCAAAGAACAGAAGTCTCTTGAATTAGCAGTAAGCTTAAAATAACTTATGAAATATTATAGCATCAGATATTTCTTTGGGGATTTCCGACAATTGTCCTGAAACATGGAGGATTGCAAGAAGCAGTCATTGCCTTTTTTGTAGGAAAAAAAAGGTTGTTCAGCATGTTGATTATATTACAAGAACATTTATCTTCTTAATAATAAGAGACATAACTCCTATTCTTGCTAGTTCGGGTTCCTTGTTGTGTCTAATTTACCATTTAAAAAAAAAACATGGACTGTACAATCAGTAACTTGGCTCCAATTTATTAAAAACTTACTTTGTCCTTCCTGGAGGACAAGGATTAATGGGCGAGTAAGCTAAATTCGATTCCTATTAACATTCTCATATCAAAACCTTTCGAGCATGCACCTTTTTAGTACTGCCACTTGCACTACTAGAGGAAGTAAATGAGATTACAGGTTGGAGATTTTGATTGAGGACATATAAGCATCATTCTAATATTTACTTTGAGTGATCAAAGCTATTTCCTTGTGCATAAAGTTGAAAATTGTACTTGTTATGGCTAAATGTAGGCACATTAATTGGACTCGTTTATGTATATGCATAGAAATGCCTTGAGGGACATCAAGGAGGTTGACTTAATTGAATCACCAGTTTGTATGTATCTTCAGATGTTTGTTTGAAACAATTAATGTTGAAGTCAATTTTTTTTTTTTTCTGCGTTAAGGTTAGATGTAGATAAATTGAATTTAATCTCTTTTAAACGTTATAACTTATAATGACTATGTAACTATAATGTTGGTAGATGACTACATTTAAAATGACTGAGATTCCAAGAACTCGCACGGAATTATATTTGCTAGTTGATAGAGGTATTCAGTAAGCCGAGTAAGTAGATTTATAAGCTCCCAAAAAGATTCCAAGTGGATGTTAAATAACATTGAGCAATCTCCTAATATTGAGATCCCTTGTAAGACCTCTTTGACATGAGCATGAGGCAAGGCCTTATTGACATTACGATAAGACCTCATAAAATATTTGAGGTTATGTTAAAACCATTGTGCAGTTGGTTTGTGTATACTCTATAAGCTATTATGAGAAGTATGTTGGCGAGATTGGATATTGTGATGGATGATAATTATTGCCTTTGCATTTATGTTGATTTTCAGACCATGGTATGCAGATTCTGTTAGAATTAGGTAGCATAAACTGACAAGTAACGTAAAGATTACACAAGCTCTAGCATGTCCTCTTAAGGTTCACTGAAGTACTTTAATTGCTCTTGTAATTTCCCCAAATTAGGAGAACCCAAGTTTTGACCTAGATTATAGTTCTATATAAAAGCAAGTAGGGTTTTTAGAGTACCTCTTTTGCTTTGATTGAGATCCTGCAAGCAACTTAGGAAACATTATAATCATAATTCAGAATTACACATTCTTGGGTTAGAAATAAACATATATCAGATTAATAGATTGCTTGAATCAGATATTAAGATGTCTCAACCATAGAAGTAACAAGGTAGGGTGATATGATGAGGTGCCCAAGAGACCCCTACCCTAGGCCCAAGAGTGGATATACCATCCTTCCTAGCCTCATGTGGCCCTTTCCATACAATGAGGTGGCGTACCTAGTGTGGTGTCCTATTGCCATTCTCCTCATCCTTGTTACTTCTACCTCACCTACATTGGTTGAGCATCCATATGCATGGGTTCACCATGATAGAGGTCATGAGGATCAGTCACGGTAGGATACCCAGGAAGTCCCTCCTTCCTAAGCCCAAAGGCAGTCCCCCTTTCCCCCCTTTGGCCTCATGGGACTCCTTAGTCACATAGCATGGGGTGTCGTGCTTAGAAGGTGACCTCGTCACCATTTTCCCTCCTGTGACTACCTCATTTCCCCTACCATGGCTAATTACAGCAGACAGAAAACATACACGGTAAACTCTATATTACAACATTCATGATTTAGCCGATGAAATGCATATTAGTCCACAGATGCAGATGTTTAAATTCTATATGTATATCTATATGTAAGCTGTCACATACTACTATTATATTCCTGAATCAGTAATGCAATATAGATAAAATCAGTTATGAAGATTATCTGTACACATGTCTGTATATGCATCTATGAATAGCATCATAATTCCGGGCTACATATTCAATGCAATAGAAACAGTCATAAACAGATTTCTTATGTAAGACATTGCCACACAATGCTCATATCCAGATTGCAGAACTGAACTATAATCTGTTCTTAATCCTTTTGTCTTTTCTTCCTTGTGATGATGCTCCCAATTGATGATGTTTGAATTGATATTGAATGTCTTCTTATATCCAGTGAGTAGATAGGAGGCCATCAAGAAACATGTCTATTGTCTCTTTTTAAAACCTCTTACTTAAATCACATCTCTTCTTAATTAAATGGATTAGTAAAAGACTGCCGCTAAATATGAATGGTCTCCACTATATTATTTAAGTAACGTGCCTTTCCAAGACAGCGATATTCTACATTTATCCCATAACCCCAGACTGCCACAGAGATCTTCTAGCACCATTCATTACAGTGACATACTTTTTTTCCTATTTCTATGAGTTGGCAGTAGTTGATTTAGAAACTCGATCCGCTTGATTGCTACACACTCAAAAATTCCCGATAGCTGACATGAGATCGTAATATGCCTTTGCCACATCATTTTTCTCTTTATCGGATCTATGTGTTTGATCTGCATTAGACTCACCTCTTTGACAGATTCATATTTATGTACAGGTCTGAATAACAGTTCTGGAGTGCTCGATCCTTCTCTCAACGAACACTGCTCTGTTTACTTTGAGACTCCATTAACACTTCTATCAATAATATGCAATATTCATTCAAAGCAGAACCAAAGCATAAGGCGGCAGACATATGAAGTGCTTAGAGATATCAAAACCAAAAATTTGTTCCCCCACCTGTATCCAAATACTAATCCGCTGACTATGTAAATTAAAGCAATATTAATTATCAGCGGACACAACCTTTTCTTCAGATATAATAATATATCAAAACTTTGTGAAACCCGATTAAGCATTTGATGACTCCCCTGCCTCCCCCTGCCCCCAAATCATTCTGCCAAAGATATTCTTATTTTTGCTTCAGAACCAAATATCGTTGCATCAAACATTAATATTTAATTCAATGAAGACAAATGCCCCCAATAAAAGTATATTCAGCTGCCACAAATAATCCATACTGGATTAAAGGATTATTCGCTAGGCAATAATCGCAAGTATTATTATCTAATTTGATGAGAGGGAATGCTGCCACCAATCTTTAGAGAAAATATTCAGATCAACCCAATAATATTTAATTTGAAGACATTATCTCACAATTACAGTTTTGTCTCTCTGGAGACTTCACAAAATTGGAGTATTTGGTTGCCATGATGTGAAAAGGATGGGGACATCACATGAAGTCCTCCACATCTTCTTACTCCTTTAGAATACCTCTGTACTTAGTAGCCATTCACTTCTTAGGTTCATTATTTTCAGGAAAACATGAATTCTTAGGAGTAAGACAATTTTCTGATGCTTGCATAGGTGTTTCATGTTTGGGACATGACAGCTTAAACACTCTTGAGCGAGATTCCTGAACACCATTCCCTTCTCAAAGACTGCAATAGGTATCCTTGGGAAGAAATTTGGTGAAGATGTTTGGCAGTAGAGAGGATGCAACATGATAGAAATTGACCTTTTCTGCTTGAGCACACTGCTTCACAAAGTGTATATGAATTTCAATTTGTTTTGTGTACAGATGATTAATAGGATTACCAATCATCTGAATGGCACTCATATTATGATTTTGAATGATATTATGATTCTATTTAGGAAATCTGATGAAGAAGAGTCCACAATAACGAGTTTAGACATTGCTTCATTTGAACTGTGATCTATTTTTGTTGTGAAGAGAAATACTGATTGTTGGTTCTTTGTCTTCTTGCAAATAGGGGTTGGTGTGAAAATAATGTAACTTGACACACCCTTTTAATTATCCAAATCTTTGTTAGATTTGTGTTGTATAAGAGTACATTATCAGTTGGTAGTTGACCAAATTGTCTGCCCATTAACTATTCAGCAATTGAATTGATCTGATTTTTCTGTGGCTTTATAAGAAGCTAAAATACACCCAATCCATTTTTTTGCTGCCCATGCTTCTATTACCCACGTCTTTACTTTCCTTTAGACAAATTTTCATCTTCAATCTGTCCTATTATTTAAGGGATCAGCATCCATTCATTATAGATTGAGCCAGTTTACTTATCTTTCATAGCCTATTGTTGTCTGGCCTGCACGTAGAACACTGCCATACAGCTGGAATTGACCTGGAATTGGAAAACGGAATTGGTGAATTGGTATAGGCCAATTCTAATTTTGGTCCAAAATGAGCATTCTGCAATTCCACCTCAGAACCTGGAATTAGAATTGAGGCATGGAATTGGAATTGAGAATTCAATTTTGAGAAGGGAAACCAATTCCCGTTTTCCAATTCCAGGTCAATTCCAGCAACCAAACGGGTATATATTATTATCTTGTTTACCTAAGTGCCATTTTGCAGCGATCTTTCATATTAATTTGATGTAAATCCATACAAATGTAAATATTATTTTAAAGACCTTAAATGTGTGGTGTGGTCATCTAGCTTGAAAGTATTGAAAGACTGAAAATTGGGAACACAAATAGCAAAACATTTGATGACTTGTAACATTATTTGAAGTAATTTAATTTTTCTTTAGTCTGGTTTGATCCTTTTTCAATTGTTTATTATTAAGAAGGATGGTTAGATTCAAGCAGAGACGGTCCATTGTATAGTATCTAGGTGTTAGTATTGACATGGAAATTAATAAATTGAATACAGGGTAGAGGGTGATCGATATTCAAAATCCTGCAAGAATACAATCCAAGGAAGACACTTGTTGGCGGACGATCAAGGTATTCTAAGTTTAATCAATTGTTATCAAGTCATTGTTAACTCATGGGAATCATTGACTGGATGACATGCAATAAGGTTACTAAATTGAATGTTCAGTTCTGAAATTCTTCATGCATTTGTGAAGTATAAAGTATCTATTTACCTTGTTCCACAATAATTTTGGCTCTTAGTGTACCCAGTTTTTAATATATTATCAATCATTCAAAATTGCTGACAGGATTATCAAATTGAATACATATGCTTTTCGGCAGTAGGCTTCAATTTATGCATGCATTTCTTAAATTATTTTTCTTCTAGAATAAAGGAATCTATGTACTATTTCTCTAAGAGTGAGGCATCGCTGTTAGTTGAATCAATAGGGAACATTTGTCGATATGGTTTGCAAAATTTGATTTGTATGTGAATCACTTTACTTTCACATTGTAGAACATATACTTAGTGCCAAGGGTTATATTTTCCAAATTGAACTTGATGGTTTGTGGTTTGATTTGTATTTTTTTAGTTATGCAAGATGCTCAAAATGAATTAACAGCAATGAATGGTATCCTAGGGAAGCAGTCTACTTTTCCAATATTTAAAATCTCGTAATTCTTCTAAAGTTTGTGAGATCCCCAACTAATTGCTGTCCTTAAATTTTCAGATTTGTATCATAGGCATTCCGTCAAACAGTTGGTATGCAAGGTCTGATCTGAAATTTCTAAGTTTTTGTCTCAAAGACACATTACCGAACACAAATTCTTTGCATAGGAATTCTGTCAAACACTTGCAAGGTACTCGGAATCTGGTATTTGACTAAACTTCACCAAAATAACCCAGTTTTATGCATCAACATTTTAACAAGCACTTGGTAGACATACCATTCTGAAATGATCACCTAAATTTCTGCGATAGTACTTCGGTACTTGTATTGATAAATTTGCTGTTACAGACCTAGAAAGAAAGCTAAGACATCATAAATATGCTATTATTTCATACACCTTTTATTTCTAGAAAATTTGCAAACATTGGGAAAGAATCAGATTTCAAATGCTAATTCAGATTGACATGATGATGATAATCTTTTATCATTGATTCTCAGCTGATTAAAAACTGATTCCATTACATACCCGGAATGATGCATAGCTCCAGGGCAATAAGTTGAAGAATGTAGGAGACCATATGATAATGAAACAAACCAAATCAGCTCCAACAAATCTGAAATACCTGCTGTCAACACTGTTCATGCACTATAGCAACACTGTTCACATCACTGTAGTGACACTATTGACGACACTATTCATGCCACCTTCAATTTGCATCATAGCTTCTTATTTGAACCAAAACTTCCACTATTAAGTTCAATAGCAAACTTTGAAGATGAGTTCACCTCTCATGGAAAGTTGAGGTTTCGTCCAACCTTCAAATTCCAAGGGGTTTCATCCTTGGAAAACCAGTCACCGAATCCCAGCAACAATGGAGAAATAACTTCAATATTATTATCACATAACATATCCCAAATGAGAGAATGGCCTCGTTTATATAGCCTCTTAAGTTGGTGGATTCACTTACTTTTAGCAATGTGGGATAAAAGTCACTTTAATTTTATAACGTCATTTTAAAACATAAAGTAACTTTAGCTTTATTAACCCATTAAATAATATTTTATTTTTTCTCTATTTCTTCCTGAATAAAGCCGTGACTGGAAAAGCATCCCTTTTTAATAAACTATTAGCCTATCGGGATGTGAAAATAGGCTAATCAAACTCTTGGGAAATTACTGAGAAGAAGGGGACATTATAGTCCTCCCTTCCTAGGATTGCTTGCTCTCAAGCAATTGCAAAGTTTGATGCTCTCAAATGTCTTCACCCTCCCAAGTTGCATCCTCAACTGGCGAATTCCTCCACCGCACCAAATATTCTCTGATCACTTTGTTTCTTAGTTTCTTCTCTCTCACCTCCAATATCTCTACAGGTTCCAAAATCAGTTTCCTTTCTTCATCCAAGGGCGGTAGACCAAGAGTAGGCACAAAATGCTGTCCAATAACCTTCTTGAGGCATGATACATGAAAAACATCATGAATTTGACTATCCGGTGGCAACTCAAATTCATAAGCCACTTCTCCAATTCTCCTCACTATCTTGTATGGGCCATAAAACTTGGGTTTAAGCCTTTCCGCACCATTCTTCTTCAATGAAAACTGTCGGTACAGTTGAAGGCGTAGAAAAACCATATCTCCAACCTCATAAGTCCTCTCTGTCTTGTGGTGATCAACATACATCTTTTGCTAGTTTTGTGCATGCTGGATATTATCCCTGAGAGTCCTAAGAATATCTTAATGATCTTGTAACCAATCTTTGGCTTGGGGAGCCTTGCTATCATCAAAAGCCAAATCAATGAAAGACAAACTGTAAAGAGCCCTGCTGGCTCTATGCTGAAGACTTGTTTTTTTTAAAAATTGTTTTGCAATTTTTTGTTTTTTGAACATATATACATTTTTTTTTGTAATTCTTCAATATATGAATTAATATCAAATAACAAATTACTTTAATTTCAAATGCTCACCAAATTATTTAATTCAAATGCTTGTAAATATTCATGAAGCAATACACACATTTTCCTATGTAAATGAGGCACCTTGAATGAAATCGCCTCCTCCAAGAATACCAGACGCAGCCTCTCTAGAATGGAACGCAACCATTGTAAATAAACTGCAGCCACTATAAGGTGAATCACAGCCACAAAGGGGCGGCCTCCCTTAGTATTGGAGATGGCTGCCCTTATGAATGAGATTGCTGACAACTTCAGGAATATACGCAGCCCATAAAGGTTGCTACGATTTGCATATGAAAGTTCAGCTCTTTCGATCAAACCCCCAATCTGATCCAATTGCAAATAAGAGCAATTTGAATACAATTCATTGGCAATTCCAAACCAATTCAAAGTTGTGAAACTCAAGAAGAAATTCACAGCTCTTCATACTTCTCCAAACCCTTGTTGTCTTCTCCCAATTTCGATTTTATCAAAGATGCATAATAGAATGAGGTTCGAATTCTCATAAGGTTGTATATATAATATTTTTTCCATAGCTTCTTAATGACACTTTTCACTTAAAAACCACTTGCTTTATGGTTGCACATTTGAAATATAATAAACTATTATATTTCCCTTCACTTTAATGCTGAAAATGACCCTTTCATTAAAATAATGCTATTCTGACACATAGGGTCCCTGTTTTATGAGCTCAAGATTTAAAACTACTCAACCTGGTTCCAACGAGCTATAACACCAAGGTGACCAATAGACAATCCCAATAAAAATAGCAACCTTAGTCAATTTGATTAAATAATAATCAAAATTCACCCATCTTGCGAAAATGACTGAAGAAGCATCAAAATCGAATTTGACAGCACAAGCGTGATCTTGATGATGAAAGGTGATGATTGAACTTGACAGAGTTACTTTCTAAAAATAGACACTCCCTCCAAGAATCTTGGAGCCCAAACCAGAAGCCGAAAATAAAAACTAAGAGCATCATTTAATTCCTCTAATTCATCTGTGCTCATCGAAACCAATTGTTGACTTACTATAAATAGTAAGTCCCTCAAAACAGGCCAAAACCCACATCAGGGCCCTCTAATCACTAGTATTAGACTACAAGGACCCAATGATAGGCTAAATCTAATAATTCAGATTCTAGCTTAGAATGGGGACATTACAATCCTCCCTCCCCAAGATTGCTTGTCCCCAAGCAATCACTAGATACCAATGCAACACAATAGTCCACCTAGATCCCATAGATAGACATGTGTAATGTCCCTGTCATCACCAAACTCCTGTAAAGACAACACCATCACCATCTGTACAAACAACAGAGTCTGTGAAACTGAACTCAATGCTTGAATTGAAGATGCAAAAATAGGAACATCACATGGAAGTAACTCAACTGGTAAACTGGGCTTGCCCCCTGTCTTCGTGCCAACCAAGTTGTCATACTGATCATCGAACTTATACATTGAAGCACTTTGCACCTGGTAGATATCCTGAACATGAGGATCAAATGTAAAGCTGTATGCACTCCCCATTGTGTACACCTCTGTGAACTCCTTATCAAGACATGTCTGGCATCTTGTAAGAACTAACTGACATCCTAGTGTACTGGTAGGATCCTAGACATCATCAACACACTCATCACCTAAGGGGGATCATCATCAAGCTCAAACAACGGATTGTCATAAGACACAGTGACATCCATATCAAACAAGGGATTGTTCACAAAGTGAACTACACCCGACTGTTGATCTTAGCTAGGTAACTGTGAACTGTGGGAGACATGACAGGTAACCTTCTCTATCTGAACGGAATCGCGCCTCTGCAAATCCCTCCTATCCACTGCACAAAAGGACACAGTGCGTAGATTCCCTCAGTGAGACCCTGTAACACATACTCCCTGCCTCGATACTCAAATCTCATCTCCATCAAGTGCAGGCTAAGAAAAAACTCCTCAATCACCTGTAACCATTGCATCCCTAACACCACATTAATCTCTCCCAAATTGATCACATAAAAATCAGACTCCAACTCATAATCACCAAGGAATAAAGAGAGATGATGAATGTGCTTGGTACAGGTAAGGGTGTAGCCATCCGTCACCCTGACTCGAAACCCATCAAACTCCTCTATCTGAAGACCACATAGGCTGACAAAACTCTCGTGTATGAAATTGTGTGTAGCTCCAGTATCCAACATAGCAATGCAGTATTGCCCTTCCACTAATCCCTTCATCTTGGAAGCAGTGGGAAGTGGTACAACAATAGACAACACTATAGGAGATAGTTTGGCATCAGGACCAAACTCTGTAGAGACTCTCTGAGCCTCATCCAAATCTGAACCAGCTGGCTGATGTGAAGATTCAATCTCACTCTCACTAGAGTACACCCACATAGAACGATTTGCCCTTCCCTTAGGCCTCATAGGGCAAGAATGCTCCCTGTCATAAGGCTCTTTGCACCAGTAGCAAAGCTGCCTCCTCCTCAAGTCCTCATGAGTAGCCTCATCATGCTTAACTGTTGATTTCCTTCTGTCATCAACTGGTGGGTGTATCTCATCTGCAAGAGTAGTAATAGGTTTAGGAAGTGATTGCCTCTTCGGAGCTGAAGGCTCCATACTCTTGGCCTTCTTGATGCCCCCCTGCAGAACAGACGGATCAAATGCCTTAAGCCACCCTCAGAGTGGCTCCTGTAACCCCTTTGTAAACAACATAACTAGGTGCTTCTTTGTCACATTAGGAACCATGACAGAGAGTCTCAGAAACTCACTGATGAAAGACTCTAGACAACTTGTCTGCCTAAGCTGAGCAAGATCCTAGAAGTAAGTTTCTGGATCCTTCTGATCAAATCTCTCCACCAACCTATCCAAAAACTCCTGGTAGGAAACAATCTGATCATGGTGCAACGAAACCAACCTATGGTACCGGCAATCATGGGCTATGCCATCCAAGTACAACACAACAAACTGTATAGCATCCTCCTTTGACATAGGACGTAATGATAAGTAGGTATCCAACTTGTGAATCCAAGCTCTAGTTGTCATCCTTCCCACTTCCATCAAAGTGAGTCAAAGTCAATTTGTTGGTTGCCTGTTTCAAGTCATTCTGTCTGAGCTTCTGTCTCATGTCAGGTCCAGGCCTACCTCTAGAATGCTCTCTCTTCTACATCAAGAACCTGTCAAATTTCAAGTTTCTTTTAATTAGGTAAAGCATCCCACTTTGTGTAGTGAGCAACAACATCATCTACAAATGGCGCTGGCTCTGACTCAACACTAGCTACATCTGAATCGGGCCTCAGAAAGGTGGGACATAGAGGCCTATCATGAGTGCCTGTAGGATCAGCTCTATAATCCTGTCTATCCTTAGCTCTAGACCTGTGTGAACTGACTGAAGCACTCCTCGTACCTCTATCTCTAGTACAGTCACTAGGTAATGTAATACATTGTGGAGTGTCAAATAGCTGTTGCAAGACATTTGCAACACGACGCTGTCCTTTTGCCAAATTCTTGAATGCATCTCTAGCCTCTCTATCCACATCATTACCTATATTGTCAACATTCTTGTCACCCGTATGACCAAACTATGGTCCCTGTTCACCGTCTTCCACTGGTGGTGAAGCTCTACCCCTACGGGTATAATGCATCCCTGGAATGAATCTCTCTGCCATACTAAACCCAAATTACCTGTAGGCTGGCAAGACTATTGCTCTGATACCATTGTAAAGAGCCCTGCTGGCTCTATGCTGAAGACTTGTTTTTTTAGAAATTGTTTTGCAATTTTTTGTTTTTTGAACATATATACTTTTTTTTGTAATTTTTCAATATATGAATTAATATCAAACAACAAATTACTTTAATTTCAAATGCTCACCAAATTATATAATTCAAATGCTTGTAAATATTCATGAAGCAATACATATATTTTCTTATGTAAATGAGACACCTTGAATGAAATCGCCTCCTCCAAGAATACCAAGCACAACCTCTCTAGAATGGAACGCAACCACTATAAATAAACTGCAGCCACTATAAGGTGAATCGCAACCACAAAGGGATGACCTCCATTAGTATTGGAGACGACTGCCCTTATGAATGAGATTGCCGACAACTTCAGAAATATACGCAGCCCATAAAGGTTGCTACGATTTGCATATGAAAGTTTAGCTCTTTCGATCAAACCCCCAATTTGATCCAATTGCAAATAAGAACAATTTGAATACAATTCATTGGCAATTCCAAACCAATTCAAAGTGTGTGAAACTCAAGAAGAAATTCACAGCTCTTCATACTTCTCCAAACCCTTGCTGTCTTCTCCCAATTTCGATTTTATCAAAGATGCATAATAGAATGAGGTTCAAATTCTCATAAGGCTATATATATGGTATTTTTTCCATAGCTTCTCAATGACACTTTTTAGTTTTTACTTAAAAGCCACTTGCTTTATGGTTGCACATTTGAAATATAATAAACTATTATATTTCCCTTCACTTTAGTGCTGAAAATGACCCTTTCATTAAAATAATTCTATTCTGACACATAGGGTCCCTGTTTTATGAGCTCAAGATTTAAAACTACTCAACCCGGTTCCAACGAGCTATAACACCAAGGTGCCCAATAGACAATCCCAATCAAAATAGCAACCTTAGCCAATTTGATTAAATAATAATCAAAATTCACCCATCTTGCGAAAATGACTGAAGAAGCATCAAAATCGAATTTGACAGCATAGGCATGATCCTGATGATGAAAGGCGATTAATGAACCTGACGGAGTGACTTTCTAAAAATAGACGCTCCCTCCAAGAATCTTGGAGCCAAAATCCCGGAAGTCGAAAATAAAAACTAAGAGCATCATTTAATTTCTCTAATTCATTTGAGCTCATCGGAACCAACTGTTGACTTATTATAAATAGTAAGTCCCTCAAAACAGGCCAAAACCCACATCAGGGTCCTCTAATCACCAGTATTAGCCTACAAGGACCCAGTGATTGGCTAAATCTAATAACTCAGATGCTTGCTTGGAATGGGGAAAATTACACAAACGTTCATAACCATAGAGAGCTCAAAAAGGTGACATGCCAATAGTCACATGATATTGTAATGTCCCCAATTTATTTAAGTGACAATTAATTAAATTATTTTTTATTAAGTTGTCCAAAATGGATGAAGTATTTTAATGATGACTTAATATTAATTAAGTTAATTAAAGTAAAGTAAAATAATAAAGTTAAATGTCACTTGAATATTTCCCTCAAAGTTCAATTAAAAAATTAAAAGAGGGAAAATGTGGAGACAAAGAAATGGAATGTTAAGAGACAGGCAGCTGGAAAGGTCAAGTGTTTTCCTCAGGAAGGCTATTCAAGATCAAGGGGAGAATTTTTAGAGCATGTTCAGATGTTATTTTTAGATTTGATAATTTGTCTGGTGCGTTTGCATTAGCTGGTTATTTCTGGAGAAAACCTTCAGAAATTAATTGAAGAGCTGGACGGAAACCTGGTTCTTCAAAGTGGCAGATTCGCGACAGAGTCTGCATCTGGGTTGAAATTATGAAGTCTTCTTTCAAAGCCAAATCTGTAAGGATTCAAATCTGTTTCAAAGTAATAAATATTTTTTATCTGCTTCTTATTTGAGAAAATAGATAATGTATTTTGAATGCTTGGAAAATTGTTCTCGCAATATTACATCTTGAGTATTTTGCCGTGGGCATGAGTTCTATGTAAGATTATATTATTTTATATTTTGGGTGTGATTTTAAGGAGAGGTTATATTATTTATAAAGTGAGAATACGGGGCAAATGAGTGGCGGGTCCCAAATTAATATTTAAGCCGGTTCACATTAGTCAAAGAATTAAAATTACAAGCTTGAGGTTAAATATATGGGTGATTGAATTATGTTTTGAAGGTCAAATATCTCATTCGAATACATCAGCAATTCCCTATAGTTAGCTGGAAAAATCATTGGTGAAATAAAAATCTCTTGCATAAATATTTACGGGACAAACATTTGAGTTGTGATATTTTTTCTGTAAATGTATTGGCTGGGCTTGTGAGCCATAAAATCCTCTGTTTGCAACCTTGCTGCTTCATTCTGCAGACCTTCGTGGCTCAAAATTTGTAGGCATCCTATAGATTGCCACTGCCATGAATATATTTTCTATAGTCGCAGGTTGATACAAGTTGGAGATTTAATATGTTTTGAACTCATATTATATCATTTTGCGGGTCCCGATTGAGTTTGGATGGTTTATACAATGTTGGGTGCATTATATCCAAACTTTTATTTGCTGAGAGTTTAAATTGAGAATAGTGGTTGATTTTTCCATCCATACTTTGGAAATGAATTGTGCTGGGCAAAATAATTAAGAGCAGCATCTTCTTTGCCGTGAATCTGTTGCATGCAGCGATTGAGTGTTCTGTCTACATGGCGGTGAAATAATATCATGGCATAACTGTTGTTCAAGTTCAAATCATAAGTCTATTTGTCGTGCAAGACAAGGACACTTCCACTCACAGGTCGTGGCCTTCTTTCATTTGATTGCTGTGAAAGAGTTTCTTTAATAGCTCTGAGAATTGGTTGGCATGAATGCTTGGATGTTGGGTGATGCCTTGATTACACTATCAGACGGTTGGAACTACAGTTTAGTTTCCTTTTGTGTGTGCAGCTCTTGGTAACAGAGGTGATCAGACTCCTTTCATTCCATGTTGCAAATAAATATACAGTGGAACAGTTAGGAAAATGAATAGCAGCAATGGAGTCTTATGTTATTGCAACCGGTCAAACATGGTGAATCATTGTATAAGCCCAATTAAGAGTTACTGCTGTTATGTTTGGGAAATGCTACAGCTCATTGTATAAGTCCAATTAAGAGCTACTGCTGTTGTAAATGTTTGGAAGCATGGGAGATGGAAGGCTCAAGTAAGCATGGGAGTTTTCAGAATTGATGCAGTGCACGAGGTTTGATTTATTCTCTGAGTTTCTGTTTGTTATTTGTGCAAATCTGAAACAAATCTTGTTATCAAACTAAATGTATTCATTGAAGAAACTTGAATAACCAATGGCTAAAATCTTTACTTCAGTTCTATAATAGCAAACCATTCTATTAAGTTTAGAACAGTGATTACATGTTCATTTAAGATAGTGTGCAAAGCGTATGCTGTAATGCCACTTTAGAATCATTGGATATTCCGAATGCTATGGACATACAAGTGTTTGATAAAATGCCTAGGCTATGAACTTGCGATTTTTGATGGAAGTTTGGGTTGAATCCAGTAGGGGATATTACAGTGGTATTTGAGCTTCAAGCCTGCCATCTTGTTGGGAAAAATCAGTGAACGAGTTAGTCTATTATGGGAAAAATGCCAAGTCTAGAAAAGATCATGAAGGACCTTGGTTAAGCCCAACGACAGTTAGCCCAGAATTTGCAGCAAGATAAAAGGGAAGAAGTACTCATCATGTTTGATGAATATGATACTCTCCTTATACATGTTAAGAAAGATCTACCCTTCATTAATTACATGGACTTTCATCCAAGGGTACAACACAAGACTGTTTTGGGAAAGAAACAATACCGTAAGATAGCTCTTGCCCTACTTGCACAAAATTTCCAACCAGGCATAAAAGACAAAACATAAAAGGAGGCAGCGTATGAAGAGAAATTTGCTACACAGGTTACAAGATATCCAAAAAAGAGCAACAATCAGATGAGGAAAGAGCAGATTTGTTTTGCTTGTCAGGAACATTGGTCACTTAATCACATATGTGGAGCTAATATGGAAGAGAATTATTGCAGCCAAGTAGTGTTGTGAACATAAAACAAATGTGGCTTCAAAGTTTGATGATGGCATAAGTCAAGGATGTAGTATGCTTGAGTCTTAGGATGTCTCCAATGAAATACTTGCAACTTCATATGATGAAGAGTTGTATGATAATGAAGACATTGCAATAGACTTAATCATGCAATCAGACCAACCCAATAAAGAAGAATCTTACGAGGCATCTACATTGTTGACATAAACTTATTTGTCATTGGTGAAGTCATTGGCAAACATCAATCCCACTGGAACACCGGTACACCGGTACATCACATCGGTACTCATGATTATGAACAGGGTAGATTGAGCAAAGAAGCAGTGTACTTTAACCGGTCACGCTTATACCGGTCCAGATTTTATCCAACCGGTCTTGTCAAACACACAGGGAATAGATGACTAACCGAATACAAGTTCTACACTGATTAAGTGCATGATAATCCAAACTGGATTATGCGGAGCGTTTTTCAGTAAAACTAGAGTTAGCTTTTTCAATGGAACTAGAGTTAGCTTTGTTTTTTCTGCGAGCGTTTCAAGGTAAACTAAGGATTAGTTTGCAAACTTTTTGATCAAGGGTTTTGCATGCGTGATTTATGGGAGAGTTTACAGCTTGGCGGAACTATGAGATGTATTTTTAATAAGTTAAATTTCTTATAGATACAGGTCGAAAGACATGAAAGGTGTGTTGTTGAAAATCAAGAGAATTGAGTGAAGGAGACTAGGAGAGCAGAATCTTCTGAGAGGAATTTCAGTCACAAAAGGTGAAAGGAAAAGAAAGATTCAACAACCAAGCAGAGGAAGTGGTGAATAGGTATGATCTGAATTGACAGATATAGTGTCATCATAAGATCATTGCTTTAGTTGTGAAGCACATTTAAATCTTTCAATCAGGGTGAACCCTTACAGGTTTGTTTGTATAAATCCCTTTACCGGGTAACATCTTTATTGGTGTTTTAAGTCCTCTGATAAGGGGACTCCTAACAGGGTCAAGATCCTAACAGGTCTTCTATCAAATCCCTTAACCGGGTAGCACTCTTACCAATGCTTTGTAAGCCTCTGACAGGGCAACTTTATTACTGCAGTAGTGGAGTTTGTGGGTTCTGTCCCATCGTGGTTTTTTCCTTCTAACCGAGAGTTTCCATGTATAAATGCCGTGTTGACTTGTGCATTTAATTTCTGTTTATGGTTGTTATAATATTCTTTTAATTTCCGTATTAACAAGAATATCTGTTTGCTTAAAAGAGTAGTAGAAATTGAATTTATTGATTCACCCCCCTCTCAGTAACCGGTTAGAAATAACAATTGGTATCAGAGCTTAGGTTTTTGGAGATAGAAAGCTTAACCGCTTGAGAAAAGATCGTGGAGGGTTACATGTATCAAAAGTAGCTGGAGGAAGCAAATGAAATGGTAGCCTCTCTGGAAAATAGACTAAGGAGGTCTCTTGCCAAGAGGAAAGAGCTAGCTCTACAACTGAGTGAAAGTCATGAAACCATTGAGGAACTGTCTGGGCAGAGTGGCTTGGATGAAGCAAAAGAAGTGGTCACTGATCTCATGGAGAAAAATCTGAATCTGACCGATCAAATCTCCAACTTAAAAAGGAAGCAGGAAGGTCATGCTCTGAGGATGACTGAACTCATCGAAGCCAAAAGAAAAGCTAAGGATGAGAAGACTAGTGCCATAGAAGCACAGTTAATTGCTGAAAGAGCAAGAAATTTGGCTGAAGATGCATTAAGAAAGAGTGATGCTCTCATACTGCAACTGCATGCAGACATGCAGGGCATAAATCAGAAGAATGCAATCATGCATGAGCACTTGTATGATAAAGATGGAGCATGCAAAAAGATGGCCACTAAATTGGATCAACTAAAGGAACAACTGAAAACTCTTGAAGAGAAAAATGAGAAACTCAGAAGGTATAATGAAAGTTCTGAGAAGCTTGATGAGCAACTAAGAGCTCAAAGGAAGCACAAGGATCCCACAGGACTTGGGTACATCAGTCAAAGCAATGATGAAACCGCTGAGTCCTCTGGAGACAAGCAAGGCAAGAAGGAAAATAAGAAACCAACAAAAGACAAAGGTAAAAAGATCTTCAAACCCTCTTGCAAACATTGTGGCAAACCGGGTCATAAAAGCAATGACTGCAGAAATGCACCGGTGAAACCATTTACTTGTAACAGTTACTGTAGCAACTGTTACAAGTATGGTCACAAGATGTTTGAATGCAGGTCTCGCTCTAACAGGGTGTCCAGTGGAAGCAAGGGAAGCTTCAAGGGTTATTGCTATGCTTGCAATAAATTTGGACACAAAGCGGAAGAATGTAGGTCCAAAACAATGACTTTCAAATCTCCTCCAAGACCAGTATTCCTTAATAGGAATCTAAACCGAAGCACATCCAACTGTGCTACTTGTGGACCATCAGGGCATAGGAACTCTGATTCTCACTCACCCATGGATAGGGAAAAAAGGGTCAATCCATGGAGAGGTACCAAAATGGCTTGTTACAACTCTAACAAGATTGGGCATCTGGCCAAGGACTGCAGCAACCGGTCAATGAACAAAGGCAAAGGACTGACTAAACAGGTCAAGAAGTTGTCTCCCAACCAGAAGGATGATGTGAGTAGAGAGACCAACGGGGAAGTCGAGAAGACTTGGTCCATAAAGGGGACAAAGAGTTCCGCTGAGGAAAAATCTGAGGTAAGGTCATCATCCACTGATGGTGATATCTCTTCAACAAATTAAGCCTAAGGGCTTAAGGGGAATAGGTAACAAGGCTACTGTTCCCGGAGGAACTGGTGATTTGTGATCTCACTTACTCAAGAATTGGAACCGGGAAGGAGTCACCGGTCTAACTTATTAATCGGACAGGTAAGAGTTGCTGACGTAGCATGGTGAATGTTGCAACAGAGGATTTGTAAACAGGTAAAGAGTCTGTGAACCAGTTGTCAAAAGAAAGGTTAGATAAGGGTAATTAATACTGTAACTGTTAAAAAATGTTATCGTTTGCTAATTACTATTATGACCTAAGTGTATAAAAGGGAAAGGTGATTACTCATTTCCGTAAATTTTATCAAGAACTTTCTGCACATACCGGTCTAGAAATATGGCATCTTCATCTTCTGTGGTGAGCCTCATCAATGCCAATCAAGTTGAAAGACTTGTTTACGACATCATGGCGGCTCAAAATTGAGCGAATGATATGGTAGGAGCTCTATCATCCATCCTTGAAGGTGTTTTGCTAACTGAGGATGTAATGGCTTTCATCCACAACAAAGAGGAGGAATTGGGTGAAACTTTATTCAAAGTGAATACCTCTCGCTATGTGAAGACGGGAAGCTTCAAGCAAAATATGCTAAGCTGCAATCATCAGGTTTAATCAACGAAGTCAAATATCCAACTGTGTTTCGATCGGATTGGATTAGGCTAGTGCTTAGCAGGGTTCACGAACCAAAGATGTGGCTTGCGAAAGGCGCGGTTACACCTATCACCAAAGAAGATTTACATAGGGTAACCGGTTACAATGCCATAGGGGAATCTCTAACCCTAAGGACAATAGTGAATGCAAAAGTCACACGGTTGACTAAGTCCAGATACGACAGTCGAATGATGACTGTAAATTATATTGAAGACGATGGTGTTCGGTTTGCTATTGCGGTTATCAGCTACAAAGTATATCAGTGGAGTAACCTGAATAGCATACCTGGAGGTGCGATTCATGCTGCGCACAGGATAATGCATGATAATGCCAGGTATGACATTTGTGCTATGCTGAGGAGCCAAAGCTTTGAAAATCTGAAGAAGCTCGGTCTGGTTAAGAAGTTTCTCAAATATGGTATGTTGATGGTATGTTTGTTTTTCTATTATCAAAACTTCTTTCTAGGGATAGGCAAAGTTACATGGCTAGAAGATAAACCGGTAATGGTTCAGATAGGAGAAATTGTAAATAACTTGGGAAATCGCTTTAATAAGGTAATGACCGATTATTTTGAAGCCTTTCAGTTAAGAATGCACAGCAGGGAAAGAATTCCCTCAGCCATTGTAGAGGCATACAAAGAAGAAATGTGCTTTCTAGTGAGCACTGATCATTGCATTATCTAGGTTGTGGAGCCTAGGTCAGAGTATGCACTGGAGCTCGGTTATGAAATTACATCTAAGGTTGCTAAAGCATATGCAGATGCACTACAGGAGAGCAACTTAGATCTCTGAGCAAACCGGTTTGGGACTTTTGAGGCGATTCTAGCAAATTTGAGGAAGAGGGCATCTTCTAAGGAACCTAAGAAGGTTTATGTAAAACGAACTCCCACTCCTAGGAAAAGGAAACAAGTGGCTGAAGAACCAAAGGTTCAAAGAAAGAAGACACAACCAGCGTCCACCGAACCATCACAAGGTGAGGAAATGGAGGAAACAAAAGCTGAAGAAACCACTACTTTTCTCAGAAAGAGAAAGACCGGGAAACTGGTAAAAGGGGATGCACCAAAAGGAAGGAAACCAACCATAGATGAAATTTCAGATTATTGCATAATTGTTTTTTATTCTAAAACCCTTGAAAATAAAAATAAAATTCATAAACTTTCAAACTACAAAATTGAGACAAACATCTACAGCAATTAGGGACCGCTTGGGGTTCTTACAACACTATGCAGGAGTTGCGACCATGGAATGAGTTCGCTATGGTTGAGGCTTAAGCCAAAAAGAATCGTTCATCCCAGGTTTGCCGCTAATGAATATCAAGAGTCTTCATTGTTATACCGTGCATTCATTCTGGACAAATTTTCTGTTCGCTTGAGTTTGAGCCAACATAAGTATTTGAAATACCCAAAATGACAATGCCGTTAAGCCAAATAGAGATTGCCTCTGTTTCTTCGTGTCTCTATTCTATAGTGGTTGCACGCTGAGGTATAAAAACATTCACGCTAATATTTCCTTCAAAACCTTTAAATTCCCTTCACAGTCTTTTGATACCGCCTTACATGGTAAATCCGTGAACCCAAGAAACAGTTAAGCAGAAAATAAGCTTCCATATCCATGCATTGTTTACTACACAAGAAAAGGCTAAGGCATACGAGTTGGAAATGATTATATTCCAATCTATTTTTCCTTAGAAACAAAATATTTATTTTCCCCGCCTAACACATTCCAAGGTCTTTGAGATTTTTTTTTGTTTGCCAATTATAGATAATCTTATTGAGACGACAAAGTAATATCAACTTTGCAATTGGATAAAGCGGGCCAACAACCAGCTCCCAACCACAAAGATATATCCTTAAAATATTCTGAAATTTTTTTTATCCTCCAAAAACCTATTTTGAATTTCAAATTGCAAATATTTAAACTCTGTTATTCATCAAATCTGATAGGCTGGCAGGAAAACCAGCTCTGATACCACTGCGATATCCCCAATGGATATTTCTCCCCAAATTTCTCAAAAGATATCCCAGAAATTTAAATAGATAATTTCATGCAATAGATTTCAAATCATCCAACAAAATACCAGAAAATACCCAGATAGAAACTAGTTTCAAAAATATTATTGCATTTCAATCTTCAACAGTAAAATAACAAGATCCAATCGTAAACACATAAAACTACAGGCAGATTGGATAATAAGAAATAAAGATTTTATAGCACAAGTGAGATACTCGTGTGATATCTCCAACAGATAATGGGTTTCCGTCCACTGCCTCCAAGCTAGAGGGTTTCCGTCCTCAAACCTACTGAAAGCTGAAGCTTTCCAAAACTCTCCAAGAGAGAAATGAAATCCAAAAGACATTAACCAAGCATGCTGAAATGAGCTCCTCTTTTTTCTTTTAAGGAGCAACCCTATGACCCTTAAGTTTCCCATTTTTGTCTTTTCGTCTTCTTCCTCGTTTGTCACTTTTCAACCTCTTTTAATATTAAAATAACTTTTATCAATTTGCTTTAGGCTCCCATAAAGTCAATTTTAATATTTTAGAAAGTTGGCATTTAAAATTCTAATGTCCCAGAAAGGGGACATTAAATTCTCGACCAGATTAGTGATGATATTTCAAGGGTAGGAGGAAAATAGGTCTTGAATATAATTATCCCATCAAAGAACATGTGAGGTCCTCACAGATATTCACTGCAACAAAGCTAGAAACAAAAAAGTTATATGATAATTTTGCAAAATTCTTGCAATGAACCCCTAAGGCTAAAACACACAAGAATTATCAATAGAAGTGTTCAAAACACTCTAATTACTTCCTACAGGAACATTGTCATGAGCCCTAGTTGATGTAAGTTCAATATGAATATATTCCTAAATACATACACTCTATTCCCTTATTTATGATTGATTGATCATTGATTAATTCTTTATTTCGGTTAGATCATACTAATCGATATAATCTTATCATTACAATATTAATCTTTGTATCTAATTAATAATATTATAATGTTAATCTTTGTGATATTATAATATTAATCCTGTTTTTATTAATAACATTATACTAATAATAATATAATAAATTGCATATTATATTTTTCCTATGTTCTAATGGCACTATAAGCTGACTATAATCTACAACAAGCTCCTAAGTCCCAACATACACAGTTAGCTTTGATTATGAAGGACACTGACTTGTATTAATGTTAAACAATATCATAGCTGACAACTATGGAACGACGGAAATCTGGGCGGGAGGAAAAGTTGCGACCTGCAACCATTGGCCAGGTAATATATATTTAAGGAGGTCTCTGAAATAAAGAAAGGCATGCCAAAAAAGTCACACAATTAGCATATGAATTATAGAAGTAAGCAAAGGACATTGGGTCTACGGTATCTGCAGTTTGGAAAAGACACAAACAAGTATGTTACATTGATCATTTATATGGAAAATTTGAATATATATTAATGGACTATATTTATCTTAGAATACGAGATACCATACTCTGAGATAACCCCTTAAAATTAATGGGGAAAATTCACAGTATTCACAACAATACAAAGACACAATTCAACACAATATATAAATAGAAGAATAAGCTGTGGTAATTACAGTTGAAAGAGGAAATATATATATTGGTTCTGATCACAGGTCATGATAGAAAGCACATTAATGGAATTATTATAGCTCAGAAAATATATTGAATACTTACTAAATAGATATAGATTGTTGAATAGGAAATCAGATATGTAGTATCTTTATATATAAGTAATAATGGATTAGAAACATATACGCAAAATATTATATATATTACATTTAAATATATATTAATAATATTGAATCGCATATATATTGTTGACATAAACTTAGTTGTCATTGGTAAAGTCATTGGCAAACATCAATTCCACTGGAACACCGGTGCTCATAATTGTGAATCGGTAGACTAAGCAAGAAAGCAATGTACTTTAACTGGTCACTCTTATAGCGGTCCAGGTTTTATCCAACCGGTCTTGTCAAACACACAGGGAACAAATGATCAATCGGATACACGTTCTACATCGGTTGAGTGCATGATAATCCGAACCGGATTATACGGAGCATTTTTTGGTCAAATTGGAGTTAGCTTTTTTAGTGGAATTGGAGTTAGCTTTGTTTTTTCTATGAGCGTTTCAAGGTAAACTAAGGATCAGTTTGCAAGCTTTTTGATCAAGGGTTTTGCATGCGTGATTTATGGGAGAGTTTACAGCTTGGCGGAACTATGACATGTATTTTTAATAAGATAATTTTTTTATAAATACAGGTCGAAAGACATGAAAGTTGTGTTGTTGAAAATCAAGAGCATAGAGCGAACGAGAGCAGGAGAACAAAATCTTCTGAGAGGAATCACAGTCACAAAAGCTGAAAGGCAGAGAAAGATTCAACAGCCAAGCAGAGGAAAGGGTGAACAAGTATGATTTGAATCGATAGATATAGTGTCATCATAAGATCATTGCTTTAGTTGTGAAGCACATTTAAATCTCTCAATCAGGGTGAACCCTTACACTCTTTTGTATAAATCCCTTTACTGGGTAACATCTTTATTGGTATTTTAAGTCCTTTGATAAGGCGACTCCTAACAGGGTCAAGATCCTAACAGGTCTTCTATCAAATCCCTTAACCGGGTAGCACTCTTACCAGTGCTTTGTAAGCCTCTAACAGGGCAACTTTATTACTGTAGTAGTGGAGTTTGTGGGTTCTGTCCCATCGTGGTTTTTTCCTTCTTACCAAGGGTTTCCACGTATAAATGTGTTGACCTGTGCATTTAATTTCTGTTTATGGTTGTTATAATATTCTTTTAATTTCTATATTAACAAGAATATCTATTTGTTTACAAGAGAAATAGAAATCGAATTTATTGATTCACCCCCCCTCTTAGTAACCGGCTAGGAATAACAATTGGTATTAGAGCTTAGGTTTTTAGAGATAGAAAGCTTAACCGCTTGAGAAAAGATCATGGAGGGTTACAGGTATCAAAAACAGCTGGATGAAGCAAATGAAATGATAGCCTCTCTAGAAAATAGACTGAGGAGGTCTCTTGCCAAGAGGAAAGAGATGGCTTTACAACTAAGTGAAAGTCATGAAACCATTGAGGAACTCTCTGGGAAGAGTGGATTTGATGAAGTAAAATAAGTGGTCTCTGATCTCATGGAGAACAATTTGAATTTGACCGATCAAATCTCCAACTTAAAAAGGGAGCAGGAAGGTCATGCTCTGAGGATGACTGAACTCATCGAAGCCAAAAGAAAAGCTGAGGATGAGAAGACTAGTGCCATAGAAGCACAGTTAATTGTTGAAAGAGCAAGAAATCTAGTTGAAGATGCATTAAGAGAGAGTGACGCTCTCATATTGCAACTCCATGCAGTCATGCAGGGCATAAATTGGGAGAATGCAATGATGTATGAGCACTTGCATGATAAAGATGAAGCATGCAAAAAGATGGCTGCTCAATTGGATCAACTGAAGGAACAGCTGAAAACTCTTGAAGAGAGGAATGAGAAACTCAGAAGGTATAATGAAAGTTTTGAGAAACTTGATGAGCAACTAAGAGTTCAAAGGAAGCACAAGGATTCCACAGGACTTGGGTACATCGGTTAAAGCAATAATGAAACTGGTGAGTATGTTAGCTTCATCATATTTATAACTATCAAATTGTTCACCTCTACTTATTTTTTTCTTGATCCTATAGATCAAAGCGTTAATGTGTATGTCCCCTATAAAACATAGAGGATTCCATTCTATATCATGAGGCACAACCAATTTGTGTAGATAGAATTCACATAGGAGGTATCTGATGTGTTGTGGGGATTCCCAGTATGCATCATAAAATTCCTGAGTGCTCGAGGAAGGATTCTGACCTTGCCAAATTCTTATCAATTGAAAATTTAAATACAACTCCTTTAAATACATAGCATAAATTGGAGAGGGAGATCTACACTGAATTATCTGTGGTATGAAATTGACTACCTGATTTAGGGTGTCTGTAATGTTAGCAATTTCCACATCTTTGTTCTGGATTACCCTTTTGAGTTTCTCTATCTCCAATTCATAGGCAGTCTTTTGATCTTGAAGTTCTTGATAACATGACACTCCTTTAACAAAACTTGTAAAATGAAGAGGAGGTCTATATGATTATTCCACTTTGGCACATTGGTAGAATATAAAAAAATTGTTGTACTATTTTGATGTGTTTCCTCCATCTCTATTGTTCCTTTATCAGTTGATTGCTCATGAACTTCTTGTTCCATTTCGACATCCTGCTGGTCTTGTGGTATCTGAGGTTCATATATATCTTCTTCAACAACCTGTGATTCATCCATCCCTTCATTATTCTTATCTCCCTCATTGGATTGTTCTACCATTGCTTTCTCTTCTTCCTCAATCCATACTGCTTCTTCCTGCAGATGCTCTGATAACTGTTCTTGCATCTGCTCTGCAACAACTGCCAACTCCTCAAGGCTAGCTCCCTTAGAAATATGCCCCTTCTCACCAACAAATTGCTCCTCTTCCTCAAGTACTGGATTAGGAGGATTTAAGGGTGATGGTGAGGATTGAGAGGCAAAAAGTGAATGCTGTGAAGGTGGTGAACTAGGAGTAGAAGTGGTGGATTCTACTTCCATAGTAGGAGTAGGTTCTAGTGCTTCTTCGTGTAGGAGTAAGGGTTGTCTTAGGCTTCTTTGGGCATCTAGTTGCAAAATTAGAAGATTCTCCTGCTTGTTTCCTCTTGACAGAGTTTGGAGTGGATTTTAGGGGGTCTTCTGCTTAGGTGACACCATGGGTGACTTCTCGTTATCCTTTTTAGAGGAAGTCTTAGTTTTAACGACAGGGGTTTGCACTGGTACTCTAGGAATTCTTTTAGATAGAGGAACATTGGCTTGAGAGTCCGAGGTTTCAAGAATAGGAGATACGGCTCTAGAGGCTTCAATAGTTGGTTGAGAGGTTCGCCGCTTATAAGTAAGAGGTCAACCCCTGGGTCCTACAACTTCCTCTTCTGGTTCAAAAACAATAAATTCCTCCCAAGGTATGGGAGACACATCCCTAATAGATCTCTCTACAAGCAATTTAATAAGACAATGATGGGATACAAAATTGATTTTACCTTTCCTATATTCTGCAGCACTATGGGAAAGTAAATTGTACAGGAAATTTGGGATATTCATCAATAAATCATGACGCAAATGAGACAATAGTTTGAAATGGTGGGAATGCAGATAAAGAAACCTATCTTCACATGTAAGGTATTTGATGATATAGGCTGCCTGTGGATTCCATTCCTATGGCAAACTCATTTGATGAATTCCTTGCTTATCCACATGCAGAGGAGGATCTCTAGATTGAGTAAATTCTGCCCTAGTACTCTGCGCATCTCTCGTTTGCAGAAACAATTCACCAGTTTGAGGTAACCCCGTCACCTCTGCAATTCTCTCCATTGTAGCAATAATTTTCACTCCCTTTACCTTGGCCTTTCCATTGTGAAATGTCCCAGTAAATTCTTCAGCAATGTCCTCATCAAATGTGACAAGGTTGAGAAAATAGTCGAGCCGCCCATACTGCCTAAATGGCGGCAAATGCTGTGCATCTTGCAAGAAGATACGATGGTTTGTTGGCTCATGTTTAATGGGCTGGCCTCCCATTCTTAATGCTTGCGTCTCAACTTAGCCTACTACCAAGAATTCAACCTAAAAACTCCTTCCTTCTGACGCAGACCAAGGCATAGAGGATCCAATTAAGGACAATCCTAGCCTTGCAACTTCAGAACAACATAGCGGAATAACACAACACAACAATTATTTCCAATCAAATTTCCATTAACATGCCTGGCTGTAAGGCCTTCCGAGTTAGGGCCAATTACAATCATAAACAATTCTGCAGGATCAACAGGATCCAATACAACTCTAGCTAGTTCAGTCCTGAAAACTATCAGCAACTGATGGAAACCCTAAGGTAGATCTAAACTTGAGCTCGCAAGCCTCCAAGCAATCTCCTTGTCTCCAAGTATGCAAACCACTAGCTCTGCAAATACAAACTATCAGATAACAATCTGATCTGCAAGATCTCGTAGGATCTTTTCCACAACTTCACTTATCTGCTACCCTCAGATCTGCTTTGATGATCCTCCAAGTCATGTCCTAAAACATCTACCCAAACACCCCTTAAATACAAATCATCAGCCACAAGTCGGCTGGATGAAACCCTTAACTCCTATCAACAAAATTAAATGCAATACAAGTCGGCATCCAAATAGCCTTACAAACATTTAATTCAACATGTTGGCTTGTAACAACAACTACCAACAATAAATGCACCAAGTCGGCCCAACAAATCACACAGAACTCTAGTCGGTAAACCAGAACTACCGAGTGCCAGAGAAACAACCGAGCAACAGTGAAACAATCGACCACGCTAAGCAACACCGAGCAATGCAGGCATTACTGAGCACCAGAGGTTCCACCGAGTTCCTTCAGCGACCGAGCTTCCTTCAATAACCGAGACCATCGGTTAAGGCTGCAACTGAGAAACACCGGCCAAATAACAAACCACCATGTAGATCCACTGAGGACCAAGAATGCCCTTGCATCACCTTCTAAATTCAACCTACTGTAATTCAAATTAACTCCCCTTTCTCCCCTCAACCTAAACTTTTCAACTCCTTTGTTTTCAACAAATTCAGAGAAAGAGGGAAGGATTTTGAAAATTCAAATGCACATTCCAGACATAAAAAGATTTATGGAGGAGCCAAAATCACATTAGGACATTATTATAGGAAGTGACGGAAATTTATGAATCCGATTGCAAATCTCCTAAAAAATCTTGAGTTCTGGCAAAAATGACAGTAGTCTTGATGGGACTAAGTCTTTTGGCAGTGGAAGGTAATGACATGGTCATCAGGTAGAAATTAAAGAACATGGTTAAAGCGTACGGAAAGGACTGAATGCAATTACAGCCGTATAGGAAATTTGTTATCTAATTTAATACATATTTAAATATAATAAATGAAATAGTTAATCACTTCTTGAGTTAAGTGGAGCTTACCTACCATGATGCGCTGTAATTGATTGATGTGACTCCACTTCATTCATTGCAAAGAGTGATTTTGGAAAAGTGGAATTGGTGACGAATGAATGATGGATGCGGTGGCAAAAGAGGAATGGTATGGGTGACAGATGGAATGATGGTATGGAGTGGGAACTTCTATAGGCCGAGACTCAATACCTTCAACTGCAGGATCTATGAACTTTTGCTCAACTTGAAACTGTTTCAGGAGCTCTTCCTTATCAATGGGCTTTTTACGTAAGGCTTCAATCGATGCCCATTAACCAATAATTTGAATCTGATGTCATCGATTGTACTTAGCTGAATTGCATTGTAATGTCCCCGTTTTTCTGACTTCGGGATTAGCTTGGTTTGGCGGCCCTTGCAAGCTAATTGGGTGTTCAGAGGGGGTTAGATTGTGGAGCCAGCGTTGGGATTCCATTCTGGAGATTCAGATTATCAGTTTTGCTCTTCGTTCGGGTCATTTTGGCCAACTTACTATTTTTAGTAAGTGGGGTTTCAGGTATGGCCAGGATTGGCAGGGTGTCTGCACGGAACGTCAGACATCTCAGGATTTAGTTTCAGAGAATCTCCAGTTTGAGAGACTTACTATTTTTAGTAAGTCTATTTTTAGCAGTGGCTATTTCTGGCAGGGCAGTATCTATTTTTGGCTAGGCAGTTGGTCCTGGTGCTTTGTCAGAAGTTCGATGATTGCAGTCAGACGGTTCATGGCTTTAATTTTAAAGGTGTTATTAAATTAAATTATATTGATTTAATTTAATGACTAATGACTTTATAATATTATATTATAAAGTGGGAGTATTTAATAAAGCCAATTAAGTGAAATATTAAAAAAAAAGTGCTTTTTCGAAAAAGCTATATATTTTGCTCGAAAAAGCACTTTCATTCATTCATTATGCAATCATTATTTTATTGAAGTTTGTGAAGAATTGCCCTGGCTAGGGTTTCGAGGACGGATTCCTCTTTCTGGTGATTTGAGCCATTGTCTGTTAATGGTGAATTTCACAGCTGGTTATTACTGAGTTTCGCAATTCGATGCTGATGTATATCGAATTTGGTGAAGGTTATTAATTTTGGGAATTGAATTTGCTGTTAGAAGTGTGTGAAGAATTCAATCAAATCCGAGTTTCAATGATATTTATTTGACAGCTGATTAAGTAATTCTTTCTGAGTAATCAAAGTTTGGAGCAAGCAGAGAATCATTGTATTGAATTGGGAATCAGATAATTCATGTGCTGCGTTTCCTAATTATTATCGTGGGAGCTGCTATTCAATATTTAGGTGTGCGTGAGACACTCAAGGACTGCTGCGACTTCATATCTAGTGCACGTGATCAATCAAGGCAGAATTTGTTGTTGTCTCTGCCGTATATACTTCAAGCGCCAACATTCCTGTTTGTGACAGTCACGTTTCCTAACTGCTGCTGGACGTGACTGGATTGGAGGATGATTTGCATCTGCTGGGGTTCGAACTGTCCAAGATTGGCTACGTTGACAGCCTTAGCCAACCACGTGATTATGTGGGAGTTGACGTATGTGTTGGGAATGATGTTCCGCCATTTTCAAAGGTAGCAGCTTCATTTGTGTGGAGGCTATGACAGTTAGAAAGCATTTTCAGTCACAGGTGCTTTAATGAATTTTTAGAATAGAATTGTTTATGTAATTTGTTTATGCAAATAGGGTTTCTAATGTTGATGGTTTAAGAAGTAATTGTTGGTCTGCAAATTGGATATTGTAAGATGGTGAATATACTTTCAGAATTTATTATTTGCAAGTTATAAATGGGAAGTAATAAAATTATCAAAATAGTGTTTGAATGATCCAACCATTTGAGGGTGACAATTTGCAAAATATATCAAATTTAGTACATTGATCCGGATATTCAGAGAGAGCCAACGTAGGTTCTTCACATGCACCATTATCAAATATTTCTGCAATTTCGTCTGGCCCCAACCATTTGGTCTGAAGTTTCCCTTGATCGTCCTTGTATCTTGAATCATATAGTAGAGCCCAATCTTTTGCTTCGAATTTATTTTCCTTTATGTACTTATCATGCCATCTGATTCTTTGACTGTGTATTATTTTTGTGTGCTGCAGGGCGCTCTTTCTTAGCTCATCCAAGGATGAGCTACATGATTCTGTCTCTCTTTGCAGTTGTTGAATCCATATCTAATTCCAAAGCTGTCCTGAGAGTTTTGTGTTCAAACTCTATAGGCATCATAGTTTTCTTCCCATACACCATTTCAAAAGGTGTAAAACCTGTTGTAGTCTTCTAAGTAGTTCTATAGGCCCATATAGCTTCTGGTAACCTTACAGGCCAATCTTTCCTATGCAGGTCTACTGTTTTTATCAAAATCGCCTCAATATCTTTGTTAGTGATCTCTGCTTGGCCATTAGCCCGAGGATGATAAAGAGTTGACTTCCTATGCCTTATGTTGTACTCATTGAGTAAGGCTGCGATAATAGTGGAAGTAAATTGTACTCCTTGGTCTGTTACTATTTCTCTAGGAACTCCAAACCTACTAAAGATTTCTTCATAAAGGAACTCTGCTATCTTATTATCTCTAGCATGCTTCATAGGCCTAGCTTCAACCCACTTTGTTACATAATCAATGCACACAAGAATGTAAGACTTAGCATTTGAGGGTGGATCAATTCGGCCTACAAAGTCCAATCCCCACTTATCAAAGGGTGTAACAATAACTTGTGGAAACAAAGGCATCTCATCTGATCTTGTTGGCCTTCCCATCCTCTGACATCTATCACACCTCTTGGTTCTACTTGGCTGCATCCTTATGTAGTGTTGGCCAATAATATTCAGTATTTAAGATCTTCATGGCTGTCCTCTTAGCAGCTAAATGCCCACCACAAGGTTCATCATGGCATGCATGCAGTATGTCATGAGTTTCTTCCTCTCTCACACATCTCCTCATTACTTGATTTGGCCCTGTATGAAACATGCAATCTGCAATCCAAGAGAAGTTAAAGCTTTTCTCAACTAACAATCTCTTTTCCTTAGGTGAGAAGTGAGGAGTTCTTCCCGCAGCTAAATAATTTGCTATGTCTACATACCATGGATGAATGACTTTGATGGAAAATAAATGTTCATTAGGGAAGGAATCTTCTATGAGTGCAGGATCATCTGGCCTTTGAATTCTAGACAAGAAATCAACAACCACATTAGCTTTACTCGACTTGTCCACAATTGTGATGTCAAATTCTTGCATCAGCAACAACCACCTAGCTAGTCTCCCTGTAATGCTACTATTGTTCATGAGATACCTGATTGCTGTATGATCAGTATGGACAAATATTTGATAGCTTGTGATATAATGCCTGAAATTGTTGAGGACATAGATAATTGATAACATTTCCTTTTCCGTAACTGTGTAGTTGAATTCAGCTCCTTGTAAGTTCTTGCTGACATAATAAATTGCATGCTCTGTTGAATTACTCTTTTGTCCTAGGACAACTCCAATAACATAATCTAATGTATTTGTGTGAATATGGAAGGGAAGTGACCAATCTGGTCCTTTCAAAACATGTGCTTGTGTGAGGGCGGTTTTAAGATCAAGGAATGCTTCCTCACATTCTGCTGTCCAAGCAAACTCTGTATCCTTTGTTAGCAGACTGTATAAAGGTCCTACTGTTTGACCAATTTTTTTAATAAATCTTATATAGTAACCAGCATGTCCAAAAAAGCTTTTGAGCTCTTTTTGCTTGGTAGGAGAGGGTAGACCAGAAATGACTTCAATTTTGGAAGGGTCTACCTGTATTCCTGCAACAGAAATGTAGTGACCCAACACTATTCCTTCTTGCATCATCATGAAGCATTTTTGACTATTGAGTGACAAATTATGATCTTCACACCTTTGTAGTACCTTCTTCAAATGATCTCGGGCTTCCTCAAATGCTGCACCATAAACGGTAAAATCATCCATATATATTTCCATGCAATCATATGAAATATCACATAAAATACTAATCACAACTCTTTGGAAAGTTGTAGGAGCATTACAAAGACCAAAAGGTAAGACTGAATAGGCAAATGTTCCTTAGGGGCATGTGAAGGCAGTCTTTTCTCGATCCTTTGGAGCAATCTTTATCTGATTATATCCACAGAAACCATCAAGGAAAGAGAAATACTTTTTCTTTGATAAGTTATCCAAGACTTGATCAGTAAAGGGAAGAGGAAAATAATCTTTCTTAGTTGCTGAGTTGAGCTCCCTGTAATCCACACACAGTCTACATTTTCCCCTTTCTTCAGAACAATAACTAGTGGAGAAACCCACTAGCTATCTGAGATTGGGTATATAAAACCAGCATTCAACAATTTCTGTAATTCCCCTTTAACTATTTCTCTTAGGGCTGGATTACTTCTCCTTTGGGGCTGTCTAATTGGTTTACATTCACTGTTGATGAAAATTCGGTGTGTACATAGCTTTGGATCTAGCCCCTTCATATCACTGTAATCCCAAGCAAAAAATGTCTTGTGGGTAGAAAGCATTTGGACAATTGACTCTTGCTGTTCATTGGTAAGTTTACTATTGATAATTGAGGTTTTTCTTGTAGCTACCTCCACTTGTGAGGTTAATTCTAGCATAGATACTTCTGACAGAAAAGACATTACTACTTCATGGGGCAATAAGGTGTGCAAATAGTCAGTTGTTGCAGGATAATGAGATGAAGTAGACGGGTGAAGAATTGTCTGTAAGGAACATGAAACTTCCTCGCAAAGGGGGTACCCTATACCATAATTGTTCTGAAGGACATTAGACAATATTTCTTCCTCTTCTTGTTTTCAATAAAAGGCTCCCTTTTAATCATCATTAGATTTGCCGCAGAATTCAGTTCTTCTACTTCTCCTAAATTTGGCCAAACTGCTTGTTCAGACTCAAATTGCGGTTGGGCTGGAGCATAAAGGGTCAGATTATTGGTGCTATATTCATCAGAAATAATCATGGTACCAGACCTACACCTTATGTAAGCATCAATAGTAGCTAACCAAGGTCTTCCTAGTATTACAGGATATCCTCCTAGTGTTGCTTTTGGAGACAAGACCATAAAATCACCAGGATACTCCCGTGAATCTAGGGTGACTACTAGCTCTTCTACTACCCCATCAAGCTTGATAGTTGAACTATCAACGAGCTGTAGGACTATAGGTGTGCTTCTTAGGTCTGAAATACTCAGTTGTACCATAATTTCTTTAGTCACAACATTAATAGCTGACCAAGGTCAACTAAAGCATTTTTAATCTAAACTCCATTAATAATGATTTCCACAACTGAATATTTTGGGATGGTAAGTTTCCCTAGCATCAAGTCAGAGAGTTGTCCTAAGACATGAACAGTTTGAGGGTCCTTCTTTCTCCTACCTGGTTTCTTCAAGCATGCTTCCTTAATGGCTTTGTAGTTTGTTATAGATAGGTACTTCCTTTATTGCTTGAAACAAGGGTATTTTTACACATATGTGCTTTAGTTGTTCTAAAATGTCAAAGGTAGGCTCCCCATGCTTTTGAACAACCTCACCTTGTAACCTTTGAGGAAAAGGAGGTGAGATTTTGCTTGGCACATTAGGCAAAGATGGATTTTGCATGGAATTTTTAGATGGAGCAAGGTTACTGATGTCTCTTGCCCATTCCCCTCAGATGGAAATTCTTTGATTATGGGAGAAGTTGTAGGTAACACTGTTCCTAACCGTAGGTTGATATTGCTCAAGTCGAGAGCATGAGAAGGTTGTTGTTGAGGATCAATAAAATAAACTTCTTGTTGTTGTTGAGGCTGGCTATTTGGGTTAGGTGCTGGCTGAGCAAGTAGCTGGGTTGGTTTAGGATTTTGGCTTTGGTTTGCTGCAGGAGGTGGCATAATTGACTGCTGCTGGGGTTGCTGAAGGAAACCAACGGGTTGAGTTGACCATTGCTGGCCTCCCCTCTACTGGTTAAACTGCTGCCAATTTCCTTGTGGAGGCTGCCACTGATTTTGGGGCTGCTGCCATTGATTTTGTTGAGGTGGCTACCATCAGTTTTGCTGAGTGTTTGGCCAAGGATTATTCCAATTAGGTTGGGGATATGGGCCATAATTTGGAGGATACCGGTTTTGCCATTGATTATTATATGAACCAAAATTTTGCAAAGGATCCTGAGGCATACCTTGTCTTGGGGCCCAAGGCTTGCGTTGAGGAACAAAGAACACTTCATCCCCTTCTATTGCTTTGAATTTAGTGGGAAGATGCTGTACCTCCAAATTAGCCACCGTCTCGCATCTGCAATCCTTCTTTTGTTTGCAGTGAGGGCAATATTTAGCTAATATTGCCTCCGCTTCATCTTTTTTCCTCCTGGCTTGCATAGTGTCCAATTGAGTAGCTACATTGTTGATGATATCTTGCTTAAAGTCGGACAAGAGATTAGAAATCTCCCCCTTAGACACTCCTGAGCCATTTCCTTTTGCAATAGAGGATCTAACCCTCTGCGTTTCTTCACGATTGCTCTGGAGTAGTTGAGACAGATCTTCTTGATATCATCCCAATTGCTTTGGCTGATTTCCCCTCCGGCCATGAGGTCAAGTGCCTCCATGCAAGTATCATTAACTCCCCTTAAAAAGAGAAGTTTTTGAGACTCCTTATTCAGCTGGTGCTAAGTGTTTTTCTGCACACTGAACAAAAACCTTGACACATAGTCCTCCAAGGTTTCATCCTCTTTTTGTGACATCTTGAAAATGTCATCTCCCCTCATATCATTCCCCCTACATTATCCTTTATACTTTCCCAAGAACATATTCTTCATTTCCTCCCAAGGAGTTGCTACATTGCCACTTAATCCCATGAACCATCTTAAGGATGACTCCTTCAGAGTAGAGGGAAACAATTTCAGCTTGTGTACATCAGTGTAGTCATAACTCCTACGAAGGATGTCAAACTCAAACAAGAAGGTATCATGGTATTGTGTAATAAGTCCATAGAACTTTGGGAGTAACGAGGCAAAGATATTCTTGATGTTATTAATGTCATGTGGGTCAGGAATCGGGAATGGAAAGGGAAAGGCAGGTCTTACCATCCTTGGTGGTCCTCCTGGGTTGCCTCTTGGCTGATAAACTACAAGGGCAAGCTGAGTATTATATGGGTCCTGGTTGTTGAAAGCTTGCAGATCATTCAAATGCTGAATGAGGGGATTAAGGTCATTTGACTCATCAGATAGATTCAAATTTAGCTCTGAGGAAGAAGATGAAGTAACCAAATCCTGACCAATATCTGCATATGGTTCTTCTTCTTAGAAAAGGTCTGGTTCAATTTCTTGGATATCTATTCTTCCAGGAAGAAATCTTCCGAATTGGTCTCTTCTTCTATGCATACAACAAAAACTAAGTCTAAACTATGAAAAATACTGACATACTGAATTCTAAGCTAAATGCTGGGAATAAAATTCAAGGCCCTACTACCATGCCTGCAACAGGTTCTTAGTTTGACACCATCCCCGACAATGGTGCCAAAAATGTAGTGTCTTTAATTAGGTTGATAACTAGGAACATATATATTCCTCTACTTAGGGATCAAATATCACAACTGACAGTCATAATCTACTTAAGGACATCATTTGATTGTCAACCCAGGGATGTTAGACTTGAAATGGGTCTGCAAAGTATATGCACTAACCACTTATTTCAAACATGTGTTCCTATTTAGAAATATCATGCTGGAATTGAAACTCTTGGAAATAAACTTCAGCTAACAACTACTTCTCAAAATGATAACTAAACTTAGTCTTGAAGACAAGAACTACTCTGTCCCTAGTGGCTGCAGGAACAGTTGATAGCTTTGTAATTCTGCCAGCTGCAGGAACAATCACGCTGAAGTTCTAAGAAAACAAAGTACAACTATTCTAATTGCAGAAATGGAAAGGATAGACAACTTCCCGAAGTGGGCCCCCTTAGGTAGTGTCTGAAGTACACAACAAATTAAATTGCAAACTCCATGAAATGCTTCTTATTGAATGAAAACTGAAAAGTACATTGCTCACAACTTGCAACTATATTATTTGCAACTAAAAGCTAATACGATAGTGATCTTCTTTCTCCTCTGTGAAGGAGAACGAAGCTACTTATTTAGAACTGAACCTTAACAACTAACCTTTCCCAGAAAAATGGGAAACCTTTATTACAACTTGACCTTTACATTGAAAGCGAACTGAGTCAAATTAGTTTGAAATAATTAAGGCACCACTATCCTAGATTTGCGTGTCATCAAGTTGTTTTCTGCTAGATTCTTGGAACGCTCCCCTTGCATGGCGGATAACTCTTCAAGTGTCTCCTCGTTTCTTACTGCTCAACTGGTTTGCTTTGAATCAGTCCTACAACTATCTAGTGGAGGCTAAATCTTCTCCTTCAGACTTGGTACCTACAATAACTAATAGCTATACCTGCGACAAAGGATCAGCTCAACACGTCTAACTCATTAAATGATCCATTTATTCCATTATTACATTCATTAGGTATTAACTTTGAATAAACAATTTTTCACATATGGCTGCATGAAGGTAGACAGTAGTGGCTGCAGGAAAGACATTTTATCTCATGGAGTCATAAGGCAAACATCTTTCATTAAACAGGTTAAATATCAAACAATAACCATGGAAATGCTATCAAAGACTTATCATAATAAGTTTGTTATATTAAGCATAAAAAGTCTATATATAACTTAGATAATCACTACTTAATGTCTGTTTCACCATAATAAAGATAGAAAGATATTAAAAACATAGCCCAAAATTATCCAAAAACTGGGCTCATCATTCCCCTCAACCTACTACTTGCTGGACCCTTCAGCAAGCCCAGTATTCTTTTTGCGTGCAAATTCTCTTAGGTCTGCATTTAGCTGCTGTTCACATTCTCCGTTCTGAAAGCTCCATAAATGTGCCCTCATAGACTCCAACCACTGCCATTTGCTTTCCTCTGATTCCCTGTTATAGGTACTGTTTTCTCCCTTCATGGCCAGAAGTGGGCATAAGAGAATAGGTGTTAGTTTAGGACAAGGTTAAGTTTTATTATTTCTACTTTGTTGAGCTCTGGTATGGCTCCATATTGCTGGTCTTTCTTGGGTATGACTAGGCAAGACCCACAATTTGGAGCCATACCTTTTACGTATCTAGGTCATTACCTAGACTGAGACTTATATCTGATACAAGTATGACCTGGGTATGTGCAATGGTTGTTGATGTAGGGATGAGCTGAAATGGTAAAGGTACTTCCAATAAGAATTTGGAGGTTCAAATTGCCCAGAGACGAAATAGTATGAAAATTGAGCAAAATACCACATCAAACTTGTTGGGTGGCATTTGCCAATGGATGAGGCCAGCTGCAACTCTTAGGAAAATTTGATGCAATAAAATACCTCTTGGTTGTGGTATCTAAGCTGAAGGTCAGCCCATAAGGAGAATTAATCAATCATAAAAGGACAACAAGATATTCGTAAACCTATTCATTATACAGTGGGTAAAAGGTATTTCCTTGATATGGAGCATCTCACACAGATTTTGTTAATTTATTACCTCCAGTCATATTAGTTAAGTATATTCCAGTGTAACAAATAATGTAAGAGTAATATATCTAAGACTGTCGGAATAAAAATATGCTCTATATCTTTTATTCAAAATAAAGCAGAGAAGGACGAACATGTCGCCTCTGGAAATATTAGCATGACATGAATTACGAAATATGACACTTATTGAAGAGGAAGAAATTGAATTTATTTCTCTTGATTGCAGCAGGAAATATAGAAAGAGGAGTGCCTTGGATGCAAACAAATCTAACGCTTGAAAGAATGATGGATGGAAATGAATTTTTTTTTAATTTGGGAAACTTGGATTTTTGGCCTAGTACTAGGCTAGAGAGACCACTTATAGAAGATCTCTTCCCATGAGGCCATTTTTGGTGGGCCATGATGATTCCCCACACTTCACTTGTTCAAGCTTGCAAGCTCAACGGTCCAGTGGAGGCACAAGACCTGCAAGCTCAATGGCCCAGTGGGGGTTTGAACCTTGGTGGCCGCCTCACCAACAAAGTATTTCTACCAAGACACTAAGCATCCAAAGACAATGGAGCTGATTTTTTATCAAGATATTAATTGCTATAATTTCTTCAATTAAGAGCATACTACATTACTATTTTGTAGTGACAGTTAGTGATGACTAATAAACATGCAACGTTGCAAATTATTATTATATTATTATGAGCTAATTAGGTTGGCCTTGTTTTCTATTTAGGGGATTTTATATTAACTTTTTGATTTCAGATTAGTTTTGGAGACAACGTATATTTTTATGTGGAAGTGTTGTTTATCTTATTCTAGACATATACACAATTGATCTATTTAAGATCTCTAAATTGTAAATAAAATGTTGGGTGGATATTTTGCAACCAATAGTTTTGGGAAAAAATCTAGTCGCAAAATAGGTATACCAGCCACAGCGTATGAGACAATGTCTTTCCTACCTTAAAGGGAAGGCTCCCCCTTCTCACCGTTCCTTGGATCAACTCAAGGTAAGCAAGAAGTTAAGAGATTATCAAATAGGATGCTACAAATATTCCTTCTTATCTTTCAAGAAGGAATCCACTTACCCGAGGAGCGACTAATGGGCAAAACTTTAATCTCTAAACTACACTTCTATCTAAAAGTTGGAAACAGTGATACCGATAAACCAACACCAACTCACAGGCTGGTTGAAAAGCGTGCCGGCTTGGCTCTAAGATCAGTTTATCTAATCTATAAGAAATACCTCTACCATTGGGGCACACAGACTTCCAGAAGTAGAGACTTTCTAACTATTCTAGCAAAGTGCGTGAACATAAGATGGTAATATAACCTACAATCACAACTTCTAGTTTTATATTACCACAACCACTCCCAGTCGCAGCGTCAGCTCTGATTGTTTCTGATATTCACTTTGCTCTTAATAAAACACAAGAATAACATAAATATAAAGATAGTAAAACCAAATTGCAACCACAGCTTCCAATTTGATTCATCACAATTGCACTCAGTCACAACTTTAGTTCCAACTGTTTTTTTCTATTCACTTTTCTCCAAAATAGTACTACACAATCACCATTATGCTTGCACAAGTTTGGCTTAGCTTTCTTGCATAAAAATAAAGATGGTTTTTACAATGAGAGGGGCATTCCTTTTATAGGAAAAGAAATGAGAAAAAGGAGGAGGAATAAGTGGGAGCAACTCAACCACTTTGACCCGGTAAAACTAGGTGAGAAGAATTATTTGATTACACGTCATGAGGACATGCAATCGAATTACATGCAATTGCATCACATGCAATTCATCTTCTCCAATCTACAAAGCATGAAAACTAAAACAAAAAGGTGAAAAAAAGTGAATCAATCCTTGGAATTGTCAAGGAAGGCTTTATATTTGACAATACAATCATGAACCATAGGAAGATTTGAAATCTTCATTGTCTTTGAAATGGCTTCAACCCTGATTGCATTCGTATGTGTTGATTTCACAATTTTGTAATCGCAGCAAACTTGTTCATCGTATGCGCTCCAAATTCTTCAGAATCAAAATCAGCATTAACTTTGTCAGTGTATTTTGTAGTCATTTCCTCTTCAGTGAAGAGGTTATCATCTTTGGTAAGAACCTTGCATCCTATTTGCCTAAGATTGCTGGTGATGTCCACTTTTACTGCTTGACAACTCTCTAGATCCCCTTGTAGCTTTGCCAAAAGCTTATCCATTCCTTGGACTTTGTGGTCCATGAGTTCCTGATATCAGTAGACCATGTTCATGGATGAAATGATGTCATATGAGACAAAAACATCTAAATCACTGTTCGCCATTTGCTCCCAGGTGCTTAGGTCTTCTTTCAGGATACTGATGTCTTGGCTGAAGGAAGCAATCATGTCATGGAGTCTTTCCTCAACTTCTCTGATACGTTCAAGGATTTTGTGCGCATCTTTGATTGATTGACCTCCTTCTAAGACAACTTCTTCGAACCGAGCCTTTGTTGCTTTTGCCCTCCTATTTACCTGAGCCGTTTGTGATGAAATGGTCACAGATTGAGATGTTTGTTGATGAATAATCTCATGAAGACGAGCATTCTCCTGTTTTAACAAATTTTTCTTTTCCCAGAGCTCCTGATTTCTTTTTGACATATTTAAAAGTGCATCTTGAGCATCCTGCAAACATCCCAGCTGTGATTGTTTACCAAGTTCAATCTTGGTGAACTTGTAATTAGAGCGAGTAAGCTCTTCAACTGGTTTATCTACCAAGGGCTCTACAATTTCAGCATATTTGGTCTTCTTAGAATCAACAATGATTCTTGAGACAACCTTGGCCTTTGAGGGTTTAGATTTACCCTTCTTGGTAGAGAAATCATCTAGGGCCAATGTGACCTTTCTTCTTTTCATGGTGATATTTCCCAACCATGCAGGCAAACTAAAACCCTCCTCTGCTGAACTTGGAATAGTGATCATGGTATACATTGATCCTAGTTGTATCTCTGTTGCCATGGTAGACGCCTCCATTTGCATAGTAGAAATCACGGGTGTTCGTCGAGATGACTCTGTCATGAATGTTTCAAAACCTGCAACCGAAGTATCAAGTTGGGAAACTTGACCTTCCATGAGAGCTGGGAAATCACCAAAAACGTTTGCCAAATTCTCACACTGCTCTGCTGTGAGGATGGAAGGAGTTGCAAAAGAGATGGGAAATGCGGACATGTTCACCTTCGAGATAGCAATGGTAGGTGTGAATACAGTGGAGAATGAATCCACATCATTATCTACAACATCTAGAAATGGCTCTTCCTGATTAGATGGATCCTCGCTGTTTGGTAACTGAGAAGGAGATATGATCATTATTTCTCCTTCTTCATCTGATTCTTCCTCTTGCAGGGGTGCTTGAAAAAAATCTAAGGGTGGATTTGACCCTTTTCCTCCTTTGAGCTTAAACTTAAAGAGTTTTAACTGGTCGTGAAGAAGACGAATCATCCTTGCTTTTGATTTCTACCTGGGATCTCTTTCCAATAGGACCAAAATGATTGCAGTCTACCCCAATTTTTGGATTTACTCTCTTGAGGCCTTTTCTTTTCAACCATTTGTTTGTATTCATCAAAATGGATTGGAATCTATCGAAGACAAAATTCCCTTCCTTCTGTTGCCATTGAATAGGAAAAGGGACAAGCTTTTCAAACTGAGTATTGTAATACTCTGGATCCAAGATCAAGCCATCATCTTTGATCTCAAAGCCTTTTGGAATCTCAATCATATTAAGATCAATGATTTGTCGTAGTGTGAGTCTACAGTAATTCATTCTCATGATGTCTACCTTAGTGCGCAAGTCAATCCACACATCCTCCATGCGATGAACATGGGTGAAGGCCCTTTTGATTTTGGAATGCATCCCTCAATAATCGAAGTCAGATCTGGCTTTGAATTTCTTCAATGTAATAATCTGAAGTTCCGCTTCCATAGCTTTTTCCTTATACACTGAATTGAGTGTATATCGACCAATTTGGAGGGGTTTGGCGGTGGTGATACCGAATCCTGGTCTATGCTGATTGTGCTGGTATGATTGAACTTCCATGAGCTGCCTTGCCATCTCTATGAGGATGATCCTATCAGTAGGATATCTTGGTAAAGTATAGGGTTCTCCTTGAAAATAACCAACTCTCAAATAGGAAAAATTTGGAAATTACAGGAAAATACACCCAAATTGATTTACCTTCTCCTAAGCCTCATTTGATAGTCTCTTAATTGCCAACTCTTTGTCAAAAAGGCACCTAAAATGTCCAAAGAACACATCTTGTACCCTCCTATAATGATATTTGCTTTGTGTCAACGTGATCTGATCATGATATTTCCAAATGGGTACCAGCGATCGATCACCTTTGGTGGAGAGTTCGGAGAATGTCCCCATGGCTGCAACAATGTAGACCAAATGGGAGTTCATGTAGAATGGTACTGATTTTCCCACATGACTCAGTTGTTCGCACAATGCTGTGCTTATGAGCTCTCCCCAGTAGATAGATTCTTTGTTTTCAAGAATTTGAAATATAAATTTATACATCCATGGTTCAAAGTTACAAGATTCTTTGAGACCACAGATTCTACTGAGGAGAGTTATCAAATCATTAATTTCTGGAGAGAAGTCAGATTTGTGTATTGTCTTTGGCCATCTAGAGAAATTTGATCTTTTATTGTCCAACCATTGATCATTTATATGTACCTTTGATAATCTGACTTGTTTTGGTTCCACAACTATATGGACATATTTATAGACAAGTCTGCACATTCAGGATTTGCAGGAATTTTGAAAATCTGTTCAATGACATCTGGATCCAGGCTGAAAATCACTTTACCATCTGCATCTTTGACTGTCTTGCCTTTGGGATTGAAATGGCGTGCACACTCAAAGACGAACTTAGGTTCCAGAGCAGCCATAGGAAAAGTAGATATCAGGTGAATATTGCTTCTCTTGATACGTCGTATTTCCCTGTTGACGGGATCTTTGAGCCTTTGCAAGAAATTGGCCATGTCAACATACCCAATCTGTTTATCTGAGATTTGATCAAGAGTTGATGAAACAAGTGAGGCTGTGGTATGAGCCAGCTCTTTGTCATAATTATATTTCATCTTTCCTTTGACTTTTGATGGTGTTGACATATCCTATGCCGCAACATGGAAATTCCAAAGGGTAAATACATAATCTGAGGAGATTAGATCCATGAGAGGGTTAGGCTTTGGTTTGCAATGATAGATCTATGAAGAACACAGTGTTCAGAGTATTGATTAGATACTCATAAAACACGTGTTGGCTGGAAGTGAAACAAATAGCACATATATGTGGGCAATAAAGGGCAAAATCGGACTTATAGAGATGGATTGCATGTGGGGCTTTGTTTGTATGGTCAAGAATGCAAGTTGGATGCATATAGACGTGTAAATGATAATTTTGGTATCTAAAAGAGTGACCTTTTACCAGAATTGGGTTCTTTAGAGGTAATTACATGTAGTGAAAATGACATGTTTTTACATGTAATGGGCTTGGGAGATGCAATCGCATGTATTGGGGAATGAAGGATGAATTGGCATGAATGAAGGAAGCATGTATGCACTTGCATTCTTGAGAGGATAACTTCAACTTTCTTCCAAAAAATGAAAACAAAACAAGCAACAAACAAAAATAAAAACAAAAACATACCTCTTGCTATTGACTCAAACATGACAAACTTGAAGATATTCTTCTACATGCAAATCTGTTTTTCGATTTTGGATGATTTTTATGCATTTGCTGAAAGAAGACTTCAACTTATTTAAACACAAAATGCAAAATACATGAGCTGCATTTGAACAAATGGATAAAAACGAGCCATATAATGCAACAATGTATGAAAACAAGCAAGAAATACAAGCAAAATTAAATACATTTACTTAGTTGGAGCTCAATGAGCCAAAAATGGAAGAAGAAGAAGAAGTTGGAATGAACTTGTCTTTCCCAAAATCGGATTCTCCAAGTGCAAACGCATCGTCAACTTAGAGGCTTTTGACAAATTCCAAGTTGCAAATCGTGGTGTCCAAGATCAAATGCATGAGGCGTTTTTGCATGTATTTGCCAAAAAAAATCTTACAAACCCTTCACATGCAAAACGTTTTGGCAAAAATGGATTTGCTGGGCATTTTTGGAGAAAAACGTACCTTAGACATGCATTTACACGAGGCGTTTTTGGCTGGAAATGCTCAAAATGTGTTCTTGAGAAGAAAACACATGCACTTGGGGGCAAAATCGGACTCTCTAGATGCATGCGCATGAGTTTTTCTTGGCTGAAAATGACTTAGTCAATGATATAAAAGCCAAATCGCACCCTAGAGATGCATTTGCATGTTTTAAAAACCTGCTTTTTCCATGTAAATGTTCATGACTTAAGTCTCTTTCAAGCAAATCACATTCTCCAAGTGCATTTGCATGTTTTATTTTCCACAACATATGCAAGTCGCACTCTCCAAGAGGGATTGCATGTTACATCTTCATGCTTTTACATCGAGTTTTTGTCTTTTTACATGCAAAATCGGATTCTCTAGATGCAATTGCATGTAAAGTAGGAAAATAAAGTCATATTGTTGACTTGCACAACTTAAGTGATTTATTTAACACATGTCTATTTGTTTATTGAGTCTAATATTACTAAAGGGGTCAAAAATAACATTTACACTATATAGTGATAAAGTCACTTAAGTGAAAAATTTAAAAGCAACTCAACATTAAAATATAACATAAAGTGCACTATAGTCACTTAAGTGATAAAGTAACTTAAAAACATAACCTAAAATGAATTTATATTATATTTTTCAAAAAGTGCAACTCAACTATAGAAAATAACATCTATTTTTTAAATATGCAGTTGAGCTTGGAGAGTCCACTTTTTGGGCACTTAAATGGTCATATCTTTTGATTGATAAGTCCGATTAAGCCCTAAAATAGATCAAATTGAAGGGAAAACCGAAAGCAAGAGATTGGACGAAACAAAAAGACTAAAAACAACTAAACACACACTTGAAAGCACGACAAAGGACACTGAAAGATTCTAAAATCAAGTATAGAAAGACAGACTGAAAAAACGAAAAAGACTTGACGAAAGCCTTCAGCAAAAGGATTCGCTAAACATATTGAGGTCAATTGATCGATCAATATTAGCTAATTAAATAGCGAATTAACATAGAGAAACGCGAAACTAAGTTCAAAGGTTTTGTACTATTACCTACATTTTGTGGTGACAAAATGCAGGACAATAGAAAAGAGAGGGCAATCTAGGAAGACTTAAATGAGAATGTTTCAGTAATTACAAATTTCTTTTTCTATTTGTAAATTTTAAAGAGAAGGGATTTAATGATCTTATGGGACCCTCGTTGAACTTTGCATTGCAGACAACTAATTGATGTTGTAACAAAGACCTGATAGAATATTTGAATGGTACTATCTAGTTCTTTAAACATGAAATTATTCTTCACATCAGAAGCTTCTTTATGATAGATTGTAATTTTAGTTTATCCTTTCTATTTGGCATGTTATTCTGATTGTTTTTGTTTATAAATGATTTTGTGTGCTAAAAGTTAATTTTTTTCATTTGTGTTATTCTACAGGCTATGTTTGTGGTGTCTTGTCCATCAATCCATTGTCTGGTTGCTGCCCTCAAACAAGTGAGCTGTTTTCATGTCAGTGAGTATTTTCTCAAGGGCAGTTAGTTGTATATGTCTGTCTGATTGATCAAAATAGTGTGACTACTTCTCTTTGAATACTCACAATTAATTTGTTTGTCATGTAGGGGGTGTGATCTTAGTTCACAATGTTGCGATTCTTATGAATTCTGTGTATCATGCTGCTTAAATCCATCTCAGGTACAGATCTGGTCATTGGATTCGCAGTTCTTAACTGCTATTTGTTAATATGACAATTTTTAGTCCTTTTCTTGTTTTACCATGTGGGTGGTATTCTGTTCAGACAGTAAAAGAACTTGCAGTCAATATGAAGGTGGCTAAACATGCTACAGCAGGTACACAATCTTTATAAAGTAGAACAGTCTTAAATAATTGTCTTTGTTTTGGTGATATATTATATTATGGATATTTATTTTGGCTACTGAGTTGATTTCTCTTTGGTTTGACTAGGCACATATGGAAGTGTTTTTAATTATTGTACTGGAAGGTGCCGTCATAATTCAGCAAGTGTGGTATAGTATCTTGTTTAATTGATGCATATGTAATTAACATGTTTTGCTGATAGAAAACTTAGTGTTACATTATTTGTTGTGGAATTGTTTTTCAAAATATTTATACTCTCAATTAGCATTTTAATTTGCACCTTTTAGCAACACAAAACAGAATATATGTGCAGGAAAACCACTCTTTTATTTAGAAGAAGCTCTCTATAAAAAATAATAATTTAATCTACTATGAACAATATGTACTTGTTATTCACAATCTTTATGATGGTTTTCTGGGTGTTTCATGGACATGTTGAAAAAATAACGTGTTTCTATCTGGATTACTTGGCGCAAAAAAAGGCCAAAACAGTTTTAACATTAAGCAAAAGATTTTTGTATTTTTCAAACTTTTTGACTAGAATTAAATTGTATGACTATACACTTGCGCTCCTCCACTAAAAGAAAACGCTAAATAATTCAAGTACACAGAAAGATGGATAGATCAAATACATAAGAACAGTAATATGCAAGCATGGAAATTACCATTGGAATATCTAATTGCAAAACAACATTAATTTATAATTGTAATATCCCGCTGAGATATTTTCACCAGATTTTCCCAAAGAATTCACAGAAATTTAAACAAACATTCGCATGCAGCTGATTTTCAATTTATCCAACAAACTATACTGAAAATCATACAATAACAGATTGAAATATAGATTTCTAAAATGAACATTGCATTTAAATCTTTAGTAAAGTAATAACAAAATATCCAATCGCAACCACATAACTTATAGTCAGATTGGATAGTCAGAGATATGAATCTAAAGCACAAGTGAGACACCTGAGTGATATCTCCAACAATAGGCAATGGGTTTCTGTCCACTGCCTCCAAGCTCGAGGGTTTCCGTCCTCAAACTTGTTGAAAGAATCCCAAAGGTTTCCGTCCTTAGGAAATTGGAACTAAACAAGAAGCTCTTAGAGCTCTGCCCAAAGAAATGAATAAACCAAACATGTTAAAGAATGAGCCCTTCACTTAATTTTATAACTTTTCTTAGAGGCTTCTGAATTGACCAATGAATGTGGGATAAATCACTTTTTCCTTTTTAAAATATCATTTCCCACTTGCGTGAATAAAGCGTTCTTTTAATAATAAAGTGACATAATAATATGTACTTTAATTTAAGTCACTTTATTAATAAATTATTTAATCTCCAGGCATTAAAATTACTGATCAATCGGAGTCGGATAATCATGTGTGATAACTTGTTGGAAAGGTCTTGGCGAAACGCTCCTAGTCCAATTTTGAAATACCAACAACACTAAGCCCATTGCTAACTTACTATAAATATAAAGTATCTGGAAACCCTGCTAAATCAACTCCGATTGGCTGGAACTGGAAATGCCTAGGCCAAATCTCTCTTTGATCCCTGTAAAGTCTTGGTTAGCCCACAAGACCAAGGAAAAATGGGCTAACGGCACATCATGAATTGAGGGGCTAGAAAGGGGACATTACATTCCTCCCTTCCTAGAGATTGCCTGTCCTTAAGCAATTTACCCCTGCTTGCTAAAACCAAATGCATGGATCCCATATTCACCTCAAGAATGATGCTCTTCCAATATGTTGCGCTACACTGGTATAAACATTACCAAGCCCGGAGTTGTGAAGCAACTCATCATGAACCAATTCACCAATCAACTAAATGTCAAGATCCCAAATCATCCCATGTGCATAATCAGTCAAGTCAACCTGCCATGTGCTACTATCATGCGTGAGAACATCCTCAATCCAACTGAGAACTTCGCTCAAACTGAAATTACATACACCTCTAATGTCAAATGATGGTGGGAGCTCAACATTATGCCAACCAGCTCCCTGAAACATAACTATCCATGAGAATGTTCCTCTTGGGTCCCACAAACAAAAGGGCCATCCACCTTTCCAACTATTTGTAATATATCATCACTCCATACCAATTATAGGTGGAATGTCCAAAATGTTCAACTGCCACAACACTACCTCTAACATGTACCCCAAATCGGTGATTGTACTAGATAAGCAAATTGGCAACCTTGTAGGACATGGCTTCCTCCTTCATGAAGGGAAACATACTAAACGAATCACCTATCCTACTCCTATGCATCAGTCGTAATAGAAAGTCCTTAGTAGGTGGGCTGAACGGAAAACAAAATGCATCGCACACAATGTAACCATAATGTGATGCACTAATCGATTTCTCTAGGAATCCCGAATCAATACTAGGATTCCATAATTGTCTCTATGTACCAGGAGTTACAAAATGCAAATCATTGTGTGAAAAATTCTCACCAACAAGCACAATCAACATACCAGGCTCATCAGCTCTATATTGAATATAGTCTACCCAAGTGTCATCACCATGCTCAACTTCTGTGATGGTAGAGCTACTAAAGGCACTGAATAAATCATCACGACAATGTGGTTGAGTCCCAACTGCGCGAAGAGGAGAACGAATCAAGGAATACTCGTTAGCATTGTCTTCTCTCCTTATGTACTCCTTGGCCATACTGATAGCCAAGTCTCTATCCAAGGTTGATTTGTAATCAACATCATGTCCATCTGTCAAATGTGATAAGGCAGCCACCTCCTGGTTGCAATCAGCACCAATCTAAGAAGTACTCTCCTCCAAGATCAAGAGCTGGGACTCCTGATCAACTTCAAGAGATGTTCCATCATCCAACTCAAAGAGTGGATTTTCAAATGTCCGATCAGCACTCATCTCAAAGAGTGAGTTATCATTCAGCTTGATATCTACATTATCCCTATACTTCATCCAAGCAGTCTGCGATCTAGAATAATTGGCCTCATGTTTGATTCTCAATTCTTGAGTGTCAACCTCATGCATAATCAAAGGATTACCATCATAACAGTGAATGGAATTATTCTCCTCATACCTTTCCTTAATTGCTGCTACAAAATTAGACTAGGAGCAACCTGAATTTTCAATTTGCACCTCATACTCTTGAGTGTCCTTAATGCCTTGTTCTGATTTTTCTTCATGTGTAAGAGTTGTCTCATATCTTCGAGTTGTGTATTCAACTTCCTCAAACTCCTCTTCCTTCCTTGATGCATGATTCCCATCAAAAGTATCCTGGAATTTTGAAGCAATGTGGTCTTCTTCCTTTTCAATAGTGTTGTCAATATCTTCATATGCCTCAAACTCTTTGTTGGAGTGATCTGAATGCCAAGCTAAGGTTGCTGCTATGTCATAATGGGAATCAACTATCATACTAGAAGATGCATTGCGATCACCCAAGGAATTCATACCTTCATGATCCATACCAATCTCATGCTCTTCATCAAGGGAAGTCATGTTTATCTCTCCTTCTGTATCCTCTTGTAAATCTCCTTTCAAAGATGATGGAGCCTCGTGTGTGTCACTCCCCAATGCTATCATTTTGTTTTTGTGAACCGAATCTGAATGTTTATCAAACTCTTCATGAAGTTTCTTGCATACATCCTTTGTATTTCCTTTTCTCTTAAGTTGTTGATTTGAATTTGTAGATTCCAAACCATCATCATCCTCTTCTGGGACACCCATAAATTGTGCGAAGGAAAGATGGTGATGTATATTCTTAGGAAGAATGCAATACTTTTGGTGGCTGTTCATAATTGCATCATTTGTTGCTATGGCATGACGCCTCTTACTTACACTTGTAGATGGTGATGAAACCTTTGGGGGTCCAAATTTCCTGGAAAGTGTGTCACTTAAACGCTACAATTCACGTTGGAGTTTTTGTTGCGTTTGTTCAAGGTCTTTCCATGCTTTTGTGTTGCTAAACAATCCCTCCATCATGACCTATCCCGCTGTTCAAACTAAAAACCAATTCCAACTATGATAACCTTGGCCAAATCTGATGGTGGACTTGCTGGTTCGAACACCTGTTTCTAATCTTCTTCCCTTACAGGATGAACACAAAGAGACTCTCAAAAGACCAAACACCAAGAACTTCTGAATCGCATTCAACACTAATTTATCACAATCAAGGGGTGTCTCTGAGATTAATAGCAAATCCCCTATCTATCCAGACTTAAATTCTCAGTTTTGGATCACATGCATTTTGACGAACAGTTAGTGTGACTGACCCGATTTGGTATTTCTGAGTTCTAGTCAGACTGATTATGATTGTGCTGGGATCAATACTTCAAAAAGCCTTCAAGTTCACCAAGGCACATTGTAAATGCAATTCAAACTTCTATTCAAATGATAAATTATAGCTTTTGTATCCCTTTTATTACTTTATGAATATATTGTGAATATACAAACTTCTAATTAAATTCTTTTGTATGCAGATTGCTGAATACACTATGTTCGATTTCAATATGTTTCGCCCAACTATTGCTTTGCATGTATATATTGATCAAATGTTATGAGTCATGTAAATGATAAGCCGTGACTCATTAATGAGTCACGTCTTATCATTGACGTGACTCTTTATAACAAATATGGTGATCGTTGTTAACAATAATTAAATCGATATTTAATCGGCACCACATAACATATGTACCAATAATACTATCAGTATTACACAACAGTATAAACTTAAGTTGTTTGTTTGGATTCCGGTACAGATGCGGGTTTGAAATTTGGGTTCGAAATTCGTCCAAATTTTTTGGGGGCTGGGTTCGGATTCGTTTTGGGTTCGTCCATACAAGATTTTTTTATAAATATATATATATATATATATATATGCAGCAGCAAATAAATTCATACACAAATGCAGGCAAGAAGTTTTTCTTTTCATTCACAAAGGCACAAATCACATAGAAAACAACCCTTTTGGTCTTTTAAGTGGTCACTTTTAGGGTTGGAGGGTCGAATAGACCTAAGTTGGCCAAAAAGCTTTATGAAAAAGTCAATGAAAATGACATTTTCAGTCAAATTTGCCCCAAATTCGTTTTGGGTTCCTCTGTCCAAATCAAAAGTCTTCCAAATTCGTCCAAAATTCTTGCAGGGTCCTGAGAAAATTTTGAGCGAATTTACCTGACTGGCAGAATTTTGAGCGAATTTGAACCGAATCTGACTTTGCTGCGAACCAAATTTCGAATTCCACCTTCCAGGAGCGAATCTGGTAACTTAGGTGTAAACCGATAGTGTTTCGGTATATATTAAACCGATACTAATCTGCTGTTAACATTACATATTGTTTGTCCAGCGATATTCATCGATTCATAACTTATGACAATCGATAGTTATATGTTGATGAGAATATTTATCATTATGAATGAATATATATATGGACATATATTAATGTATGTATAATAATAATCAATATTATTATATGTATGTTAATATATATGCATGTATGTATCATGTATTCTCATTTATATATATTTATCTTATGGATGCTATCATATTTTAACACACATTAAGACAAACACATTGCAGATGATTCCACAAATAAGAATACACAGAGTATACAAGCTGTTTCTGAACTTTTAATTGCAAAAATCAGATCATGAGTAATTCTGTGCATGAACAAATGAATTTTGAGATATATTAAATATTCAGAATTGCAGATTTCAGTAAGTAACCTGTTTAGCTGTTTGAAGGCAACAAGGATCACATTGCAGATATAAACTGTTTTCTCTTGACAATGAAATCTTTAAGCCCAGCTCTCACAAATTGCAGCTTCTAGAAAATAAATATCTCCTTTAGCAATATTCAGCTATCTGAAAGCTTTTTTGTTGATTTCCTAGTCTTCACCAATTTATCATTAGACATTTGGACCAAAGTAACAAGAATTGGAATCGGCTCGGAATCGGCAAGGCCGAATCGAATCGCGAATCGGAGGTGAATCGCCAGTGAATTGGCAAAGTGAAAAAACCCTTGAAATTTAGAGATTTTAATGATTTAAAACTTATTTCATGCACCATTTATTGAATATGACTTAATAAGCACACTATAACATCATCAAATAGAAGCTAAAGCCTAACATACATAAATAAGGTTCATCCATCACATACGTAAAATGTAAATTGTAGCTGAAGTAAATAGAAAACATAGGATTTCAATGACATAGCTGATGTAAATGTAACTCTATGATAAAGCATAAATGATAAAACCAATGACATCAAATCATATATGTATGTCAAGATGAAGATCCATGAAAGTTATACTTATGAAGTTATGAAACATATGTTTGTAAACAAAATAAAAAAACAAGTCTATCTGCCAAGTGCCTCAATCTGAATCATCATCCTCTAGCTTGGCCGCAGCCTCAGCCTCAGCCTCTGAGTAATCTATATTATGCCTCCTAGTAAGGCGTCTAAGGTAGGTCCTAGAGCTCTCAGTAGCCATAGCCCCCGCAGGTAACACGGACTCCTGAACAAAAACAGCAGGGGCTGAAACTGTAGAGTCTCTACGTGCGCGTGTGCGTCTGCTAGTGCCTGAACGTGATCTAAGCAACTCCTCTGCTATGGCCACTGCCTCAGTCTCTCTATCTACCTGGTCAACCCACTCATGGTCTTCCTCCGTGAAGACAGGATCGGTAGCCTCAGTCAGCCACTCCGACTCTAGATCAACCTTGTCTAGAGTGATCGGAGAGCTGTCAGGGTCCAAAATCTGTTTGGTCCTAAGCCGAAGGTTGTAATGAATAAAGACAAGATCATTCAACCTCTGCACAGACAACCTAATTCTGTCTGGGATTTGGGCGAGAGCTAAGCTAAGTTTGTCATAGAGACGGGGTCGAAACCAAGTGATTTGTGATAAAATGAGTTAAAACCCTTTGAGAATCCTTTTGCCAACTTCAGTTTGACCTTAGAAAGCCATGATGGATTGTGGGAGGTAACCTTGCTAAAGGCTTGTTGAATCCTGAAATTTGGTTAAGTTTGGAATTTTTCGAAAACCCCCAAAATCTAGAATCTGCATCTTAACTCAGATTCACAAAAAATCGGCGAGGTTGAGTCGGATCGCCGAATCGCGTGAAACGCCGCGATTCTCGTTACTCTGATTTGGACAAACACTTGTCTGTAATAACCTTCATGAATGTTCACCTAGAGTTTACTTGAACAATTTGTCAAACACATACTGTAGTAGCCTTCAGTCATTAACTTCTGCTCATCTCTAAATTCGGGGCATTCACTAATAATGTAGAGACATTATTGTGAACACTGGTATCTTGTTTGTGTAGTTTGGTTAATATACTTCCCCAATTGAGCTGCTCCATTACCATTCAGACTATACTGCGCCGACCATGTTCCAGTCACAGTCTGCTGCGCCTAGACACATTGTTATTGTTTTTGGCACTTGCGGCTATTATTGTGTAAGTATGGCACGAGCAAGAAGGAACTCACACAGCCATGAGTCTTTAGTCGGCAGCCCACTCAATTCCATTGATAGAATGCTTAGATTTCACGCCCAAAAATAACTACTGAACATTGCCAAATTATATAAGGACTGCTCCAAAGATGGTAACCTCCACCATAACTTTAAAGAAGCTTGCTACGTAAAGGAAATGGACTTCGAATCAAGGCATGACCTCAAGAAAGGTACCGAGCATGAACAATTGATTAGAGATAACCCATGTAAGGAATTAAAGCCATCGACAACACCCAGATATTGGGACAGGTAGGCTATAGTCTCCAGCGTAGTTATTTCCACCGATCAATGCCCTAAGATCGATCTTTATTCTTTTTTTTTTAACTCCACGACGATAATATACTAGAACGTTTGGGAAGTATTATCCCCAATGGTGATGTTTGAATGAAAACATTAATCTTTCAACGCCAGAACTATATATCTCCTTTCTTCCTTCGAACTGTAATTTCTCCAGCCAATAGAAAAACGACTTCTTGAATGTTTAGCCCAAAGCTATATAAACTCCCCGGTATCAATTTGAATATCGAGTTTATTTTCTAAATTTAGAAACATTCACGCCAATAAATATTTGTATGTCATGCGCCCAACATTAGAGAAATCTCCTAGGATTACCGGGGCCCATCATTGATATAATATAATTTGTAGAACATTGGCTTTTTTAATATATTGGCCTACACACTTTCCCATTAAAAATTGAAATTATTCACCTCACGGCAATACACATTTTATACATATGCACCCTTTTAGGTATCGGACCCACCGAGTATTCCAATGCAATGGATATTATGCTTTCGCAATTCATTCAATCCTCGGTTCCGGATATATAATTGTTGAAGATGTAGCTTCAAAATACGTCTTCAGCATTATTTTATACTTCTGCAAATTGTGTTGATGCTGTTCCAGTGTTATGGCTTATTTATTTTTGCTGCTCGATATGGCTCAATAATGATCGAGCTATCTGTAATATTCAGTGATTCAATCCATATGACATTATTGTGTTCATGTTCGAAGGTTCATAGTATTCATATGGCGACAACGTGCTCATACTTACCAAGGTTTATGATTGTGTTCGTTGGCATGTTTCGTTCCTTTGTGCTATCGTGGTGGCTGCGCTGGCATATGAGTTATCTTGTCAGCATGGTCAAAGAGTCATTGTCAGGCATGTTCAAATGGTTTAGTCTACCGTCAAGGAAGATCAATTGGTACGTCATTCTTTGGACTCCTTCATATGACTGTTCTAAGTCCCGTCTTTGGCTATTGATATCGCTGCTCGTATCAATAAGGTGCATCATCATTGTTATTCCTCAATACACGAACTGGAGATTAGAGTGCTGGAAGCTGTTCTTGTTTCTGTTGAAGAAGATTATTTAATATTTTTAGAGTAGAGATTAATTCGTGTGTTGTTGAGATTGAAGAAAATATCCATGTGCGTGTGTGTATTGTATCCGTTTATAACTTGAAGGAGCCGTCGATTCATGGACAATTATTGTCGGTTCTGAAATATCCCAAATGGATATTTTTCCCAATATTTCTCACAGACGTCTCAAAAATTTAAACAAATAATTGCATGCAATAAAATATCAATTCAACAGGAAATAAACCAGCATTATGCTCCAATAAATCCTCAGAAATTGTTATTGCATTATACAACAACAATACAACAACAATGAAATTACAAAACAATCCAATTTGAAATACAGTATGCAACAGTGAGATCGGATAATATGAACCTTGAAATACAATGGTGAACTCTATTGTGAATCCACCTTAGAGATGAACTGGGTTTCCGTCCAATCCACCGAGAAAGCCTGAAGGTTTCTGTCCTTAGGTTTCAGAATCGAAAGCTGAAAGCTTCCTGGATTCTCCAAGAGAAATAAATTCATAAAACTAAACATCCTTCAAATGAGTCTCCATTCCTTCTTTTAAAGCAATAGCTGTGACTCTTCAGTTTCCCTTCCCTGTTTTTTCATATTCCCACTTTATGTCACTTCAAATTAATATAACCATTTAATCAGAAAGTGGCATAATAATAAAGTATGAAACCTTCTGGCATTAAAATGGATGACGTGTGATAGCTTGCCGGAAAGCTCTCGGTGATACGCTCCAAATCCAATACTGAAATGCCAAGAAAACTTAACTCTGTCGACTTACTATAAATAGTATCTGGAAACCTTGCGGAAACTGCTCTGATTGGCCTGAAATTGGAATTACCTAGGCCAAATATCACACTGATCCATATAAAGCCTTGGTTAGCCCACCGGACCATGATAAAACGGCTACCGACGCAACACGAAATAATATGCCCGAAAAAGGGGGACATTATAGGTTCAATGAGGAGATTTGTAATGGTAGACTCTTTGGATTCCTCTGTTTGATCTCTCAGCTATCAAAGTCATTTGATGGTCTTAAGGTTTTTCAAGGAAGTTCTTTTATAATGTGATCAGAAGTTGCCTCTGAGTATGGGTGTCGAGTTTTTCTATAGCATTGATAGGAATGATTAATAAGTGTGCTGTGCGAGTGTTGAGATACACGGAGAAGTCATTGATATATTTGGATGTAATGTCCCCATTTTGGATCTTACTTGATTTGTCTTAAAATTCATAATTAGTGTTTGGATTTCCCTTGGGAATGGTAGTTTGTAATGTTTTATACTAGGAGGATGCCAATCTCCAATAATTATCATACATCATTATGCATTTAAATCATATCAAGAATAATCTCTAATTCACAATATATATTTAAGTTCTAATTCCTTACTTCACTCCTAATTATAGACCTTAAGAAAGATGGTGGATTTACTGTGTTAGGACACTTGCACAGTCTACAAGTGGATTCTACCTATCTCGGGATCTTTCCATCACGTGACCAATTTACTTGCCTCTTCCTACACATACCCCCTATCCCCTTAATAGTGATTAGTGAGTTATTAAAGAATTAGTTGAGTATATATTATTATCTTCTGTATAATAAAAATATTAGTAAACATACATGCCATGATGCATAGTTCTGATTCCACTTAAATATATAAATAGTAAATATATGGATAAACTTATATAATATATTTGATATTTAATTCAAAGCTTATTCTGAATAATATATAATTTATATTCAATAACCTATCATCATGAAAATCCATTATTAAATAATTTTATACTTATAATCACGAGAATTCATAATTCTCTATATAATGTATTTATTTCATATTATATATATTAGTTACTTATTTATCAATATATTTGAGTTAAGTTATTTCAAATGTAAGTTTACTTCATAACAATATTACTATATTTCATAATTCATTATTTCAATGTTTGTTTCATAACCTATTATTCTAAAGTTTATTTCATATTATTGTTAATATCTAATTCATGCAATTCTTATAAACAAATTAACTCAACAAATATATACTTACCTTTTTTCCAGATGTCTTTATTTTTAGCTTATTCAATGTTTCTTTCCTTTTAATATTCTCCTACATTTCCTCTTTGATCTTCTCCTACATTTCCTCCTTGATTTTCTCCTACATTTCTTTTCTTCTTTTCCATTGAAATTTGAGTAATCCCCTCTTATTATTATTCTTCTCCTTTTTATTTATTTCCTTTATATATATAAAATCTAGAAGGAATGGATTTGATATCCATTATATACATTGGCATGTTGAAGGGTTGCAACCTTTAAATGTTAGAGATATGCCTCTATAATTTTTTTATTTATAATAATAATTATTAGTTATTATTTATTTATAATTTATTTGAATTACCATTTACAATGATTATTAATATCATTGTTTATATTATAATTACATTTTATTATTATTTATTTATTTTACTATTTCATAATTATACTTATTATTTATTTAATAATTTATATTATATTATATTATGTATTTATCTATTTTAATATTATTATTTATTTATTATATAATATTTATATAATAATATATTATTATATTAATGATATATTAGTTTATTGGTTTATTTTAATTTTATTATTATATTTTATCATTCAATTTTAGTCTCGATAGGGGACATCACATTGGAATACCATTCAAAGTTGACAAAAGTCTGTAGTGTTTGATAGAGATTAAGATTATGTGAATGATTCTAATTCGTGTATATTTCGGGTATTCTATTCATTGCGGTATTATTGTTCAAGCTTTTGTTTGTGGTGCTAAGATTGTTCTCAGAAATAGTGTAGTATTCATGTATGTTTATATAGTGTGGAATAAGCATATTGTTTCCAGATATTATATAGAGTGTTGTGTTTCTGTTATATATGTTGTGACATTCAACAAGTATATACTTTGAAAGCGATCTCATTTGATAAGAGTTCAATTGACTGTCTATGAGTGACATTAATCAAGACATTATTTGTAAGAATTTTGACCTCTAATAAAGATTCATATTTTTGTGCGCTGGGTTTTTCACCCTCAGGTGGAGGGTTTTCCTAGGATAAGAATTTGTGTTCTGCGTTTTTAGTTTTTTCAGTTTAAATACTGTAATGTTATCTATATTCTGGTTCAAAATTCAACATGGTATCAGAGCCAGGTTTAGTAAAGATCTAGAACTTGAATTGGAAAATTGTATTCTAGAAGAATTATGGGATTAATGTGTCCAGCCGTGGGTACTGTGGAAACAAGTGCAGGACGCGTTCAAGGAGATGCTTTATCGGGGAATTGACCAAAACATTTTTACGTATAACCCTATTAGATGCGCTTTGTAAAGGAGGGCAGAATAATGTCTGGAGATGGAAAGAGCTGATATCACCAAGGATGCTGTAACATACAACGCTCTCTTGAGCGGGTACGGAAATCAGGGAACGAGGACTGCTGGCTGAGGCTTTGCAAATTCTAAACGAGCTCAAATGCTCTGGTTTAAAGCCTCATGTGGTGCTTTATAGTGCACTTATTGTCTCTTTACGTAAGAATGGCTCTGTGGAAGAAGCTCTGGCCTTGTTCTATCAGATGACAAAAGAAGGCGTGATGCCAAGTTGTCACTTATAAATATTAATGCCTTTCCTAGAAGTTGTGGGGACGGTTCCAGTATGCCGTCTATAGAAAATAATGTGACCAGGAGTTCTTTAGAGGTTGTAAAGAAAAGATGGAGTACAAATTCTTAATGAAGACAAAAGCAAGGCATATGATGCAATAGTAATGTTTGAGCATCTTGGAGTCGAGAGAAGACTTTCTCTATCTCTTGTCGAGGACATGAAACAGAGTGGCTCTATCATTCATTCTGCAGACTGCAATTAAGAACTCCAGTCACAAAGAAATATTTGCTAAAATGTAAGGCATATCACTTGGAGAAGTTAATGGGTAGAAGAGCAGTAAGCCTATTCAAAAGGAATCAATAGAGGATGCTGTCAAAACCACTGAAAATTATTCTAAGATAAGTAATTTTAAGTTTGTACCTTAAATAATGATCACGTATAATTCATGCAATAGTATTGAGAATTGTGAATCATGTATTTTAGCATTGATCCATATGTTTCTCTTAATGATAGCTTGATACTGTAGACCATTACTAATCTCTCCTTGTTGCAGGATTGAATCAAGGACCATAAAGATGTTAAGTAGATTGCTTTGTTTGGAATGGCTCTTTATCAGCCTAGCTTGCTCGGGACATGTTGGTAGATTTCGCATATAGAAATGGTAACTTCAATTTGAAGATCACAAAGGACGTGTCAACCACAAGTCTAGCTCATTTGGTGTATCATCATCAAAGAGATAAGTTGAATCGAGGAGCTTGAAAGGGAGGAAGAGCTTGGTGCATCCTGTGAGGAGTCAAGTAGGCTTAGGTATGAAGACATCTTGTGGTCATAGGATTGATTTGATGACTTATAAAAGGTTGCAGATTTAATTGAGATTATTTTGGGTGAATATTGGAGGTGTTGTTTGAAATCTGGTTGCTTTGTTTGGGTTGAACAAATTATTAGTTCAGAGACTGAATTATCTGATTTCAGTGATTTCACAGTTCATTTTTCTGAGGTGTCTTCATTTCCATCATGGTGGGAGGCTGAAGAATGAAACCTCAGACTGTTTTGTGATAAGTTTCTTCTAACAGAAGGAGATAAATCTTAGAGGAAGTTAAATTCTAGAGAATTTCTTTGCAATCTCTGAGGCAACAAGGATCCAGAAGGAGCCTTATGAATAAGTGTATATGTTAGCTAAGAGGGTTGCAGTGCTGCAAGGCCAGGTCTTAAATCCGTGGTAAAACTCTTCAGCTACAGAGATCAAAATTGCAATGTCATTTTGGATTTGACATTTGGTAGCTTCGCAAACTTTCAGTATATTATGATCTGGGATGTGGTCAAGGAGGATAGTCCTGGACTTTAGCATATCTGAAGTTTCAAAGGTGTGTGTGTATTCATTGCTCTAAGGCAAGCACTGTAGGCTACCTTGAACTAGCAGGTCAAGAGGTTGATGCAAGTGCTTAAATATTCAGAGGAAGCTTGAGCTGAAGAGGGAGAGTGCCAAAAATCTTTGCAGAAGATCAACAAGCTTGTGTAGTAGTGTGACTGCTAAAGCTCTTTGTTTGGTCAACATTGGATTCAACTCTATTTTGTTGTGATATCAAAGCATTGAGAATGCTGCCACCGCTGAGAGGGAGTCTCCATTCAGAGGGAGTTCAATTTTTCATTATAGGCAATCTTGAACGAGGAGGTCAAAAGGTTGATATCAGATTGAAAGGGAGTCTTGACTGAGAGCGAGTCTCAGCAATCAGATTATCTTTATGTGCTTAATGAGTTCTACACTGTGAGAGAAGTTCAAGGTGCAATCCCTTGTTAATGAGTTCTCTATGGGGGAAAAGTTCAAGGTGAAATCCCTTGTTAATGAGTTCTTCTCTGCAAGAGAAGTTCGAGGTGAAATCCCTTGTTCTACCCTCTGCGTGTAGGCAAGGTGGAAATGCATTCTTCTCTGGGAGAAGTCTGAGGTGTAAGCCCTCGTTCCACCGTCTGCGAGTAGGTATGGTGGATCAACCCTTTGCGAGTAGGCATGGTGGAAATGCATTCTTCTCTGGGAGAAGTCTGAGGTGTAAGCCCTCGTTCCATCCTCTACGAATAGGCATGATGGATCCACCCTCTGCGAGTAGGCATAGTGGAAGTCATGTGTGTGACTCCATGACATATCCTTATTATTCTGATTCACCCTCTAGGAGTAGCTATGGTGAATATGTTATGATGAGATAACAATTGTTTATTGTTATGACGAGATAAAAATTGCTTATTGTTATGATGAGATAACAATTACTTATTGATATGATGAGATATTGTTGACAATAATTTTTGTCGCAGCTACTTGCTCCTGCCATGAGATGGCTCACTGAAGACCTATTTTTTGCTAAGAGGGAGTGTTGAAGATGTAGCTTCAAAATACATCTTCAACATTACTTTATACTTCTGCAAATTGTGTTGATGTTGTTCCAGTGTTATGGCTTATTCATTTCTGCTGCTCGATATGGTTCAATAATGATCGAGCTATCTCTAATACTCAGTGACGCAGTCCATATGGCATTATTGTGTTCATGTTCAAAGGTTTATAGTATTCATACTTACCAAGGTTTATGATCGTGTTCGTTGCCATTTTTGTTCCTTTGTGCTATCATGGCGGCTGCGCTGGCGTATGAGTTATCTTGTCAGCATGGTCAAAGAGTCATCGTCACGCATGTTCGAACAGTTTAGTCTAACGTCAAGGAAGATGAATTGATACATCATTCTTTTGGACTCCTTCGTGCGACTGTTCTAAGTCTCGTCTTTGGCTATTGAAACCGCTGCTCGTATCAATAAGGTGCATAATCATTGTTATTCCTCAATACACAAACCAAAGATTAGAGTGCTGGAAGTTGTTCTTGTTTCTGTTGAAGAAGATTATTCAATATTTTCAGAGTAGAGATTAATTCATGTGTTGCTGAGACTGTAGAAAATATCCATGTGCGTATGTGTATTGTATCCTTTTATGACTTGAAGGAGCTGTTGATTCATGGACAGTTATTGTCGGTTCAATGAGGAGATTTTGTAACGATATACTCTTTGGATTCCTTTGTTTGATCTCTCAGCTATGAAAGTCATTTGATGGTCTAAGGTTTTTCAAGGAAGTTCTTTTATAATGTGATCGAGAGCTGCCTCTGAGTATGGGTGTTGAGCGTTTCTATAGCATTGATATGAATGATTAATAATGGTGTTGTGCGAGTGTTGAGATACATGGAGAAGTCATTGATATATTTGGAATACCACTCAAAGTCGACAAAAGTCTGTAGCATTCGACACAGTTTAAGATTATGTGAATGATTCTAATTCGTGTATATGCCGGGTATTCTATTCATCAAGATTTTACTGTTCAAGCATTTGTTTGTGGTGCTAAGATTGTTCTTAGAAATAGCCTAGTATTCATGTGTGTTTATATAGTGTGGAATAAGCATATTGTTTCTAGATATTGTGTAGAGTGGTGTGTTTCTCTTATAGATGTTGTGACATTTAGCATGTATGTGCTTTGAAAGCGATCTCATTTGATAAGTGTTTGATTGATTGTCTATGAGTGACATCAATCAAGACATTAGTTGTAAGAATTTTGACCTCTAATAAAGATTCATATTTCTGTGGGCTGGGTTTTTCACACTCAGGTGGAGGGTTTTCCTAGGATAAGACTTTGTGTTCTGTGTTTTTAGTTTCAATACTGTAATGTTATATGTATTCTGGTTCAAAATTCAACAATAATGGCCCTTGAAACTTAATAACTTTAGAATCCAAACGGTGGTAATATAATTTCACAATATTATTTTTGAAGTCAAACTATTAAAGAGATGGGCCCGCACAAACATATTTGTCCAGAACTATGCTTGTGCGTTGATAAATATTAATCCTCCACTTTTACTTCACGCGCCAAAATTACGCTAAGGCAAATAAGAATCCACAGATTCTCGGGTTGACACATAGGATATATCCATATATCTGAAGAAAATATTTCTAGTTTTTTTTGAATCAGATATATATATTAGATACCAGTAAATGCCCTTATATTGCAAATTTCTCACTTCTTTTACTTATGAAATCTCACACGTTGGTAGGAAAACCAGCTTTGATACCACTATAATATCCTGCTGAGATATTTTCACCAAATTTTCCCAAAGAATTCACAGAAATTTTAAACAAACATTTGCATGCAACTGATTTTCAATTTATCCAACAAACTACACCAAAATTTATACAATAATAGACTGAAATATAGATTCCTAAAATGAACATTGCACTTAAATCTTCAATAAAGCAATAACAAAATATCCAATCGCAACCATAGAATTTAAAGTCAGATTGTATAATCAGAGATATGAATTTGAAGCACAAGTGAGACACCTAAGTGATATCTCCAACAATAGACAATGGGTTTCCATCCATTGCCTCCAAGCTTGAGGGTTTCCGTCCTTAAACCTTCTGAAAGAATCCCAAGGGTTTCCATCCTTAGGAAACTGAAATTAAACAAGAAGCTCTCAGACCTTTGCCCAAAGAAATGAATAAACCAAACATGCTGAAGAATGAGCTCTTCACTTAATTTTATAACTTCTTAGAGGCTTCTCAATTGACCAACGAATGTGGGATAAATCACTTTTTCCTTTTAAAAATATCATTTCCCACTTAAGTGAATAAAGTGAATAAAGTGTTCTTTTAATAATAAAGTGACATAATAATATATACTTTAATTTAATAGTCACTTTATTAATAAGTTATTTAATCTTTAGACATTCAAATTACTGATCAATCAGACTCAGATAATCATGTGTGATAACTCATTGGAAAGGTCTCGACGAGACGCTCCTAGTCCAATTCTAAAATACTAACATCACTGAGCCCACTGTTGACTTATTAAAAATAGCAAGTATTTGGAAACCCTGCTAAATCAACTCCGATTGGCCTGAAACTAGAATTGTCTAAGCCAAATCTATTTCTGATCCCTGTAAAATCCCGGTTAGCCCATGAGACCAAGGCAAAATGGGCTAACGACATAATGAATTGATGGGCTAGAAAGGGGACATTACAGTAATATTTACAAAGCTATTGCATGAAAGTAAATAAAAATCCAACTATTACTTCTATTCTTTGAATAGCTAATTACTTGCCTATTAAGAGGCCTAGAGATGCAATTATCAAAGGCAGATCAGAGGATTGGTGGATTGATAAGCTTGTTAAGTTGATTTCAAAGGTGTTATCAACGTTAAAGAATTTCAAAGTATCCCATGTTAGGAGGAAGGCAACTCGGAGGCAGATAGGTTGTCTAACGTGGCAGCGACGTTGGGAGATGAAGTGGACTCTATAGTTTTTTTGGACCTTAGGAAAGGATAGGTTAACATAATGAATGTAATGCAAATTGATTAGTGAGCTGAATACAGGCTTTAATGTTCCCACATATACCCAAGGTTGATTGATGGTTGGTGTGTGTGAGGAGGTGTGAAACAAAGGGAAACCTTAATATTCCTTCATCTCCATGCTAACGAAGTCAGTTTTGAGCTTGTGAGGTGGTTTGGTGTTCATCAAAGAAGTGAAGATGTGGCTGAACTTCTCACTGAGAACGATGAAGGCTATGATTGCCTTTTGGGATAAGGTTTTGCAAGACCGTTTCAAGAATATCTTGCATTTGAGGATGCAAAGCTCCTCCACAAAGTCACTATCATGCTTGGAGATGATTACCTCTTTGTGGAAGGAAGATACTTGACTAACATTAAAATTGCATCCTTGTTCCTCGGTTGGTGTTTGGAGATGGGCACTATAGTGGATGCTTGCTGGTTGTTGATGGAATTCATCTAGGAGGAGTTGAGGGGTGGGTTAGAGGAAATTTTGCTCAGGGTCTGATTGGAGTTGGGTTGGTGCTGAGGGTGGATGACTAGATGCAAATTGGAGACATTGATGTGCCCATTCATCCATTCTTGATTTGGAATGCATATGTTGATAGATAGGTTTGAAGGGTGTTCTCATTTTTGACATCACAAAATTGAGGCAACCCTACGCAATTTTTCTCATGGATTCGTAGGTGTATCCTCTATGTTTTAACGTATTGATAATGCATCATGAAAGCAGTTCGTCATCCTTGAATTGCATCTTATGTATTGTTTATTATACGTTCTTTCTAAAGATTGTCGTCAAGTTGAATTCCCTTGTCGCCTGTCAGAAGGAGTTTTCTTCTCTAACTGCAGGCGCTTGATTTTTGTTGATCTTTAAGTCCTTTTTGTATTTTTCATTCTTCTTGAAGAAGTTTTTAGTTTTGTTTTTCCTTTGAGTCGATGCTCCTTTGAATTCCGCTCATTTCGAGCTAACTTAGACCTTGATCGGAGCTCTCTACCTCAAGTTATGGGGTAAAAGGTGGGGTTTTTCAAGGCAACTGCATATTTTATTAAAATCCTCTTAAAAGTGGACTTTTTGATGGCAATTGCACGTATTAAAATTATTCCTAAATTTTAAATTGGATTTTATCATCCATTTTAAAATTTCAACTCATTCTGAGTTGATTTGATCATAGTTTTTAATGTTTTAATAAAATTAGGCTTTTTAAAGTCTATTTTTATGTTACTTCATTAAAAACTATGGTTATTAGTTTAATTTTAATTACATGAGATGTTTTTAAGTGCAAAGTGGGTTTTTCGTTATTCAATGCATATATCCAAATGCATTAAAATCATTATAATCCACTGCCAAATCCTAACAAGTAAATCAGTGGAGTTTTCATATGTAATTACATATCTTAAATTAAATTTATTATTTAATGAAAAGTGGAGAATTCAAATTCACTTACACATCCAAAGTTCAAATTACATATGTTTTCTCCTTTTAAAAGCACGTTATTATGTTTTTAATGTGGCTTGCTTGTTAAGTGGTGTTTTTGGGTCTTTTAACATATGTTTCTCATCTTTTAAAACCTGTCTTTAAAAATACCAATGCAAAGTGGTGATTTTTAAAGAAGTAACATATGTTATTTGCTTCTTAAAGCACGTTTTTTCCCCAAGGCATGCAAAGTGGCGAATTTGAAAGCAACAACATATGTAAATACTCCCAAAAAGCCCGTTTTTATGACTTATATGCAAAGTGGCGAATTTAAGGGAAATAACATGTGTTTTAAAACTTCATATGCTATTTGCTTTTTAAAACCCATTTTAGCTCTTCCCTTTACTAAGTGGTGATTTTGCAAGCCATAACATATGTTTTAAACATATGTGAATCACTCCCAAAAAGCCATTTTTAAAGTGCTGCATGTTGGTGGCGATTTTATTCCTCATAACATATGTTATTTGCTTAAGAAAATGCGTTTCAATTCATTCTTTCCTTGAGTGGCGATTTTTGAGGCTGGAACATATCAAAAATCAAGTGTTTCTTCATCTAAAAAATGCGTTTTCCATGAGGAGACTGATGGTGGCGATTTCTACCTTATTTGCATATCATTGTTCTTCATTTCCAGCTTGTTTTTGGGGCATTTTTCTTCAAAAACGGGATCAATACCAGCATTAGATCCAAAATGTTTTGAGTGAGGGTGGTTTCTAGGGTAAGTATTTTTGTTTTCAGCTTGTTGTTGATTGATTTTGAATTGTTTTAAACCCTAGGTGCCGTTTTTGGATGCTTTTGAATGTGTTGGATTTATTCAAAGTCTGTTGCTACTATTCAGCATATATTTCCTCTTCAATCCAACACTTGTCGAGATTCGATCCTAGACTTGAAGAGATGTTTATCTTTGAAGGGAATGAGTCATGGATTGAACTCTATTTAGAGACTCTTTCACATCACTTCTAAATTACGAAAATCTTAATAATCTTATTCAGATTTTTCAGAGATTGCAAGGATTTCCTTTCTTTGTCTTGTGAAGAAGTGAGGTAAGTTTTCTTGAATATGTTGAAGATGTCTTTATATGAATTATTTCATTTCCTCTTATTTTCAGATTTACATCATATTTTTTGTGCTTCTTCATCTTCTATCTTCACTTCTCAAGATGCATATGCAAAATATCTCTTCTTTTTGCATATGCAGTTGGGATTAAAAACCCCGTCCTCAAATGAATTATTTTTCAAAAGGAAGAAAGGTCCGCTTTACACTATCCTTCATGCATCACGTGATTTCACTCTTAAAAAGCCCACCTACATAAGCCTTTTATACCGCTGCCACTTGACTTTAAACTCATGATGGTAGAAAATCTTCATTTCATACTTTCATTTCCATACATGTTTCCCTTCATGATTCTCGCTGTCCAAATATGTAAACACCTCCAAGAAACCCATTTTTGGGTCTTCTTTATAATTTTTGAGCTAAAGTCCATCCACCTCTTCGCTGTCCTAAAGTTTTCCAGCCATATGCCGTGTTCATAGTCTTCCAAAATCCATATTTGTACATCAAAAAGCGTGCAATGGACCCATCCATGCTTCATTTTCTCACCTAATACTTGTTCATTCATATGTAATACCCTCTAAAAACCCGTTTTTGGTTTTTTTCACCACACAAAAGCCAATCTAACCCAAATCCGTTTGTTCTTCCATTATTCACAAGTATTCCATCCACATACAATACCCCAAGCTCATTTCTTGTGCATTCAAAAAAGTGCAATGGATCCATCACTTGAAGATATTCTTACCTTGTGGAATCTTCATGTCACAGTTACTCAGGCATATCATATTGCTATATCAGGAGAATCTCTAGTCAACACCAGAAAAGGAAGAAGAAAAGGCTGAAAGGATTGAAAGGAAGATTCAAGAAAGGTTAGAATGTGAGAGGCAAAAATAGAAAGAATGATCTAAGATGGTGTTGCCTTCCTATGCTAACTATCCAGTTGTGCAACCAGGTTTGGATATAAATGTAAGGTAAGAAGATATCATTTCAGACTTAGGGGCTTGGATATAAATGTAAGGTAAGAAGATATTGCTGAGAGGAGAGAGAAATCTCATGAGACGTTGCCTAAAGTTACAATTTTGTAAGGTGTAATCTTAGCGGCTTAAAAAATTTTTAGCCAACAAAGGACAGCCGTGGGCATCGGTTTGATTGGACTTAAAAGTTACTTGCATATCAGACAGATTCTAGCCCATTGAGGGGAGATGGAACCAGCCAAGGAGAACCCCAAACAGCAACAAGAACATCCACTAGGGAGCCGCAAAATTAGAAGGCTTGAAGCTGGTTCTTCTTCACAAGTGTCATGATTGAGCAGGCTGAATGGTGGTTCAGGTTTTACATTTTGTGCCCTTATTTTTGATGGGGCTGTTGAATTTTGTATATCTTGTCCATCCATTTTGTAAAGAACTATCTACACGTTAAGGTGCTATGTATGTCCTCTGGGGGTAGGTTGATGTCTGTCAGGGTAGGGGATAATTTAGCGAGTGGTGCTTTTTGTTCTGGTTGGTGGTTTGCATAGGGTGTGTAGATGCCCTGTTTGGAACTTTAAATTGCATATTCGTTACTTTATCTATTAATGAAATATATAACATTTACTGATAAAAAGAAAAAAAAGAAAAACTAATGACATGGTATATATTTTTTATTACAAAACCATAGTCTCGAATACTATGACTCAATGTCCAGATCCCTCTAGTCAAGTTGTAGGTTGCATTAATTAAAACTATGACTCAATGTCCAGATCCCTCTCATGACAAGACACCTTAGATAGATGATCTAAGAATTGCTAACTTCAGACTATAAAGAGTGAATGTTAAAAAAAATAAAATAGTAGAAAACTAGAATAACATGAACTCTTTGCACTCAAAAAATGACAACTTCTAGAATATGTTCCTTTCTTTTTTTTGATCGGTGATATAGTTATATTTTATTAATATGAAATAGAAAGTTACATACTATTCAAAATATGCCACTGTTCAATTTGGCTATTCTGCCATAAAAGACTTGCTAGACCTTTGTTTCTACCCCCCACCTACATGAATCTGCTAGGCCCAAGAACATGATTAACCATGTTACCGTTCAAACAAAATGGGCTGTACCCATAGCTAGACATGCATACATTACTGGAGTACTAAAAAGCCCTCACTGTTACCAAAAATGGGCTGATTGCATTTATGCTCTGCTAATCTAATAACCAGGCTACTAAACAAAATAACCCTTAGTGCTAATCTAATCCCTCCACACCTTCATCACGTCCTCTCTGCTCTCAACTGGGATAAACATGCCACCCCTCATATCCAAACGCTGCTTCCTGGGCTTCCTTGCTAAAATTAGCAAGACCTTTTTTAATGTGCACTAAAAATAAACTTCTTGATAGGTGGCTTTAGATGACTTGATGATTCTGTAACTTTTCCTTTGATCCTGGCTAACTTTTGAACACATTTAATCAAATGTCCCTTTTTTGTGACCTTTCCAACATTTGTGGAAGCTCTAATTTTTGTGGAATTGGCATTCTTTTTAGAATGTAGTTCACATGATGGCATTGTTTTAGGGAATCTAGGTGAGTCCTTTCCAGGGGGAAGTTTCGTCATTTGAGTGCACTCCAAGTTTCTTTGAGGAATATTCTATTTTTGGAAAGTATCAATTTTCATTACACAAGCTTCTAAGTATGTTGGTGCATTTAAAATTCACCTTCAACTATTTTTGTATTTTCCACAACACTGGCTAGATGTTCGAAAAATAATTTAACAATTAAATTATATTAATGTGAACTTTAAGTGAATAAAGTGCTGAAAAAAGTAATAAATTAAATAAAGTCACTTTACTGTGGTAAAAAAATTATTATGTAAGAAATGATAACTAAAATATAATTTCCGAAAAGTTCCACAAAGGGTTGTAATTTTATTAAAAGACGCTGAAGAGGCTTATTTGATTCATTCTGAGTATTTGATATTTTATTGAAACCTCAGTTGCAGAGTTGAGAAAATTTCTACTATCTCAAGACAAAAACCTTTAGGTGAAGATTGGTTCGATGGGGTGAAAGATTCCTCCCTAATCAATATTGTGATTCATTTAGGGTCACAATTTGTTGAGAAAAGATTCAGAGATGGATTCATACAAAATTCACATTTGTGTTGAATGTTTACAAATATGGGTTTGGTGCAAATTGATTTATTTTCACATGTTTGTGTGTGTGAGTGAATATATATCAATATTTGATGTGCTGGGTGTGTGGGTGAAAAGATCAGAGATTTAAGAATGGAATATTTCTTTGGTGTTGGTTTGCTCTAGTCGTACCTCCTGCGTTGCCTAGCAAAGAGGCCATACCATTCCAAAGTCGTTTTAAAAAGGGGCAATGCATCTAAAAAAGGCATTTAAGTCTATTAATTCTCAATGCAGCCGTAAAGAGGTTTAGTTAAACCTATTGCGGCCTATTCAAATAGAATTGCAACCCATATTTCCATACTTAATTGCTTTGGAAGGCTGTACAAATTTCGGAGTGTCATGCAGCCAGTAGGAGGAGCTTGGTATGTTTGAAATTGCTGATTGGACTGTTGACCATTCTGCAATTGAGGTTGGCAAAGAATTTTTAAATATTGGCATTTTGTTTGACATTATTTCTGTATGTAATTTTTGCATGAATCATTTTATATCAGCAACTTACATAATTTATATAATAATATTTGTTGTAAAAATGTTTAATATTTTTTGTGAAATGAAAAGTTATAGTTAGTTGAGAATCCAAGAAAATATTTTCTGTTATAACTATTATGATATTATATCAAAATAAGACTACATGCAAATGTTTGATAAAATGCTTGCAAAGTAAAATTGTGAAAATTTCAAGTTTGACAAAAAAAATTCAGGAAGGGTTATTACATCCTCTTCTTCAACCGAAGTGTTCAAGAAGGACCCCTTAGCCTATTCCATTCACGTAGGTTAATTCAAGGCTAGGTGAGGAAATATTTGTAATTAATTAAATGTAAGTTGGCTTACAATATTATTTTTTTGGATGAGTTTAGTTTAATTTAATTTTTTTTACGTTACTCGGGGATGGATCTCTGGGTCTTAAAACCCCATCTCCATCTCAAAGTCATTCCCTAGGCATTCCCGATCTGCACATTTTCACTGGAAACCCAGGGACAATGTTGCTTGGCACTGGGGATGATCGAACCTCTGGCCATGCAGCCATTTAAAGAAAAACTCACTCAAATTAAAAAAAAAACAAACATTTTGTTTAGGAGTATTGACAATGAATTCTTTTGGACTGCATGCTACAGTAGAATGAGCAGGTGAGCTATAAAATGAACTAGAGTGTGACTACTATCCATAGAAAGAAAGCATACAACCATAGAATAAGAGTATACATATATATCTCTTTTTTAACAATGGGAATGTGCAAACATGCAACCGCATAGAATAAAAGTATACAAATATAACTCTTTTCCAACAATGGGCAAACATGTAACTACATACAATTGTAGAATGAACAAAAGTATGACTGCATAGAGCTGTAGAATGAAAACATACAGCTGTAAGACAACATGGAAAGTTGTGGAATGAAAGCGCACGTGTGGATTGTGAGAATATAGCTGTAACTATTTTTTGCCAAAGGAAAGGCATCTGACTGCACACAGTTGTTGAATGATGACTTGCAAGTAGTTTAGCGAGATCACTTATTAATAATGTTTTGACAATGAATTATGAATTTTGAATGCATATTGAGTAATGACAATGAACTTTGCTTCCTGAACACAAATATTATATGATAAGGTTCTATTATGTATGTATGCATGCTTTATCCATGTTTTCATATGCACATTTCAAATTCCCCTATATATTTTAAATTTTCCTTATATTTATCTAACTATCCCCTTCTCTTCCCCCTAGCCGTCCCCAAAATTGGCCAAAAAAAATTGGCATCTTGTCTCCGTAATGTACCGACGACACACCTCAACCGTACGAAACACTTTCAGGACACACTTACATCGTACCAGATGGTACACCTCCACCATATTGGTCAACACACTTCCACCGTACCAATTGACACACTTCCACTGTACTGGTCAGCACACTTCCACCATACCAGTTGACACACTTCACCATACCAATCTGCACACTTCCATTGTACCGGTCGGCACACTTCCATTGTACTAGTCGACACACTTCCACAGCACCAGTCTACACACTCCCACCGTACCAGATGGTACACCTCCATCGTATGACATTCTCAATCCTCACATGTGGCACTACACTTGTACAACCTGGAAGATGAAATTTGCAGCGATTATCTATTTTCAGATCTTTTATTAAATATTATAGAATGCACATGTAAGAAATTAACATAATTCAATGATGGACTCAATTGCCAAGAACCAAATATTGTATTGTCAGATTATGAAGATTTTCTCAAATTACATCAAATCTGTCTTTAATTGAAGACTTCACAAATTCAGACCAACAACCAAAACAGGGTGAGTGACTCCCATTGAAACTGTGAATGCCAGAATAGGGAGGATCTTGCACCTCCGAAACAGCGAACAATATTGAATTCCAACTGGAATTGCAAATACACAAGAAAATAAAATCCACAACAATTACCTACAGTACCAGCCAACACCTTATAAAGGCCTCCAAGAAGATTCTGGAAAGTTACAATGGGCCAACATAACTTTATTTATTATTTTATTATTTTGGCTCCTTTTAATTTTATAACTAAATTAGTTAAATAAGTCCTTTATAATATTATTTAGGTTTTGGGACTACCTAATTAATTAATTTAATTAATTCACTCTCCATTAATTTGGGGACATTACAGTCCTTGCCGCCCAGAGATTGCTTGCCTTGAAGCAATCTATCATCAAACTATTTGCCAACTACGAAGCTCCAGGATCCCAAACCAAACATGGGTGCGGATAGTTGTATCTGCTGAAAGCTTGATGTCGCACCATGACTGCGAGCACCACCTGCAAATCCCCAACAAGCTTTTGCTGCTCCACTCTAATATAAATATTGCCTTGCTCGGAGTTGAGGAACAACTCGACAAAATCCAACTTGCTTTCTCCATATAGATGTCACTCACAAGGAGAGATGGCAATCATGCACGCCTTATGCCCAACCAAAGGGTAAACTCCATATTCAACCAACTGTAGAGATTGCTCTTGCAAGGGATCATTGCTAGAGCTCACATCTCCATGAAGTTGATCAACCACTGTTGGCTTGACAAAATTCACACAAGCATCTTCTTCATCCTTGGGTTGTCTTGAAAGTTTAGGTGTTCTCCACTTGAAGGGGTAATTGTTGTCTCTTGCTTGTCCATATCCTATTGTGGCTGGAGTGAACATGTCGACTTGTCTTCATCTTCCTTTCCACTCATGGTGCCACCAACTTTCTCATGACTATACATTGTTTGGCCTTCCTTTGATTTTGATTGAGTTCCTAATTCAAGATCCATCTTCTCTTTTCTTTTCCTTACATAGTACCTATCAAAGGATTCGGTAGCCTTGATCTCCTTTGGTTCACTGCTGTATTCATGAAAGATTCTGATAACCTCCTCATGCGCAGGTACACTTTTTCCTATCACAACTAGATATTCTTGAAATGTCAGAAGATTCTTCCTCTTTTGATATTTGTTATACCACTTGGCAATTTTAGTGGCGCAATTTCATTATCTCTTTCTTCCATTTCTATAATCATCCCAAGAATTCTATAGGCTGACAGGTTTTTGGCTTTGATACCACTGCAATGTACCGACGACACACCTCAACTGTATGGAACACTTCCACGACACGCTTTCACCATATCGGATGGTACACCTCCACTGTACCAGTTAGCACACTTCCACTGTACCAATCAAGATACTTCCACCGTATGTAAAGAGCCTGGCTAGCTCTTAACTGTAAGCAACTTTTTGTATATTTGTTTTTGCAATTTTTGAACATATATAATTTTCTTTTGAATTTTTTGCAATTTTCACTAAATAAAAATAGTTACAAAACAATTTAATTGAAATTGGAATTCATCTGTTAAATTCAACTCATTTCTCCTTAAAATCATGCAATATTGACAATGCTTAAATTCTATACTCAAGGTACACAAACTGTATTCAAATTGCTTAGGAAGAAACCTGGCAATGTATTGTATGGTCTGAAAAAAAAATGATGCATACAGATAATCTGAACTGAGTTGATGTGGTAGCTGTAAATGCAAAAACATGGTCCTTATACTGGCAGAATTTGACCAGATAAATCCACACAAGACTGATGGATATGAAACACTGCCTCTATCAGATTTCCCACGTGGCTGGATGAGCCACAAACTGATCTCCACAATCTCCAGCTAAGCACACAACCTCTATGTGAATTTCGAACACAAATTACTCCAGCCGCCTAAGGTTAAATTATTTGTTTCTTTCACCATTAATCTCAACTATGACACCTGATTAATGCCATCACTATTTGCACAAAATCACTGGGTGTTGCACCAACTCTAAGTGCTTTAATCACGATAGAATTTACAATTCTATGTGCTCCAGCTCTTGAAACCCCATACGTACTACCAGCAATTAACGTGAGAGAGGAAAAGGTTTTCCAACATGCATAGAATGGTCTGGTTCGAACTCCATACTTGCTTAAATCGTTCCTTCTTTCCAAAACAAACATCTCCCTTCAAGCTTACACCACCGTTCCTCCTTAAGCAATACTCTTCGCATGATAATGAATTCATAATAGTTTTATTTTTCCAATGTTGGAAAAATAGATGCTCAATATTTTCCTTCCCTTGATCGTAAAGTCACGATTTATATTAACCCACGACATTAGTCATGAGTCTCACATATTTGAAAAAAAATAAAATTATTTGATAAAGTTCTTCACACTTGAATAAGCCGCCAAGAAACTTATGAAAGACCCTTTAAAACTTAGGCTTAAAAAGAGATTAGCCACCCCCCCCCCCCCCCTTATTATTAATTAAGTAAAGACTTAAGCTTAAGCGTCTTGATATAATAACTTTAACTAAATGATCCCTTTTGATAACTTGGCCAACTTTACAATAAGCTCAACATTATTATTAATTAAGTAAAACTTAATTTCCATCAATAACGTATTAAATCCCAGGCGAGCACAATCGGGGACATTACACCGTACTAGTCAACACACTTCCACTGTACCAGTAGCACACCTAGTAAAGACACTTCCATCATACCAGTTAGCACACTTCCACCATCCCAAATAGTACACCTCCATCGTACGACACTCAATCCTTACTTGTGGCACTACACTCGTACGTCTTGGAAGATGAAATGGTCCAATTTGCAGCGATTATCTATTTTCAGATCTTTTATTGAATATTATAGAATGCACATGCAAGAAATGAGCATACTCCAATGATGGATTGAATCGCCAAGAACCGAATATTTGTATTGTCAAATTATGAAGATATTTCTCAGATTACATCAAATCTGTCTTCAACTGAAGAGTTCGTAAATTTGGACCAACAGGCAGAACAGGGTGATGAGTGATCCCACCGAAATTGCGAATGCTAGAATAGAGAGGATCTTGCACCTCCAAAATAGCAAACAATACTGAATTCCAACTAGAATTGTAAGTACACAAGAAAATAAACTCCACGACGATTACCTACGGTGCCAACGAACGCCTTATAAAGGCCTCCAGGAAGATTTTGGAAAGTTACAATGGGCCGACGTAACTTTATTTATTATTTTATTATTTTGGCCCCTTTTTATTTTATAATTAATTAATTAATTAAAGAAGTCCTTTATAATATTATTTAAATTTTGGGATCACCTAATTAATTAATTAAATTAATTCAGTCTCCATTAATTTGCGGACATTACAGTCTCCCCGTCTAGGGAACATAGGGTAACCTTGATTATTTTATTTAAAAAATAATCATGTGTGTTAAAGTGACTTTTAAGGGGCCTAAAGTGAATTAAAAATAAAAAAGGTTGCTTTATGCAATTTAAAAATAGTTCTTGAAAGTTCACAAGCATAACATAAAAGGAGTTTTAAAAAGAAAAAAGAACATCTTTGGTCATTTTTACATTTCTCATAATGAAGTTTGGATTAAGTATTCAACTTGTAACCCTAGGACAAAAATCCTTAAGGTAATTGGCTTCGAAGATTAAAGGTTCTTCCTAATCAATCGAGGTTGATTCAGACAAAATTCACAACTAGATCTAATGCTTGGAAAATAAGGATTTGTTGCAGTGTTGGTAGATTTTCATAATAGAATTTATTGGATATTTTGCAAGAAAACAATAAATTTATAAAAGTGTGCACCAAAAAACAGTAAGGTCGTTTACATCTAAAACCTTGAAAAATCTTCATTAGCCTTTTTGATACCTTTGATAGGTGTGCACTTCTACTTTAGACAGGCATTGATGCACTGTAAAACAGACTTGAACTTGCATTTTTCTTTTTCATTAAATTTGTAAAGTTGTGCACTTCACTAGGTGCACTCGTGATAACATAATATTTAAATTTTGAAAAGTTATTTTGGTGATGTGTGCACTTGCACTCCACATGTGCACTTGATAAAGGTTTTCTTTGAACATTTGATATTTTCCTTAACTGAGGTGCACCCTTGCCCCTAGGCATGCACCTTTTGGTGTGAGCTGAAAGCTTTTTTTGTTGAAATCCGCAGTAGCACCCCCCAAACAACTCGTGATAACATGATATTTAAAGTTTGAAAAGTTATTTTGGTGATGTGTGCACTTGCACTCCACATGTGCACTTGATAAAGGTTTTCTTTGAACATTTGATATTTTCCTTAACTGAGGTGCACCCTTGCCCCTAGGCATGCACCTTTTGGTGTGAGCTGAAAGCTTTTTTTGTTGAAATCCGCACTAGCACCCCTCAAACATGCACATGATAATTGGATTTGGATATTTTTTCTTTATAAGGCGTAACCTATCTCTTAGCCACACAAATGGTTTTGAAATTTTTTAAAAACCAGTTTTTTTTTTCCCTTATGAGGTGCACACCTTTGCTCTAGGCCCACATACATACAGGCATCTGATTTTTTATTTTTATTTTTTTGATAAACACATCTACCTTTGTGAAGTGCACATCTACCCCTAGCTCACACATCTTTTAATGGATGTTGATTTTTTCATGTATAGGTGCATCCTAGTGTCTAAAGCATGCATCTCTGCATATGCTTTTGTGATTCAATCTGATTCTTCATGCTTAGGTGTGTCTCTATCCCCTAGGCATGCACCTTTATAGGATTTTATTTTTCACTGTCCTTTTAGATTCATTCTTTTGTCATGTAAACACCAAGACTGTTCCTGTTCACCTGTGAATGATACTTCTCTTCACTTAGGTGGGTCTCAATATAGCAGATTGTTTTGTTTGAAATTCAACTTCTCCTTTTACAGGTGTGCCCCAGGCCATATACACATCTTTATGCAGCTTGTGAATTTTTGTTTTTGAAAATAAGTGTCCCCTTCTCTGTAGACATGCACCTCAAAATGGCATTTCCTTGAGTTTCTCTTTTGCATGCTGTGAATTTTTTACTTTTTGAAAGTAAGTTGTCTTTGACGAAGTGTGGCCTTCTGTATAGACCTGCATCGCTGAATGGCATTCACTTGAGTGTCCCTTTCCATTCCTCTAAATGATATCAGTCTTTTGTTAGGTACATGCCACAGCTCTAGACTCATAATTTATTTAAATTTAGGACTTCCCCTTTTTTGGTGCACATTTCTACTTTAGGTGTGCATTTGATCACCTTAGCCATTTTTTTGACTTGTATGCTTCCTTCCCACAAGTGTTCCCCTTGATGAAAATTTGACCTTGAACTTGATTCTATCAAGCAAATATGACCTGAGGGATTCCTTTCCTTTGCCATGATGAATAACTTCAAGAGCATCATTTCGCAATCCTATGAACATTTAAGAGAAAACCAACTTGACAAGACGTGATCACAACATATACTTGGGAAAATAATAGATGTTAGCTTTAAAATTGACACTGTACAGATTTTTTATATGGGTATAACAATCTCTTTGACTGCTGTATTATCACAAGTTCAACTGTGCAATTGAATTTTTATTGTTTTTCCTATTCATCACAAGAAGAGTCATATTTACATATAGATAGAGTTTTAAAAAGTTTCTGCTGCCGTACATACTAAAACAATTTAAAAGCAAAGTATACATTAATGCATTCTTATGCACAAAGAAAGAGTGTGAGGGATTTTCCAGCATATAGAAACATATTTCCTCTTAAATGTGGTTGCAGATTCATGAGAATGCTTATGCAAGTGAAATGCATCACTGCTTTTCCTCACAGATAAACTCATCTGGTTAGTCTTTTTTAACTCATTGTCTTGTACTTTTAAATTTGTGGCTCTGAAGAAAATGGTGGATGGGTCTGATGCATGTTCATATTTTCAAGAAAAGTAACAGCTCTATTCTTTAAATCTAGCAATTTTCTAGACTACATTGTCAATAGACTCAATACCATACACTAAGATATATAAACTTTGTACAATTTCTGATCATCTTCTGATTATAATGTATTTGGTGGATATCTGAAAGCAGATCTTGTCATGCCTCATACTGAAGAAGATTCATCAGACATATCCATCGTAATAGCAAGGTGTGCTTGTCTTGCGTAGTTTGAATTTCAGATTTGAGCGAATATTAAATAAAAATACTCTTTTGAATGCTTAATTTCTCATATTATTGGAACAGGAAGGGCCAATCATGTACTTCAGCTTGCAAGTCAAAGGGACAGACATGCATATTCCGGAAGCTTTTTGGTCTAAATAAATGTGAAGTGTGAGTTTCTGTGCCATGTGCCATTTGTTCTACTCTGTCTCACCTCATTTTGGATACTTATGAGTAGGATTTTCTATCTTCTATTTAAATATTGGAGTGGAAATAAATTTATCTTCAGAAAATTCAAAATGCCATTTAACAAAACTAAAGGTCTAATTGCGAGAGGGTTCAAGACTTAAGAATTTTGTGAAGCTGAGCTAATAACAGATGAAACAAAAATCATGATCAAGTAATGAGTACAGCATAACTCCCTCTTGAAATATTTGAAAGTTGAACTCTAGAACTAAGCATGCCATCTATATATATATTTCTAAGTCTAGGACTTTTGGAATCCTAATACAGCATGTATTTTAAACAATTTGCAGTAGGAGATGGTATATATGTTTATCTGATAAATGAAATTAAAATTGCAATTTGGCATTAGCTAAAGGCGAATGAATGTGTTAAGGTTATTGCTAAGTTATCAATCTTGGTAGTAGTTTAGGTTATCTGTAAAGAGCCTCAAGTTTGTTTTGTTTTGATAATATTTGACCTTTTGAATTTCTCCAGAACTGAATAATAATAAATAACAATTTATTCTAACTTCAAAACTTCACCAGAAAAGACCAAATTTATTAATTTGCCAATTGTCTAATCAACTTTTCAATAAATAAATACAAATTGACACTTTATCATGAAATGTGGCAAGCTGGAAATGTTTCTCAGCCAATGAGAAATGGTACACAATCACTATGAAGCCTTGCAATCCTCAAAAAATAATTAGTAGCCTCCCAAATATAAATCGCAGCTGCCTGTAATGAAACGCAGGAATCATGAAATGCTATGCAAGCCTCTAGGAAAGGAATGTGGGCCTCTAGAATGGAGACGCAAGCCTCTAGGAAGATAACGCAACTCTCCAATTAAATTGAACACTCGGAGAATTTCGAATCAGATTAATAAACTCTCAATCTTTGTTGTAGTTGTTCAAATCTTCACAAACTTGGTATACCTCAGCACCAAGATTTACATTCACAGATTCAGTATGAATTTCCAGGATTCAATTTGCAAAATTCACCATCAATCAGTGATGATTCAAATTGCCAAAAGAGGAATCAATCCTTAAACCCTAGCCATCTTTTTCACAACCAAATTTTATAAAATTTATAAGTCAAGAATGAATTGCTTTTTGCCCAAAGCATTGCTTTTATAATAAAAGATATCTTCTCTCACACACTTTTCACTTACAAAAGTGTAATGGTTACCCCAAAATCCGCTTCTAAACGAAGTCACAGCTATAAAGTAATTCCGTCAAACACTTTGCTTGCAGTCCCTAATTTCTCTGTTTTGTGTTACAACCCTTATGACTTCGGAATGAGTTGTTGTATTGTTTTGTTTGTGCTCTTTTAACAAAGATCTATGCATGTAACATGAATATGAAAACGAAAGTATAAACACATAACTGAAAATAACCAACACACTCTATTTATGATGATTTTCAGGTTAATTACAATATTGGCAATGAAACAACTCACTAAATACTCCAGCAATAGAATAGCTTGAATATTGTTTACTTCAAAGAGTGATGACCTGGGCCATAACATTAGGCTGCTGCTAACTAAAAGCTACAGTACGCAGCTGCTACAGTGACGCTGCTATAGTGACGCGGTTGCTACAGTGGCGCGGCTGCTACAGTGCCTCGCTACAGGAACTGAACAGTGCTGCGCTACAGGAAGTAAACAGTGCTGCGCTACAGGAACTGAACAGTGCTGTGCTACAGGAACGGTTTGTCTCCAGCTGGAAATGCGCCCAATCTGCCTGATAATGAAGCTGAGAACACTGGATTCCAAAGGCCAAGCCCTAAGGGAATGATGTCTAGAATGTCACAAAAGAGGATAAACATCTTCAAATGCCAAGAACGGATCTGCAACTCACACACCAATTTCTTCTCATATTCAACCTGTCTAATGAAGCCACAAACGCTTCCTTTTATTCTATTTCCAAGGGTCGGTTCAACTCTCATGGGCAATGTGGGATAAAAGATGTGCAATATAAAACATATATTAAAATATCCCCTTATGTCTCCCTTTGGTACACATCCCCATAAAATAAATATTAAAGTAACACTTTAATATTTTACAATTAAATTAAATGTTACTTTAATAAAACTTCAGGCATTAAAATGTATTAGCAATCGGACTCCGAATAATGTGAGTGATAGCTCATTGGAAAGCTCTCACCGAAGAGTATCAAATCCAATCACCAAAACTGGCCTCCACTGTGTCCTGTTGACTTACTAAAAATAGTAAGTATGCCTGAAACTGAGTAAATCAACTTCATTTTGGCCCAAACTGGAAATGACTAGGCGAAAACACTCCAGGATCCCCTTAAACCCTTCGTTAGCCCTTGGGACCATGTAGAACAAGGCTAACGCACACACACTTGGTCAACTGCTAAAGTGGGGACATTACAGTCCGCCCCCTTTGAAATTGCTTGTCCTCAAGCAATCTCAGTCCAGCCTGCTGAATAACCTGCTCACTCTCCCATGTAGAATCCTCCTCCGGCAGGTCTCTCCATCTGACCAAATACTCCTTCACTACCCTGTTTCTAAGCTTCCTCTCTCTGGTGTCCAAAATAGCCTCGCGTACTAACACAAGCTTCCCCTCCTCATCCAAAGGGGGTAAATCTGTAGAAGGCACTACACTCTGACCAATGGCTTTCTTAAGCCTAGACACGTGAAACACATTGTGCACCCGACTGCCCTCTGGAAGCTCAAGCTCATAGGCGACTTCACCCACTTTGCGTATCACCCTGTAGGGACCATAAAATCTAGGTTTCAACTTTTCAGCTCCGCTCTTCTTGAGCGATGACTGTCTATATGGTTGTAGCCTCAAGTAAACCATATCCCCTACCTCGAAACTGCGCTCTATTCGGTGCTGATCAACGTACAATTTCTGTTGATTCTGGGCCTGTTGTATATTCTCTTTGAGCACTTTCAGGATGTCCTGACTATCCTGCAATAAGTTTTTGGCTTTGGGCACTCTGCTGTCCCCCAAAACTAAATCCATGAAGCTAGGTGCTTCATAACCATAGAGTGCCATGAAAGGAGTCATCCTGATTGACATATGATAAGTGGTGTTATAACAATACTCTCCCATATGCAACCATCTGATCCAAGCCTTTTGTTGTGCAGTTACATAGTTCCTCAAATATCCCTCCACCCATTTATTCACAATCTCTGTTTGCCCATCTGTCTGTGGATGATAACTAGTGCTAGGTGTAAGATCTGTACCACACAACCTAAACAACTCTTGCCAAAAAACACTCATAAACTTACTATCCCGATCACTAACAATGAATCTGGGCAGCCCATGTAACTTGAATATCTCTCTAAAGAAAAGATCTGCCACCTGTGTTGCTGTGTAAGTGGACGGAATAGCAAAGAAGTGAGCGAACTTCGTCAAGCGGTCCACCACCACATAGATGCAATCCCTTCCCTGCACTCGTGGTAAACCAGTGATGAAGTCCATCGAAATACTTTCCCATTTCCTATCAGGAATGGGCAAGGGCTGTAATAACCCTGCAGGAAATGTGTGCTCTCGCTTATTCTGTTGACAAACTGCACACTCCCTGACATACCTCTGAACATCATCCTTGAGCCCTCTCCATGAGAACCGCTCTCGGATCTGCCTGTAGGTCTTGAAGACCCCTGGATGCCCAGCTGTGGTTGCATCATGAAATGCCTTCAGTATCACCTCTCTCAAATGTGACGACGGAATCAAATAAACCCTGTCCTGAACTCTGATCAATCCATCTATCACCTCATAGCGATCATCCTGTATGGTACCTGAAATCAATCCAGAAGCCCAAGCATCTCCGACATACTTTGCTATAATCCGATCTCTCCAATCTCCTGAAATCTCTACCAAAGCACATAAGTGAGGTCTCCGAGATAAGGCATCAGCCACCTCGTTTTTCTTACCTTTGACAAACTCTATGTCAAAGTCATAAGCCTGCAATTTAGTAACCCATTTCTGTTGCTAGTCATTAAGATCACGCTGGCTCATGAAGTATTTAATACTATTGTGATCAGTCTTGATCACAAAACGCCCACCTACCAAATATGATCGGAATTTGGCCAATGCATGCATTATGGCCAACATCTCTCGGTCATAGATAGAATAACTCCTCTCAACTCCCCGGAGCTTCCTACTCTCGAATGCAATGGGATGCTTCTCCTGCATCAATACTGCTCTAATCCCATCACCCGATGCATCACAATGAAGCTCAAAAGGCTTCGTGAAATCCGGTAGAGCTAGAACTGGACATGAAGACATTACCTGCTTGAAATGCTCAAAACACCTTTGTGCTGTCCCTGTCCACACGAAGGCCCCTTTCCTGGTAAGATCTGTCAAGGGTGCAGCAGTTTGTGAGAATCCCTTAACAAACCTCCTATAAAAACCACATAAACCAAAGAACCCCTTAAGCTGTGTAAGGTTTGTGGGAGTAGGCCAATCTACAATAGCTCTAATCTTTTCGGGATCAACCCGAACACCATCTGCACTAATGATATGCCCAAGGTAAAGGAGCTCGGTCATGCCAAACTCGCATTTAGATTCCTTGGCATACAATGACTCTCTCTCCAGAATAGATAACACCTCCAAATGATGTAAGTGCTCCTCCCAGGTCTTACTGAAGACCAAGATGTCATCAAAGAAGATCAAGACAAACCTCCTCAACTGCTTCCTAAATACTTGGTTCATACAACTCTGAAATGTAGCGGGTGCATTGGTTAGTCCAAATGGCATAACCATAAACTCAAAGTGGCCATAGTGACATCGGAAGGCTGTTTTCTCAATGTCCTTTGCTCTCATCTTGATTTGATGGTATCCGGACCGCAAATCAATTTTGGTGAAGAAGCATGCCCCATGCAACTCATCAGTCAGCTCATCAATCCTAGGAATGGGATACTTGTTTTTAATTGTTTTCTTATTCAGTGCCCTGTAATCGATGCACATGCGCATCGTCCCATCCTTCTTCTTTACCAATACTACTGCTGAAGCAAAGGGGCTCTTACTAGGCCTGATATGCCCCATCTCCAACAAATCCTTAATCGCCTTCTCTATCTCATCCTTGTGTTTCTTAGGATGACGATATGGAGTAATCATAACTGGTTTGGCTCCCTCCTCGAGCTCGATAACATGCTCTATCCCTCTGTCAGGAGGAACCCCATGAGGAATATCGCCAAATACTTTAGCGTGTCTATAAAGTATCTTCTGGATATCTGGTGGATGACTCTTTTCCTGTGGTTCTAGTGAAGCTGGCATAATGTAGCACTCTGTCGCCCACTTTATGTCATCATGACGAAAAAGTCTCTGCATTCTTCTCAAGGACACTATTCTGCAACCTCCATCCGAAAGTCCTCTAAGTACCACAGTTCTGCCCTCATGCTGGAATCTCATCTTCAATTTCGCTAGGTTGAGTGTGAACTCAACTAGCGAAGCCATCCATGTCATGCCGAGGATGACATCATAATCTCCCATGTCCACAACATAGAACTCATCCTCCAACTCATAGCCATCTCCAAACCTAATGTGAAGATTAGATATCTTCCGAGTGCACAATAATTTGTCACCGTTAGCCACCATGACTCTAAACCCATCATGCTCCTCGGTCTGTAACCCTCTCCTAGCTACCATCTGTGCATCTATGAAGTTATGTGTAGCCCCAGTGTCAATGAGAGATATCACTTTCTGCCCCTGGATAGTACCCCTGACCTTAAATGTGATTGCCTTTTGGGCCCCTGTCAAGCGTGCCAACGATCTATCATCCTTAGGAATGCTGCTCTCCTCTATAGTGTTACCCTCATCTGAATCGGAGTGCTGATCCTCCCCCTCTGACTCTGACTCTTCTGCTGAAAAATACTCCATTTGATTTGCCTTAGCCTTGAGAGGGCATTTATGAGATAAGTCCCAAGGCTCTCTACAGTGGAAGCACAGCTTCTTCTTTCGAAGTTCATTCATGGTTTCATTGTCTAGTCCTTTTGATCCTTCTTTGGGTTTGTTATACTCTTTTTGAAATGGTTTTTTGTCTTTGTCCTTGCGGTAGGAAGAATCTGTTGAATGGTATTTTCCTTTGTATACTGAAGGGGCTAAATCTCGTGCCTTTTTAGTTGCTTCAGCTAAGGTGAGTGGATCATGTCCCTTCACCCAACCTCGTAATGGATCAGCAAGCCCATCACAAAATAAAACCACCAATCTCCTAGGAGAGATATCAGTAACAAGTACAGACAAGCGCTAAAACTCGGCGATGTAAGCATCCATAGAACCTGACTGTTTTAACTGTGCTAGCTCCTTGAAATGTAACTCGGGATCCCTAGTGTCAAATCTCTCAATCAATCTTTCGGTGAATTCCTCATAGGATGTAATCTGATTATGCCCCAGAGTCACCATGCCATGATGCCACCATTCATGTGCAACGCCATCCAAGTGCATAGCCGCATACTTGATAGCCTCCTCCTCAAGCATAGGATTTAGCTGCAAGTATGTATCTACCTTCTGCACCCAAGCTCGTACAGTCATCTTCCCTGAAGCATCATAATAAGGTAAAGAAAGTTTTCCAACTTTCTTTCTCAGCTCAAAGTTTTGATTCCTCCCTCCTGCTCTAGGCATGTGTCTCATCCTCAAGTCCATATAATCTCTGAGGGAAATATCCGCCTGAAACTCCGGTCCACTAGCCTCCTAGTCCCTCCTGAATTGATCCTGTAACTTGGTAATCTGCGGTTCGTTTATTGTTTGAACCGGATCTCTGGGTGGGAAGGTGGGTAGAAGAGGTCTCGAGCTCGCTATCCGAGCTGGGCGTGCAACGTGTCTAAAGTTATCAGCCTCATTCCCATTGTTGCCGTGTCCATTATTACCATTAATGTTATTCTCAAGACCATTGTTGTTACCTTGGCCTCCATTATTATCATTGCCCCCATTGTTATTGTTTCCCCCATTGTTATTGTTTCTGTTGTTGGCATCACCTGGATTAATATTGACACCCATCTGTCTAGCCATGAGCTGCAACATCATGTCCATTCGCCTATTCTGCTCTTGCTGCATACGCTGCTCTTGCTCTAATGTATCCAGTAACTGTCTGAACATTACCTCCCCCTGATCTGGACCAGTGTTCCTACCTCCGCCTAATCCTGTATTCATGTCATCTCGGTCACCCATATTGCTGTCTTGATCAAAGAATATCTCCTCTGTGTCTGTATGAGTGGATTCTATTTCCACCTGCATGGATGATCTAGACTGTTCGCTCTGCAAGTCTAAAATCCTGTTTTGTCTTGCTCTAGCATTGCGAAAATTATAAGGCCCCTGTCGCATGCTCAAACATAAATGCTTAGCCTGTTTTTTTTTAATTTCTGATTTTAGTGTTTTGACATTTCGTCAAACACTTTTCCCTCTATCCGGCTGTTCCAAATTCCCTATAAGACCTCCACAGGATGGCAGGACTTATAGCTCTGATACCACTGTAATGGTTACCCCAAAATCCGCTTCTAAACGAAGTCACAACTATAAAGTAATTCCGTCAAACACTTTGCTTGCAGTCCCTAATTTCTCTGTTTTGTGTTACAACCCTTATGACTCCGGAATGAGTTGTTGTATTGTTTTGTTTGTGCTCTTTTAACAAAGATCTATGCATGTAACATGAATATGAAAACGAAAGTATAAACACATAACTGAAAATAACCAGCACACTGTATTTATGATGATTTTCAGGTTAATTACAATATTGGCAATGAAACAACTCACTAAATACTCCAGCAATAGAATAGCTTGAATATTGTTTACTTCAAAGAGTGATGACCTGGGCCATAACATTAGGCTGCTGCTAACTAGAAGCTACAGTACGCAGCTGCTACAGTGACGGTGCTACAGTGACGCGGTTGCTACAGTGACGCGGCTGCTACAGTGCTGCGCTACAGGAACTGAACAGTGTTGCGCTACAAGAACGCAAACAGTGCTGCGCTACAGGAAGTAAACAGTGCTGCGCTACAGGAACTGAACAGTGCTGTGCTACAGGAACGGTTTGTTTCCAGCTGGAAATGCGCCCAATCTGCCTGATAATGAAGTTGAGAACACTGGATTCCAAAGACCAAGCCCCAAGGGAATGACGTTTAGAATGTCACAAGAGAGGATAAACATCCTCAAATGCCAAGAACGGATCTGCAACTCACACACCAATTTCTTCTCATATTCAACTTGTCTAATGAAGCCACAAACGCTTCCTTTTATTCTATTTCCAAGGGTCGGTTCAACTCTCATGGGCAATGTGGGATAAAAGATGTGCAATATAAAACATATATTAAAATATCCCCTTATGTCTCCCTTGGGTACACATCCCCATAAAATAAATATTAAAGTAACACTTTAATATTTTACAATTAAATTAAATGTTACTTTAATAAAACTTCAGGCATTAAAATGTATTAGCAATCGGACTCCGAATAATGTGAGTGATAGCTCGTCGGAAAGCTCTCACCGAAGAGTATCAAATCCAGTCACCAAAACTGGCCTCCACTATGTCCTGTTGACTTACTAAAAATAGTAAGTATGCCTGAAACTGAGTAAATCAACTTCATTTTGGCCCAAACTGGAAATGACTAGGCCAAAACACTCCAGGATCCCCTTAAACCCTTCGTTAGCCCTCGGGACCATGTAGAACAAGGCTAACACACACACACTTGGTCAACTGCTAAAGTGGGGACATTACAAAAAGACTTTCCTTTATGTGCACATTTGAAATATAATAAACTATTATATTTCTCTTCACTTTAATGCTGAAAATGATCCTTTTATTAGAATAATATTATTTTGACACATAGGGTCCCTGTTTTATGAGCTCAAGATTTAAAACTTCTCAACCCGGTTCCAACGAGCTAAAACACTAAGTTGCCTAGAATAGATTCCCAATAAAAATGGCAACCTTAGCCGATTTAATTAAATAATAATCATAATTCACCCATTTTGCGTAAACAATTGAGGAAGCATCAAAATCAAAATTTGACAGCACAATAGTGATCCTGATGATGAAAGATGATGAATGAACCTAACAGGGTGACTTACTAAAAATAGACGCTCCCTCCAAGAATCTTGGAGTCAAAATCGGAAGCCGAAAATAAAATCTGAAAGCATCATATAACTCCTCTAAATCCTCTGAGCTCAGTAGAACCATAAGTTGACTTACTATAAATAGTAAGTCATTCAAAAAGGGGCCAAAACCCACAACAGGGTCCTCTAATCACCAGTATTAGTGTACAAGGACCCAATGATAGGCTAAATCCACTAACTCCAATGCACGCTCAAAATGGGGACATTACAATTTGTGGGTTTAGTCAAGAAAAAAATTGGGTCTATCCATAAACATATATAAATTATAAGTAAATGCATATTTGTAGTAGTAATTAAATATGGAATACCACATAGCATCATATTATAAACAAAACCTCCATAAAATATTACAATGTCAATTAGTCAAACTTGAATGTCATGATATATATTAAAATTAAATATAATAATGCTCATCAACAATCAGCGATCACTAATTAGACATCAATGTCATATGGGTCTTCAAAATTAGAGAGCTATAAATATAAACATTTGAAGACAAAATTAGAGAGTTAAGAGCTATAAATATAAGTATTTTAATTTTCAATCATAGATGAAACATGAAAGATAATTTTTATATATAAAATTTACTACTAATAAAATTTTGATCTCAAGAGGTTGTAGGTGTGTGAATGATTGGCCATGGAAGTAAAACCAACTATGAACATCAACCTTAAACTTGTCACAAAGAGCATCAATACTTAAGTCATTGGAGTTCCAAAATTTTAATTCCATGAACTTGAGCCTAACTACATCTAGCATGTTAGGATCAGTGAGGAGCCTACAAAGTGTTGCCTGTTACAATATTTCATTATTCATAAACGAGTGATTACAAATGGAGACATCTCTTTATGTAGAGAATAACTAAGAACGAAATAGAAACTTTCTAAAAGGCTAATAGGAAGGTTTCTATGTTATCTGAAAACAAAGTTGCATGGGCATAGATACCATATTAGATACGGCTACATTAATTTTTTTAATACCCCCAATATGGATATGACATCAATAAAAAACACATACACATATTTAACACAATTTTCTAAGTTATTAGAGGAGATTTTCATTACTTCAAAAGCAATATAGACACATAAATGCCACATAAATAATTATAAGTTAATTTAACACTTTACAATGTGCAAAAATAGTAGAGTTGTAGTGGAAGACAACCCAAAAAAATGGGTCAGTGAAATAGAAAAACATTTCCTTTGTCTTTCTCATTTGGTGTAGGTTTTGTTTATACCATTTTTTTAAAATTGCATTAATGAAGTTTTTTTAGATTAAATTTGGGAAGACTTACATCAAATTTTAAAAAAGTCAAATCACATAGTATTTGGCATGGTAGGAAAATGAAGTTTTTTTGGGCACACATGGGTACAATATTCGATGTGTATCCAACATGTATCAGATACGTTTCCAAATTGGATACAGGGATACGCACGCCTAAGGAGGGACAAAGGAGTTTCCGACTACTAAGTCTAAAAACTAACTAATAAACTAAATATGCCTAAAAGATCATTAATATAATATTAAATACTTTATTACCCTCCCTTAATGATCATTTTACTAACTACCATGCAAAAGACACAATGTCTTTTGGTCACAAATACAAATAAGGTTGCCCCCTCCTCATCAGAACATTCTGCTGCTGCTGAGACCCTCTCTGGATCCGCAAAATGCCAAAATGTTTAAAACCAAGAACCCATCCAACCTATGTTGGGTAGCAAAGGTATTACTCCCTATAGCTAGAGACACCGAGATGAAACTAAAACCACGATTTTGAGGAAAAATTGGCAAACCCTTGTACAAACCGTTGCCCTAGCAATTCTGTGCAATCCAAAATAGCTACAAAAATCCACAATAGTTTTTGAAAGAATTGCCAAACCCTGAAAATGAATTTTGCAAAGCATTGTTTTTTCAGAGAAAAGGTAAAAACCCTTTAAAAACAATTTTTTAGCATAAGATAAAAAACCAAACATGATTTTTGAGGAGAAAAATCGATCAAAACTAGACACGGTTTTTGACAGTTTTTCAGAGCCTTTACCACAAACATCCTCTTACTTGAGCAATAAATCGATATGATAAATAATAATAATAAATATTGGTTATATTTATTATTCATTGTTTATCACCAAAATCGATATATATATATATATATATATATATATATATATATATATATATATATATGTATGTATGTGTGTGTGTGTGTGTGTGTTGAATGAATTAATTGAGGGCCCAAGGTCGGCCTCTTGGCTTTAATACTTGAATGGATTTTATAAGACCAAGCCGGCCTCCTTGTTGCTGAATTCATCTCATATATAAGATGTTCGAATCCAAAGGAGAGAAGCACCAAAAACATAACGTGCCTTCTCTCTTTCAAGATTCAATCACCCTTGAGTCTTCAAATGCAGCGAGGTTAGTCTGGATACATCCTAGAAGAGCGAATGCATTATGGAGTGCTGGTGCAAATGCATGCTGGAGCGAATTATGTTGGATCAAGGGCAGATCGTACATATCAAATGGAGTGAACTTACTCAGCTCATTAGTGATTTGCTTGGTGCAATTTAACTCTGCTAGATATAGCAGAATTAATGGAATGTATGATTATATTGAGGCATGACAGCACATCATTAGGGTGCGAAATCATCAGCATTGTTTATGCAAACTGTGCTGGAGTAATGTATCAGTGATATTCTTGATCTAATGCAATATATTGCAAAGACTTGCAATACATTGCATATATGATACATTGAGGAATCTATCTTAAATTAGTACAGATCGGATTGCATGTAGGGCAGGTTGGAGTATTCTTACAGTGCAGATTTGGATGTTGTTTTCAATCTGATTTGTGTGCTAAATCAGATCCAAGGAACAAGATCTTGAGAGGACAGACTTTGAAGGCATCATAAGTTCTCCATATCCGTGTAACATCTCACCTTGCTTGTGTATATTTTATCCTGTGCTTAGTTTTGTTAGATCTCTATAGATTGCCATATTCCTTGCTAGAATCTGAAATATACTAACATTTGGCATGGTAGGAAAATTAAGTTTTTTTGGGCACACATGGGTACAATATTCGATGTGTATCTAGCATGTATCGGATACATTTCCAAATTGGATACAGGGATACGCATGCCTAAGGAGGGACAAAGGAGTTTTCGACTACTAAGTCTAAAAACTAACTAATAAACTAAATATGCCTAAAAGATCATTAATATAATATTAAATACTTTATTACCCTCCCTTAATGATCATTTTACTAACTACCATGCAAAAGACACAATGTCTTTTGGTCATAAATACAAATAAGGTTGTCCCCTCCTCATCAGAACATTCTGTTGCTGCTAAGACCCTCTGGATTTGCAAAATGCCAAAATGTTTAAAACCAAGAACCCATCCAACCTATGTTGGGTAGCAAAGGTATTATTCCCTATAGCTAGAGACACCGAGATGAAACTAAAACCACGATTTTGAGGAAAAATTGGCAAACCCTTGTACAAACCGTTGCCCTAGCAACTCTGTGCAATCCAAAATAGCTACAAAAATCCACAATATTTTTTGAAAGAATTGCCAAACCCTGAAAATGAATTTTGCAAAGCATCGTTTTTTCAGAGAAAAGGTAAAAACCCTTTAGAAACAATTTTTGAGGATAAGATAAAAAACCAGACATGATTTTTGAGGAGAAAAATCGATCAAAACTAGACACGGTTTTTGACAGTTTTTAAATCACTTCGAAACGCGCATGCCCTTACTTTGCCATTACCTCCAATTCACCACTTTCAAAAATCATTAAATGCCAATCTTTTTGCTTCTCGTTGGCGGCGTTCTGTTCTTGGTGAATCTTGAATTTCGAACCTTGAAAAGAAGGGTTCAATGGTTCAACTTCAATAACTACATAGACATCCTCGGAAAGGATTGACGGACTTTAGACACAACACACAGAAGACACATACCGACATGACTTTTGAACTTAGACTAGAAAGGTTCAAAGGTTCAACTTCAAAGAAGAGCACTTTTGCGGAAAGGGAAAAGGGTGACCTTGCACACAATAAAACTGGGTTAGCGCCATACTTGATGAACTTTGAACTTTGAATTTCGAACTTAGCGGTTCAACAGTTCAAGTTCAAAAACTAAGACTTGGCGACTACAACGCAATAAAAGACTAGGACACAACTGACTCGATGCTTTTCAATATTGTTGAACTCGAACTTTGAACTTTGAAAAGAAGTTCAGGTTCAAGATTCAATGACTTGAACAAGTTCAAGGACTCCCATAATTACTTAGCTTTTGCGTGAAGAATATATATATATATATATATATATATATGTATGCAACAGTCACAACTGCTAAAGTATGATCAGATTTAGAGGTTATAATAATTTTAATTTTTCTATCTTCTATAATATCTCAATATATTATTCTTGAATATATATAATAATATAAATATAATATTAATATATATTAATAATAAGATCTTGACAGATCTATATATAATAATATAGATTATATTAATGAGAAGATGCTTGACTGAATTTTGGATCTGCACTTTATATGAATATCACTCAAATTACTTTGATTCAATAATACCAGATATATATGTGAATGCTGTACTTGATTCACACTGTATGTTTTCTGTACTAACAAGATACAATACACTCACAATATATATGAGGAGAGGAGGCATGTCCCGTAGGGACATGTCTCTACGTAAACTAAGTTTACGTAGAGACATGTCACTACGTGACATGTCTCATACGATCCAATCAATATGTAATATGCTGTTTAGTGATCTCAACCAATACTAAATTAATCGGTATTCATTAGTTATCACTGATACTTGTTATCGGTGCTTGTTAATATTAATATCGATATAAATTGATACTCAAATCACAGCCTCATTAATATTATCGATTCTCATTAATCATTAACCAATATACATATTGGTATCATTAGATGCTATCTTTGATAGCATATAGTGATATATATATATAATGTATATCGATACTCAATATAGATGAAGGCATGTAATGTCCCCAAATTGGTAGAGAATAAGTTAATTAAATTAATTAATTAATTGGTCCCAATTTAAAAGATATTATTAAGGACCTTTAATTAATTAATAAGGGGGCCCATTTTTATTATTGTTGTCCGTAGGTGTTTTCCGTGTCAACGTTATTTTGTAAACCCTCGAGAGCTTCTCCAAAGGGGTATTTATGATCGGCGTGTAGGATGTGTTTCTCATGTTGAGTTTTGATATTTTATTTGTAATTGCGAATTCGTGTTGGGATTCTGTTGGTAGCCATTTCGGAGGTGAAAGATCCTCCCTATTTGGTATCCGCGGTTTCGGTGGGATTCAACCACCCTATCCTGCTTGTTCTTTAGTATCGGGTCTGACAAATCCAAAGTACTATCATTTTATCTTTTGAAATACTGGTTTCATAAAAATTAGTGTCTCATTGTTCTGTGCATTTATCTTACCCATTCATCATATTGTTGTGGAATTTTGGGTGCATTGGAGTAAATCAATGAAGGCAAACATATTTTTCCTCACCGTGCGGCTTACCCAGATACACCGTACGGATGACCCAATCCTCACCCTACTGCCCCACACGTTGCACCGTATGACCAATTAGCCACTCTGTATGGATCGCCATATACCCACCGTACGGTCATACAACCTCTTCCGTACGGCTCAATTCGAGCCTCTATACGACCATCTCAGCTTCCGTACAACCACTCCCAGCAACCGTACAACCACTTCTAGCCACCGTACAAACAAACAGTTCACCGTACCAGCATATCAAATCTCCGTACAACAAATTGCAGAGGATTTAGAAGGAACTAGTTGATTGGTACATTACAAGGCATTAATAAGTAGTAACAATATAATTAATACTAACATGTTATTAACAACATAATTAACATTAATATAACTCATAGTATCAACAGTATGATTTATATCAATAATATGATTAATCACAGTTTATATCATGTATATATGTATATATATAATATCATCTATATTAACAATATTAAATATATATACATATATACATGATTGGCAACTTATTAATAATCGTATATATGATAACCAAAAATCATAACGGTAATACAGAAGAAAAGGATAGTGATCAAATGCTCAAGGCCGATAGGTCACTTATACATTTGGTTTCATTGATAGGAATAATCCAATCGAAGCTACAATACATTAACACTCCCTCTTAGCTAAAGAGGATGATAACTATCCTTATGTAACCACAATAGACTCATGTATTGCGAGAGAAAAAAATCACCTTAATGTGATATCAGAAATTATTGCATATCCACGGATATCAAATGACATCCACCATTAATGATGTTGCCTCACAATGACATCAGGAGTACGACATGTCCACGAATATCAATCACATGATATTCACCATACTCATATCTTTTCTAGTATGTGCACTAGCATCAAGTCACATGATGTCTACCAAAGAAGATATCTGCTCATGGCATATCCTCGGATATTACGTCACATAATATCCACCATGAAATATCTCAGTAATATAACTCATTGAGGTTACACACCACTTGGTTAATATTACGAAGGAGATATGAACTATCATGACATGTCCACGGATATCAACCATATGATATCCATCATGATATTAGGTTAAACTATGGTAAAGTCGTCACATTACAATAGTAACCAAAAATGAGTATACATAATTGAAAGATCGTCACCTTTTAAGATGTTTACCAGGGCTCGTAAGGTCATGTAATAACACACATGACACAAGAGTTTACACATTAAACATCTTTCAAATATATATTAGTACAATAAATTTACTAATAATCAATCTCAGATGAAAAATTACATTTCTACCATACCAAGCTTACCTCTAAAGTGCTCCACCTTTAGTTTTGTGAGAGGCTTGGTTAGAATGTTCGCAGTTTGCTCCTCTGTACTAATATATCTCAACTAGATAACATTTCTCTCCACCATGTCTCCAACATAATGGTAAGGAATCTCAATGTGCTTTGACCTATCATGAAATATTGGATTCACTAAAAACTTTATGCAACTCTGGTTATCACAGTGAATGATTGTAGAATCCTTGGTTTGTCCAAACAAACCTACTAGCGATTTTCTCAACCATACTACTTCTCGAGCTCTCATAGATGTTGCAATGTATTCGGCTTCGGTGGAGCTTTGTGCAACTGAAGCTTGCTTTTTGTTGAACCAGGCTAATCCCAAACTGAAGTAACATCCTGAAATACTTTTCCGATCAACAACACTTCCGGCCCAATCTGATTCTGTATATCCATGTAGATTTAGATCTACCTTGTCATATTTTAATCCAAATCCAGTTGTGCCATGCAGGTATCTCAGAATGTGTTTTTCTGCAACTAAGTGTAATTGTTTAGGTTCACACATAAATTGACTGAGTCCATTTGTTGCATAACAAATATCTGGTCTGGTGTTGACCAAATACATCAAGGATCGAATCATCTGTCGATAGAGAGTAGAATCTGCTAACTCTGAGTTTGTAGCTGCTTCTTTTAGCTTATGTGAATTTGTCTCCATAGGTTTGTAGTCCATCATCCCAAACCTCTTCAAGATATCAATAGTATATTTTCCTTAATGTAGGATAATACTATTATCCTGCTGCCATACTTCTAAACCAAGGAAGTAGTGTAGGAGACCCAAGTCCTTCATGTCAATTCGGATGCAAGATCTTGTTTACACTTGGTGATGAGATGTTCTTCTCTTGTGATCAGTAAATTGTCAACATAAAGGATGAGAATTAACATATCACTATTTATTATCTTGAAGTAAAGGTTAGGATCTACATCATTCTTGGAGAACCCTAATTTGGAGAGGTAATTGTCTATCCTCTCATACCAGGCTCGAGGAGCCTATTTAAGGCCATATAGAGCCTTCTACAATTTGCAAACATGAGAAGCATCATCATGAAACACAAATCCCTTAGGTTGTTCTAAGTATACTTCCTCTTCTATAATGTCATTAAGAAAGGTAGTCTTCACATCCATCTGGTGAATTTTCCATCCCTTTGATGTCGGGATAGCAATCACAGCCCTGCCAGAGGTGTAGCGGGCAATGGTAGCAAATATCTCTTTATAATCAATTCCTTCCTTTTGTGAGAACCCTTTGGCAACAAACCTTGCTTTATATTTTTCAATGCTCCCATCTGTTGCATGTTTGATTTTGAAGAGACATTTGGATGATATGACTGATTTGTTTTTAGGTCTAGGTACAATGTCCCAAACATCATTTTTGAATATGGATTGATATTCTTCTGTCATGGCATCTTTCCAAACTTGAAGTTGGAGTGCTTCCTCAACACTAGAAGGTTCAAACTTGATGATTTCACTTATAAGAGCAACATAGCTGGAGTATCTATTTGGTCTCTTGCTTGCTTAGAAGGTCCCTCTTGGAGCTACATAATTTTCTGCTTCTTCAATCATTTTTTCTGCCCAGAGAGGTCTTTTATGGCCCACAATAGAATCTCTAGGTTCATTAGTAGAGTTCATAGGTGCATAGAGATTATTGTTTTCTATAGGTACATGTGTCTCCCTTTGAATCTCAGGAGCATGTTTCTTCCATATTTTGAGGAAACTCATCATCTATGTCTTTAGATCTTTTGAATGCAATGTCTTCTTCAAAGGTTACATTCTTGCTAAGCTCAATTAATTTCTGACCAGGAATATATATCCTATAGGATTTGGATGATTCACTGTAGCCAACAAATATTCCCTTCTTTCTCGAGGGTTCTAATTTAGACCTTTTCTCTTTAGGAATGTGATTATAAACATGACAACCAAATATTCTAAAATAACTTATGTCAGGCTTTATCCCTGAAAATGCTTCTTTAAGAGTTTTGTTATCTAGGAGAGAGTGAGGACATCTATTTTGAATGTAAACAGTTGTACTATAGGCTTCAGCCCAGAATGAGGTATTTAGGTTTTGATCATGCATCATAGCTTTAGCTGCTTCTACTATAGTCCTATATTTCCTTTCAGCTACCCCATTTTGTTGAGGGTTGTAAGGAACAATGTACTCCCTCTTAATCTCAGCATTATTACAAAATTCTTTTAAAGTTATCAGAAATGTATTCCCCCCCATTCTCAGCTAGAGCCTTGAATTCCCTAAATCTCATTAGGACTTCATTAGACTCTTTATATTTTAAGTAGTATATCCATATTTTCCTAGAGTATTCATCAACAAAGATTACATAGTACAAAAATCCCCTTAAGCAGGGTATTGTCATAGGTCCACATAAATCAATATGAATTAGTTCTAGTACATATTTAGTTTTACTCTCACTACTATGAAAAGTACCCTTTGTGTTCTTCTCTAGGGCACAACCTTTGCATATACTTTCATGTTCTTGTTTTAATTTGGGTAAGCCTGTTACCATTTTCTCTATAGAAGGTAGAGCTCGAAAGTGAAGATGCCCTAACCTTCTATGCCATATCTCACTTGTAGTAGTAGAAGATTCATGAATTAAGGCTTGGGAAGGGGCAGTGCAAAGTTTGTATAGGCATCTATCTCAAACTCCTAAAGTGTATGCCCTCTTTATATTTGAGTTTTGAGGCCATGCTAGAACTTTATCATCCAAGAAGGTGATTCGGTATGCTTTGTCTTCAAGGGCTGAAATCGAAACTAGATTGCGCTTGATGCTTGACACAAAAAGTACCCCTGTCAATTGAAGAGAACTGCCAGATTTTAGCTAAATTGTGCAGGTTCCAATTCCTTTCACAGGGTAGTTGGAATCATTTCCAATGATGACTTCCTCATCTGAATTTTTCTCTAGACTATCTACTAGTTCTCTAAATCCTATTATATGTCAAGATGCTCCATTGTCTATGACCCAAGTATTTTTACTGGTTGACACTTGGCTTGATAGGGCTGAGTAGGATGCAAGTCTTTCTGTGTCCTTATCCTTACTAACTTTTGCTAAGGAGGCATTTCACACCTAAATCATTGCTAACTGTCTGGGCATTTCATTGCAAGTTGTCCATATTTATCACACCTAAAGCATTGTATTTTAAACATATCCCTCCTTTTGAATGAGTGTTTTTTATGGGGGTTCTTTCCTTTCTTTCGTTTGAAGTTTCCTTTCCTCTCTTTCTTGTGAGAATTTGCATGTAATACTTGGATCTCTTCATTAGTGGTGTTTAATCCAATTCCTTTGGTGCTTAGCCTTGACTCTTCTTGAATGCAGTCAGTCTTTAATGGATCAAACTTAGGAAGTTTAGATCGAGCACTTATCCCTTGTATAAATGCTTCCCAAGATGTAGGTAGTCCATTGAGAGCTAGCATTGATAATTCTTTACTATCAATCTGGTGACCAATAGTGGATATCTCTTAACTCTATTATTCTCATGAACTAAGACATGATGGTTTCTCCTTTGTTCATCTTGACATGGTGGAGTTGTTGTTTTAGGGCAAGGGCCCTACTAGTATTATTTATCTGATACATGTTCTCTAGAGTTGTGAACATTTGGTATGCTGTCTCTAATTTAGATATAATAGGAACTATGTGGTCCTTCACTGCATCCACTGTATTTTCATGGCCTTGTTGTTGTTCTTTGTGCATAGAAGTTTCTCATTAATGTTATTGGGTATAGGTATAGCCTTTTCCACAAATTTGTTCAATTCATGTTCTCTTAGTGCCATCATTATTTTGAACTTCCAAGAAACGAAATTTGCAGCTCCTTCAAGTCTATCCTCGAATCTAATACCACTCACCATCTTGCTTAACTATAAGATTTTATAGAAGTTTAATGGTGGTTAGATTGCTTCTCTAATTTATCTGATCAGACCTTTCTTAACCTGGCTTTGATACCATGTTAAAGTATGATCAGATTTAGAGGTTATAATAATTTTAATTTTTCTATCTTCTATAATATCTCAATATATTATTCTTGAATATATATATTAATATAAATATAATATTAATATATATTAATAATAAGATCTTGATAGATCTATAAATAATAATATATATTATATTAATGAGAAGATGCTTGATTGAATTTTGGATCTGCACTTTATATGAATATCACTTAAATTACTTTGATTCAATAATACCAAATATATATGTGGATGCTGTACTTGATTCGCACTGTATGTTTTCCGTACTAACAAGATACAATACACTCATATTATATATGAGGAGAGGAGGCATGCCCTGTAGGGACATGTCTCTATGTAAACTTAGTGACATGTCTCATACGATCCAATCAATATGTAATATGCTGTTTAGTAATCTCATCCAATACTAACTTAATCGGTATTCATTAGTTATCACCGATACTTGTTATCGGTGCTTGTTAATATTAATATCGATATAAATCGATACTCAAATCACAGCCTCATTAATATTATTGATTCTCATTAATCATTAAGCAATATACATATTGGTATCATTAAATGCTATCTTTGATAGCATATATATATATATATATAATGTAAATCGATACTCAATATAGATGAAGGCATTAATAAGTATTAACAATATAATTAATACTAACATGTTATTAACAACATAATTAACATTAATATAACTCATAGTATCAGCAGTATGATTTATATCAATAATATGATTAATCACAGTTTATATCATGTATATATGTATATATAATATCATCTATATTAACAATATTAAATATATATACATATATACATGATTGACAACTTATTAATAATCATATATATGATAACCAAAAATCATAACAGTAATACAGAAGAAAAGGATAGTGATCAAATGCTCAAGGCCGATAGGCCACTTATGCATTTGATTTTATCGATAGGAATAATCCGATCGAAGCTACAGTACATTAACAATGACTAGACAAGTATACTATCATTTTTTTTCAAAAGAGAAGTTGGATAAATAGAAGTAGTGTAAATTTTACCTTTCATAAATTTGAGAAGTTTTCAGCAAGAGAAAAAGATGTTTAGATTTCATTTTCTTGATATAAGCATATGAGTTGGGAAGTGACTTGGGTTTGAACTCACCTTGGGTCAATAGGACCTCTCCTTGTGTCAATAGAACACCAATGTTTAGTTCTTCCTCCAGCTTTTTTATTTATTTAATTATTTTTCTCTTGCTTTTACAATAAGTTGCACCTAAAAATAGTGTTGTGGATATAAAGGATAGCTAATCCTTATTGCTATTTGAGTGTTGAAATATAGTTTAGATTCAAATGACCCTTGAATCTCTGAATTCAATTTGATCAAATTTGATATATGCTTCTGCAAAATGAGAAATCACCTACAGTTGGGAAATTTACTACGTTACCGGATTCAAACCCTGGACCCACGAATCGGGTTCGGATTCGCGGACTAGTCCGCGCCGGATCCAAGCAGGGTCTGTGTTTGGACTTATGGGTCCGTCCGGATTTACGAGCTCGCGGTTCCGGATGGACCCACAAGTCCAAACACGAACCTTGCCCGGATTCGGCACGGACCTGGGGGGATCTGCCACGGACCCTCGAGGATCCCGCACGGATCCACGCAAATCCCCAGGGACCCGCAACCTTAATTTTCCAGTTCAGGGCTGGGAGGATTTATACAAATATAACATTTAAGTATAAGTTTGATTTATTTAATTTCTTATACTTTAAGTTATATTTGTATAAATACTTTCAGGATGTTTGAGATAGGTTCCAGCTTCATAGGAGTTAAGATGCAGATTCTAGATTTTGGGGGTTTTCAAGAAATTCCAGACTTAGCCAAATTTCAGGATTCAGCAAGCCTTCAGCAGGGTTACCTCCCACAATCCATCATGGCTTTCTAAGGTCAAATTGAAGCTGGCAAAAGGATTCCCAAAGGGTTGTAACTCGTTTTATCACAATTCACTTGGTTTCGACCCCATCTCTATGACAGACTTAGCTTAGCTCTCGCCCAAATCCTAGACAGACATGATTTCCCAACATGCCAAAATCACTCAAACCTCATTTGTTGGACCTAGGGACTTGAAAACAGCCACAAACAAAGAGTACCTAAGACCTAGTTATGAAGACTTTAACATTTGGCATTGATCAATGATCAAGCATCATAGATTCATACCATGAAATGATTTAGTTTTACAATTATTTATATTTCTCTTATTTTCTTGTATATATAATGCACACACACACACACACACACACACATATATATATATATATACACGCGCGCGCGCGCGAACTCATACGAATCATAATGGAAAAAAAAAATTCACGAATCCACGAATCGGATTCTCGAACCCGAATCCATCCCTGAACCCGAACCGGAACCGGCAACTTAGGAAATTTAGCAATTAAAGGGGGTGAAGATTTTACTTGTACAAAATCATTTCTACTATCACATATTTACCATTGATATTATGGGTAGCATAGCTGTACTAAATTATATTTGACAACTAAATGACTTGTAGCTGATTGGTGACCCTCTGCTACTTGAAATTTCTAAGTATTGAATGCTATTTAGATACCAATCAGCATTCTTGCAGTTGCTGTCTTAAAAATCATAATAATGATCCTTCTCAGAACAACTAGAAGGGAGTATGCTTATTTAGAAAGAACTACCTTGTCGGTATTTATTAAATCACTTTATTTGTGTAGTTTTTTATTTTACAAGCAAATAGATAATATAGTTTCAACATATTAACCTCTTGTCAAACGACTGTTGAAAACTAATGTAGCAAAAACAAACACTGTTAAGATGCTCGTTACCACTTAGAAGAAGACCCGATACAATAATGACTAGAGGAGAGGAAAAAGGAAATCATTGATGCGCATAGGTTAAAGTAAAATATGTTTTTTAGAATATTACTATCAACAACGCCTCAGGTGTTGTAGGAGAGGCTATAAGGACTGCTGGATGCGCCCAAGTGGGTGACTGACAGTGAGGAATTGTTCGGGTATGATTAACACCCCAAAAGGGTTTCGTACCCATTACAGTTACATCAAACCTAGTCCAACTAGAACTATATATCGTTAACAGAGTGTGAATCTATAAACACCTTGATCCTATGGATACAAGGTATGTAGGCAGTCTGGGTGACGTAGGATATCTCTAGTACCGACATGTCTTGCATATAGCTGAGGGTGAAAACCTTTATATCATTAACGAATAAAAACTATAACCAGCAATGCACAACGAGTTTGATGCTCAAGAAGGTACCTGTACTTGGCCGGAAGCTTGAAAACAATTCCAAACAGGCAAAACAATGAAGAAATGTGAATAGGGACAAGATTCCATATGGTAGGTTGATCGTGTATATACCACACAAGGATATATAATAGAAGGCAGAGACATAGAGGACATGTATAGGAGATAGAGAAATACCATAAATAAAGAGAAGATAGAGATACTATATATGAAGAAGAAAGAGATATATGCGTTAAGTGGATCAACTGTAATGGAAAGGTAAATGTATGGATGAATGTGTTATAGACTTGTGATGGTATATTATATTTAGGAGCAATAAATGTATGAAATTAATAGGATTTTGATATATGTATGAATGGTGTATGATTTATTTTACTGTGCTTTTATAATCCAGTACAAATGTTCTGATTCTCTTCCTTATCCATCACACTAGGTTAAAACACAACTTAACATAAAACTATCACAGATCTCTGGTTTTGATGGTTTTCTTATTTTTTGTGATTTTTTCAATAATGAGGAATGCAGAAATAAATTGAACTAAAACAATTACCAAAATTAAATTTGACAAATCTGAAACATTTCCAGCTCCCCTATTTTTCCTATCAACTGAGCAATACAAGTTCGTACCAAGTAACAGCTGAACAATTGGATTAATTTGAAATTCTGGAAACTCAATAAATCTGATATGCATCCAAATTTACAGTGCTGATGGCCCTATAGGGCTGACATCAGCTACAGGAAGGAAAGCACGGCCCTTGGGAAAATAAAATAATGCTGAAACCTGCTATTATCTGCTCCCAGTATGACATTATCTGCCTTGTTGCAGCTGATTGCACCCTTACACAGAAAATTAAACAAGGAAACTCCTCTTTATGAAGTGAAGTCACCAGCTGGAAGTGATGTACGGCTAGTAGAGCCTGTACGGCTGGCTGTAGAGGAACAATTTGCTCAAGAAATGAAGTCTGAACCCTCTGCTATGCAAGAACATTAACTCTGCCTCAAATCAGACTGAAACAACACAATTTCACCCTGGAAATATGTTGCCAGCAGTGTCTGGAGAGTACCGCTAGGCTGAAAATCAACAAAGAATCCAATCGCTGCCTCTAATGGTTTGATCTTTGCTCTTCAAATCTGAACTGTAATTTCTTCCCTTTCTCCAATAATCTTCACCAGTTTTTGATGCCAAACTGCTAATCTCAGCTGATAGAACAAATCAATTCCACCTCACCCGCAATCTGGAGGAATGTCCAAGCTGATAAATCCCAAGAGTTTCCGTTCTTGAGATGAGAATTTGCTGAAAACCCTAAGCAGAGCTCTCTCCACAAATTTTAGGCAAAAATAATAACAAATGGATGCAAATGAAGTCTCCAAAACTCTATTTTATTCCCTTCCAAGCCTCATCGCCCATTCTAGGGTTTCCCTATTAAATTTGTGCCTTTTCCTCATGGATTGAACCACTAGGCATCTTATTTTAATATTATAATGGTCCCCAACTTAATAAAACAACATATAAGTTGTTTGCCTAGGAAAATGGGCCCATGGCCCTTATTATACTTTATTTAAGTGAATATAATATTCACTTGTATTAATTTATTTAAACTCATACTTAGGAAATATTAAATTATTTCCTTGTTAATTCATAAAATGCAATTCTGGGCTCAGATTTGAGTTCCGTCTAAAGCACGATGACCCTCAATGATGACTAAATCCTGCAGGCTAACTAGCAGTTCCTCTTAGAAAATAGGAACTCACCCTGAAAAGTAAAAACCTGACTCTGAACATTAGAAACTACTCAAGAGGTTCTTGTACCACTCTGTGGTCCCGGGAGGTTGCCCAATCAATTGCCAGTTCTCCCTAAAAATAGTAGACCTCCCTAAAAGGTAGGAACTGCCATCTAAAAGTTCAAAATGGATCACAGATCCCCTGCAACACTCTATGAACCTCAGGATGAGTCCCCTAACCATCTGGTTGACCTACAAGAACTCGTATGATAGGTCAACCCTCTGCTCATCTCCTGTTGCCTAGAAAGGGGACATTACAACCCTCTCTTCCCGAAGATTGCTTACCCACAAGCAATACATCACTAGACCACTAGAATTCCAAACAAACTGTATACTGAGTATTGACTGCTCGTGCTGCTCCAGTATGACATAAATACCATGTGGCCTCAACACCTGGAACAACTCACTAGGATCCCACATCAAAGTATATCCTCTGTCGTATGGGATGTAGGAGAAGTAGACCACATCATCACAATAGAATATCCATCCATGAATGTAGGTCGTCCCTATAACGTGAGGATGAATGCCCTCGTGCCAAGAAGTCCACACAAACGGCTACTCTGTCTCGCTATCATATTTGGAACCAACAACCAAAATGATATCAAACATGTCATCTACCCAGTGCCGACCTAAGGGAAATGCCCCATACTCGGTCTCTAGCCACACAATAAACCTCTCCATGCTCCCATACTGCTGAATCACTAAAGTAGGAAACCCAAACTCAAGGGATGCTAAATGAATCTGATTAGGGCAGCCACTAACCCAGCTGGGTCAAGGAACATATAGTCACCAATCAACATAGATATCATTGCTCTATCTAAGGAAACAGGTGATACAACCAAAGATGAACCATGCATATCCCCAACACTTGTCATGGAAAACTCCTGAATGGCTGGCCCACTAGGAGTATTGTCAAGTGAAGCACCCACATCATCAAGAGAGTGATCAACAACTAAATGGTCTGAAGTGGCCATCCTATGCTCAACATCCTGCAATGAGTGGTATCTGTCCCGAATACTGTAATGTCCCCATTTTCGTGAGCATCAACTTTTAGAAGATTAGCCTATTTCTTGATCCTCATAGGCTAAGGGAGTTGTTCAGAGGGTCTAGTTTGGGCATCAGAGAACTTTGTAGATGGTAGTTGTCAGCCTTTACATCTCCAGATCTTTCTTATGTTCTAAGGCTAGGTTATTTAGAGGTTTTTGACAATGTTTTGAGGTACTTACTATTTATAGTAAGTTAGTGCTTGTTTGAGAGGGACCCTTACTATTTTTAGTAAGGCAGTTGGATGCGTAGTGGGAACCATGGTTGATTTCCAGGCTCAGACAGGACAGAGAGATAATGAGTTATTAAGGAGATATTAAAGTTTATAATGGCATTAATGGTATTAATGATTGATGGTTATATTATAAAGTTATTATTTAACTTTATAAAGTGACTTTTAAGTGTGGGCCATTATATATTATTAAAAGTTACACCTTTATCACATTATAACCTATGGTTGACAACAAGAGCAATTATAAAGGTTATTTATAAAGTCGTTTTAATGAAAGGGGCCAAATGACTTTAAGTTATGGCATTTAAATAACATTAATTAAGGGAGGCCAATTATTTAAATGTTTTCCTAAGTCAATGTGAGCACATGGAAAAAAGGAAATGCATTTAATGAATTAAAAACAAAAGCAAATGTTTCAAAAGCTAAGTGATGTTTAAGTTATGAGAAGTGTATGGATGAAGACTTCTGGTCAATTCTACCTAGGAAATATAAAAGTCAATGAAGAAAGAAATTCTATGCATTTAATATTATTGAATTGTGTGAAGATAATTTGGAGACAAGGGTTTCAGAAGTTTCAGCTTGGAGAATTGGGAATTCTTCATAGTTTTCAGCACTTTGAATTGGTGTAATATTCAGTGAATTGTGCAAATGACAATGATTTTACTCAGAGGCCATGATTGGGTTTATTGGTGAAGAAATTGGTGTTTAATTCCTTAATTTTAATTCGGATTTGTTTGCAAAGGTTGAAAGGTCAGTAAATAATGCATATCGCAGCCATTAATAGCAGGGTGTGAATTTGTTGAAGGCAGCTGCAGGATATAGAGAAGCTGCATGACATATGGAAGGAGCCGTTGAATGCTGGTAGAGGCACGTTGGGGTTTTTGGGCACTAAACATTGGTGCCAAGGATCAGTTTGCTCTTAGAATATACCTGCGAGCCATTTAGAGACTTTGAATGCAAGCTGTGATATCATTATAGGTTTTTAATTTGCAATTAAAGTTATTCTTCAAGGCATTTGTTGATCATTGTAAATAATTCAATTTCCATAATTGAAATAAGAGGGATTCTTGTAAATAGTTTGCAGTAGTTATTTTGTATGCAAATTGTATGATGAAATGGTTGAGTAGTTTGGTGTATTTTTCAGAATGATATAATTGCTAAGTATTTGACAAAATGCCATGTTGAATATTAATCAAATTTGAAGGATATTACATAGTTGTTTGCAAGTTTATCTCATTGAAAATCAGATATTGGTGAAACCAACTTATTAGTTTTGTTAAATATGATTAAATTTCTTTCAGATTTGATCTATTTATGGCTTTTCTATTTGCAGAATATGATTCTTGTAATAACTGTACTTTCTTGCAGATTATAATCAGAATATTGAACTTGATAAATATGAAGTTGATGCCAAATCAATATTGAGAAATACTGATCATGAATTCACAAGTCTGAATTCTTCCTAATGGTATTCGATCTACAAGAGCAGAACATTTATTGATTTCGATGTCTCCAATTGTGGGTTGGATCTGCATTAAATATATAAGGAAGAGACACATCCCATGAGCGGACATGTCTCCACAAAGTGAGGCATGTCCATTCATGAGATGTCTCATGAATTGTGCCTTTTCATCTCAACTAAACAACCGATCTCTAATCGGGGTTTGTTATTTACTAAACATAAATGCTTACCAAGTTTGATCTGTATTTATCTTGCACAAATAAATAATATCCAATCTGGAAATGATCACCGATAATGATGCTCGATCGGGATCCTAAATGAAACATGAAATGCCAATAATCTGCGAGTAATAACCTCTAAATGCAGATCAATAATATACTTGGAATATAGTAGATTTCGATCAATTATATAAGTGATCATCGATTTCCAGAATTTATTGCAAATGATGACATGAATATATATACAGTTAAATATATTTGTGTGTATACATATGTCAGTACATACTGACATATATATACACGCACATATTATCAAATCGATCATCATTTCTATATCTGACTGAAGCTACCATATTTATCACTCCCTCTTAGCTAGGGAAGATAAAACTAACCAAGTATATAGTGATATCACCTTACTCGTGATATCAGAAGATATGGTATGCTTCTAAGAGTGTCAAGTCACATGATGTCTACCATAATAAATCATGGCATATCCAACGATCCACCATGATTATCTCATAAGGATCATAATGATCTTCAACTAATATCAAGTCTCATGATATCTATCAAAATGTCCAAGAGATACTATCATGACATATCCACAGATATCAAGTCACATGATATCCATCATGATGGTGAAACTAATCATTGTAAAGTCGTCACCTTACACTGTCAAATACAAGTGTTCATTATTAGAAAGATCGTCACCTTTCAATAATGTACACAGGGGGGCCCATAAAAACATGAAGTCACACACATGACAACTACCGAGAACCATATCAGGGGGTGGATCCACCATGGCTACTCCTAGAGGGTGGAACAAGGCTTTCACTTTAAACTTCTCTCTTACAGAGAAGATTCCAATTAAGTACATTTCAAGAAATCACTGATGCTAAGACTCCCTCTTAGCAAGGGCTTCGTTCTCCGTAACTCCAAGCTAGTCTTAGAATGCACAAAATTTACATTGGCAAGAGGCTTGGTGAGAATATCGGCCGTCCTTTCTTCAGTGATAATGTACCTTGTCTAAATACTAAAGAAACCATCTCTCCATGGCCTACTCCCTCTGAATCACTATGATCAAAATCCTCAAAGATCAATTTGGTAGATCCTGTAGTAGCTTCCTCTGTTACGAAAGCATATATGGTCTTAATCATGAAAATGTCTTGCTCCAAGAGACTCTCATCATCTGCTACATGATCATTTACACCATGTTTAAAATTTTGATCACAACATTATTCGTAGGAGTAGTTTCTCATACACAAATGTACTTGTCTGATTCCATAGTAACGTGAGTGAATGTAATAAACTATGGATTTATCCCTAGGCTTGACAACACCAAACATTCATGATAATGTGGCTTCCATCTGAAGCTCTAAGTACATGCATCAACCTCTTGACCTTCTTGTCCAAGGTTGCCTTAGATGAAATGTTAGACTTCTTCTGAATGTGATATCAACCTTTTGACCTCTTCGTCCAAGTTTGCCTCTGATAGATTGTCAGACTCCCTCTGAATTTGATGTCCATCTTCAATTTAGTTCCATAACTACAAGTATCAAGTTTTCTTTCCCTTGAATGCAATTTCTTATGCTTCTTGATCCGTCCTGAAGGTATTCCAAAGAGAGATTACAATAGTTGATAAGACTAAACTATCTCGAAGGAAAATACCAATCATAGAAGCATACAAGATTTGTCGTCCCAATGTTATAGCATGAACTAATGAACATTATTCAAGGGTATGAAATACTTATCTCTTATGTTGGTACATCATAGATCTAGTCTAGAGCTGGGTCACAAGACTATAGTAAGGTTCTTTCTTTGCTAGCTTGAAAAGCACAAGCATGTATTGCATATCTACCATCTACTCCTAGATTGCTATAGTTTCCTAGTCACTAGAGAAGTTACCTTGACATGATCTTCTCCCTCTGAACCTATATAATCCACGATAGTCAATTTAAAAAAATCCTCCAGTTGCTTCATCTGTCACAAAAGGATACCCTTCTTATATGATCCCAATCATAGAAGATATCTTTCTCCAAAACACTCACATGATCTAGCATGATTCATATATGACATGAAAGTAATAGATCCAGGATCATTTTGGAGCTACTTTCATAAGATCGAGTCTTGCACAATGCCTAATGCAACATTCTTTTTTTCTTGCCAAAACATCCCCGAAGACAAAGGAAAAGATCAAGGCAAATAGCTCTTATGAATACATATAAGAGAGTGACTACAATAAACTTACTATTCAAAAGATAATAAAAGTACTTATCTCATTATTCATGAGCAGAAGCAAGTTGCTCCAAATGAAGGTCCTATATGTTGGTGGTTTCCTCCATCATGAGGATGTTCCACAGGGTTCATGGCCACGCCACGTACCTTGGGCCAACAAAGCATAAACATATGATATGTGTTTGCATTACCATTGCAACCTTTGTTTCTTGTCAACTAACATCTTTTGCAAACACATGACACAACTCGTCGTGCAGTGCACATTACATATCACAGAACACATATTTCCTTTTTGTATCATACTTCCAGATTGGTATATATAGAGGTCGTGTTCACAGGCATTTGGAGGTCATACACAATTAAAATTGAGCATACATTCTAATTTGCATTGCATTACTTCCTTCAAGCATGAACTCAAACCATTCTTCAACATGAGAAGTTATGTTGCAATATCCCTTTCGAGCTGCTACATACTCTGTGATTATACCACTAGAAATATGATCCATTTTGGCACTTAAGAATACAACCGCAGTTGAACATTCAAACAACATCCACATATGACTGAGAGCGCTAGATCCAAGACAACCTTGGACCTTCTTTCTTAAAACTTGATGTTGTAGTATCGAACAATAATATGTAAGTTGGCAGCTTAATGACAGAGAGTTGTTTCTATAACCTTCATCTCTATCCACAACAGACACCTTCATGTTGATGTCAAGAAAACAACTTTCTGAATGAAAACAAATTTCTTGCTCACCAGAAATAAGAGATTTTACAGCTTTAGATCAAACATTAGAGCTTCCAAATCTGAGCTAATATCTCCTCCAGAACAAGGCGGTGTCCGGTACTAATATCCACAAACTCATCTAGTGCCCAACACTAATGGGTAAGGTCTGTAATGATTACTGAATTGATGCTCATACTCCTAGAAGAGATTCACACTGAAGTAGAAATTCCTTTGATGCCTTGACCGTTGTCTACCAATAATATTTCCAATGTCAGTCACAAGAATAGTCTGAGTCTCAAAGGCCGGTTGATTGTGTTATAAGGAATTACATGATATTGTAAAACTTCAGCAATGGCCAAGAGGCTCACAACACTAAGCAAGGCTTGTATAAACAACTCAAGCGGCTTCAAGTCTTTCTTGGAATATTTCGATAGGAATCCCCCACATCTCAAGAAAGTTTTGCATTATTTGATCCTTTTCCATATCTGAATTATCGCGATGACTTATGGATCGAGACTTCCCTCAAATCAACATCTATCGCTTGCAATAATAATTTGTTCGGCCATATTATAGATGGGTCCCATGCTCAATTGAAGATATTTGCCAATGATACCTATAGTCTCTCAGAATAGTATTTTATTCTCCATTGCAATACAAGGGCTCCCAATAATGCTTAGTGCTTAATATCAACTTCATTTGTGAACAGTTCACTATCAACTCTGCACAGTCCTCCAAAGTCTATCATAGTCCAACCAAGTCAGCTTCCGTACAACCATGGTTCACCTTCAAGTTCATCGATAAGAGGAACATTAACGATGAACATATGAGATCTCAAATTGATAGCCCAAGTCTCCTCGATGTCCTTTAAGAAACACAGAGACCACGAGCATCAGCAAGAGTCTCACCATCAGCCTTATTGGCAAGAGACAACCATTGACAAATGTCACATTGAAGTCACAGGTCATCCCGATGATGAACAAGTCAATAGCAGTCCAAATGAACTCATCATCAAGTATATCCATTAACTGTGTTTTCAAGTCGTGAAATTAGAGCAACTTCGATGTCCTCGAGACCCATTAATTTAGCTGGATTCCAGAATGGTGCCATCGCTCATACCATCGGCAATTACATTTGAAAGAATATTTGAGTTCATGCCATAACACACGTATATGAACCTAAAAGATAGAACGCACCACTCGATGGAGTTTTATAATAACCACAAATTGACAATATTAACCGATTCTTATTTATCAGTTCTTAAGTTGTGTTCGACATAGACTTCTATTTGTTTTAATTCTGGTCTTTCTTTAAAAGAAATATCACCCATGTGTTATCGCTGCCGCAACAAAAATATATATATCGTTTTAAATGATATATTCTGCCAAGCTCTTATTCCACGTAGACTCTTATTCCATGTCATTGCTGAAACCATATAGCCATTGCACTTCATCATATCGATGATCACTTGTCATTATGAAGAATGGAATGTGATTATACTTTCAAGATAGAATTTATATTTTGAGTAATCTGAACTCTCAAATCTAATCGGATCTTGCTTAGCAAGGCTCTAATACCATGTTAAATTTGATTAAATTTCTTTCAGATTTGTTCTATTTATGGCTTTTCTATTTGTAGAATATGATTCTTATAATCACTGTACTTTCTTGCAGATTATAGTCAGAATATTGAACTTGATAAATATGAAGTTGATGCCAAATCAATATTGAGAAATATTGATCATGCATTCACAAGTCTGACTTTTTCCTTAATGGTATTCGATCTACAAGAGCAGAACATTTATTGATTTTGATGTCTCCAATTGTGGATTGGATCTGGATTAAATATATAAGGAAGAGACACATCCCATGAGCAGACATGTCTCCACAAAGTGGAGGCATGTCCGTTCATGAGATGTCTCATGAATTGTTCCTTTTCATCTTAACTAAACAACCGATCTCTAATCGGGGTTTGTTATTTAATAAACATAAATGCTTACCAAGTTCTATCTGTATTTATCTTGCACAAATAAATAATATCCAATCTTGGAAATGGTCACCAATAATGATGCTCGATCGGGATCCTAAATGAAACATGAAATGCCAATAATTTGCAAGTAATAACCTCTAATTGCAGATTGATAATATACTTAAAATATAGTAGATTTCGATCAGTTATATAAGTGATCATCGATTTCCAGAATTTATTGCAAAAGATGACATGGATATATATATACAATTAAATATGTGTGTATACATATGTCTGTACATACTGACATATATATACACACATACTATCAAATCGATCATCGTTTCTATATTTGACCGAAGCTACCATATTTCAACAAGTTTGCATGCAAAGTGTTTGACAAAATGTCAAACTTCCAAGTTGAAAGTTAGAACTTGTCGGGGTTCTTACAAATACAATGAAGACAGAGCTTGGCTTGATGGACCAACAACTTGGCTTGTCTCGCCCTTTCCAACCAGCCCTCATTAAGTTTTTGGTGCTCGTTTAATCATGGGCAATGACATTGCCCTCCCAACCTTAGACGAATGACTATCGTCTCCCCTGAGCACTGCAGATTAACTTATTATTTGATTTGCTGTAGTATTGTGTGTATACAATACCAAGAGAGGAAGTTTCACCCTTTCTTTATACATATTGGTAGTGCCCCTTGACCAAGAGACACCACACTTCCAAGTTGGCCCCAATTATATTATCATAATAATATAATTATATTACCAATATAATTATTATATTAGCAATAATATCATTATATTATCACAACCTTTACGTTATCTATGTCAGCCCGAAGGAATCCGACCATAGCTACAATAGCATTAACACTCCCTCTTAGCTAGGGAGAAATCCTTCTCGATATTTGAGTTATGTAGTGATATCCACCATGGCTACTCCCAGAGGGTGGCTTCATCATGGCTACTCTCATGAATGGAAATGCAAATGAACACAAGTACTGTCATGTCCCCTCTTTAGTGACATGTCATTTTTCAGTGGATTTGCCTATCATGGACTCTTGTAGGCAAATGGTTTTGGTGAGAGAGTCATTCTGATGATTATTTGGGGATTGGATGGTCTTATTTGCTCTTGGAGAGATGGTGTTTATCATATTTTTATTATAATGTGTTATGTGGGGCCAAAATGTTATAATTTTGAGTTGAGTTGCACTTTTTATTTTATAAAGTTACTTTTTATATAAAAGTGCATTATAAAGGGATTTTATGGATACTTCTAGAAGTTCTAGTGGCTTCTTAGAAAAGTGAATAAATAGAGTGCTTGGCCTCTCATTTGGACATTCCATGACTTGAGTTTACACTACTTTTCTCTTCGAGCATTTGTGGTGCCATCTTGGTCTACAAATTGTCATTTGATCTTTAGGAACGGAGTTTCTTAAGGATTTGCATAACTGAGGAGGTGAAATATCCTTTGAAGGGTTGCACTTTGGAAGTGGTATTCAACCATTTCAAGTTGAGCTTATTTGGAGTCCTCAGACTTACCTGAGGGTTTGAGTTTTTTATTGCAAGAGGAAAAAAAGCAGATCCGAAAAAGCAAAGAAAAAAAGCAGATTCGAAAAAAGCAGTCCGAAAAAGCAGATCCGAAAAAGCAAAGCGAAAAAGCAGATCCGAAAAAGCAAAGCGAAAAAGCAGATCCGAAAAAGTAGAGCGAAAAAGCAGTCCGAAAAATTATTGCTGCCATCTACAATCAGGTTCCTCACTTCTCATTTGGCATTTGGCATATTTTCTGAGAAATGTATGTTTTCAGCTGAGTACAAAATATAGCTTCAGCACTTTACTATTTTACATTGTACTTGTCTTTGTTTGCCATTTGGCATTATTGGTATCAAAGAAAGGCTAGGATTTTGCAAGTGAAAGGGCATTGTAATTTTCAGTCTATCTATATTGCAAACCTAGGGTTTGATGATCATATTATTGGCTGAAATATATATGGCATTGTTGCAAATTGTTGATATATGAATGGCATATGGTTTTGAGCAATTTCCTACATCATTGATAGTGTTTTAGATGGTATTTGGTTGCTATCTATTATTTTGAAATTTTGGGACAGCGAACTCATATATTGCAAAATAATTTTCTATCTACATTTGAGTTGCATTTTTGAGGGTTTTTTTTAGTGGCCTATTGGCAAGGGTCATTACAGATCACAGAATCACTCAATGTGATGTCGCCATCTCATCATGACGTTCACCATGGCTAATTCCAAAAGGTGAATAAACACAAGTGCTAAGTCATGGAGTCTCTGACATGACATCTACCATAGCTACTCCCAGAGGGTGGATAAACACAAGTGCTAAGTCATGAAGTCTCTCACATGACATCCACCATAGCTACTCCCAGAGGGTGGAACAAGGGCTTTCACCTCAAACATCTCCCTCAGAGAGAAGAATGCATTAACAAGGGCTTGCACCTCAAACTTCTCCCTCACAGAGAAGAATGCATTAACAAGGGCTTGCACCTCAAACTTCTCTTTCATAGGGAAGAATACATTATAGTACATCTCTAGAAATCACTGATGCTGAGACTCCTTCTCAGCAAGGGCTTCATTCTCCACAATTCTAAGCTTGTCTCGAAAATGCACAAAGTTTACTCTGGCAAGGGGCTTGGTGAGAATATTGGCCATCTGATCATCAATGCTAATGTACCTCAACTGAATTCCTTTGCACCATATCTCTAATATAGTTATATTTGATCTTCACATGCTTTGACCTGTCATGAAATACAAGGTTGAAGTCTGCATCACTCTTGGTGAATCCCAAGCTCACCAAGTATCCATCTATCCAAGAATACAACGACCTAGGTGTTCGCATAAAGGCCTTCCAACCTACATCTATAGGACTCCATCCCATGAATCATAGTCCTCTACCTGCTACAATTTCCCATAGAGGAAATCAATCATCATATCTCACTGATGCAACTTCCATCTCATGACAGAACTGGAGAAGTCATGGTTCAAATGGAAGTATACGTGATTACTAGAGAAACCATCTAGACATGGTCCACTCCCTCTAAACCAATATGACCAAGATCCTTGGATGTTAAATGAAGCAAATCCTCTAGCTGCTCTCTTTGACACGAAAGCATACCCTTCTCACATGGTCTCAATCATAGAAGATATCTTGCTCCAGGACTAGCAAAAAATATTGCTGAGAAAATCATTATCCTATCATTCAAGGTACCCACAACATCTGAAATTGCTTCTCATGTTCAATTCCCTTCTGCTGTAGTTCTTATAAGACAAATCAAGATCCTTTCCGCCCAAGAAATTGCCATTCAAATCCATATCAATTTCAATAGAATTGCATGTGAGGTAGCTAATCGCATCCATTTGCCCGAAGCACAATCTATTGATATATGTAGCCTTGAGTAGCAAATCGCCGATCACATTCCAAGGTGTGATCTTGTAGCCATGGCAGCCAATATCCTTATTCGACCTCTACCCGCATTCCCGACAGCTCATCTGATAGCTTCTCAGATCCACCTTGATATTCCCACAAGGAATTTAACAATCAATAGGAAAAATATTGTGATAACAAACAGAGACCCCCGAATACTTCCTCAGCACTAAACTTACGACAAGGGATGAGCCAATAGGAACGCTCGAATCTCAAATATTTGCACAGAACTTTATAACTCAGTATTGTTAAAATACTCATCATCCACATCAAATTGCTATTCGATGGACATATTATTTGCCAATCTTTATAAGCTCAGTGATTGGCGATCCCCACAATTGGAATTAAATCAATAATGTCCACGGCAATTACAAACATATGGATAATGTTTATTTAATAATGCATTCAAATATTCAGTTCTTGGATGCCGCACATTTCACGACACTATATAGAACTCAAAACAATTAACAAGTCCTTCGATTTTATGAAGCCCATGATTATGCGACTAATGCTTCAGGATTATCTTTCCCAATGATGAATTTTGGACCTACCATTTCAAGCAAACTGGGTCTTTATGGCAAGCTTCAAAAGACATGAACAGCAATGATCTTCGAATCAGTATTAATCTATTAGCAGCAATTTCATTAGCAGCGAATCAACATCTTTGGAATGGCGTCCATACTTGGCAACCATGATTTCCCTTGGATCATTATTCTGATATCATCTGCAATATCATTGGAAGGTTTGCCAATCATAGTGATAAAATTGGAAAAATGCCCATATCATTACATTTTCATCAGGTGATCATTGGCTTCTACCTGCAGCTACTTATCTATATAATTCACGGTGATACTTCCATTGTTAGTGACGACAAGTCAGATACGACATACACTCTGCAACACTTTGATAGCACATGGATAGTGATCTATTGTTCATGAGTGGAGGAAGATCATATCACTACATCGATATTTAATATTTATTACCATGTGCAACAATCCAATATTGACCAAAATTGTCCAAACTGGAGATTGATTATTAGTGACAACATTCAGGGCGATCCACACAGCATTGCAAATATACACCAATTTGGTGTTTCACAAATCCACTGCCATCTGTTATTCAGTTCATACATCCGATAATATCTGGGATTGAGTCATCATCTCCACTCCAGACTGCTGCTAATAACATCACAATCAGGTTACAGACATTCCTGATAGCCGTTATACTTATAACATACATCCAGTTGCAGTATACTTGTGACCCATAGTTCAGATATCTTGGAAATAGCATTATCACATTGGCACGGGTAATACTTTATCAACATTCCAACAATTTTATTACAGTGGCAGGCTACGTCACAGGTCTACAGTTTGATTCAGCATCCTCAGCTTCTATTTGCAGTCCGATTGCCTCAGTATTGGACTCACATATTGTAATCGACACTACAACAGCATATCATTCAGTATATGTGCCTTCTAACACAAACACTCATCGTTGGAAAACATATGCGATCACAGGAGATCCGCTCTACGTAGGGAATCTACGACTCACCATCTGTTGCTCACTCCAATAAGAGGTTATTGAATGCGAGGTTATCAGACTTGGAAATGAGGCTCTGATACCATGTTGTTTTTGGTGCTCATTTAACCACGGGCAATGATGTTGCCCTCCCAACCTTAAACGAACGTCTATAGTCTCCCCTAAGCACTGCAGATTAACTTATTATTTGATCTGCTGTAGTATTGTGTGTATACGATACCAAGAGAGGAAGTTTCACTCTTTATACATATTGGTAGTGCCCCTTGACCAAGGGACACCACACTTCCAAGTTGGCCCCAATTATATTATCGTAATAACATAATTATTAATATAATTCTATTACCGATATAATTATTTTACCCCAATAATTATATTATCAATGTAATAATTATATAATCAATATAATTATTATATTATTAATAATATCATTATATTATCATAACCTGTATGTTTTCTATGTCGGCCTGAAGGAATCCGACCATAGCTACAATAACATTAACAGTTTGCAAGTTTATCTCATTGAAAATCAGATATTGGTGAAACCAACTTATTAGTTTGCATGCAAAGTGTTTGACAAAATGTCAAACTTCCAAGTTGAAAGTTAGAATCTGTCGGGGTTCCTACAAATACGATGAAGGTGGAGCTTGGCTTGATATGCCAATAACTTGGCTTGTCTCACCCTTTCCGACAAGCCCTCATTAAGTTTTTGTGACAGCTCTATGTCCGCTGCTCCACAGTGCATAAAATCAGTCCTACAAAGATATGCATCCAAGAATTTATCATGTCTGTTGCTTGCATCATGTGTGCCAATAACAATAGAGTCTATATCATTCACCTCCATATGATTTGGGGTTGCAATATCAGAAAATGGGGACTGCTTTCTTCACCTTTTTCCATGTTTTGCAAAGCCTCAATGTCAAGGCCAACAATCATGCTCTTAGCTGCCCCACCCTTCGATGTATTCATTAGTACCTTAAGCACAATGTGTTTACCCTTGTGAGTAGACTTCAACCACTGTACACCAATTACCACATCTGTATGTCCACCAATGCTAACAACATAATAATCATTTGTGAATGAATAATTATCTAATGCAATGGATAATTGTGGTATCCTCCTAGTGCAACTCATCCTAGAACCATTTGCTAGCATGACAAGGATCCCATCAAAACTCTCCACCTCCAGCCCCTTATTGACCACAAAACTTTCACTGATGAAGCTATGTGTAACACCACTATCTCTCATGCATAACACTCGATGTTCCTTGACAATTCCCTCCAACACAAAGGGCTGATAACTAGGAACACCAAAAATAGTAGCAATGGTACCACCTACAACCACACAAGCCTCAACAACCTCGTCATTATCGCTCTCAAAATCTGTATCCAGAACGTGCTCATCCTCCACATCTATGGTCCGGCTCACATGGCTCCTTACATGTAAAACATAACTTCCACCTCAACTCATTATGAGACTACTGATCCAACCTAGGAGGTGACGATGCACTCTTGGCCTGAGTAGAAGGCCTTTGAAATGAATCTGTACTCCTAAGGGGCTTCTTATCTTGCTGTGAAGAAGAGGGTAGTGGAGATGTGTCCAACTCAAGTGTTGTCTGTATGGCCTTTAGGGTCTTGGGCTTAAAATCCCTCACTAAGCCACGTAGTCTCTCCTGTAGCCCCTTGATGAAGAGCATCACAACATCTCTAGGAGGCATCTATGTCTTGCCTTTCCCAAGGCATCTATGTCCTGGCTCCCATGGCTCCTTACATGTAAAACATAACTTCCTCCTCAACTCATTACGAGAATCCTGATCCAACCTATAGGAGGTGAAGGTGCACTCTTGGCCTAAGTAGAGGGGCTTTGAAATGACTTTGTACTCCTAAGGGGCTTCTTATCTTGCTGTGAAGAAGAGGGTGGTGGAGATGTGTCCAACTCAAGTGTTGTCCGTATGGCCTCTAGGATCTTGGGCTTAAAAGCCCTCACTAAGCCATGTAGTCTCTCTTGTAGCCCCTCAATGAAGAGCATCACAACATGCTCGGGAGGCATCTCTGGAACCATGACTGCAACGTGCTGAAACTCATTGATGTATGCCTCAACATGATCCGTCTGCCTCAGCAAAGCTAGATCTCTGTAGTATAACTTCACGTCCTTCCTATCAAATCTAGCAATAAGTTTCTCTATGAACACTGTGTACAAGTGTATGAGGTCATGGTTCTATGTAACCAACCTGAGGTGCAACCAATCGTATGCAACCCACTCTAAATGTAACACGACAAACTGTATAGCCTCCTGCTCTGGCATAGGCTTAAATGTCAGGTATGTGTCCAACTTGTGCACCCAAGCTCATACACTCATCGTCCCACTACCATTAAATGGAGATAACGCAAGCTTGCTGGTAGCATGCTTAAGATCCCCATTCTGGTGTTGTCTAGGCCATCTATCTCCTCCAGGCCTCAAACTGTCCCGACGTTGAGCACAATACTGGATACACTCATCCTCCCACTACCATCAAATGGAGATAACGCAAGCTTGTTGGTAGGATGCTTAAGATCCCCATTCTGCTGTTGTTGAGGCCATTTGTCTCCTCTAGGCCTCAAACTGTCCCAACGTTGAGCACAACACTGGGGCAGGGGAAATGCATCTCTAACATATTGAGGTAAGGCTCGCCACTCATTTGTAGCTGCCATCACTGTCTCCTGAAAACCAACACTATCCAAGGGGTCCGCCGCTGCCTGTTCCTCTCTAGGAGGGAAGTGTGGCTATAAAGGTCTATCAGCTGCGCGTGTGCATGTTCTCTCTTGTCTAGGAGAGCCAAATGCACTATCATCTGATGAAAGTGATCTGCTTCGGTGACTACCAACAATTGATATTGACCTGCTTCCTCTACCATGTCTACCATGCCTATCTCTGTGTCTACCCAACTCCAACTAATCCAGTGTATCATGTACTCTGTGTAATGCCTGTGCTTGTGTATTTATTAGAGTTCTCATCAACTCACGGCCGGGATCCTTTTCTTGGGCCTATCTACTACCATCATGTAGATCACCCATATTTGTGGGTTCCTCTGTACCCAAATCTAACTGTGCCTATGCTCTCCTGTGAGTGTAGTGCTTATATATCTTAGTTCTGCCCGGATGCATAGAAGTGAGCACCAAAGCCTACAGGCTGGCAGGATCTCTGCTCTAATACCACTGAAATATGCCGACTAGGAAATACTTGTAGAAATACTGAATTTTTGTTTGCAAGATTGTCTTTGACCAGCGTAAGGTAATTTTTTGTTGTTTTTCTTTTTTCTGATTTTTTTGTGTTTTGATGGTTTTCTTATTTTTTGTGATTTTTTCAATAATGAGGAATGCAGAAATAAATTGAACTAAAACAATGACTAAAATCAAATTTGACAAATCTGAAACATTTCCAACTCCCCTATTTTTCCTATCAACTTTGCAATACAAGTTCGTACCAAGTAACAGCTGAACAATTGGATTAATTTGAAATTCTGGAATCTCAATAAATCTGATATGCATCCAAATTTACATTGCTGATGGCCCTATAGGGCTGACTTCAGCTACAAGAAGGAAAGTACAGCCCTTGGGAAAATACAATAATGCTGAAACCTGCTAATATCTGCTCCCAGTATGACCGATCTGCCCTGTTGCAGCTGATTGCACCCTTACACAGCAAATTAAACAAACTCCTCTTTATGAAGTGAAGTCACCTGCTGGAAGTATGGACGGCTAGTAGAACCTGTATGGCTGGCTGTAGATGAACAATTTGCTTAAGAAATGAAGTCTGAACCCTCTGCTATGCAAGAACATTAACTCTGCCTCAAATCAGACTGAAACAACACAATTTCACCCTGGAAATATGTCGCCAGCAGTGCCTGGAGAGTACAGCTAGGCTGAAAATCAACAAAGAATCCAATTCGCTGCCTCTAATGGTTTGATCTTTGCTTTTCAAATCTGAACTGTAATTTCTTCCCTTTCTCCAATAATATTCACCAATTTTTGATGCCAAACTGCTAATCTCAGCTGATAGAACAAATGAATTCCACCTCACCAGCAATCTGGAGGAATGTCCAGGCTGATAAATCCCAAGAGTTTCCGTTCTTGAGATGAGAATTTGCTGAAAACCCTAAGCAGAGCTCTCTCCACAAGTTTTAGGCAACAACAATAACAAATGGATGCAAATGAAGTCTCCAAAACTCTATTTTATTCCCTTCCAAGCTTCATCGCCCATTCTAGGGTTTCCCTCTTTTATTTAAATATCTTTTATTAAATTTGTGCCTTTTCCTCATGGATCGAACCACTAGGTATCTTATTTTAATATTATAATGGCCTCCAACCTAATAAAACAACATATAAGTTGTTTGCCTAGGAAAATGGGCCCATGGCACTTATTATACTTTATTTAATATGAAGTGAGTATAATATTCACTTGTATTAATTTATTTAAACTCATACTTGGAAATATTAAATTATTTCCTTATTACTTCATAAAATGCAATTTTGAGCTCAGATTTGAGTTTCATCTGAAGTACGGTGCAGCATGGTGATGACTGAACCCTGCAGGCTAACTGGTAGTTCCTCCTAGAAAATAGGAACTCGCTCTAAAAAGTAGGAACCTCACTCCAAACACCAGAAACTGCTCAAGAGGTTCTTGTAAGTTGTACCACTCTATGGTCCCCTGGGAGGTTGCCCAGTCAACTACCAATTCTCCCTAAAAATAGGAGACCTCCCTGAAAAGTCGGAACTGCCGTCTAAAAGCTCAAAATGGCTCAGGGAGCTCCTGCAACACTCTATGAACCTCAGGGTGAGTCCCCTAACCATCTAGTTGACCTAGGGGAACTCATATGATAAGTCAACCCTTTGCTCATCTCTTGTTGCCTCGAAAGGGGACACTACAATATGAATCTGCATGCTTAGGTGCTTGCAGTTTCTTCTTGAACAATGATTTTTAAAGTATGCATGCTGGCTGGTGAATACTTTGGAGGTACTTAAAATTGCATATTTGGGTTCTTATTTCATGAAGAATGGGGAATTTATTTTAAAAAATCTTTGTTTGAAACTGTCCTTGAGATCTGGCATTAAGCATGGATTTTGCATGTGTTAATATAATTTACTGACACTTTTAATTGCAGTCTGCAGAAATATGTGAGTTGTAAAGGGGCGTGTATAGGCAGCATAGGGTCTGATCAGCCAGCAGTAGTAATTGATACTGCTCCAAGGCATTTGGTATGTTGTTGCTAAGTTATTTTGTCGTATGTAGGAATTAATTGTTTTGTTGCATTTCTGTTTTTGTTGCATCTTCAGAGGTGGATCATTGCCATCAATTGTTTACCATGTCAGTACTAACTTATTTAATTCATTATCTGCTACTCTTTGTTTCAGCATCCAGGGGCATGTCTTTTTAGCACAAAGTGGGCAGTTCTTTCATGTGATGGTTCCCATCCATATACACGGAGGTTGTGCCCCTGTGCATAGCTTGCAAATCTTGTATAGTTTTCTTCAGAAATACTCAAAAACAAATCATCTTATGTAACAAGTTTTGAGATAACCAGACTTTTATGTGCCTAGGCAATAATCAAGATGAAGAAATTTGTGTATTCTACTTAAATCAAGGGACAAGTGGATATGACAATTCCATTCCGATAACACTTATTGTTCTGCTAACAAGTGAGGAGCTGCTGAATTTTTAAGTGCATATTAATGTAGTGTGTACTGCAACATTTACATAAGTACGTGCTCAAAAATAACGAGGATTTTCAATGGAGAGACATTTTGGAAAGAAAACTCGTAGAGTGTAAAGCATGTTATTAGAAAATAAACTAGAACTGATGCTATTAGCTGCAGAATTAAGCCTGGCAACTCCCATTTAAACTGTCAAAGTGAAGCAATGGGCATTCACATTAGGATCTAAAACATGTAAAATTTAAGAAGCAAGTCCTGATAACAACTAGAGGTAGCAAGAAAACAAGTGGAGCATTGGCAAGGGAAACAAGATAATTGTGTGTAAGATTGCTTTCGACAATATCATTCACAATTTGAGGAACCCCTTATTGTAAACAAATAAATAGACCATTGTTATTGCCAATTCTTTCTCAAGGTGAGTCACAACGTGATTCATCATCAATTTCAGGAATAAGTGGAGATTCTGTAATTACCAGAACACCTCAACAATTGACAAATATGTACCGAAAAACCTTGATAGTGTTTAGTAAGGGTTTTGTATATGTTCATTTTCAGGTCAAGGGGCAGGGTCCAATAAAGAAACCCCAGTCCCTTTTTGTTGTCAAGGGGTCAGGCCAAGACAAATTCCCTGGCTCTCCCTTATTTGGAAATCTGTGGAGGAAAGAAAATTTTCCCTTGGGGCAATCCTTCTTACATCTCAAAAATCTAACCATTTCCTTAGTGGAGAGCAGCCTATATGACCAATTTGGCCTTTGATACTGTTTATTTTAACAGTGAAAACACCTCATTTTTGTTTTCTATGCACGTGTTGGATTCCTGTCATGATGTGTTTTACTAAGGTTGCAGTCCCATGGAGAGGGCTTCTTAAAAAAGTGCTGCTGAGATTTTTAGGATTATTTTGTAGTGGGAGGTCCTATGAATTTTGTGGTAGAGTTCATGCTTAAAAGTTTAAGCTCCACAATTTATGGAAGCTGGTGATGTTGTGAATTTTTTATTTAGCATATTCAATTCATGTGATTTAAAAATTATTAGATTGACAAGAGGCTGAAAAAAAGCTTAAGGTGGAACAATTTCTAGCCCCTACCTTTTCCACACGCTCAAATATGTAGCCCTAAAAAGTAGGGGCTACTAATTTTGAGGAAAAGATTTCAATTAATCTTGTAGCAATTTACATTGCAGCTTTTTGTAAATTTTAATACAATATTAAAATTTTGATTTTTAAATAATAATTTTGATTTTTTTTGTTATTTTTTTTTCTAGTATAAGATGTATGACAATACAATATATAAAAGTAAATATGATTAGATTCATAATTTACTAGGTTCTGTTGTGATTTGCTTCTATATTACAATGATGAAGTGAGTTTTCTATTAGATATAGTCGAGATTTTTTTAAATGTGAAAATATAAAAGAAATAAACCACATGATTTTATTGGTATATAGGGTAGTGAATTTTTTTGAGTAAAACAAATAGAAAATGTTGCATTTCAAACCCTAAAAAAGTTATTTGTTGAGTCTTATATCTTGTGAGCATGAACTAAACCATGAAGACAACAAGTCTTAGAAATATTTTTTTTAAGATTCTTTTTTGATCAATTTTTTTTTAAGATTCTTAAGCATTACAACTATATTATTTGTATCAAGATTTTGACAAAATAACATTCTATACATTAGAAAAAGTATATATAAATCTTGTGACAAAAGCACTAAGGAAAGAAACTATATTTAAATCTTAAATCATAAAAGACTTTTCTTTAGTTCTTTAGTAAGTAAACAAGAGAAGCATTGCATTTGGTTCTTGTTTGTAAAATTTGTAACATGTTGCCTAGTTAAACAACATTTTAATAATAATAATGATTTATACATGTAACAAAAATTAGATATGTATTGTAGAGGTTTTTTTTTATAAAAAAAACAAGTGTTGAATTGAAATTAAAATTCCATGCACAATAATTTTTACTCATCAAATTAAAATTAATTAACATTATAATTATAGAAATTATATACTAGCACTTGCACCTATAGGAGGTTCAAGGGATACATCAATAGGATATTAAAAGTAAAACTAAATTGTATTTTAGCTTTACATAATTAGTTATATAACTATTAAGATCTATACATGTTTTGACATATGGTTAGAGCATGATTCTTAATGTACACCATGACAATGCTTGGATATTTTGTCTATTTTGAGTTCCTTATCTTCCACAACCTCATGTAGAAACCACAATTCAAAGAAGATGAAATATAGCTCATTAAAGAGATTCAAGAAAAAATGATTGATCCAAATTTGTCTCTTTCCACGTGGCAATTTTTAACATGACTTGAGACTTTATCTGCAACTTTAAGAGTTTTTTTTTTGTTTAATGGGAGTACAATGTTGGCTTAGTGATGATAGAAAAGTTCTAGGCATTATTTTGTGTGCTTAATTTAATTATTGGTTTGACAAATGTGGGTAATACAACATTGATATGTTGGAAAAAATAATTTTCCAGTGAACCTATTTTTTATGTAGAGCCTTTGATGAAATAAAGTGTTTAATCTCCATAAGCTTGAATTTTGCATATAGAGATAAGCTTGACTCTCACCACCATAGTTGTATGAAGCATTGGTCTCTCCCCACTCATTCAACACCCTTCCTACTTGTGCCAAAAAGAGAGCTCTGGAACAAGGTATGAACATCTTGAAGAGCACACAATTATACTGAGAGGGGGGGTGAATCAGTATAATAACAATTTGCCAATTTAAAACTTTTATCCAAAAATAACTTCAAATACTTAAATAAACAATTATGCACATGAACATAGTAACACAATGTTTATGTGGAAACCCAATGCGGGAGAAAACCACAACAAATAATTTCTTTTATATAAACTTGTTCTTTTACAATGATTTGTAGGCTCCGACCTACTAGAGGCTCCAACCCCTATGTTTATGAGCACTGACTCACTAGAAGCTCCAACTCCCACACTTCGCAGGCACCGACCCACTGGAAGCACCAACTCCCACTGCTGTCTTCGTGAGCACCAACCCACTATTTACAAATTTCTCTTCCACCTTGGAAATGTTGCTAACTCAACTGATGATGGACACTTTCTTGGCTTCTCTTCCCTTTTTAAAATCTGTACATATTATCCTCTTATGTCTTCCTTCTTATTTTATCTTAAAGATAAATCTATATATATATTTTTTATTTTATTCCTTATCTCAAATATATATATGTATATATATTTCTCAGATATAAATATACATATTTATGTATTTTGGACTTTTCTTAAAGTTTCTTTTAATTCATATCTCTCATACTCCACCACACTTTTATATTTGCTTATGTATTCACTTCCCCTCCATTTCGAAAATCATTTATTCCTCTTTTTATATGTTAATTATACTTGCTCGTGTCTTTTCAACCTTTTGTCTCTATAGACGGCACCTCTTCATAACACATGATTACTTTTAATTGCATATTTTCAAAACTGCTAGTTCGGACTATCGATAATCTTTTAGACTCGGTTTGTATTAGCAATTGTTTCCGCTGACCTGTGTGTCTTTATCAAAATTAATATTTGTTTTTTGTTTGTTTCATATGATCTTAATCGCATCAAACTCGCAGTGTATACTCCCGCCGCTGTGTGTACCAAACGCGTAAATACTACAGCCCGCTAGAAGTTAAGATGTCGCTCTTTTATATTTACTCATTGCTATCTATCGGGTCATATTCGATTCATATTAATTTCACTGCCATCGATGCCATTCTCTTGTTTTAAACCTCAACCTTTTCTTACACGGTATTTGACTTGTCTTCGTCGCTATCTCAATAAGTCTTGTTTAAATATTTGAAATGATGACATCCAGTGTTGACGTTTTTCCACTTCATCGGGATGTATTTCTTTTCTTTTCAACCTATCTCAAGTGCGCTGTCTTACAGACCATTTTATACAATGTTTTATAAGATGTTTCTGCAGTCTGTCCTAGTCTGTATTGTTTATACATCTGATTGCCTTCACTCACGTTAGATATTGGGATTTATTGGCATTAGTAATTCTTTTGAAAATAATTACTAATTCTCGATTTATTTTCTTATGATCTCATTCTTCCAATGTATACAAACTCACTTTCGTAGTTAGATAAAGTCATCTTGCTCAAAATCTGCACAAAGGCTTTTATCTATTTGATATTACGTTGAGGAGCTTTGTAATGAAGTTTTCTTGATTATTTCTTTGAACAATCTTAATGTCCTTTGATAGCAATCTTCTCATGTCATTAATGGTAACATTATTTTCAATCTTTTGACATCTATGACAATTTTTCCATCACATCCATCAGAGGATAATGGAGTGTGGATTATTATACAATAAAACGCGTATTATGATCTTAATCGCATCAAACTCGCAGTGTATACTCCCGTCGCTATGTGTACCAAACGTGTATACTCCCGTCGTTGTTGTGAATGTCAAGCACATAAGTATACATAAGGCGAAGGACTTGCACAAGAAAATGCCCCAGTCAAATGTAGTTTGATGGACTGCAATAATTGTAGAATATGCACAAAATGGGCTTTTTGAAAAATCTTTTGATGCGTTTAATAAAATGCAATTGAAAGGTACTAAGTCAGACTCCACAACATATTACAAGATCCTCTCAACTTGTGCTAAAATGGGAGTTTTGAAAGAGGGTATGTACATCAATTGAAGCTTATAAGAAAAAAAACAATTTTGTCGAATGGTGTAGTTGTGGCTGTGTTGCTAGATATGTATGGGAAATGTGTAAGCATACAAAAGTCATGCAAACTATTTGATAATATACCTCAAAGAAATCTAGTCAGTTGAAATACCATGATTGTAGGATATGCACACAATGGTGTTCCAATTTGTACTAAAATGGGAGCCTTGGAACATATATGTATATGAATCAAAGCATAATTGAAATTGGGTTTTCTTCCAATGTAGTAGATGCAAGTAACTTGATAGACATGTATGAAAAATGTGGAAAGATTCAAAAGGCAGAAGATCTTTTTTGACAAAATGCCTAAGAGAAAACTAGTTTTCTAATTTGTGTTGATTTCAGGATATGCAAAAAATGGTGTTGTTTATGAGGCCTTAACTCTATTCAAAGATCAAATTTATATAGAAAAAAGAAAAAAGGATAGAAACCATACGTATTATGGTGCTCAATTCAACGAAAGAATCAAAAGTGAAGTGCAACAAAAGTTTGTTCTTTCCCACCGCTAAATCTTAGTAAGTCAATCATTTCAAAATAACATAAAAGTAGATCTAAAAATATCAAGGTTTTAGGGAATGTTGAATAGTGGAAATGTCTGAATAATCTAGAACATTCTTTAGCTAATTTTATTGCATTCAAAAAAATATTTAGCAAGACCAATAAACGCCTGAACATTTTATTTTTTGTATAAAAATTAATACATGTAGTTTCACCTTTGTATGGTACTTTTTACCTATTTCATTTTGATTCACACCTTCTATAGGATTCAAATTGATAATTGTTTCACTCAGTTTTATTCAACCCATCTCCTATAATTTCAAATCTCATTGGATGCCTCTGATGTTGACCTTAGTAGGTGAGTTATAGCATTTAACATGGTTTAACTAAATAAAGAGGAATGCACCTTCAAATGATTTCTCTATGTCAACACTGTGTCTTCAAACCTTCTGTATTAGTACATCCAGTGTTAATTAGGGTCCACAAAACTTGGAGATTTTAACAGTTAACAAGGCACTAACTATGTAGGAACTCATAATTAATCTCAGAACACCATTGAGCTTACAAGCTACATATGTCCACCTAATCTTGTCGGGTGTGTCTTTGTTTAACATAATCTATTTAATGTGAGGAGCTTGTACAAAGTGTTACCTAGCCAGGGTCAATATTATGCATGTTTGAATCACTGTACCATTCCATTATATTGAAGTTGTTTGGATTTAAATTCAAATTAAAGGGAGATCATTGATACATAAGTTCAAAAATTAGGACAAAAAATACTAAGGCTTCTTATTGAGGCATGTCATATGTTGTAGTAAAAAAATAAAAATAAACAATAGATAGAGAATACCAATGAGTACTAATTGTTGTTACATAAATTATAATAACAAACCTTGACTGATGTAGGTATGTTCCCACTGTTCCAGACACTTGGATCAAATGAAAATTGATGCTGAGCTAGGAAGACTTGAGAGTGGGGAGCATAAGTAATTGAATGTGTAAGCCTTGTTTTACATTATTTTTAAAAAAATAGAGCTCTTGTAAATAACAAGGAAATGAGCCTAGATGAAAATATTGAAACCATGAATAGATAAGAGTGTAAACACTATTACAAGAAAATAAAATCAATATATGGGTGTTACTCTGTTATGTTCCTATTGTTGCAAAAACTTGATACTCACCATTACTTAGCTAGGGTGACCTGAGAGTGGGGAGTAGAAGTAGTTAAATGCATATATACATGTTTTTTTTGTTTTTTCTGCTAAAACAAAAATCCTGAAAACAACAAGGAAATGGGCTTATGTTGAAATGCTGAAAATGTAAACAACTAAGTGCAATATATGCTTTGATATTGTATTCTATTCTTAACACACCATTATAAATGAGAATGTCCTAGGATGTTGATATTGTATTAATTTCTTAACACACTGTCAAAAATGAGAATGCCCTGGGATGTCGTATGAATGGAAATTCTGTGTGAGATTTAAAGTTTACAAAGACATGTATGAAGGGTTTTTCCAGTAAACTATTTGACAAAATGTCTGAATGAAATGTGGAAGGCTACGCAAGGAAGACGATTTGTTTCATAAAATGCCTCAAAGATATTTTGGAATAACATGATTGTAGGATACATTTTAATTGGATCTGCCAAAAAAAACCCTATGAAAATCTCAAGCAAATGTGCTTGGTACCATAAAGTGAAACACATCAACTTTTCTAAAATCCTCACAGCTTGTACCCAAATGGGAGCCACAGAACAAGGTATAGATAACCATCAAATCATCATGGTGAGGACACCTAAGTAGGGCTAGTGTGGTACCTAGTGTGTGCCTAATTTTGGCTTGTAGTGGCCTTAGCCAAGCCACTAGTTTAGGTGAAGCCTTTTTGGTTTCCCTAGGTGTGTTTGTGTGTGTTTGATCTTCTTCCTTATTCTTTCCTAGGTCCTAGGTGTTTCTTTTGAGCCTGCTAGATTCCTTATTAATCAACTGTACTAGGTTGCCAAGCCTAGGACATGTTTCCTTAAGTTGTAATTTTGGCCTCTTGATTGGTTAGAGGTTCCAAATGGTCTTGTAAGACCCTAGATAGACCAGTGTTGAGTGCACAAGAGTTTAGCTTGCAACTTTTGCAATCCTACAAAATGTTGCTTGACAATTTTGAAAATTGTCATGACAGTCTTGCTTGTAATGCTTGTAACCAGCTCAAAGAAGGCTAGCCTGATCCATGGGCCCTAACACCGAGGTGGAGGACTACTTAAGCCTTGAAAACCCTAATTCGAAGGCATTGGGAAGTGTGTAGTACGGAGGAGAAAGATTGACTGTTGCAAATTTATGTAATTGTTTGACAAAGATATAGAGTTTTGGCATGTCAGAGCCTAAAATGGACTGAAAAACCTTATTGTTATGCTTGCATGCAATGGTTGTTATTGCATTTGAATTCATAGACTAGATTCTAGTGTTTCATTTCAAGTTTTAGTTAGTCTTTCATTCTTTTTCTTGTTTTGACCTGTCTCGGGTTAGCCCTGACAAAGTTTAGGAAAATGGAGTGCTAGAGCACCTTCCCACCATACATTCTATACGGGTCCATTGGGATTCATGTCTACACTCCTTGTACCATATGTTGTGCAGAGGAGGGGCCCTAGAGAGTTTGGCATGCATCTACAATCTAATGCCCTAGGCAAGCAGACTGGTTTGGTTAGGGATCAGGGAGTTGCAGCAGAGCTAATGAGTTGATTGAGGGCATTCAAAGCCTCAATCTAAGCATGTGGAGAGGGAGTTCAGTGCTTTCCCAAGCATTTCCAACCCTGGGGAACGTTGGGAGAAGACATATGGAGGGAGAAATAGCAAACCCTCACTGGTTCACACAGCGAGTTCGAAACCCTCAAAAATAGGCCTGTTTTTAGGAGAGTACTGTACAGACAGTATGGGAGTTGAAGACTCACAAAATCCTCAAGCCCTTCCAAAAGGGTATTCAAATCTATGATCAAGTGAGCATCTTGTTTGCAGAAGTTAGCAGATAATCAAGGATATAGGCCAATTAGGCCTCCTTTTCCTTGTAGCCTTTTTTAGGCCAAACAATGAGCTAATTCTATTAGCAATAGGATCAATTTTGGTCTTAATGGGATTTTGGGTGGAGCAACACTAGTTGTTTGCATTGGACATCCTCCTCTCCACTTGAGGTTGCATTTGGTTTTCATTTCTATTTCCTATAGAGATGAGCAATGCTAGAAGAAAACAGAGAAGTACTTGGAATTGTGGACTCTAATAGATCATTGATGCCATAGACTAAAATTGGATGGAAGGAAGTTTGAAACTTCTGAGAAGGGGTTAGATTAGCACCCTTGAGGCTAGGAGTTTAGCCTTTTTAGTTCTAGGAGAGCCTAGGACAAGTTAGCAAGGTCTATGTTACATCACATCATTTAAAGATGCTTTTAGTCAAATGTTCATGTTGAAGATGCTCTAGAAGACATGTAAACAAAATGTGGAAATAGAGAGAAAGCTCATGAACTGTTTGACATAATGTCTTGAAGAGATGAGCATCTACAAGGAAAAATTAAATCTCAAGTCTAATATTTTAGAGGGCGAAATTGGGGACAAATCAAAGGGTAGATCAGATAAAGGGTGCGGGTTGGAGAAGGAAAAATAATTCAAACCTAAGACATCCAATTAAAACTTTCAAATTGGAGGCAAATCCGGTAGCAGACATAAAAAATCAGAGATAGTGGTGCAAAAAAATGTAAGACATCAGGGCAAATAATAATCAGATTTTAGTATAAGAGGGAAGGCTAATTTATCGGCAAGCCCTAGCTAATTTAGGCAAATAATTTGAAAGAGGATTTCCATACCAAGATAAATTTTACATAAAAAATGCAAGAAATCCTTGCCTCCATCACAATTCTGCCCTTGGAAATACATGTGTCCCTGCAACGAGATCCATCAGTCTCGAGAATTGAGTGTTGCCATAGCCCATACTTATCCGAATCTTTATTGGGTAAGCTTCTTCCACCCAACCATAGAATTTATTTAGGGTCCCAATGGTTGTTAAAACTGCACACCCTTTAATAGTTCAATGGTATAACTAACTTTGTAGATATAACTATTTCCCCTCCATCAAACAAATTGGCATACATGCATGACACTTCAGCCCCCCAGGGAGAGTTAGGGGGTCTGCCAATGTTTAGCTAGTGGCTCTCCCTATTATCTCTCTGCCTACACCAGGGAGTGATGAGTGCTCCCCCGAGAAGATCATTAGCCTGAGCGCTACCCTGTAGGCATTTGCAACACTCACTATAGTAGAAGTTGAGCTAGAATTAACACCTAATTCCCAAATCCATAACAACGTCGTATTTTTGACCTAGAAGCAAAATTGAAATCCTTATCGCCATATAATATCCGCCCAAACCTGTCCATGATTACAAAGCAATCGAGATGAACTAAATACAAATTCAAGGAGGGATTTTATTATCAAAGGGTGAAAGTGTAACACCCCAACCTCAAACCATCTAACAAGAAACGAAAACTCAAATAAACACCGAAATTATTTTTTTTAGAATATTATTCCATTACATAAAATCTTTACAACCAGATACCAAGAGTATTTATATTGCATTATTACATATCTGATAATTACATCTGAGTATTTGGATATACTCTAATTTAAATACAATACAAAATTTCAAATACAATCAGATTGTTAACTGATTGAATCAAATTCAGATACATTTAACAACCAAGAACCATACTACATCTAGTCCCTAATGTTCTATCGGCAGACTATCCTTCCAAGTCCTTCTACCAAATATATATATATAACCTGAAATCATAAGCAAACACAGTCGACAAACACAACAGGGCTTAGTCACATTGTCCAAGTTGTTTAAACCTTCAGTAAACCTGCATGTTAGATATAGTAACAGCATGATAAACATGTAATCCATATATCAGATATTTCGAAAGTACAATTTTCTTTTCTCAACCAGATTAAAGCAAGCACTTAATTTCTTACAAATAGTTATGCAGAAATAAACTCGCACAGATTATGTCAAGGAAATGATCCAGTAGTTCATGGGTGTCAACATAAGAATCTACGTTCAGCCACTCGTAAGATTCAATATGTCAGGTGAAACCATAAGTTCTTATTTTGTTATATGAAACCCAACCCATGAATTTTTAACATTATCACTTGATTAAATAACTGTCATAAACTTTTCCATAAGGATCTAGACTAGTGTCGGAGGGCATCCGACAAAATAATTCTATCACCACAAGTTACTCGATTCATGACAGCCACCCAATCTAAAGGATCACACTTGCATAATCTAAGAATACACATGATTTAACTGCTATAAAAAAAATGAACTACAGAATTCCATTTCAATAAACAGTTATCTCCATTGCATCAATAATAAAATTGAATCCACAATCTAGAAATCCATATAAAACCATGTTTCCATATTACCATTCTATACTTAACCAAGTATCAAATCTTCTGACAAAAATTATAACCATAATCTATTCCATCATAGTAACATCAATACAAAATGCCATAAACAATTTCATTCACATTGGAATCTTATCTACAACGATTATAAATAAATCTAATCATAAACAGACTCCATCTGAAATATACAGAAATCTTCCACAAAACTCATTACAGATATCAGTTAAATAAGTTTGTTGATCTGAACAGATTATATATATACTTTACACTCTGTTCTGTTATCTATAAGTTCATATCCCTATATTCACGACAGCGTACATATATGTATATATCACGGCAATATATATACATACATGTATTCTAGCATGCATATAGTCATATAACCTCATACATAACATTCCAGACTTTACACTCTGTACTGTTATCTATAAGTTCATATCCCTATATTCATGACAGCATACATATATGTATCTATCACGGCAATATATATACATACATGTATTCTAGCATGCATATAGTCATATAACCTCATACATAACATTCCAGAGTGCTAAGTAAAATATCTAATTTTACCGTTATCATAGAATGCAAGAAAACAAACTAAACATATAATTATACATCTCAGTAATTCAGAATTAGAAAATGAATTTACCACATTGTAAGATTGTATTTTCAGTCTAAAGACCAAAAGCAATTAAATTAATCTTATTTCTAAGTTTACACCCAAAATATTACATCATTTATACAACTGAAACTATAATGCCATCGAATTTATATTCAGTCTATAATACTCTGTCGACACACATCTAATTCATATATATAGTCAATTGTACTATGCTGCTCTATATATAAATATGAACTGCTAACTGTTGACATTCTACTGTCGATGCATATATATAATTATATGCATTAATAAATATATATATACAAACCGACAGTCATCAATAAAATAGAGAATCATACTAAATGCCACAAGTAGAATCGACTACTCACAAAAGCCATGAAATAAACTGTATTTACAGTCAAAACAAAGACCTGACCATAGTTTAATAAATGCAATTTATGCAACTACAAACTACGAACTCAATTAACATTTTGTTTCCCTTCACCTCAATATTATCACAGTTGACTGTTTATAAGAAGGCTCACAAAAACAGAGACCTTCTAAAACAACCGAATGACTAGTAATAGATGCTGTTGAAAACTAAACCTCACTTATAAATTTAGAAGAAAACTGTTGACGATAACAATAATGCATTCTATATTTGATAAACTCAAAACCGCAAAATGATTCCATATGAACTATTTTCCTGAACCGATGAATAACAATAACAAATCCATAATGAAAACCCAAAAAGACTAACAGGTACTTCACCCAAGGAATATTCTGTCAATGCCGAAGCCATACGAAACATAACTTCAAAATTCCTTTATAATGATAACTATACTGTAGCCGTAAATGGCTTATTCAAAAGAATAGAGAATAAAACTATCCCTAATACTTCTATAAGACAACATTGAGCTCATAAAACCGAAACCATAGTAACAGACTCAACCCAATAATCCTCTGAACACTTTTCTCTCAAAACTAGCAGATGGGTTTTCGACAAACCTTTTTATTCTACTAAATCCAATAAAGAAAAAGAGCCAGAGACGACGTAGAAGACTTACTTCACAAACCCTTAATGAACTTTTTATTATGACAGAGAATGCTACAAGATGAAGCTCGAGACGGTCACAAAATAAACAGAGACTCATCACACTGAAGCTATGACTCTTCACAGTATTTCTATGACAGAAATCTCTTTATGTTTCAAGATCACAAGTCCCCACGTTTAACTATAAATGGAAACTTCATAACAGAGACCGTAGATATATGAAAACAAGTTTACAATCCAACTACACCTTCACAGTTACTTTCTTCACGCAATAATTTCATTCACAAAACTATTCAAAAAAACTTTTTAACATTTTCCTTACATCATGCAGATTAAGCAAAGAAATCAATGAGAGAGAGAGTTTAATAAATTGCCCCTGCCTGAGAAAATGCGAGGGTGAACACTAAAAGACCGCTTGCAGAGCTTCCTACCCAACTTGCAAACGAAGTCTTTGTCCTCCTCAAAGCCGTGCTTCACAAAAATCTCACAACTAATTCTCACAACAAACTCAGAGAAAATGCAACCACGATATCGACAGAAGAAACGAGGTATGCAATGCCGTGAAGATAAAACGAACTTGTGAAACTCAAGAATCTCCCTCATGGTTAACAACTTCCTAGAATTTCGCAGAGAAACCCGTTCAACAGAGGGTTCGTTATTTTTTTTTCAAACTAAAGTTCATCAATGGTGAACTGAAACCAAAATGCGATCCATCACCAAGCAATATGACATATAAGACATACAATAAATGCTCATTACTGCGAGCTAATCTCAAAAAACCCCACTCACACAAAAAAACTCAACACTTGGCATTTTCTGTACAGCTCGCATACCAATACCTACCGCCTTGAATTGCCAAGTTTGCCGCCATAACAATCCACTATACTCTACTAAGTCTCGACTAGTTTAGGTTAAGTGTTTTGATAGGTTTAGAAATATCGCATAAAATCATGCCTTAGTCTTTACTTAGGCTAGGTTAACTTAGTTTAGGTTAAGTTTAAACAAAACTTCCTAACTATCTACTAACACTAAGCCCGCTAACACTTTAGCATAGGTATTAACATCAAAATCTGCTAAGTAAACTAACATTTAAAATAAAACATTACCAACATACTAACAATAAAAAGATATTTATATTAATATTAATATAAATACTAATCCTTACCATTACCTCATATACATAATAATCATACTAATAGTCATTAATATTAATATTAATATTTATCTTAATATTAATATTAATTACTATTATAATTTCTTTCATATAGAAAATTAACATCAATAACAATCATCAATATTATACGTATAATTATAATCATTCATTAATATAAACATATGTACGTATATAGAATCAACTATATGTCTATATATATAAACATACACATATAATTATTTCATATTAGCATACACCGATTTATACAAATGAAATGTTATAACATATATATATATATATATACAAATTGATCAATGAACATATCTGTTATCTCTGAATCATTTATTCCTGTCACCAACCAATTCTGAAACATACACACATAAAATGGAACTGAAACTATTTCAAATAAACTTGAAAGCTGAAAAGTCTTTCTGAAATATTACTTACTACAGGATTCTGAATTTGAACCGATTCAAAAGATAAAATTCTGATATAACACAATACTGAAATGCTTAGACCATTATTCTGAGAATCAGACTTAGTGAACTCTGAATTCTCCAAGAGTTTAAAAAACATATTAATGATGCCAGATAACAAATTGTTCAACCGAAACATGTTCCAAAACAAGTAACAAACCATCCAAAAAATCTAAACTAATCTCAAAGTTCTAAGGATCAAGTCCAAGACTGTCAGGGCATGACAAAAAGCAGGTCAAAATCAGACCAGCAGAGAAGAAGACCTAGAATGTCAATTTGCAAGTAAAGTATCCAACCATAATCACTTAGAGACTGATGCGTACACTTGCTCAAGCCTTGGCATTTGAAACTGCAAATGAAAATGAAAACTAAATGCAGACAGGTGAAGTGTACTGACTTATGCGTGCATTGCTTTGGGAGTTTTCATCTGAACACCTGGGGTATGATTAAATGAAGAGGTATGGGAGACTCCAACAGGAGAATGATGATAAAAAATTGAAGAATATAATAGCTAAGTAATTATTATTGTTAATTAATTAAATATAGTAATATATGATAAGTAGTATCATGTATAATTATATATTTCATAAGCAAGGTCAAGGTCCTTGGAAAATCCTATTCAGAAGCAATATTTAAAGGCCTCTCCCTCCAAAGGATCTTCATGGAAGAGGCTATGCATAGCTAATCTTATTTATGCTTCAATGGCTATAAGAGTTGGAGGTTCTAATGTCTTAAGAGATACTTGGAAGGGTAGGAACTTGTCAAAGGGTTCATTACTCAGAATTCAGTGACCTCTATCAGTGGAGTTATTTGTAGGGAGAGGTCCATCTGGTGGAGCCTATTCCACAACAATAAACCCCTTGCCCAAATTCAAGGGTGTTCGGCCAAAAATTGGACAGTCAAAGGGATTAGATATTTTAAGACATACAAAATGGTAAATTAACTAAATGGGAAGTATTGAAACAAAAAACTAATCTACCCCAATCTCATTGTAGGACTAACTCTATCCTTAAAGAGGCATGTTCAACACTCAACCTGCCCAAACAATTCTCTTCTCATAATAATGATTCCTCCCCTTCAGATGGCCTGATGGCTCACCACTAGTCAATATCAAAGAAAAACATAACTATTCCTTCCAGACGGATAACATGGACATCATCACCCATATTTTTCCCTACTGGGAGGGTGAACGAGATCCTGATTGGTGGAGAAAATAGATAAATGCCATTTGGTACAGAATGATGGAACCAAAGAAAGTTTGTTTTTTATGTAGACTACTATTGCACAAACTTAACATTAAGCGACCTAATGGGGATTAGAACATCTGCAATTTTTGTAAAGAGCATGAATCTATTAATCAGTTATTTTTTGAATGTATAGTGGCAAAATAAATCTGGTATCTATTTGGTCCCTTTGTCAATGGAAACATCAGTACTTTAGAGTTGTTAATTGGTCATGTCCCGAGCCTTAGGAAAATATGCAATATTTTTTTATCTTTTATTTCCTTGGAAATTCAATGGATCATTTGGAAGCTTAGAAATGATATCTTATTTAATGACAGAAGTAGATCCTTGACTAAGTCTCAAAGGAGACTCATTTTGTATAATATTGATTTGCATGTATCTGTTACAATCAAATTGAATAGGAAAAAGTTTGAGGATCTCCTATAGCATGGCATGGTCAGGCTTGGAAGATGGGAGATATTCCATGGGCACACATGGGAGAAGAGAACAATGGAAGGAAATCAGTTCGAAACTACTTTGTATAACTTTGTAGCTAAACTTAACGCACTTAGAGCATTAAAACAAGGAGGTAGAAGAACCACTGGCAACCATTCCCCTTGTAGACTTCCCACCAGTACAGGCATAGGTTCTTGAACACACATATGCGCAGATGGTATATGAAGACAAAGTCATAAGATGGATGGATGGTAACCTTAGATGGATATCCAAGGTTGATAGATGGGGCATTGAGTAACAATTGCCATACTTATTGTATTTTCTGCCATATTTGTATATGTACATCGATAGGATGTCAAAGGATAGTCACTTAGTTGTTTTTTTGTATTAGATATATTGCCAGATGCCTACGTGAAAGGTAAGTGTAAATTGTATATGTTTTGTAGTATCCGATCAAACCTACTTAAGTTGGATTTGTAAGATTTTGAACCAATTATATCTAATACAAATACACACACACATATATATAATATTATGATCTAATCATTTTATTTAATATAATATTATATAATAATATATGATAAGTAGTATCATGTATAATTATATTTTTAATGCTTAATATATGAAAATTATATTATAATATAATAATTTTATTTAGTATAATATTATATGAAGATGGGCTTCCATACAAAAAAAAGATGGGGATGATCATGAGGGTGAGCACTAGGGTTTGCATGCCCTAGCCTCTAACTCTTGGGTTTTCTTTTCTGTGTTTGCAATGATTTGGGGGGTGGGGAGCATTTTATTTTGTAGGGGTGGGATTTAGCAATTGTGCATGTGGGTGGGCTTCTGCAGAGGTTGTGCACCAAACGCCATAGCTTGTGGTTGGAGACTATTTTTTACGCTTCAGATTGGGATGTGGGTGGGGTGGAGGCCCCCTTCATTTTGACGAGGTGCACTATCATTTGTAGGGGCCACGTAGTGTGGGGAGTGAACTAATTTTGGCTACCCCATTGGTTGATTTTCTTTGTTGTTTTGATTCGAGTTTACTCTCATTTTTGGGGTTAGATTTTTGTGTGTAGATTTTTTTGTAGTCATGACCTGTGTGGTGTCATAGAGAAATTTGAGTGGAGGAGTGAACAAGTTGTATAAGGATTTTTCTATCGGGAGTGGCCTCTCTATTGGCATGCATGATAATCCCTTTTTTTTGGATGACTAGTACAAACATAGGTGAAAATTCTTCTTAGATGGGAGCTTTTAAGCCTACAAAGATTAATGGATGCCTAACCAAGAGAGATAACATGTTGGTTCTAGTGATTCATCCTGATTCTATTGCAAAAGACATTGAGTATTTATCGAAGCACCTCTTATTTGCAAGTTAATGGGAATTTGTCTATCTCTGCCTTTTCTAGAGTCATGGGCTAGACACACATGGAACCTAAAAGGAGAAATGGAAGTGATGTTGGCCACTAATAGCTATTTTATGGTGGTTTTTACTTGCATGTCAGATAGAAATAGGGCTTTTGAAGGGAGGCGCTATTTCTATGATCAGGTTGACTTATTCATCAAGTCATGACATGGTTTTAAACCCACATAAGAACTTATGTCCTAGGTCCCAGTATGGGTGGGACCTTCATGAAAAATATATGGAGAAAAAGGTAGTCACTTATGCTTGTGTTTGTGTTGAAATTGGTTTAAGAAAGCCTGTATTAGATTCCAAAGAAATTCAACTGGGTCCAAATTCTTGGATCCAACTATTGGATTATGAAACTTTACCACTTTTTTGTCAGATCTGACATGAATATGGTCACTTGCAATGAATGTGCCCCAAATCTAAACCTACAATCATCTCTAAAAGGGGGCCAGTTCGTGCTCCTAAGAAAGATAAGAGAAAGCTCCTATGGTGGAAGACAAGGAGGGTTTCATCCCAATTAAAACTTGCAATAAGGATAGAGGACAAAAGAGAACATTTTAATACATGTAGACTGATGAGATATTCAATAGGTTTGAGGCTCTAGATGATATATTAAAAATTGATGGAGCTATTGTTAACATGCCTAGTGGTCATGATCTTTTGGTTTCAGGAGTTCTTGAGAAGGAATAGGATGATATAATTAGAATGAACCACTTGAAGATGGACTAGGTGTGCAAATGGACATAGATGCACCATAGGGGACTTTAGTGGTGTTGGAGATGAAATGAGGCATTGGCATTTAGGATGGGACAGGTTTGGTATGTTCTGGATTGTAAACAAAGAAGGATTTGCAAGGGGGAGAAAAAGAAAGGATACTTCTTTTATGTTGGGTATTCATCAAAAGGATTTAAAGGAGGCCCCTAAGAAATCTTCTAAGGTAGGGAGGAAGAACAATCAGGAAAAGGTGAAGCTAGTTGGTGAGAGTTTGGTAGAGTCTAGATTGGTGAAAACCATTGATTCTCACTTTCCCTCTTCTCAAAAGTAATAGTACTCTCATGGAATATAAGGAGTTGAATAACATCCCCAAAAAAAAGGCTATTCAATATTTGATTAGATCTTTCTCTCTGGGTGTGGTTTTTATTTAGGAAACTAAACTTTCTATTGATGTCATGTTTAATAAGGCAACAAAAATTTGGTCTAGATGTCATTGTCAGTGCATTGGAGTTCAGGGTAACTCTGGAGGTATGACATTTTTATGGGACCCGCATAGGATTACTCATACTTGGTGATTTTTCTGTAGGTCTTCAATCTTCATATTGGCTACAAGCTAGGAAATTGGAGAGATTATCCTTTTGACTAATGTCTATGCTCCTACTGATTTTTTTGGTAAATCCTTTCTTTGGTCACATATCCCATTTGTTCGATCACTTGCTCCCTTATGCCCTTGGATCTTGGTTGGGGTTAATGCTATTATGAGTTTGGAAGAGAAGATGGGAGGTAGTCCCAAGCTTGACCATTCTCCAAGGATACTTAGGAATAACATGCAATGTCTCAAGATAGTGGATGTCAAACCCACCAACAGGTTGTTTACATGGAATAATAGAAGATGTAGAATAGAGACTATAGAAGAGAGGCTAGATAGATTCATTGTTTCTTTATTGGACGGGTTATAGATGGATGACTAGTTCAGAGATTTTGGATTAGCAAGGCTCTTATTACCAACCGATCAAATTCTTTGCTACCAAGTACTATTTGGTTAAGATTTGTTCTTTCAAATTTTAACTTATGTGGCTTCGGGACCCTTCACTTTATGATTGTTTGATGGAGTGATGGAATGAGGGGAGGCCTCCTTATGGTATTGCAATGCATTCATTTGTCAAATAGTTGCAACATACAAAGTATAGGTTGAAAAGGTGGAATAGGGTGTGGTTTGGTAATATTTCTTGGCTAAGAGGAATGCTCCGCTTCGGGTTGATGCTATTACCCTCCAAATCAGGGATCATGATTTATCTGATGACTTGTACATAGAGGAAATAACTACAATTAAGGAATTGGAGGAATGGGAGCTTCAGGAAGAGATTCATTAGAAGTAAAAGGCTCATGATGATTGGCTTCAGGAAGGGGACAAAAAATAACATTCTTCCATATTACGGTAGAGGATAGAAGATATGGGATTTATATTACTTCTCGTATTTCCAAGGGGACCCTCTTCTCCTCTCAATGGGAGATTACTTGGGAATCTACGCAATTCTTTGGTATCCTATTTATAGACTATTTAGATCCTGCTAGTGTGGAGGAAGGGTTGGTGCTTGATTGTATCCCCCTCCATAGTAACTAATGAGATTAATGAGGATATTAACAAGCCTATATCATTAGTTGTTGTGGAAGGAGTAGTGTTTGGCATGAATAATAGTAAAGATCTAGGGCCATATGTATTTCCCATTGAATTTTATCAAGAGTTTTGGGAAATTGTTAATATGGATCTATTTGAGGTTGTGCAAGAGTCCTTCGGGAACAAACAAATACTTAAAGCTAAGAATGCTACATTTTTTTCTCTTATTCATAGAAAGGAAGGATCTCCAATTCTTTAGATTCCTACAAATGTATAGCTTTATGCAATGTGATCTATAATAATCACCAAACTAATTGCAGAAATGCTCAAGTCATAGCTTAATAGTTTAATCTATGAAGAGCAAGGTTGTTTTGTGGGTGGAAGGAAAATTTTGGATGGCATTATCATTGTAGCTAAAGTGGTGCACTCTATGGTTGTCTCTAAGGAGAAGAGCATATTTTTAAAATTGGATATGACCAAAGCATATGACATGGTCAAATGGAGCTTCTTACACAAGGTCCTCACTACTTTTGGATTTAGTATTGAGTGGATCAAATGGGTAATGAGTTGCATCACTTATCCCTCCTTTATGGTCCTCACTAATGGTGCATCCTCTGAGTTATTCGACTCTTCTAGTGGCCTTCAGAAGGTGGATCCCCTATCCCCATACCTTTTTATTTTAATGGTTGAGGGCCTTGGAAGATTCATCAAGTCTCGAGTTATGAAGGGGTTGATTCAAGGTTGGATCTGGAATCACAACCTCTCTCCATCTTCACATCTTCAATTTGTTGATGACATTACTTTAACGGGTGTTGCCAAAATCAATGAAGTTGTCGATTTCAGGGAGGTTCTCAATACATACATGAAATACTTAGGTCAGAAGATCAATGAAAATAGTTCCTTTATTTTCTTTGTTAATACTCCCGCTTGTATTGAAGCCCGATTTGCTAGGATTTTAAGGTCACAAATTGGAGGCCTTCCCTTTCTCTATCTTGGAATTCCTTTATCATTGGGGAGGTTTCCTAGGGGACTTTAGCAAGAAATATTGGATAATTTATAGAATAGGGTCGACCACTAGACTATTAGGTGCATCTCTACTGTTGGCAGAGTAACTCTCTTGAAATTGGTTATCCAGACCCTTCCCATTTATAGATTTTTCTCAGACAGTTCCTGCAAGCTTTATTAAGGACTTTGAAGCCCTTTATAGACAATTCCTATGGACATATAATCTACTTTCTTCAAAGTGGAGTTTCGTGAAATGGGATGCATTTTTTAGATCAAAATAGGATGGTGGCCTTGGATTACATCAAGAAGGCTTAAATGGTCGTGTTTTGGTAGCTAAACTTTTTTGGAGATGGTGTACCAATCAAGATTAGGGGTGGGCCAAAATCCTAAATATTAAATATTTAGGGGGGCTAGATCGTAAGGATGTTCCTCGGTGCATTTTTTCAGGTAGTGGCTCCATGATTTAGAATACTTTGAAGAGAGGGGATTGGTTTGTTAGGAAAGGTCTTGTTTGGATTTGTAACAGGGGTGTAGAGGTATTTTTTTGGAGGAGCTCTTGATGGGTTTCCCCCTTTTCTCTCTCAATTCCCTCATCTCCAAGATATTCTTACAATTTTTCTTGAGGTGGGTTATAGTCGGGTGGAGGACTTTAAAGTTTTTTAGAGAATGGGGCATAAAGAGGTAGTCAGATGGAAAGAGCCACATGAGTGGCTTCTTGGGGGTTCTGCTAAAGATAGATAGTAGATTTACAAGATCTTGGGTAGTAGGATGTGTAACACTCTTGCAGGGGCTGATATTATTGCTTAGGGCCCTAATCCAAAGGGTAAGTCTATTGTGGCTTCAAGTTATCTAGAGCTAGATAGGGTGACTTTTGGGGAGGCACATGTTACCCGTTGGAAGAAAGTTTGGAACATATTTTCTTGGCCCAAGTGTAATTTCTTCTTGTGGTTGGTGGCTCATAATAGATGTCTCACTTGGGAGAATCTTTTGAAGAAAGGATTTCAAGGGTGTTCTATATGTTCTCTCAGTTATAACAAGGAGAGTACTCATCTTTTTTTCTAATGTTCTTTCACCAAGGAAATCTAGCATTGGTGGTGGGGATCTTGGAAGCATGCATGTGTTCATGTTGATTCTTTGGTTGAGTTTTGGAGCTATCTGAGATGACCCCTGACCAAGATTTCTTTCCTCCTTGTGGCTTGGGATATTGGTCCCTATTTAATTATTTAGCATGTGTTCCTATAAAGAAACCACAAAATTTTCTAGGATAGAAGGTTCTTGGAACAATAGATTTGGTTAAGAGTTATTAGTATGGTTCGGGAGACTCTTATGGCTATGTGTGGCCTCTCTTTGAAAATTGATCTAGGAGATGTGCAGGTTGTCCTAGATTTGAGGATTTTTGGTGTAGACCCTAATGATGGTTTTTTTCAAAAGACATTAGCCTATGGGTAGGGATGCAAATAGGAGGACTCAATGGGATGGCAAGTGGACCCCCATCTTCTGAGGATCTTGAAGATTAATATCGATGGTTCATCTAGAGGAAATCTTAGGCATGCTAGACTTGGAGGTGTTGGTAGGGATAGTACAGGAAGTCTTATCTTCCTCTTCTCCATATATAAGGGCCAACATACTAATAAATATATGAGGCTCTAGCTATTCTCTTGGCATTGGAAATAAGTTGCTCTCTTGGATGGAAAACAATTATTTGTGAGTCTGTTTCCCAAGTTGTGGTTGACATGTTGAATCGAAAAAGGATGGATGAGGTTGATTGATGTCTAACTATGGTGGGAAAACATATCTTTTGTTTTGGATACTCCTTGGATTTAGTCTCTTTTTATTATATCCCCCGTGAATGGAACATGGTTGCTGATTGTTTGGCCAAGTGGGCTTCTGAGAGACTAGATGGTTGGAAGGTGAGTGTTTGGGGATAATTGACACGGGATTATGTTCAAACTTTGGAGGAGATTGTTAGTGAAGATATGAGATTTAAGTTTTAGTCTTGTTTAGACCAGACTCTCTTTGGGATTATTACTTTTCTGCTATATACTGATATTGTTGATTCAAAAAAAATTTACCCCTTTTCTTCCAAAAAAAAACTATATAAGAAATTATTATCTTGTCATTATAAATGGGTTAATCAAAGCTACACATTTAACTTCTTTTATGATTGATATTTATAATTTTATGTATTTTAGAAATTACTATTTTTTATTAAAAATTGAAGGCTTTATCCATTCCATTGTCAAAAGAAATAAGACAATACTAGTTATTATTATGCAATAGTGAGATTATTGTACAGTACTATTGTATGAAAATGTCAAAAGAATTCTAATGAATATAGACTAAATTTTATATCATACTAACAAGTATGTGGAGTATTATTATCCAATAGAATAATATATAAAAGCAATTTGTATATTTCAAAATAAATTAGAAATAAATCATTAGGAAATCAGATCAACCTATTTTAATTCTTGGTTATTATTAGTTGATGCTTTAGCTTTTAATGAATTTGGGAAATGAGTTAGTAGATCCTTAAGGTAGGAGAAGGTAGGTGCATACATTGGAGAGTATTCTTTTAAAGATATTTTCATTTGGGGATATTATTTAATTAGCAAATTGCCACTTTGTTAATATACAACAAAATGTATTATACACTTCACAATTACTCAGTTTATGGGTCATAGGAGAAGAACACCAGTAATCGAGTGCATTTCAATAGTCATGCATCCACACACACATGTCCCCTTAATAAACTTTCATATTTTAGTTAGTTATTACTAAACAAATGGCCCATTAAATAATTGCATCATACAAGAATACTCGTTTGATATATTATGTGTAATTGAAAAGTAGAAATAAATAAGTATTGGTAGATTTGTATTTTGAATACACTCAAAGTTGCACAAATTTAAATAATTTTTTATTTATAAAAGCAATTTAATGTTTACAAATACCATCACATGCAAGTGGCTCAAAACTTATAATATATTTTATTTAAGTATAAATATGCACAACTATTGGTGCCTAGTATGTTACAATAAAAATAGCTATAAACTTTATATGCTTTTAATTTTACATCCTCTCACATCTTTATGTAGTTACTCCAACCTCTAGTGGTACATGCACATATGCTAAATGGTGTAGTGCTTCCCAATAAACAAATAGAAAATTGAATTCATTGGAGCCGTCGTAGAAATTAGACATAAATGGCAAGCAAGTGCAATATGAAATGGTAGATTCTCTCACATGTACATTTAAATTTTAAAATGAACAACAACAACTCAATGCATTCATTTTTCACATTTGAGTCTTTTAAAAAAGGGAATTTCTAGTGTCATTTTCATTAAACATTCTTTGTAGTTTCATTGAATATCCTCTGCAAAATTTAGAGTTTAGGAAGGCGACCTCTACACATTCCTGATTGAAGGGAAATTATTCAAGTTGGTACCTTAAGATACTATTTAATTCATGTTTTCATTAATCAAACTTCTGTTAATATTTATTTTCCTCAATGTATGCATTATTTAGAGGCATGCAAATTATACTATTTTTAATTAACTGTTAATAATTATGTAGGACCCCTCTGTTTCTCATCGTGGTAAGGAGCACTTCAGTAAGCAACATTAATATTTCTTGCAAAAAAAAAAAATCTTCTTAGATTGCATATGGAATTCTTAGGAATCTTAGCTATAATTGTCATCTTAATTAAATAGATTTCATTTTCAAGTAAATTCATGGAATATGTAATTTAAGACAGTTTTGAAGTAATATTACTTTTGGAAAACTATCATAGTATTAGATCATGAAGATGTTTACATGCATTTACATGATAATATTAATGATATTCTAGGATGCTTGGAAAATGTTGACACAAACATCTAAATTATAATCAGGAAGCCTTAGAGGATTAGAATATTCCCTAATGAATAATACAATTTGGCAATTTGGCATACATAGTTTTAAGACCCATTTTAAAGTAAAAAAGATGATCAATGGTAATTAAACAAGTGTGTAGAAAAGAACAACCTAATAGAATCTATAAGTTACTTGGCACTGTTATATGCTATGACGATTTGACTCAGGATGGGATGATGCATGATTCGTAGATGATTCTTGTTGATAATTCACGTAAAAAAAAAATGATTATGTAAACCACCACATACTAAATATCTGAAAGTAAGGCATGTTGGATGTATGAAGTTAGTAGGTAAATATAATGATTTCTAGAAATGCTATATAGTCATCAAAACAATGGAAAATAATTGATTGTACGACAATATAGTGCTAATGGTTTGAGTACACTAACATAAAAAAGATTAAGATAATCTTAAGGATGTGAATAAACCTATTTAGTTGAACATGGATACACAATTAATCAATTGGATTCGTTTATGAATTAGTGAGATTGTAAAAATTTAAAGATCTAATAGGACCACACAATTAAATATTGGATGAATCAAATATAGCTATGAGATGACCATCCTTGTGTCTTGTCTTCTTGAATTATACTTTGACTTAATAGAAGAAGAACCTATGAAAGATTTCATTATGTGGGAATTGCATAGTGGTATAATAGTAATTTGATATTAGGATCGACGATTAACATAGTCCAAGGACCATCTTGGTATAAGCTAGATTAGTGTATTCTTGGATAGAATATTTTAGTTGTGTACCTTGTGTTAAACTTAGATAATGTTATTGTATTAGGATACATTCTTGCATGTTTGTATGAAAGTCTTAAGTGTGTTGATATCAAATAATATTGGGTTATGTTTTACTTACCTCTGGTTATGATTTAAATGAAAAGATATATAAAATCGAGAACCCAAATCATATTCTATTATATGTGACTTGATTTGCAGAAAATTTAAAATAATGAATTATGCTATGCATTAAGGATAGAGGATATAATAAGTAATATGGATTATGTGGATTTGAGTAATGTAATGAGATAGGATATATGTTTAATTACTAGATACATGATGCTTGATCTATTTCAAATATGGAAGATGTGGATTTAAATATGTGAAGGTTATTATGAGATGTTGCAGTATGTTGATCTATTTTCTCTAAATTTAGAGGTTGATTTATATGATGTTTTAATTGGATTACATGTATAACCTATCTCAGACTACAGATACTTTTACAAGTGTGCAGGTGGGTAACCATGGACACTGCGGAGAACCATTGCTAAGGAATTGTTGTAAGAACCCTTGTTGAACCAAGGTCAACCCTAAGAAGGGAATAACCTTGAATGTAAAAGTGTTTTAATTGTTATTTATGTTCTGTAAATAATTTTTGATGTTATATGTTATTTCCTTGTTGGCATGCCAAGTGTTGTGTTGTGATGTACGCTTTGTGTGGTGTCACTTGACACTAGTGATGTGACATGGCATGTCAATGTGGTTTGGGGTTGAGTTATTGTAACCATGAGTGACCTTTAAGAATCCCTAGGTGAGTTTCCTTGGTTTGGATGTCTTGTGAGTAGTCCCATCACTCATTTCCGTGAGTCACCTTGTAGTGGGCTTTTGGAGGGTTAAATTTGACCCTAGGGAGTAGTTTAGGCTAGATTCGACTTGCCCCAAAGGTATACTATGGGGTTGGGGGTATTTCTAGGCCACCTTGATCCTTTCAAACTAATTTTTCACCTTCCAAAAATGCTTGGGAAGAGTGTGACGAATTTGGGGAAAGAGGAAAGTAACATTCCCTCTTCCCAAAAAAAAAAGGTCTTGGGAAGGTCAGCCAATAGGATAGGGCCTCTTCCCCTAGGAATTTTGGGGGTTTGTGAGGGGAGACTAGATTAAAGGAGAGTATGGGGAAACTTTGGGGTTGTTCACCCACTCTCCATCTTTGGGAGAAAAAAAGTTTGGAAACTAAGTAGGAGGAATGGCTAGAGGGAGAGGGAGGGAAGAGCTTCATTTTGTGCAGGCTTGGAGGAGAGTTTGGTGCTCTAACTATGTTCATTTTCATATATTTGTGTTTGTGTATGTTCATGGGTTGACAACTTTTTCCTTCCCCATGTAATGTTTTGTGATCTTGTGAAGATGGTTGTGGTGAAATATGTTTTGGGTAAGTTGTTGTGTATTCATATGTGAATGAAATATATATGTTTGAGTGTATGTGCCCTATGTCTTATGTATGTTTCTTACCTTAGCATGGTTCCCCGAGCTCGGGGGTTGGCTAGGGCATACAAAAGGCCTCATGATGCCATATGGTAGGGTGGAGAGCACCCATGGTTTTGCTGATTTTTTTTGGATATGCAAGTTTTGGTGTCTTAATGTCTTGAAGGCATGCTAGAAATTGTGGAATCCCATGTGATGCAATCCCTCTTGAAGAAATGTGAATGTGAGGAAGAAATGATGTGTTTTCCTATTTTTTATCTTCAACAAAATATATATATTATAGTCCTTAAAGAAAAAAGGCATTGTATGGATGTTTTCACTTTTGTTTGTAGTTGTAACTTTTCTTTATGATTAATATCTTCTAAGAAAACCTATCTATGCATGTACTCTAACTTAAAAATAAAATATGATTTTAGTCATGTATATTGCTGTTGTAACATTTGTATGGAAGAGTAAACAGACTTAGTGAGTTTAACTAAAAACAAATTAAAAAAAAATTGTGTTCATGTCCAGCAGAAATCTGGGCATGACAAATTAGAGCACTCCAAATTTAGGAATAGCATCATTTTATTTTCTTTAATGAAACATTTAGATACTATTTAATTTATCTTTTCATAAAGCAAACTACTGTTAATATGTTTTTGATTAAGGTAAAAGCAGGTTTTGAAGGGACCCCGAAACCCTGTACAGTATGGTCACAAAAGATATTCAAATAAGCCCATTAAACAGAACGGATCAAGACCAAAGCGAGGGTTTTACAACAAGCACCCACAACCTGGATGAGACAATGTATGAAACAACCTTCATACAAACCCAAACAAACTAAAAATCCAAATCAAGGATTAGACCACACTAGGCAGTCAAATAAAAAAACTAGGATTTTCCTTTGCCTCCCTTCTTCTAGGAGCGGAGAGTCATATCAAAATGTAGAGAGGAATTTTTATTATGTTTACCTATAACTGGAGTCCACCTCTCCTCTACCAAAGAAGCTTTCTCCTACCAGACAGAAGCAGGAGAGGAACCAACCATAATAGAACCAACATGTGAAGTCTAGACAGAACCAACTATGACCTCTTTATAGCCAGTGCCAAACTTCTCAACACCAAAAGGACCTTCTAAAATAGAACTGGCTGGAAAGAAGCTAGCAGACCTAGCAACCTCTGCAGACTTTCCAGCACCGGTACTACCAGCAGATGTAACAATACACCTAGCAAAACTAGAAGCAACAAGAGGAACACCAACAACAGAAGTATTACTTCCAGCAAGAATAGTACCAACATAGATACCAGCAGACTCAAAGACCCCAACAAGAACAGAACTAGCTGGAGTAACCCCAACATCAGTAGAATTATTGGCAGACATACCAACAGTCCCAACAGAAGAAACACCAGCAAAAGCCTCATAACTACTAGCAATAGTAAAAGAAGGCTCCAAAGGAATAGTTCCTTCAGGAAGAACATACTCGAGCATCAATCTCAGCAAGATCAGTATTTTTCTTAGCTACTGTATAATGCTCAGGAGAAGCACCCTTCCACCAAGAAGCAGACCTTTTGGTCTTAGCCCTCTGTAGTCCACACTGGGCAGCCAAGTGACCCGTTTTAAAATGCTTCCTACATCTAAAGGGAAGCCCTTCATAGTCCAAATTTTGGATCCAGAAGGTCTTTGAGTACTCTAACTTAATATTTTCTAGTAACCCCTTAGAGATATCCATCTCTACCAGTAATAGTCGAGTGCATAATATCAGAAGACTCATCATCCACCATCAAAAAGTCACCAAGAACATTTCCCATTGTTTCAAATAGGGAGTCAACCCAAAAATGAAGGGGAAGGTAAGGGAGCCTCACCCAAATCAGAACCTTGTTAAAGGTTTCAGAAGAGGGGGAAAAATTAGGATGCCAAGGTTTCATAACCAACATATAACGATTTTCCCAAGAGAAAAACTAATCGCACATAATCAACTTTCTATCTTCAACATTATCAAACTTAGCAACAAAAAAACATTTTTCCATAGGGAAAATTTGAATAGTACCAAAAAATTTAGGTTCCCGATGATCAAAGATCTACTGGTGCAAATCAGCAAGGCTCGGCCACAAACCCAAAAATTGACAAATAGCGCCACGAGAAGAAAACTCAGAAGAAGAAAATTCAATATCTTCCACCACTTCCTCATCCAAGGGAATCCAGATAGGGTTCAAAACAAGGAGAGGACCCTTAGAATGGAAACCCAAACCACCACCAATCCCCACCCCACCAGAGTGATTGGTAGCAACCCCAAAAGAAACCATACCAGCATATATTTTCCCTTAGGTAAAGAAGCACCAATAAGAGCCACAGTACCAGAACCCGAACCCCCAGCAATCTTAGAATCACCAGCCATCGACACAACACCAACCGACCACAGGAGATTCGCTGAAGAAACAACTCTAGCCAAAGTTTCACAATTTGGTAAAATGCAGGCAGACAAAGAAGCTCCAACTACCGACGATGCACTAGGAGATCCACCGACTGCTGGCAAGACCCTAGAAACACCAGCACTGAGAAACACACTAGCAGGTGATGAATACTACAGCTTCCCTGCCGACTACAATTCTCCAGCAAAGGAAAAAACCCCAATCAAACCACCAACAACCGGCATAACCCTAGAAACCCTAGCATTTAGTGAGGACTGGAATTTCCCAGCTGACTGCAAGGCTTCGAGGAAAGGAAGAGCACTAGCTGAAGCATCCAACGACGCTCCAGCAACCAGCGAAGTTCCAGATGCAACAACATCCAGTGGATTTCCCGACAAGGTTCCAGTCGCACCAACCTCTAGCGAGGACCATTCTTCCCAGCAGACTGCAAAGCTCCAGTAGAAGGAAAAGCCCTAGCCAAACCTCCAGCCTCCAGCGATGCTCCAACCACTATCATAGCCAAACTAGGATATGTATATTCTATTAAAAACTAAAGTCCACCAAGATAACTGAGAGGGGGGGTGTATCAGTTATTAGATAAATACAACTTTTATCAACTTTAATATATTTTAACCATGTAAGCAATGTGATCAATGACCATAGAAAGATATACATACACAATAACACAAGATATGTTGACTAGGGAACCTCTTGATCAAAGAGTAAACCCTGGTGGGAATGATGCCCACAAAAGATGCACTAATATGAAAGTTCCTTGTGAGAGGATGGACTATGCTAGGAGTCTTATGAAATACATTCAGTACATATCAGTCCCTACTAGGAGACTTTGAATTGCTACTAAAATATTTTAACTCTGTTAGGAGTTATGGAAGACAAAAGGACCCACTGTCCAAACAGCTTCAAGGGCAAGATCATTGAACACACTGTCCAACTGATCTTTGTATTACTCAACAGAATAATACCAAAAGATTACTGATCTCAAAAACTTATCACTTCTCTTCTGACTTTGCCAAACCACACCAACTACTTCATCAGATCTCTATACTTCGCATATCCTCTTTCAACAAGTATTGCACAATTCTGCAATTCACTTTCACGATCTTTCATTCCACATTTTTTCTCACATTACAATAAGGAAAACATTCCTTCCTTTATACCACACTCAAATAATTACAAATGAGTCGGCATACAAATTACAAAATAAAATCTTCCACATGTTACATAAAAATTCCATAATTACATAAAATGGACAGCTTCCAATTAAGATTACATAGAACTCATAATTATCATGTCTTCATCATCTATTCAACTTTGCATGCTCAGATTCTATCCCGATTAGGAGATATCATCTGATTTCCAAAAACTGCTACTTAGGAACACTGCCTGATAACTACTTCCACTGAATTACACATAACTGTCATGAATAAATGAATTTTTGTACGTGCTCTTAACCACAATCTTATAGAACATCATATAGTAAGTCCTCAACTTTGCATATCTTGATCTTCATTATCCCACGTGCGCTAACTCAAACACTGTCTGCTTCTCTGCTAAACTTTAGTAGATCACTGTGTTGACATCAAATGACAATCACAGTCATGAATGCAACAACAACTGCTACAAAATGACCACGAATACTCCCCCATAGGATATATTTAACATTCATTCCTAACAATCTCCCACATTAGCATTGATGACAACATAGATGAAAAACATCCAAGTTCCATGAATACCAACACTGCAACACTGCTGCTCTGAAATGCTTTCAAGTCCTCTTCATCAATCAAATCTTGCTTCATTTTCCTATTCAACTCTTTTAGTTTTCCATTTTATATTGCTTGTAACCTTCTCCCTTGAATTATTTTTCAATAGATAGTTTTTTCATGTATCCTTCTCCCTCATTGACATCAATGACGAATGCTTCATCACTATGTCAACAACTTCAATGTCAAAAGATGCTTTTCAGAAAATACATTCACTAGAGTCCTCATGACTCAGCTCAGAAACACATACTCCCCCATAGAGAAAGTACCAACATCCAGTCCAGAAGAAAAATAAGGCTCATATACCACTGGACGGATGCAACAATCTGCATCACTTCTCAAAAGTAGGCTGGGGCATAACCCCAAGCATACCTCTCAGATACTCAAATGTATCCTTAGGCAAAGCTTTGTAAATATATCTTCAATCTACTCTTTTGTTCTTATATACTCCAATCTGACTTATTTTTCTGCCACTTTCTCTCTCACTACATGATACTTTATTTCTATATGCTTTGTCTTAGAATGTAGTATAGGATTCTTAAACATACTAACTATGTTGGTGTTATCACAATGCATAACAAGAGGATCAACAAATTTTATTCTAATATCCTTCAACATTTGTTTCATCCAAATTATCTAATTACAATTGTTCGCTGCTGCTACATACTCTGCTTCTACTATGCTCTGTGAAATACAGTTCTACTTCTTGCTTAGCCAAGAAACCAATCTTCCTCTAAGGAAAACTTCTCCAGCACTTGTGCTCTTTTTGTCACCAACACTACCTCCCCAATCTACATCTGTATATGCACATAGGGTAAAGTCATCATATTTTTCATACCATAATCCATATTCAATTGTGCCTCTTAAGTACCTCAATATCCTTTTTACTGCTGCATAATGTGATTCTCTGGGATCAGCTTGAAATCTTGCAACAATTCCAACCGCATGTGATTTATCTGGTCTTGTATGAGTTAAATATTGCAATCCTCCAATCATAGATCTGTACTTCTTCTATTCAATTGTAGGAGTCTCATCTGTGCTAGATAACTTGTGTTTGGTTACCATAGGTGTTCCAACTGGTTTACAGTTCTCCATTCCAAATCTCTTCAACAAGTCATTCAAGTACTTTGTTTGACTTATAAAGATGCCATCACTATTCTATGTTATCTGCAATCCTAAAAAGTATTTCATCTCACCAATCATACTCATTTCAAATTCAGTCTTCATTTCATCTACAAATTTATCACTAGCTTCATCTTCTCCTCCAAAGATAATATCATCAACAAAAATAACTACAACCAACAAACCATTTTCAATTTCTTTTGTGTACAAGTTGATGTTTGTTGTGCCTTTAGTAAATCCTAATTTTATCAAATACTTATCCAGTCTTGCATACCAAGTTCTAGGTGCTTGTTTAAGTCCATATAAAGCTTTCTTCAATTTACATACCATATCTCCTTCATGAGTTAAAGAAAAACCTTCAGGTTGCTCAATGTAAACTTCTTCTTCTAACTCTCTGTTCAGAAATGTTGACTTCACATCCATCTGATATACTTTGAACTTCTTATAGGCTGCATAAGCTAAAAACATTCTTATTGCTTCAATTCTTGCTACAGGTGCAAAATTTTCTTCATAGTCAATTCCTTCTTGATGTGAGTATCCTTTACATACCAATCTTTCTTTATTTCTTACAACTTCTCCTTGTTCATTCATCTTGTTCATCTTCACAGGCTTCACTAGTAGTTTTAGGTTCAATTTGAGAAATTAAACACAACTATTCTTGTACCTTATTTCGTGTTAGAACTCCTCTGTCTATGCTTCCAATAATCTGCTCAACAAGATGATTCCTTGATAGATTTTTGTTAGGTGTCACTGTCTTAGTTCTCACTTCAGCTATAGGTTCTTCCGTGATTTCCTCAATGAAGCTTTCATTCTGCAAATCACTATCATTTTCATAGAATAATTCTGCATTCTCTGGAATAGTTTTAGGATGAGTTCCTTCATCTAATTCATAATCAAGCATTCTTTCCTGAATTTTGAACTTTTCATCAACTTTAACATTTGGTCTCTCAACAATAATCTTATTTCTTTTATTATAACATCTATAAGCTTTTCTCTTCAATGAATAACCAAGAAATATACCTTCATCACTTCTATGATTAAACTTTCCAATGTCATCATCTCTCTTAATATAACATTTTCTTCCAAAAATTCTAAAATACTTAACTGATGGTGCATGTCCAAACCATAGCTCATAAGTTGTCTTGTCTGTGTCTTCTTTGATCTATACTTTATTCATTGTATACATTGTTGTGCTCATTGCTTCTCTCCAGAATATCTTCACCAAATCATTTTCAAATAACATGGCTCTTGCTGCTTCAGTCACTGACCTGTTTCTTCTCTTTGCAATACCATTTTGTTCAGGTGTCCTAGGGGCTGAAAATTGTCTCTTAATACCATTCACTTCACAAAAGTGTTAAATTCTTTTGAAGTAAATTCTCCACCTCTATCTGATCTCAAACATTTAATCTTCACTCCAGATTCATTCTCAACTTTATTCTTAATAATTTTAAACTTATCAAATACTTCAGACTTACCTTTAAGAAATGCAATCCACATCATTCTTGTAAAATCATCAACAAGAATCATAAAATACCTTTCTCCATAGAATCCTCTAGTCCTTGTGGGACTGCTCAAATCTATATGAACAATTTCCAACTTCTCTGTTGTTGTAAACTTCTTGCTGGGAAATGAGCTTCTCTTATGCTTAGCCATCACACGTTCCTTGCAAACCATGTTAGTAGGTTTCATAATCTTGGGCAAATCTCTTACCGCAAGTCAATATTATCAAAGTTTATATGACAAAATATTATGTGCCATAACCAACTATCATCAATCTTAGTAATCAAGCATGTCATCTCAGTAGGATTCAACTGAAATACATTACCTCTGGTTCTTGATCCAGTACCAATCAAATTATCATCCTTGTCTTTGATTACACAAGTTTTCTCAGTAAACCAAACTTGATATCCCTTATCAACTAGCTATCCAACACTCAAAAGAGTATGTTTCAATCCATCCACAAAGTAAACATCATCAGTATTAGTCTTTTCATTAAGAGTAATAGATCCTATACCTTTTATCAAACAAGGTGCATTGTTTCCAACTCTAACAATTCCTCCATCATAATTGTTAAACTTTATGAATTTCTTCATGTCTCCAGTCATATGATGTGAACAACCACTATCTATAATCTAATCAGATTTCTTTTATACTTGAGAAACTAAAGCTTTTTCTTCCTTAACTTTTGTTTCAGGATTTTCTTCTTTTATTGCTACAAATCCTATATCATCATTCTCAGTATCACTTTCACTTAGAGATTTCTCCATACTAGCTTCAAATTCTTCATCATTAGCATAATAACATTCTTTAGATCTTCTAGGTTTAAAGTTCTTTCTATACTTCTTTACTCTCTTAGGACATTTATATGCAAAATGACCATATTCTTGACAAGTCCAACATTTAAAAAATTTCTTACTGTCTGGTTCTCTTTTCACAAGGCAATTCCTTCTTCAATCTTCCTATCTTCTTCATGCCTAGTTATGTTGCTACTAGCATAATCTCCACTCACACTCATGCTTCTTGACAAAGTAGGGCAAATACTAAGTGCGCGGAATGATGTCTCCATTCTAGGTAAATCTCTTGATTGTCTCAAGTTCATTTCTGCTTCTTCTAATCTTCCAAGAAGAGTTTCTCTAGTGAAATTATCAGTACAAGGTATAAATTGTTCTATCATCTGTGTTGTCTGCTTAAATGCAGGAGTCAATGTCCTCAGAATTTTCCATATCACTTCATTCTTTGTCTTGATTCCTTCACAAGATTTTATACCTGCAACAATTTCTGACATTCTACCAATATAGCTTCTAACAGATTCATCTTCCATCATTCTTATATCTTCAAATGCACATATCCAATTATGTAATCTGACTTTCTTTTCATGTTCATCACCTTCAAAACTAGATTGTAAAGCTAACCAAATTTCATAAGATATTTTTAGATATTTTACCTAACTGTACTCATTTTTCAGAAGGGCTGACAAGAGTGCTTCTCTGGCAAGTATGTTACACATGAATAGATCTCTTTCCTCATTAGTACATTCTTCAATTTTATCTTCATCAATGATAGTTTTCTTGTTCTTTGTAATTAACCAATATCCTGGTCCTAAACAAAGTAAATGTGTCTTCATCTTTTCTTTCCAGCTATCAAAATTTACTCCATCAAACTTAGGGCTTTCTTTCCTGAAATGACTCGCAATGGATCTCCTCAAGTTTTTAAACTTTTCCTTCAAGGACCTGCCACTCTGATACCAATTGTTAGAAAGTAAAGTCCACCAAGATAACTAAGAGGGGGGGGGGGTGAATCAGTTATCAGATAAATACAACTTTTATCAACTTTAATAGATTTTAACCATGTAAGCAATGTGATCAACAACCATAGAAAGATATACATACACAACAACACAATAACACAAGATATGTTGACTAGGGAACCTCTTGATCAAAGAGTAATGAAAGTTCCTTGTGAGAGGATGGGCTCTATTAGGAGTCTTATGAAATACATTCAGTACATATCAGTCCCTGCTAGGAGACTTTGAATCCCTGCTAAAATATTTTAACTATGTTAGGAGTTATGGAAGACAGAAGGACCCATTGTCCAAACAGCTTCAAGGGCAAGATCATTGAACACATTGTCCAATGGATCTCTGTATTACTCAACAAAATAATACCAAAAGATTACTGATCTCAACAAATTATCACTTCTCCTCTGAATGTGCCAAACTGCACCAACTGCTTCATCAGATCTCAATATTAGATCTTTATACTTCGCATATCCTCTTTCAACAAGTATTGCACAAATCCGCAATTCACTTTCACAATATTTCATTCTACATTTTTTCTCACATTACAATAAGGAAAAAATTCATTCCTTTATACCACACTCAAATAATTACAAATGAGTTGGCATACAAATTACAAAATAAAATCTTCCACACGTTACATAAAAATTCCATAATTACATAAAACTGTCAACTTCCAATTAAGATAACTCTTCACTCGTGCGACCTCTGACCTTTCTATCATGTCCATGTCATAATTATCATGTCTTCATCATCTGTTCAACTTTGCATGCTCAGATTCTATCCTGATTAGGAGATATCATCCAATTTCCAAAAATCGCTACTCAAGAACACTGCCTGAATACTGCTTCCACTGAATTACACATAAATTTCATGAATAAATGAATTTTCATACGTGCTTTTAACCGCAATCTTATAGAACACTGCTTGAATATTGCTTCCACTAAATTACACATAACTTTCATGAATAAATGAATTTTTGTACGTGCTTTTAACCACAATCTTATAGAACATTATAGAGTAAGTCCTCAACTCTGCATAGCTTGATCTTCAATATCCCATGTGTGCTAACTCAAACACTATCTGGTTCTCTGCTAAACTTTAGTAGATCACTATGTTGACATCAATGACAATCACAGTCATGAATGCAACAACAACTGATACAGAATGACCACGAATACTCCCCCATAGGATATATTTAGCATTCATTCAGGTAACATATTCTTGGTCTATTTTCAAACACAAGCATAACTACTATTAATATGTTTCTATTTAGTGTATGCATTATTTAGAGGCATACAAGTTATAAAAGTTTCAATCAACTATCAATAATCATCACAACAATCCTAATTTAGAAATAGTATCATTATCATTTCTTCAATTTGCTTTTCTATTTTTATTCATTGTTTGCAGATAATGATATGGGTTTATTTGTTTTGATTTTTTATCCACTTATCTTGTCAATATCACACCACTCTATTGGCCAAGGTTTGTCAATATCACATCAATTATCATTGGATATAGAGTTTATGTCAAAATATTTCAATTTAATTGGCCATACCCTCACTTGGTACAGTGTTGAATGATTTTATTAAGGCTCATTTCTAATGCTAAATTAGTAAATGTGAGTGGGGACACACTTCGTTTAGTTTATACGTATTTTTATCATTATGTACATTCATTTTTCATTCATTTATATTCAACTAAAAATATTATTTATTTAAAATAGAAAATTTTGTATTTATGTTTATATTCTTGTTTACAACAAAAAAAATATGTTTATCTGCATTGATGTTTGTGATGCATTCATGTTGGGAATGAATATATTTACAACAAATGATATAATTTATACCGGTTTCAACCAGCTATTAATAATCATCTTAGTAGATCAAATTTAGAAACATCATTATTGTTTCTTCGACCATGTCATAGTTACATATTTATCTCCTATATCTTATCATTTCTTTAATCATATCAACATCTTCATTGTTCATAGCATCATACATGTACTCTTTTACAATTGTATGTATGTATTTACATTTTTTTCTATGTCTATATATAAATATGTAAATGTATGTTTGTGTATACATATTCATATATGTTTTGATGTACAGATTGTTGTCACCATTTCTTTTGCTCATTCCTACTTGCAATTTGTTGTCCTTTTTCATCATTTATTTGTATGCCACTAAGGGCTTGACTCAAAATGATTCTTTCACTTTATACCATGAAATCATTACATGGAATGTGAAAAGAAGATAATGTTATGTGGTTTTACTCAAAATCTTTGGGGTTTTAACCATGAAATGTAATGAATATATGATTATGATGCCAATTTTTTGAGTCGTTTGAGGATTACTTATAATGCATGCTCTCTAGATTTCAGGAAACCTCTACCCATCACTTCTTACATTTTTTAGGCAATAATATGGGTTTATCTATTTGTATCCACTCATCATGTCAATATCACATCATTATGTTGGCTATATGACTAAGCCCTATAATGTTCAATTTTTCATTATTTTGGGCATTCTTTTCCCCCGTAGCATCTTATTTTTCTTTCCATGAAGGATTCCATGTCTCATTGTTGTATCAATGATTCCACATAAGGTTTTATGTATATATATTTATATATACACACAAGCACATACATACATACATACACATACATTTATACACAACTTTATACATATATATGTGTATATATACATACATATAGTTACTTACACATACATAATCTATGAATAAGTTACCATTCACTCTTCAATTTAAATGAGTAAAACCAAACATATTGTTTTTAAAATAACAACTTATACTGAGTATAATGTGTTTTTAGGTTAACAGATAGTGATGACATGTGGTATAAAGGGAAAATTAACATCTGGAAGGTAGTCAATTAGGGTCACTCATGGGGCACACTTCACTTATACACAATCTACTGAGGATGTCACTATGTGCAAGTAAATGTGAACCAAATGAATCCAAATAACTAGCAAAAATAGTCAGAACACAATTTTAAACAACATACATGAATAGGTGGAAAGAGAACAAAAACATTAATTATGGAAACAATATTAATCATGTTGTAGCCTCTTTGTTGCAACGATTTGTCCTAGATTGTATGATTGGATGTGTGCTCACAAATTCGGCAACATAAAGTTAATAGAATGGTCCATTGATTGCTCAAGGTTCAAAGGATAATGGGTATGGCTTGAAGATTTGCACAAATGTGGATGGTTCTAAAAAATGCTTAAGAGAGCTTCCATAATGAAAGTGTGTGAGAGATTAAAAGTTTGAGAGATTGGAATGAAAGATAATTTCCTCCTTATCTCTTTGGGAGTTTAAAGATCCTAAAATTTAGGAGAAGTGGTTAGGGGTTGGGTCAATTATCTTGCCATAAAATGGCCTTTAACCCCTAGGTCAAATTCCTTCATTCTTGGGATTTGGAGGGAAAATGCAAATTGATTGACTTTGTTTTTCTTTTCCTTATTCTAATTTTTAGGTATGTGCACATGTATTTGTGGGTTATTCTTAAGGACATGAGTTAGTTAGGAGGTGATAGGTTTAGGTTTGGTAAGTGGGGGGAAATTTGGTGAATTTGGAATTAATTTTAATTCAAAATAGAAGATTGATCTAATTAAATGGGATTGGACATTAGGTAAATTAGATAAATTAATTGACCTAGGATGGTTGGAAGATGAGAGGACTAATTAAATAGACTAACTATTTATTTGACAGAAGGACTACAAAAGAATGGGGTTTGATAATTTTATTAAACAAATCACTAGGTTCATTTAGTAAAATAGGATTGAGGGCATCAAGTAAATTAAACGGGTTAACTTACTTGGGACTATAGAAGATGAACAATTAATTAAATCAATTAATTGTGTTTGGATTTAGGTGTCTACATTTTTTCCCTCTTCAAAATAGTGTTAAAATAACATTGTTTCAAAGAAAAATAGAATATTGATGACATGAAGAAAAGACAACATTTCCCAGACAACAAAAATGAGTTAAACTCATTAGGTGATGCCACCTTGAGAGGGAGTACGAAAGAGAAAGGTTCTTGAATGGGCTCTTGAAAAGAAAGTGGGCATGAAAAAGACAACGAAAATGAAAAGTAGATGAAAAACATAATATGTAGGGATGAATGGCGTCAAAATTAGAGTTTGTATGAAGAAATGGTGACCAAATAAAGAGGAAATGGGTATAAAAAGACCCTATTTTCAAAAAGTGACTTTATACAAGTCATTTGGTATCCTCAAGTTTGAAAATTAGGAATGGAGGAGAAGAAGAGAAATCAAAGAAAATGGCAACAACTAGTGCATCGGGTGGATGTGGTTCAACGTGTACAACGGAGGTGACGATCAGATCCCCAAGTAGGAATATTTGTTTTCCAGTTTGTACATATTATCATGCATATTTTTTGGAGAATCCGCTGGATCAGGTCCAAAGAATCTACAGGTGTGGGGATGGGAATGTGAAAAAAGGGTGGATCCACCAGCCTTGCTCAATGGAATCATTGAGCCTTGGGTAGGGTGACTTGGATCCAATGGATCTGCTAGAGTAGATTCTCCATCCTAGCTCAATAGAATCGTTGAGCCCAGGGGGTCCATCTCTGACGGATCTGCCAGCTTGGCTTGACAGAGTCATAGAGCTCAGGTCGGGGTGACCTGGATCTAGAGGATTCGCAAGAGAAAATCCACTAGCCTGACTCGACAGAATCGTCGAGCCTAGGTTGGGGCAACTTGGATTTTGTAGATCCATAAGAGAGCATTCACCAACCCGAATCAACAGAAATGTTGAGCCTAGGAGGACCGGGATCTAGAAGATCGGCCAGCTTGGCTTGATGGAATCACCAAACCTGGGCCAGGGAATCCTGAATTGGATGGATCCACTCTTGCAGATTTGCCAACATGGATCGACATAATTGTCTAGCCTAGAGGTGAGGTGATGTGGATCTGGAAGATCTGCTAGAGTGATCTACCAGTCCAACTTGGAAAAATTGCCAAGCCCGAGGGAAAGGGAAACAAGGTGGAAAAAAGATGGGGAAAAGAGGTTTCTTAACTAAGTCCTAGGGGGGGACTGAGCTTGGATAATTTGACTTTTTGGATTCTTGACTAAGTCCCTTGTGGGGAAAAAAAATGGCATAGAAATTATGAATTTGTGGGAAAATGGTTGGATACGATGGACTGGCTAGGTTGATGATTGTGAAAAGGAGTGTGGACACTCTAGTGATATGGGAGTGATGGCCAATTGTATTGTAGTTGGAAGATTTCTTTGGACTAGAGGAATGGGCATTGGTGGATTAGTTGGGACTTGGGTGCTTGGCTCAAATGCCTGACATCTGCGTGTATAGTGGCTTGGTGACCACATTGGCAAAATGATGGTGGTCAAGGGCATATACACTCCATCTCCCAATAGGGGTGATGACAGTGATGGTAGAGGGCATCTATAGGATATTTTGGCTCTTGATTTGGGGGCCACGGGAGAGCATACACAATATACCACATGCTAAGGCATTGTAGCTTCTCCTAGGGTGGATAGATTGTCTTGTGCATAATGGGATAGTGGTTTCACAAGAATATGATACCCTCAACAAGTACATGATTATATTTTTATGTAGACTAGTGGGCTAATTATTATATTAGATAAGGGGGGACAAGCTATCTCACTAGGATGGGTGCAGTTGGTGGTAGATGTTGTGCAACAATGGAGGTGATTAACATGGGGTACATTGATGATAGAAGAGTTGTACAAAGAGATACACTTGATATGATAACATGGTCTAAGGAGTATAGGTTACATGACCCTTCTAAAGATTTAGGTGTGGGAGCATATAGATATTACCTGACCAGTGGGGGAGAGGACAGTGAAGGGGGAGCAGGAGCTGATAGTGTACAAATGGGGAGGGGAACTAAAGTATGTGGGGTTGGTGGTGGACTATTGGAGGCAGATACTAGATGAGCTCAATGCCAAGCTCAATGCCTCTGCAATCATATGGAGACCATATTGAGAGATCATGGGGTGGGAGGACAAAAAGGATTTATTGTTCATGATGACACCCTCATATATATAGGGTCAAAGAGATTATGTTATTGAGCGGTAGAGGCTAAATACGGTGATGAGATAATTTGGGGTGAGACAAGAAATTATAGGACTTTTGCACAAGATTGCACGATTGTCTCATGAGGGGAGAGTATGGGGGGGTAGCAGTGAACATGTTGATGGCTCCTCAAGAGTGGGTAGACATACAGCTAGAGGCATGGGAACCAAAGGGGGTGTGGATGATCTAGGTATGACTGTGAGATTTGAGGCATGGTTTGAGACATAGAGACCAAAGTGAGTGGGAATTGAAGGTATCCCACCACCATATGTGATGAACTACAACTGATTGAATACTTGAATGACTTGAAGATCAGTGATTAGAGATCACCGAGTTACTGAAATGATATGTAAGATAATTAAATTTGTCATTATGTTGTCATTGATGACAACTATTTTTTACAGTACTTATCATGTTAGTTACAAACATCTAAACATCTGTTAAAAGAGAGAAAAGATGAAGAACTGAGATATCTACATGGAGAAAGATGGATATGATAGATGAGAATAAGGAATACTTTGGGTAACTTATTGATGATTCTATGATCTCATATTGTTGACTTGATTATTTTGCATTAATCTATTATAAAGAAGGAAGAAAAATTGCACAAGGCAATGTGGTCAATAAATGAAGCACTTCAGTATACACTGAGCCATTGTAGTGTATACCGAGCGACAGTATTAACCGAGCTTATATTCGCTGACACATTTCTTTGTTAACCAAGTATGGATGAAAGTATTAAATGCTTAGTTTAGCCGACAGAAAATGATGAGCTAGAAATTCTTATGATTTCGAGATTGAGGATAAAGTTTGTTATGAGATCCACAATTGACAAAATTTGGAGAAGATCTAAAGGATGGAATTGAAACATTTTATTGACACAACTACCGAGGAAGGTTTAAGAGGCAAAATCAATGAAGAAGAATAAGCAGAAAAATCTAATGGTTGATATGAAAATGGTTTATCTATCTATTTAAGAGATATAGGTTTCATTTTTGAAACTATGCCGAAAAAAAGAAGACTATAGAGATTTCACATGAATACAATTTCATGCATGCCTGATCAGACTGGTTGAAGAAAAACCGAACTACAGAACAGTACTGAGTGTTAGAGAGCTGTTACCAAGTGAAAGTAAGTTGAGGAAGTGAATTGAAATATTCATCAGAGGATTTGTATGGGCTTAGAATATATCTAAACATCTACAAATTAAGTTGTATTGTAATCAGATCAACAACTATTTTAGTTTAACCATTGATACAGAAAAATCTCCTCACCGAGTGGACTTAACCGTCTTATGTTATGCCCCTATGTCATTCAAGGAATGTACATTGTTATCTTATTGACCCCATAGTGAATGCTGGTCAAAAGTTAACTATTAGTCTTAAATCCTCTAACAAGGTCACACCTAACAGTGTGTTTGTAACCTTTAACAGGGTTGGCTCTTCACCGAGCTCACTTCAGAAGAGTGAAGATTATTTTGGGTTACCGGTCTAAGGTGGCTTTTCCCTTAACAGGGTTTCCACATAAAATCATTGTGTTATGTGTTTCTGTGATGATTGTTTTATTGTCATACTTTACATATTGCATATTTGATTTGGTTGGCAATCATCATGAGTTAATTAACTGGTAATCGGTAAAAGGCACAGACAGTTTAATAGTTTATCATACCGATCTACAAAATTTATTGGAATTGTTTTGAGTGTTACATCTTTGTATTTGGGACTGTAAGATAACTAATCTAACTGATTCACCCCCCCTCTCAGTTATTCTAACAATTGGTATCAGAGCATTGGTTTCTTGGAACAGAGTTTTAAGGAATTCAGCTGAAAGATTACAAGATGTATAAGAGGGAAGTGCCGAAGCTGAATAAGGACAACTTTACTATATGGAAAAGCTGGATGAAACTTCACATATCTGGAATTGATGACTCTGCATAACCTTACTAGAAAATGGCTACATTTTACTGCCAACTGGACCTTTAACTCTTGATCAGTTGAGAGACCAACATGAACACAACATTACTACGATAGAGATTGTTGTTGCTCTATTTGATGTTGAATTTGAGAATGTCAAGACTTGCACTACTGCAAAAGAAATGTGGGATAAACTTGCTCAAGTCGATGGTGGTGATGCAAATGTGAAGAGAGCTAGAGCTGAAAGCTTAAGAGGCAAATTTGATGATATGAAAATGAAGGAAGGAGAAAAAATTACACAATATTCAAACTGAATCAAAGAGGTAGTCAATGCTATCCGAGGATCTAGTGGTGTCATTGATGAAGATACAACGGTAAGTAAAATTCTAAGAACCTTGTTTCCTGCATATGCAATCAGAATATCTGCTATACATGAAATTAGGTCTGCACCTGGCAGAACTCTTACTCTTGATAGTCTGATTGGTAAGTTAAGAACTTTTGAGCTGAATAATTTTGATAATAGTGTTGTACCATCTGTTGAGTATGCTTTTATGTCTTTTTTGAAGATTGGTAAATCTAGAAGTAGACATAATATAAAGAATGATAGTGATAGTAATACTGATGATGAGCTTGATGAACTTGAAGATCTTATGGCCCAGAGACTGCCTAAAGGTAAAGGTAGATATAAGGGAAAATTACCTTTAGCTTGTTTTAACTATAAAGAAGTTGGCCATATTATTGCTAGATGTCCCAACAGGAAGGAGGAAGACAAAGACCAAGACTGATTTGGTGATGGAAGCTATGGAAGAAGAAACAATAAAGGTTACCGATGCTACAATAGAAATAACTGAGATCACAAAGATAAGGGAAAAAAGGCATGTTATTTAGTTGAAGACGAGACACCGACACCAACACCGATGATGACAATTAGGTAGTATTTGTTACGATGAAAGATGATTCCGAGGAAGAGGAAAGGTGTGTAGAAACAACACTCATTTCTAAAGTTAGTAAAAATGATACTTGGATCATTGATAGTGGTTGTACACATCACATGACTGGTGATGAAGATAAGTTTGATCATCTTGAGCATTATAATAGAGGATCAGTAAAAATAGGTAATGACACACCCTGCATAGTTAAAGGAAAAGGATCTTTATTGATAAATGATAAAATCAGATGTGATAATGCTTATGGGGTAAAAGGACTGAATTATAATTTGCTAAGTGTGGCACAACTTAATAACTCAGGTCACCAAGTGGCATTTGAAAGCAAGAAGGTGAGAATCTTTGATGAAAGTGGAAAGATTGTCGGAACATGAGGACAATCAAAAGGTAACTTATTTTATCTTGACAATGCTAAGACTTCTTGTTTACTGGTGAAAAATGAAGATGCATGGTTATTACATAAAAATTTATGTCATGTAAATTTTGATAACATGATTAAGATCAGTAGAAAGAGAAAAGTTAGAGGACTACCTAGCCTAACTAAACCAGATCATGTTATGTGTCATCAATGTTAGAAAGGGAAGATGACAAAATCTAGTTTTAAAAGTAAAGACTATTCAACAAAAATAATCTTGGAGTTAGTTCACATCGACCTATGTGGTCCCATGAGAACTCAAAGCTACTATGGTGATAGATACTTTATTCTATTTGTTGATTATTACACTAGATTGATGACTATTATGTTTCTAAAAGAGAAATCTAAGTCATTTAAGATGTTTCAATGGTATAAAGCTAAAGTAGAAAAAGAAACCAGAAAATAACTCAAATGCTTGAGGTCTAATAGAGGTGGTGAGTTTATTTCTGATGAATTCACAAACTATTGTAATGAGCATGGCATCAAAAGACATATTTCTGCACCTAGAACACCGTAGTAGAATGGAATTGCTGAAAGGAGAAACATATATATTATTGATTGTGCAAGAACAATGATGATAGAGAAAAATGTTGCACATATGTATTGGAGAGAAGCAGTTAGCACAACTATATATGTACTGAACTGAGTTCAACTAAAGAAAGACACAAACAAGACACCCTATGAGTTATGGTTTGGATACACACGGAGTGTAAGTTACTTCAGAATTTTTGGTAGCAAATGTTTTATTCTGAAAGATGATAGGAATGGGAAATTTGACTCTGAAGGGGATGAGGGAATATTTCTTGGATATTCTACTAAAATTAAAGCTTACAAGTGTCTGAACAAAGTTACTAATAAGATGATTGAAAGTGCTAATGTCAGAGTTGATGAATTTGCTGATAAAAATGATGAAGAAAGCACTAAGGAGCCAGAAGTCTATGGTAGATTTACTTATGTTGAGAATCTAGAGTACCTATCGAAGCCATAGGCTGAGTTGATTGAGCATTAGGAAAACAACACTAAGGAACAACAAAGGGAAACCGAGGATCAGGAAGAAGCTATCGAGAAAAGAAATGAGCCTGAACAGAATGAAGAACAAATAAGAGATCAAGTGCTAGCAAGATTTGTTGGAAGACATCATCCTGAGAACCAAATCATTGGAGATAAGAAAGTTGGCATGCTGACAAGAAGTAATTTAAGACATAACACATGCTTAGTTTGTGAGTTTGAACCGAATAATGTTAAGGTTGCACTTGAGAATGATGAATGGATCAATGATATGAATGAAGAGATTGAACAAATTGAGAAAAATAAGACATGGACTTTAGTACCTAGGCCGAAAGATAAAAATGTTATCAGTACTAAATGGATTTTCAGAAATAAGATGAATGAGAATGGATAAGTTACTAGGAACAAAGCTAGACTTGTTTGCAAGGGATATGCACAAGAAGAAGGTATTGATTATGGTGAAAATTTTGCACTTGTTGCTAGACTAGAAGGAGTCCACATGTTACTTTCATATGCTACACATAAGAAATTTAAAGTCTATCAAGTGGATGTTAAGTCAGCTTTTCTAAATGGAATACTAGAGGAGGAGGTCTACATAGAACAACCAGAAGAGTTTATTAATCCGAATCATAAAGACATGGTATGTAGACTACACAAAGCTTTATATGGATTAAAGCAAGCACTAAGGGCATGGTATGAAAGGTTGCATACTTATGTTTTAAGTATTGGTTTTGTAAGAACTAGTGAAAACAAAAATTTGTACATGAAAGGAGGATCTGATGATCCTATTTTGATTAGTGAAATATTTGTGGATGAAATAAATTTTGGAGGACAAGATCATATTTGTAAATCATTTGCTGATGAGATGAGAAAGGAATTTGAAATGTCAATGTTTGGAGAGATTGAATTCCTTCTAGGCTTGTAGGTTATTCAGTAGAATGATGAAATTTTCATCACACAATCAAAGTACATTAAGTAAGTATTGAGAACATTTGGCATGGAAGATGCTAAACCAGTAGGAACACTAATGGTTACAGGCTGCAAATTGACAAAATATGATGAATCTACAAAGGTAAACCAGACATTGTACCGATCTATGATTGGTAAACTGATGTATGTTGTACATAGTAGGCCTGATATTGCACATGCAATGGGGATTGTGGCTAGATTTTTTGCTAATCCAAAGGATTCACATATGGTTGTAGTGAAAAGAATCTTGAGATACCTAAAGAAAATAGAGGATTATGGTTTATGGTATCCCAAGAAAGGAATATTTGAACTAATAGTTTACACTGACGCAAATTGGGCTAGAAATATAGATGACAAAAATAGCACAACCGGAGGAGCATTTTTCTTTAGTGAAAGACTTGTAACTTGGACAAGTAAGAAACAACCTTGTATTTCTCAATCTACTGTTGAAGCAGAGTATGCTACTGCTACTACAAACTATTCAAATATTGCTTATATCAAACAAGTGTTGGAAGGGATGAATTAGGTAATCACTGAGTTGGTGATTATATATTGTGACAACACTAGTGCAATAAACATTTCTAAGAATCATGTAATGCATTCAAAGACAAAGCATATATCAATTAAGTATCACTACTTAAGAGAACAAGTACATGAGAAGCAATTCAAATTGGAATATGTTACATCAAAGGAGCAACTTGCTGATATTTTTACCAAGCCTCTATCGAAGGACACTTTTAAATACTTGAGGACTAGACTTGGGGTCCATCCCCTATCTACCGGTCACTAATGTGATCTGGAGGTTGCATCAGCCTATTCTTATTAGAATATCATTCATGTTGATGCAACATAGCTCACACTTTGGATTGTGTCTAAGGTTGTGAAATATTTGAGGAGCTAGAACAGAGATTTGCATATCAGTATACAGAGATACATTGTTTGCACCGAACAACAGAGAGTTACTTGGCTACTGTAGAGTTGTATGTTTTATGTTTTTCTTTGGCATTGTTTTCAAAGGGAGAGATAATCTAAGAAAGTTAGGGGGAGATTTGAATATCTATCTAAGGGAGAGATTTGTTGCTGAGAGCTTAAAAGATCAAATCCGCATAGGAGAGTCTGCACTTGTAATGATGTTGTGTAATGTAGTGATTGAACATATTAAAAATCAAGCTAGGAAGAGCTTACCGAGCTACAACATTTACTTACATAGTTGTAGACTACATGTTTGGTATGTGTATGGCATATTTTCATTTTTCTTGTGTTGCCATCAATGCCAAAGGGAGAGATTGATGGACTACAACAAATTGAATACTTGAATGACTTGAAGATTAGTGATTAGAGATCACCAAGTTACTAAAATGATATGTAAGATAATTAAATCAGTCATTATGTTGTCATTGATGTCAACTAGTTTTGACAGTACTTATCATGTTAGTTACAAACAGCTAAACATTTGTAAAAAGAGAGAAAATATGAAGAACTGAGATATCTACATGGAGAAAGATGGATATGACAGATGAGGATAAGGAATACTTTGGGTAACATATTGATGATTCTATGATCTCATATTGTTGACTTGATTATGTTGCATTAATCTATTATGAAGAAGGAAGAAAAATTGCACAAGGCAATGTGGTCAGTAAATGAAGCACTTCAGTATACACCAAGCCAGTTTAGTGTATACCGAGCGACAATATTAACAGAGCTTATATTCACTGACACATTTCTTTGTTAATTGAGTATGGATGAAAGTATTAAATACTTAGTTTAGCTGACAGAAAATGATGAGCTGGAAATTGTTATGATTTCAAGATTGAGGATAAAGTTTGTTATGAGATCCACAACTAACAGAATTTGGAGAAGATCTAAATGATGGAATTGAAATATGTTATTGACACAACTGTCGAGGAAGGTTTAAGAGGCAAAATCAATGAAGAAGAATAAGTGGCAAGATCTAATGGTTGATATGAAAATGGTTTATCTGTCTATTTAAGAGATATATGTTTCATTATTAAAACTATGCCGAAAAAAAGAAGACTACAAAGATTTTGCGTGAATACAATTTCATGCATGCCTGATCAGACTGGTTGAAGAAGAACTAAACTGCAGAACAGTACCGAGCGTTAGAGAGCTATTACCAAGTGAAAGCAAGTTGAGGAAGTGAATTGAAATATTCATCAGAGGATTTGTATGGGCTTAGAATATATCTGAACATCTTCAGATCAAGTTGTATTGTAATCAAATCAACAACTATTTTAGTTTAACCATTGATACAGAAAAATCTCCTAACCGAGTGGACTTAACCATCTTATGTTATGCCCCTATGTCATTAAAGGAATGTACATTGTTATCTTATTGACCCCGTAGTGAATGCTAGTCAAAAGTTAATTGTTAGTCTTAAATCCTCTAACAAGGTCACACCTAATAGTGTGTTTGTAACCTTTAACAGGGTTGGCTCTTCACCGAGCTCACTTTAGAAGAGTGAAAATTATTTTGGGTTATCGGTCCCAGGTGGTTTTTCCCTTAAAAGGGTTTCCATGTTAAATCATTGTGTTATGTGTTTCTATGATAATTATTTTATTATCATACTTTACATACTGCATATTTGATTTGGTCGGTAATCAAAGTGAGTTAATTAACTGGTAATCGGTAAAAGACACAGATAGTTTAATAGTTTATGATACTGAGCTGCAGAATTTATTGGAGTTGTTTTGAGTGTTACATCTTTGTATCTGGGACTATAGGATAACTAATCTAATTGATTCACCCCCCCTCTCAGTTATTCTAACAATATGTAGAGAGGAGGGAGGTAGTAATGCATTGAGGACACACACAAAGTGACAAGGTGAGGAGGCTACTATTGAGAGTATAAGGGCGAGGAGGTGGTGGAGTGAAGGAGATAGAGGAGGTGATAGTGGATGTGACTAATAATGGTGAGGAGGGTGGAGAGGCAGTAGACAAGGAGGTGACAGAGATGGAGATGTTGGAGATAAATTCCTTAGAGGGACATTATCTTGTAGCAGAGTGAGAAGGTAGGAAACAAAGGAGGATAAAGGAAGATGAGGAGTCAGATGTGATGGGGGATCCATTTCCAATAGACTAAGGAATTGACAAATGAGGTCAAGGGTTGAGATCCCTACAATGACACTAGTGGAAGTGCCACTATGGAGCATGAGATAGGAACAAAGGGTAGACAAACAACTAGTAGAGAAAGAAGCACAAAATTGTGATGACATGAAACACCAACAAGATGTGATGGAAACCCTAAGCGTACAACTCAATAAGACACAATGGCAGATAGACAAGTTGACAAAGTAGCGAGAGAGAATGTAGGGGGTGCCACGGACAGAGTGACTCAAGAACCCATGTTGATAAATGAGGTGATCAAAGTGACTCTAGAGAGGGATTAGATAGAGTCTTGTTTTGAGTGAATTTTTTATCTCATGTATATGCACTAGATGAGATGTATATGACATATGATGTATACATGATGTTTTTGACTCGATGAAATTTATGTACCTTCCTTTTATCTTGTCAAATTTTGATATATATACATGATGGACATTTGATGGTGACTTATGGATGATTCATATGATGTCTCTTTTTTTTTCTTTTTTGGCTTTTGATGGATACTTATATATGCACATGTGCTAAGCGAATGTGATGCAGGATGTGATGCTTTGTTTACTATGAGTTTATATTGACATGTATGATTTAGATTGATGAAAATGAACCTATGTGATAATGAAAATACAAATGAAACTAAATGATAATGCAAATGAACTCATAAAGCCACTCGCAACAAAAAAATCCATCTAGGGACGAAGACTAACTCATAAATACATGTGCACATTCCTAAAAATAAGGATTAGAATAGAAAAAGATAAAATAATGAGGGGTGGGGAATTTGAGTGGGCAATTAGGGATGAGGGAATCTTGAGAAAGAGAACCCCAAAAGGGGGCTTCCATCTAGTGAGCACTTAATTTTCTATATCACTATCATGGACCCACCAAGGTATAAAGAACCAAGGCTATGTCATAGACTATGCATGGAGTAACATAAAAAACACACAAGAATAATCCTTGCATTATGCCTGAGAAACAAAGGACTAGGGTGGATATGATGCTAAAAAATCCAAAAACAAGCAATATTTCCCAAGTGCACCATGTGACCATGGGGACCACATGTTGAAAATGAAAGAGTCATATCTAACTAAATGAAAACAAAAAGGCAAAGTCCTTGCCCCAAGTTGAACCATTCACAATACACCATGATATAAAGGATCATTGCGACTTTGAGGTGGTAAAAACAAGGAAGCTCAAAATGAAGATAACCAAAGATAAAAAATAAATCAATGCCATGGTAATTTCCCCAAACATATTTTCCCAAAGGGTGACCGATGAAAATGACATATTGTGGTTTGATTTGAAGAAGGATGCATCCTACAAATACCAGTGATTTGATGATTAATTTGGTAATTCTAATTGAAAAAAGGATATCTAGGAAGAGCAAGATGACAAGGATACTAAAAGATGATTATTGAAGTTCCAACTGAATAGGGATCAAGTTCTTAATGACAAACGATATGAAAGACTATAACTTAACAATGCTATGTACAAATGACTCTATGTGAAGAAATGACAAAGACAACTGTATGGGACAAAAGGAAAAGACACTCTAAACACTATATACACCTAATAGATACAACGCTCAAAGATTGTGATAGAAATACAACTGATAGGTACAAAATATATCGTGCACATGTGATGATGGAACACATAGGGAATGTGGGTTTCATAAGATGAAACTAAAGATGAGGATAGATAGAAAGGAACTGAAGAATAAATGTGTGAAGGATGAGATTTTAATAGATAATAGCACAAGCTTGTACACATGGAACTTGTTTCCAGGTTTTCACCACATGCACCTATCCAAGGCACTTGATTGCCAAATTTTCACTATTAGATGCTTCTTTTTTGTGTTGATATTTTTAGGACTTTTTGCATTGATTTTTTAATTTTTTTAGGACTTTTTGCATTCCTTTATAATTTTTTAGGACTTTTTGAGACAAGTGGGATACACTGTATGGCTTAGGCAGAACCTCTTAAGATGACTAATGTTGATGGGATAATTTAGAGGCTCCCCTTCTTGAGTGAACAAATGATATGTTCCTAAGCCATAATTTTTTGTGACAACATAGGGGCCCAACCTGGTAGATTCAAACTTGCCTTTCTTTTCTATATTTGGGAACACCTTGTGATTCTCTTTAAGGACCAAATCTCCCACCTAGAATTGTCATGGGTGGATCTTTTTCTATAGCTTCTCTTAAGCCTATTTTGGTATACAACCATGTGATCATATGCTTTATGTCTCTTTTCATCAAGAAGATTCGGTTGGGTGAGGCATTCTACTTAGTAGTCTTCATCAGGGACTAGGTGATTGAGTGAAATGCATAGTGATGGAGATTTGACCTCAATTGATAAGATGAATTCAACACCATATACAAGGGAGTATGGGGTGGTACCTATAGGAGAGAATAATGAAGTGTGATATGCCAAAAGGACAAGATTGATTTTCAGATGTTAGTCATGACTAGTATCATTGAAAACCTTTTTAAGAATTTTTAGAATGGTCTTATATGTTGCCTCAACCTGACCATTGCCTTGGAAAAATATGGACTAGAAAAGTGGTGGTGGATGTGGAATTGGTCACACGGATCTTTCATGTGTTTATTTTCAAATGGTGTGTCATAATTTGTGAAAATGATGGAAGGGATGCCAAAATGACAAATGATATGGTAGAGGATGAACTTTGAAATTTTGACACCTATAATGAGGGTCAGCAAAATTGCTTCTACCCACTTTGTGAAATACTCAGTAGTAGTGATAGTGTACTTGTTTCCATCAGAGGATGGGGGAGTGATCTTACCAACGAGGTCAAAACCCCAGCATGAGAAGGGACATGAAGGTGCAATGGGATGTAGATCCTATGTTGGGGCGTGGATAGTATTTTCATGTTGTTGACATGGTAAACATCTTTTCACAAATTCATAGGCATCATGCTCCATAGTAGGCTACTAGTACCCTAGTCTGAGAAGTTGTTTGGCTAAGACAATACCACTCATGTGGGAGCCAAAATTTTTGGCATGAATCTTGTGTAATGCCAGGGAGACCTCATTAGATTCTAAACATCAAGAAAGTACATTGTGATAACCACAATGATATAGAGTGTTTGTGACAAGGATGTATCAAGATGATCGACATATAAGGTTTTGGCATTGGGTGCGATTGAGGTGGGGGGATATGATACCATTCTTTAATTTGGCATAGATGTTATGGTACCATGGAGGCTGCGGACCAACCAAGACACAACATTTTAGAATTGACCATCTCATAAGTTTGTGTATGGAGTTGCTCAATTAATATTTCATATTTTGATATATCATGTGGGACCTCGAGAAGAGAATCAATGGTATCCATAGCATCCACCACCTTGTTTCATAATCTAGGGACTTTTATGAACTAAAAGACCTAAAAGTGTTGTTTCATTCCATCCACCATTTCCTTATATGGTAACAACTTGTCATGTTTTGTTTGGAATTCATCTAAGACCTATTTGATGATAAGATGTGAATTTCCAAACACTTGCATTTCTTTGATATGCAACTGGATTGTTGTTTTTAGCCCAAAAAATGAGGGCCTCATACTCTTCTATGATGTTTGTACAAGGGAAACATATCTCGAATGATTTAGGGATAATATCACCTTGAGGGGTGAAAAACAAGATCCCTTCCCCCAATCCACGAGATGTGTATGAGCCATCAAAATATAGTTTCCAGCTAGGTTTATCTTCAACCATGCATAGGTATTCATCTAGGAATTCCATGACCAAGGGATAACTATCCACCAATGGTGCTTTAGTTAACTTATTTGTGATGACTTTCCCTTTTATAGCTTTTTGGTCTACATACTGAATATCAAACTCACTAATAAGCATAACCCACTTAGCCATATGGCTTGTGAAAGTAGTGGGAGAGAGTAGATACTTGAGGGGACCCACTTTAGACATGATCTTGAATGTGTGGCTAAGCATGTAGTGTTAAGATTTTTGAGTGGTAAAGACCACCACAAGGCATTCTTTTCCATGGGGGAGTAATTAAGCTCATAGCCCACAAGTGTGTGATTGATGTAGTAGATGGTGCACTCTTTTCCATTATCATCTTGTTGAGAAATAAGTTCCACCAATGCCATTGTGGTAGCTTAAATGTATATTATGAGGGGATTTCTAGGAGTAGGTGACACAAGAATTGATGGGTTTGTCAGGTATTCCTTGATCTTGTCAAAACCTTTTTGACAAAGAGGATCCAATTTGAAATTTATTTTTGTGCATACTAGATGCATGAATGGTCACAAAACAAATCCATGTCATTAGTTCCTAAAATAACATCGACTTTTAGTGTTATTTTTGCCCTAAAATCAGCCTTTCCAATGATGCAAAATTTAGCACCCAAGTGCTCCCGACTTGTGGCACCCTATTTAGTTTCATAGTTAATGCCCTTTTTTTAGCCATCTCTTTCATCGAGGGTTGTGCCACAAATATTTTACACCATTTTTGGTGTTGGCTACATAAGTGAAAAATTGCATCATCTTTGGCATCCAGTATTGTGTTGTATATTGTGCCAGATTTGGCTTCTATGTTTACTCCTTTTGTTGCTTCTGGTTTTTATTCCATCCTCGTGTCTAGTTTTTCTTGTTCTTCTTCCAATTTTTCTTCTACTATAGCATCCTTTATTGCTTCTGGTTTGGCTTCCAATTTTGTTTCTAGTTTTCCTTCTACTATAGCATCCTTGTTTTCTTCTAGTTTAGCTTCCCATTTTTCTCCTTGTTTTGCTTCCCATTTTTCTTTTGGCTTTTCTTCCCATTCCTCTTCTTTTTTTGCTTCTAGTTTTTCTTCTACTTTAACACTGCTTGTTGCTTCTAGTTTAACTCCAGAATTTGCTTCTTTTTTTGCTTCCATTTTGGCTTATGGTTTTTCTTCCTTGTTTTCTTCCAATTTTTCTTCTTGTGTTGCTTCTGATTTTTCTTCCATTATAACATCATTTGTCACTTTTGATTTTTCTTCTTGTGTTTCTCCCATTTTGATGCCTATTTTGATGCCACTTTTTGCTTCCAATTTTTCTTTTGGTGTTTCTCCCTTTTTGCTTCTAGCGTTGCTTCCAGTTTTGGTCCCTTTTTTGCTTCCATTTAGTTCTTCCAGTTTTTCTTTTGATATGGCTTCTAGGTTTGCTTCTTGTGTTGCTTCTATTTTGACCTCTTTTGTTTCTTCTACTATTGCATCTTTTGTTGCTTCTAAAATTTCTTCTATTTTTTCTTCCTAGATATCGCTAGGTTTGGCTTCCATTGTTGCTTCCTTTTTTACTTCTAAAAACTATTCTTATTTTACGTCCATTTCTTATTAATTTAATATTTTTTATTGTAATCATGAAACCCATGTTGACACTAAGAAGGTGCACATAAAAATGTGTAATTTAATTGAATTTGACAACATCTATCCTGAGCAACAAATTAAAATCATCATACGTAATAAATATTCATCCAAATATTATTGACTATTTTCAATATATTTAAATTGACAAGTCAATACTGATAAGATTGTCATATATAACTAAAAGAAGTGAAAGTCCAATATGCCAATAGATCAAAATTATGTCAAAATGATACATGTTCAATACTCGACATAAGTCAAAATGATACATGGGAAATAGAAGAAGGGGTTTCACCAAATCTTGATCAAGGCCTACCCTCAACGCAAGCAATGCCAATTTCATATCCTTGAGGTGTAGGGGAAAATCCAAAGCTATCAAGAGTTTCACCACCATCAATAAAAATTTTAGTTCTATACTCTTAGGATCCAATGTAGATGCATACTCAGTTCCATTCATCAGGGATCCAATGCCAGTGGAAGCAACACCCATTCCTATCCTAGTCAATTCAATTTACCTTGATGCCTAGAACCACAAACATGAACCCCCTCACCAAAGGCATATGATTGTCCAAATCCGTTTACAAATGATACAAGTAAAAATGATAAATTATGTAGTTGAAAATGATACATGTCAAAATGATATAAGTGAAAATGATACATGTCAAAATGCATCAACTCAATAATATGGTATAACAATAATGATCACAATGTCACTTGCTACTAGCAGCAACTGCCTCGTCGCCGTCGTCGTCATCACCACCATGGTCATCATCACCACTACAGTCATCATCGTTATGAAAATCATCATCAACCTCGATATCTACATCATCATTATCCTTTTCCCTTTGATGTGGACCAGAACTAACATATTTTGGATATGTATCTTGATGATCATCTTCATCTTCTGGAAGACCTGAGTTCTGACAAAAAACAAAATTATTTAATCAAAAGTTATTGTTTATTTAATACAATAAAATATTTTTGTGTTATATATCTAATATTATAACATATGAAATGAAACCATAATAATATTACATGAATCAACAACTAAAGTGTACTGAAATAGATAAAAAAAAATTGTAGTTCTTAGCAAACAAACATGAAGTTACTTTATTTTGCCTTGGCTACATGAACAATCATAGAAAAAAGTTCCAATGGCTGTAGGAATAGTCATAGAACAAAGTTCCCATTAAACCACAAAACTGTAGGTCATTTTTGTTGTTATCCCACGTCATGTCTTATATCGACTTGTCTCTCAACAGTAGACAAAAAAAAAACATACCAATTACCACTCAACACTAAATCCACTTAAGAGTGTTTTTTCAGGTGAAATCATACATTTACTTAAATAAAATAAAATAAATTTTTCCAATCCTTGATTTAGTCAAAACATTCAAAAATAGAATCGGGGGGAAAAAATACATGCTATTTAAAACACCGTAGGGAAAATAAAGGCAAAAGAAATCTTTAAAATTTGCAAATGCTCAAAAACACTTTCATTATTGAACCTGGGAGTTAATTTATAGTGGATTAATAGGGTTTATAATTTTGAGATTTGTTATAGTTGAAAGAAATGAAGATTGATTAAGGACAACCCACTTCGAAGAAGCTACAGATTGCAACACATACACACATAAAAGGCTTGTGTCTCAAAGTTTGCAAATTTCTTCTTTCTCTAGTTCAATTATAATCTAGAACCATTTATGACTTTATACTTTTTCAAAAGTTATGAGATAGTGTTCATGGTTTCCTGCACATTGGGTATTAAAAGACTTGCATTTTTTTCTTTTAGTTTTTATGAAGAAGATTGATTTTGAAAGAGTCAATTTTTATGAATATTGTTCAATGTCGCCTAGGCAGAGGGGTTTAGAGTCAATTTTTTTTGTTTTATTGATGTTGAGTACATATATTCTGTGAAGCATGTCCAAAAGTTAAGGATTATATCAATATTGCGTAGAGTTACTTGGAAACATGGGTTTTATAGTTTTTATTCATTTATATTCTTTCACCATTTCAAAAATTGTGTGAAATTCTTGGTGATATTAGGAGTAGAAAAGAAAATAGCTAAAGTTTATAATTCTCTAAGCATTGTTAAGGTTTTATGGTTTATAATACTTAATTATTCAAAATTAGTGTGCTTAGTTAGTTTTGTTCTCTTTTATGGATTCTGGGGGATGGTAATCATTTCCCTCTAGCTGTGGGTTTCGTCGGGCAGGAGCAAGCAACAAAACCAATTGAACTAGTGGTGGACATGATTCATCAGAATAAGATAGAGAGTGAAGACTTCTGGCTTGCGTGGAAGCAAGAGCGAGCCACGTGTCAAAAGTTAAAGATGTTAAAAAGGTAAACAAGTGCTACCTATCACATGTTAAATATGGTTAAATATGTTAGATGACTTTATGTGTTCTTGTGATGCTAATAGTGAGAATTTTCATGAGTGGCATTGTTTGCTGCATGAGGTTGAGACTAGGGAAGGCCCTATTGCAAGACATATATAAAGATCGTGGGTTGATGATGCACTTTGTTGTTGTAGGTAGTTCTTAAATGCCAAGGGTTGTTGTAGGTATTTCTTAACCTAATGGTCCCACAGTCGATTCTTATTACCAAATTATGGAATTTTGATGGGGTTTATTAGGAGTTTCATTCGTTAGTGCCACCATTATGTTTCTCCCTTAGGGCTAGGATATGGATAGGGGAATGGCTCTAGAACCTGAAGGTGTGTGTTTGTATAAGCCTACTTTACCCTGGGAAATATTCTCAAGGTTCTCTTCTAAGAGGGAAGATGGTGAGAATCCTACATTGTCCCTTTCCCTTTGGCCAAATTCACCATAGTGCAGTAGGGGCGTGGCTCAAGGGCATGCAATTTTGGTTCCAAGCTATCCCTAAAATTTTAAATGCATATCTACTGACCCAAAAAGAATTAAAGTGTACCAAGTACAAAGATTTATGGTAGTACAATAAAATCTTTGTTAGTGGTCTGAAGCTTGTTGCATTCCTTAAATATAAAATGAATTCCAAGGCCATAAAAGGGGGTTCTGGTTCTGAAAATTCTTTGTAACTTGTAACTAGGATAGTGTTTAGTTTTAGGTTGCTAATAGTTAATGTAATTCTGAGATAGTGTAATCTCATGAGCAGTATTAGCCAGTTTCACAATTATAAATGCTAATGTCATAAAGTTGTCTTTTTGTTTTTATACTTTAAATCATATGAATTCAATACATTAAGGATGGTTGACTTTGTCTCTACAATTTTCTTGTGGGTGTGTTATTGGTTCATGTGTCTCTCTCAAGGAGAGAGTTAAATTTCTTTGAGCAGATAACAATAATTTTTGGTGTATGAAATATAGCTTTGAAGTAGAACTTTACGATAACATGACTAAGCTTGTTAATGTTAAGAATTAATGTTGTAGCCAAGAATTTTCAAAGTGTAATATCTCTTGTGTCTTGAAATAGAATTTCATGTTTGAATTTTGTCATACGGTTGTCTCTAATTTGGAGTGTAAAATTTCTTTAAGTTGAAATAATCACGGATTATTCATACTTTACAAACACATTTGTTGTCATGATATTCAATTTATTATTACCTTTTGTTCCAGGAGTAGTGTAATTGTTTTAATAAATGAAATGATAATTTTATATCTTGAAATGGATTATTAAGAATGGTTATGTGACATGCATATATTGGTGATCTTGTCTTCACTAGGTGATAACATTCTCTTAAGATATTTATGTCATGTTTGAGATGTTATAGTGAGTAATGCTCTCTATATGACTTTGTTTCCCTCCTTTTGGAACTAGTTGATCTTACATATTTTATTTAAGTTTGGTCCCATAAATTCAAAATCAAAATCCCTTTGGTATCACAAGTGCTACTTGTACCAAGATTCACTTTGAGAGGGAAAATAGTAATTATGAGGCCCACAAACGGGTTCTAAGAAGAACAATTATAACAAGGTTTATGCCTAGGGTCTCGATAGAAATTCAATAATAATTCCTGATAATGTGAAAGAAATTTTTGACCTAAATGATTTCCAATGCTACTTTGTGTATACTAGTGTTGTGATAAATTATTCTCATTCTCAAGGAAGTTACACACTATGGATGGGATTGTGATACAGAACATATAGCAATAATCACAAAACCTTCAAGAGTGCTATTGACCCAAAACCAATTCAAGAACATTAACCTAATTTGATAATGAATATAACAAGATTAAGTTAATCTTTTAACTTGACTATCATCGTCAATGACAATAGGAACTTTCTCAACACACCACATCTTTACATTCTTGACCCAATGATCACAAAATACACCTTGACACAACCCTTTGCACCTTGACAACTCCAAACAATCAAAAATATTCCTTAATGCCAAATATGATATAAATTAGTCTCCAAAAGTCATTAGACCTTCACCACAAATAACTGATCACAACCAAGAACACAAGAAAAGCATAAAATAGATTTCCACCACCCTCCTATAGCAGTAGTGACAGGAACTCATAGAAAATGATATTTTTTAGAACTTGACTTGTTTGACCCATCAAATTATGCAACAATTTTTTTGGAAATAATAAAGTTTGTTTCTAACATCATTATCCTTCTACTCACCAAGTTACGGGTCCATACTCGACAATACATAATTGTACTAACATATTTTCCTAACTACAAATTCTGGAAACATTTTTTGAATAGGATGCCTTCATGGAAACGATCATAACTTACCCATTTTTCCATGAAAATTTATGAAACTTGAAGAAAATGAAAGTTATTTTATGTTACCAACAATTGCAAGTGGTTTCATTCCAATGATAGGTCATACATGATCATACAACTCTATGAAATTTTCCTATTCCTATCTTTGACAACCAACAATAAAAATAATACAATCCTAGGGCTTCTTGGTATATCAACAAAAATTGACCCAAAAAAATGCCATTATGCCATTTTAAAATATACATATAGATCCTAAGCTTCACCAAAAATTGGATGTTTCCACTTTCCACCATAAAAATTAAAATATATACATTTTTGATGCCCTCTAATTACCCTAGAAGGGGGTTTTGATAGTTTTTAGAAAAACTAACATATCTTTCAAAGTTAGTGTTGTCACCTAAATAGTGCACCCTTGCTGATTAAACTCAATCTTACCGGTGAAAATGGGAAAGCCTCCCTGATTGTGGACTCAAATATTGGAAGCTAACCTCTAGAGAAATTTGGTTCTTATGGTACTTCACCTAAAACTAGCCTAAACAAAAGACTCTTTGCAAAGGAAAGGATTAGAAGGATGCATAAAAATGAAATTTCACTCCTAAAAAGGTGATGCGCCAAACTGAATCTTTGAGACTCAAAAGATAACCAACACACAATATAACTTGTAATGAAAAGATCCCCTACACAACTCAATAACACATAATCTTAGCAAAAGTAAAATGTAAGAAGGCTAAATGATAGTTCCTAAAAGGAGGATGAATTCCTCAGAGTCCAAAATTATTTAAGTACCACTCACAACCTACAAAGACTATATGCTTATGCAAAATACATCAATAAGAGATACAAAATCACAAAAAAGAGAGAAGGCAAGCGCTAAAAATTACAACTAAAAGGTATTTCAAATCTGTATAATCTCTGTAAAAATGGATTACAAAAACCACTTTGCCTTTGTCAAGAACTTAGGTAAAGTTACAAAATAGCAAGCCAAGGGGAAGAAGAACCTCCTTTACAAATGATCCCTATCTCATACTTATCCTTTTAAATCCAACTACACTACAAATGAGCAATAACTTCTCTAGGTCAAAACCAGTCAATCAAGCCATCCTTGAGCCCTCCTAATAGCTATAAAGAAGCAGAAATGGTGCGCAAAAGTCATGCCCCAAGCATATTTCCATAAAGACCTTCCTTCAATGTGATATTATCTTTGAAAAAACTTAAAAGGCCTTTGAAATGCAATAAATTCCATTGTCCTCACAACTGCATTTTCCTAAAGGCAAACATAAACTCCTTGCCCTGTCACTTCATAGTTAGAACAGTGTCACTATCATGGATGTGTGTCCAATGAAGTGAAAATTAAGAAGCCTATGTGTCTGTTGTGTACCCAAAAATGGTATTACAAGTATCATCACAATATCCCCTAAGCACTGGATCATTGCCGATCAGAACATAATAAATCCATGGTCTGAGTCGAAACTTGAACCTCTTTGGTGCCATTGGTAAATAATATGTCTTCCTTATTGAATTTTCCATTTCATGTATCCATCAGCATAAGTGATACCAATAGGCCTATCAGGGGTTGACATAGTGCCTATCAGGGGTTGACATAGTGCATAGTTATTCCAGTACTAAGAATTTCTATACCGATGATGACCATTGGCATTACTACCCCTGATGTCATTTATCCTTGGCTCATCGGTGAAATTTTAACCAATAGCCTCATCAGCTATCGACAAGACAAAAAAATCCTTTGTCACCCATGCAATTCATGCCGATGGAGCACATCTGTGTAAGTCCTATCGATGAACTCATCGAGCGTCAAGGTAGAGTAAACAATGGTATACTGATAGGCCAAGCTATTATGTTGCCCCATATCGGCCAAACTTCTGCTGATAGACTACCTATGCATAATTATCTATTGGAATAAGTCTTACCAATAACCTCATCGACTATTAACAAGACAGAAAAAGTTCTTTTCCACTAGTGCATGTTTCATCGATGAAGTTCATCGGTGCAAGTCAACCTGATAACCCCATCGTCACATGTTATGCTAATGAGCTCATCAGGCATTGGGGAAACCCAAAATCACTTATCCCAACAATGTTAGTCATGTTGATGGCATCTGTTGGTGAAGCTCTTGTTAATAACCATCGCTCCTTAGCACTCATGGGTGTAAGACTTATCGACGAGCTCATCCAATATCAACAAAATAGAAAAGTGTCTTTGTTGCTAGAGAATGTCATGCCAATGGAGCACATTAGTGAGAATCATGTTGATGAGTCATTTTACCTTTTCTCACTTGATTTCATTAGCATAACCTACACTGATATGGACATTTGCCTTAGTTATCTACTCCTTAATCGGTGTATGTGATCTCGATCACATTTTTTTGTCATTTTGTTTAAGTGTCATCATCAGGGAACTCATGTTGATGACCAACTGTGACACCTTGTACCTTTGACTGTATTGGCATCATCTTACAACTCATTAGGGTTTTTATAACACGTTGGGATCTTGCATTTTTTCAATTGTATGTGACCCTCATGTGACATTTGACTCCATCTGATAGACTGCTTCCTACTTATGATCTTGTAGAACATCAAGATCCACCCTTGTGGGAGGCACATTTTACCCCACGTGCTATAGGATAGACATATGTATATGAAATGAGCTATGGGGAAAAAAATGATAATATTTTGGCAACATTTGCAGTATGTTTGTCTACTAAACATTATGACTAGTTGCCTTGAATCTCCATTGGGCACAAAGTCACTCTCATTTGAAAAAAACTCTAGAAAACACATCCCTTTTCATTTATTCAACTCACCTTACGAATGGAAATACTTGAAAATATTTGAAATTTAAGATAAGTATTGCATGCTTTATTAATGCATACGAATTTTCAGTTTGTAATTCATTAAATAATAAATCTTGTATGCTTATATCATTTGTATTTTTGTACGAGATAGTTTAGCTTTATAAACTATTTGTAATCTATCTCTAACATACTTTCAGGACAAAAGCACATGAAATTCAGATTCAGAGAAAGTCTGACATTTTCAAGAGGTCAAGAAGTTGATGAACTTGAGCTTCAGAGGGAGCATATGGTTCAATTAACTTGTGACAATCTCAATTGTATTGATTGAGAGGGATTTCACTATTGAAGGTAAAACAATTATGAGATTATAGTAGTGGGAACTCATGGATAGAATCACCAATGAGATGCACGTGGATAGAATCCCTGATTAAGGCATTCCATACTAGAGGTCTTTATTATTTTCCCTCAAGTCCAAGAGGGAGTGTGAATGTTGTGGCCTTGGAAAAGATCAAAATGCATCTTATGCTAGCCGATGTAACCTTATGACTATTCAGATTATTCATATTGGTTCTCTTAGGAAGGAAGGTATGAAATGACATCCTGTAGTGACATTGAGTTGAGTATATAAATAGGGTATGCCTTCATGACAGATGGAGAATTTAAAGGATCTACATCAGTGGACATTTGAGGATATTGATTTAGAGGGAGTAGACCATGTTTTGTTAATTCTATAGTAATCAAGAAATTGTAGCAGAGAATTATGATCATTATCATGTGAGAAGGCTATATGATAGAGGGAGAAGCTAGAAGATCAAATTAAGTTGGCACCCCAGGATCTTGGTCATACAAATTTAGAGGTAGTGTACCATGTCAAGATGGTGTATACTTGGTAAGCTTAGAATTCACCAAGACTATGAGACGATATAAACAAATGAAATTCAGTGGAGAACATACAGCCGATATTCTTACCAAACCCCCTTGCTAGAAAGAAGATTGTGTACCTTCATAGAACCCTAATATGTTAAGGAATAAAAGCCTTAGCTGAAAAGAAGGTTTTAGCTTCAGTGATCCATCATTTTTTATCGTTTGTCCTTGATAAAGAAGTCTAAGGTGGAAAACTTGGTTTCCACTCACTAGGATGATCCATGGTGGATCCACCCTCTAAGAAAAGTCAAGGTGGATGTCATATGTGTGACTCTATGGGCTCATTCATTTTGTGTTATATTATGAAAGGTGACAATCTTTCATATGTGTTGGGTTACTATTGCTACGTGATGACTTAGACAATAGCTTAACCTAGTGTTAGGTATGACTATGTATTGTAGTCACTATTCCTGACACTAAATTTTTGAGTTGTTAAATCCAGTTCTGAATTGGTCGGGGATTATAACAACATGTAAATCAAGTTTTGATTTGGATTGCACCAAATATCTTGATTTTTATCGCTAAATCTAGTTCTGAATTGGTCGGGGATTACGATAACTCTTCTATCAGGATGAGTACATCATGATGATGTACCAAGCTGTGTTAGATATCTTGATATGAATTTCTGTGTAAGTTATCATCTAATCCAATTTTGAATTTAGTCAGGGATCATGATAACGAATGGTTCAAGTTTTGATCCAGATTGCGCCAGATATCTTGACACCTATATTTATCATTAAATCCAGTTTTGAATTGGTCGGGGATTTTGATAAATTTCTTATCAGGTTGAGTTATGTTCTGGATTATGCCAAAAATCCTGATTCAAAGTGGTTATGTGTTATTTAAAAGAAATCTAGTTCCGAACTAAGTTGGGGATTTCAATAACACTCACTTCTTGTGAATATCAATCTCCTCTCACTAAGAGGGAGCGTTGAAATATAGCATCAAATTGATTGATATAATTATATTAATCTAATAGTCAATTATATATACATATATATCTATATGTATATATCTATATCTGTATATATCTATATGTATATATCTATATCTATATATATATCTATATTAAGAGCATTTGATATTTGTATATGTTACAATATAGTTAATATTACCAATCAGTTATGAAGGGTCATGACCCTACGTAGCATAAGCCACATATGGTCATGGCTCTTCCAGACATGACTATTCAAAGGATATAAATGCATACTGATGGTTGGTGAAAAGATCAATCACAACGGTAATCTATTTCAGTACAGCCTCATATATATTCTCTATAGGACGATCTTGAATTTACAACATAAACCTCTCCTAATTCATCTAGTATATGTGTATGATTTTTGATAGTGAACTAACAAACTCACTGTCATGAATGATATATTCCTACTTGATGAACTAGAAGAGGGAAACAAGTATACCTCCATAGTAGATTATTGTAGTTAATTTCAGTTTTTTAAGAGAGGCATGTATTATGTGCAATAGTGAATACATGTATTTAGTATTTCATATGATGGATGCCTACCTTAAGAAATTGTAGTTTAGTAGAATAGTTACATCTCTTACCCAATACTTTCCCAACTCAGAAACAACTAACTAAATGTGCAACCAACACTTAGGGAAATGAAAAACACAACTAAACCATTATGAAACAACACTGAACTGGAAAACCTACCCTACCCTAAACTAACCTGTAAAGAGACAATCTTAAATAAATCCATTTATTAGATTAATAAAATAACTTCCTTTTCTCTTTAATTTTCAATGAAAAATATGTTCATGGGTAGCTATAAAGAGATGAAAAAATGACCACCCTTTGACCAAATGACATGCAACACTTCTTGAAGAAAAAAAGAAACCTTACTTACTTCATCATGCTGATAGAATAGACTATTGATTTGGAATGACTCATCATGTTGTACCCATTCTTCTTCGGCTACACCTTGTAATAAAATATCATGTTTAAGTGTCTACACACCTGGTCTTTCTTCCTTGGCCTCCATTATTTCCAAACACCTAACAAGACATATTCTTAACAGAATGAACTTGGGCCTCTTTCTTCTAGTCTCTGTCTATTTATCATGTTGATTACAAACTTCCAATTTTGGAGATGCTGATTTTATATCAAGTTCTGAGCATAATTCATCCATCTCATCCCAAATATGGTCCTCCTCTAAGTCTTCTATACTTTTTTGCATGAGAAACATATTTTTAACAACATTATAATTCTCTTGAAGGTCCGTGGGAACATCTTGACTTTCTTCCTGAAGGAATGTTTGCGAACTAGTGTATAGTTCAACTTGAGCACCCTCTTGATCTTTTAATTCTTGAAAACACAAAACTTGTGCACACTCATATCCTTCATTTTTCCATCCTGAACCTGATAATGGTGCTAGTTCAAGCATGCTATCCACCTCAACAAAACTAGGTATTTCACTAATCAAAAAAAATTATCATTTCCTTATTTTTCTCAGCAAAACTAGGAAACCCATTAAATAGCTCCATTGTGACCTTTTGTTCAACATTTTCCTCCTGTCTTTTGTGAAGAGTCTCCTCATGTTGTACATGTTTTGCCTCTTTATATTTCATAGTTGTAACAACTAGGAGATTTATTTTCTATTTATGTTGCTTTAGCTCTTTTTCATGAAACTCCTCATGATCTTCTAACTCTCTTAAAAAATTCTCCTCCTATTGTAGCTTTTGTGTCACCAAGACCTTTTTGTAATGTTTCTTTTGCACTTCCAACTCTTTTACAAGGGTTTCCTCATGGTGCCTATGCTACTCCACCAAATACTTCTTGTGACACTGCTCTTGATGAGCCAAATCCTTCTACTGCTAAATACCATCAAGGCTCATGTTCGCAACATGTTAGGGAAGCTTCATCAAACCATCATGATAACTTGAAACAAAAGGGCTATCTTGGGGTTGTTGATGTGCATAGGCATGTTTCTAGGAAGGTTGAGAAATGGTTAATGAGTGGAAAGCGTATGGAATTTGATGGTAACCTGTAGTTAAAGGGTTATTTGGAATACAACCAACAAGTTGTTCTTTGTGATATGGATGGAAAGGAGGCATATATGTAGTATTTCAATGGAATGGAGATGGATAATCATTATATTTCTAATAAATAGACATTGTAGAGGCAAATCATATATCATGGAAAGCTTGGTTAGCTAACTCATTTAATAGAAGGTATTTGAACCACTGAAACCAATTGATGTAAGATTGGATTTGCCATGGTGTTGTTTAGACTTCCTCTAAAGGCTAATACTAATGAGAAAAACACCAAATCTCTTAGTATTGAGATATTTTCATTACTATGCTAGTTCTTCTACTTCCACAAAAATAGAGCCACTAAAATGTTGTTATTAACCTCTCAAAGGCTTGAAATTCATTGGTTGCATATCAAATCCAACAAAAATAAGTAATTTCTTCTGACCTATTAAAAAAAGAATGATCACACTAGGCATGCCAAAAATTGTTGTCACCTAAATAGTGCACCCTTGATGAGTAAAATCAAGCCTACCAATGAACATGGGAAAGCCTCCCTAATTGGGGGCTCAAATATTGAAAGCTAACCTCCAGAGAAAGTTGGTTCTTATAGTACTTCACCTAAAACTAGCCTAAATAAAAGACTCTTTACAAAAGAAAGGATTAGAAGGATGCATAAAAATTAAATTTAACTCCTAAAAGGTGATGCACCAAACTAAATCTTTGAGACTTAATATATAACCAACACATAATAGAACCAGTAATGAAAATCTCCCCTACACAACTCAATAACAGATAATTTTCACAAAAGTAATTTATAAGAAGAATAAACGGTAGTTCATAAAAGGAGGATGAATTCCTCATAGTCCAAAAATGATTAAGCACAACTCACTACCTACAAATACTATATACTTATGTAAAAGGCATCAATAAGAGATACGTAAAAATAGAAAAGAGAGAAGACAAGAGCTAAAAATTATAGCTAAAAGGTATTTCAAATCTGTATAATCTCTCTAAAAATGGATTACAAAAACCACTTTGCCTCTATCAAGAACTTAGGAAAAGTTACAAAACAAAAATCCAAAGGGAAGAACCTACTTTACAAATGAGCCCTCTTCTCATACTTATCCTTTCAAATCCAACTACACTACAAATGAGCAATAACTTCTATGGGTTGGAACTAGTCAATCGAGCCATCCTTGATCCCTCCTAACAATTGTAAAGAGGCAAAAATGGTTCCCAAACGTCATTCTCCAACTGTATCTCCATAAATACCTTCCTTTAATGCAATATTATCTCTAAAAAAACTTTTAAAAAACTTAAAAGGCCTCTTAATGCAATAACTTCCTTTGTCCCCACAACTGCATTTGCCTAAAGTCAAGCATAAACTCCTCGCCCTGTCAGTTCATAGTTGGAATAGTGTTTCCTCCATGGATGCGTACTTGATGAAGTGAAAATGAATAAGCCTTTGTGTCTATTGTATACCCAAAAATAGCATTATACGTAACATGGCAGTCTCCCCTTACTGTTGGATCAGTGGCAATCAAAACATAAGAAATCCCTGGCCCGAGTCGAAACTTGAACCTCTTTGGCACCATTGGTAAATAATATGTCTTTCTTATAAAATTTTCCATTTCATGTATCCATCAACATAAGCAATACATATAGGCCTATTAGGGGTCGACATAGTGAAAAATTGTTCCACCATTGAACATTGCTATATCGATGATTCCCATCGATATAACTACCCTTGATGTCATTGTTCCTTGGCTCATACATGAAATTTTAACTGATAGCATCATCAAATATTAGAAAGACAAAAAACATCCTTTGCTACCCATGCTATTCATGTCCATGAAGCACATCGGTGTAAGTACTACCGATGAATGCATCGAGCATCGAGGTAGCGCAAATATGGTATACCAATAGGCCAGGATGTTCTGATGCCCCACATCAGCCAAACCTCTACTAATAGACTACCTCTACAAAGATGATCTATTAACATAAGTCTTATTGATAACCTCATCAACTATCAACAAGACATAAAAAGTGCTTTTTCATTGGTGCATGTTTCACCAATTAAGTTCATCAGTGCAAGTCAACCCGATAACCCCATCGACGCATGTTATGCTGATGAGATCATCAGGCATTGGGGAAACTTGGAAGCACTCATCTTGACAATGTTAGTCATGGTGATGGCATCCATTAGTGAAGTTCCCGCCAATAACCATCACTCCTCAGCACTCATTGGTGTAAGACTTGCCGACAAGCTCATCGGGTATCAAAAAGATGGAAAAGTATCTTCGCTACTAGCGAATGTCATGCCGATGCAGCACATGGGTGAGGGTCACACCGATTAGTCATTTTCCCTTTTTTCACTTGATGTCATCGACATAACCTACATAGATATGGACCTTTTCCTTAGTGCTCTACTCCTTAATTGGTGTATGTGATCTTGATCACATTTTTTGTCATTTTGTTTAAGTGTTGTCATCAAGGAAACTCATGTCAATGACCAACTATGACACCTTGTACCTCTGAATGTATTGGCATCATCTTACAACTCATTAGGGTTTTGATATCATGTTGGGCTCTTTCATTTATGCAATTGTATGTAACCCTCCTATGACATTTGACTCCATCTGATAGATTGCTTCCTACTTATGATCCTATAGCACGCTGGGATCTACCCTTGTGGAAGCCACATTTTACCCCATGTACTACAAGATAGACACTTGTATCTGAAATGAGCCATGGGAAAAAAATGATAAAAAATCAATTCATTATACTATCATTCTAAAACACTTAAAAATTAAACATACAACATTTATGAGCCTTCTTGGCTCTATGACAATCATAGACCACTCATAACTATAAGGCAATTTGAGTGTCTGATGGATATTCCTTCAAAAATCCCCTTCAAAATGCTCTCCCTCTTTTATTTTGACCAAACATGGATTTATGAACTATATAACCAATCTCATAACTGATGGACTTTACTTTGCATCAGTTTGCACTTTTTTTGCAAAATTGCAATGTTGCAACTTTTACGCTTTTTTTTTGCATTTTTAACCAAATTTAACCCTATCATCCTTAGAAACCTTAAACATGACAAAATGAGCTTAATGTGACCAATTATAACTTTTCAAACCTTTTTTTGGATATTTTGACCCTTGACCAACTTTTACATATTCACGACCATTTAGGTCTCTTGGTACAAAATGGATCTTAAAGCCTTACAACTTGAGTTATTTTTATTCACTCTTTGAATGGTATTTTTTGACCTTACATAATATCAACACAACATTACAAATGAGGAAAATGCAATTTGACCTTGCAATACATCTCCATGGCTTGGTGTCACTGCACCATATTTTTCATTAAAATCATAGCATAAGGGTGTCCACTACCTTAAGTATTTGAATTATCTACTTTGTGTGTCTACATGATGTTGTATATTGAAGGTTTATTTAGTATGAAAACTTATGTCATAGGAATAGCCTCATGATATCATCAAGCTCAAAGTGAAGAAGGTTTTTCATGCCTTGTCAAATTGGTTTTTCTTGTCCTCCAAGTAAAATTTTCAACTGTTCCAATGGATGAAGTAACAATCATAGAATAGAGTTCCAATGGCTATAGGAATAGTTGAGGAACAAAGTTCCAATGGTTCTAGGAATAGTCACAAAACATAGTTCCAATGGTTTGAGAAATAATCATCTACTAAAACTAAAAATAATTATTGAACATAAAGGTAGCTAAACCAAATGAGTGGAATTCTCACCAAGTGGGCCCCTTTGGATGAGTCTTCCAAAATCTTAACTAAGATGCATAAAATTAAAGTATCATTTTATTCATAGAATAGAGCTAAAACTAAATTTAACTAAATAGAAAAGTAAATACATAGCTAAATGAGAAGAATTCTCACCAAGTGGGCCCCCTTGGATGAGTCTTCCCAATTTTTAACTAAGATAAATAAAATTAAAGTATCATTCTATTCATCAAAGTGTTGTTACAACATGACAGTAATATGATTACTTTAGCGTGCACAAGACAATTGTATATCCATAACTACTTTAGAATAAGATTCATTTAATCACATGTAACAATAATATAGATAGATTACATAGAAGCTTCATATCAACAAAAAACAATATGGAAAGGTTCATGCCCATACCTAAATAAGTTTAAGAAAGCAACATGAAAAGTATTAGAAACTAGGTGTTAAACCCCATAATAATGACAATAAATATATAAGAAAACCTATAAACTATGAGCCATTATTCGGGCTCATCACTCCCCCCAACCTAATGGATTTTTGGTCCTCCAATAAGTTGAATCTGATTTCTATGTCTTGCTAGCATCTTGAAATCATTGACTATTATTTGGCCCTCACTTTTTGCTCTTGGTTTCCAATAAAATCCATTTTTTTATCCAATCTTCCCCACCTGTAATCTTCCCCACCTGTATTTCTCTTATTGTTCACTATAGGAATGACATTCTTTGTAGTTTGGAATAGGCCATACAAGAATTGGTGGATAAAAGATTAAAGGGAGCCAATATTGTTCCTTTTTTCTCCAACTAAACATACTTTGGTTCCCTCCTAATAATGATTGCATAATAATTCTACAAGGAATGGGGTTTGGCTTGCTTCAGCTCATCAAGTAACCCATTCCATCTTTTTGTTAGACATCCCAACTCTTCCCCTCTTGATGTTGCAACCACCTTTTCAAATTCTTGAAAGGCTTCTTCTCTCCTAGCTAGGATCTGTTGTTTGAATTTAGCTTTGTAAATAACTATTTTCCAAGTATAAAAAAATTCATACGGTTTACCTAATTCTACCCTTAAAGGTAAAGGGGTATGGATCTCCCTGTCTCTATGTGCTATGAATTTTTGGCCCCAACTATTTTCATTTTAAATCCAATGCATTAGTTCCCTTAAATGAATATCTCTAATATACATTAATGGATTCCACTCCTGATCATTAGGAACAACATAGTTGTGCAAGTATAATTCACAAACTAAGTTTTTGGTTTTTATTGGTGAAGACTGGTAATCTTGGAATAAATCTTGTGGAGTCTCTATAGAAAGGTTTAAATGACAGAATACTCTTGACAATTGAAAAGAAATACTAATCTCCTTGAGATGTAGTGCATATATCCTTGGGGGATATCTACATTCTAAAATTTGTGGCACTAAATTCATAACATTATTTACCTTATTTGTTAATGCAACAATTTTTGCATTTGTCCCCTCAATCTCCTTGTCTTTCTCTATAATCACTTCCAGTAGCACGTGCTTCTCTTTATTCCATTCTTCTTCCTTATCCTTCATATATTTCCATAAATCTATGGCTATTAGTTCCCATGATAAAGTAGGTCAATGCATACCTACTAGGAATCTCCTTTGTTCTAGTTCTCCATGTACCACTTGCTTAGCTGTAGAAATGAGCCTTTGTACTCATAAATTATATTATTATAGGATTCATTCTATCAAAAACCCCTCTTCTTCTTGGGGAAAAAATAATTCTTGAGATATATGTTCACTCTCGTCCTCAAATTCTTGTGTAGGCATCATTTCCCTATCCTATTGCTTAGATGATGAGGTAAATTTGGGGCTTCCCCTAGGAGGTGTGTTATGGATTATCCTTTCTTCTTCACCAAGAGAGGTATGAATAGATTTTGAGGATTCAATTTGGATGTTCACCCTAGGTGCAGTAGATCTTTCCTATTTACCAGGTTTACCCCTAAGCCTACAACTCTTCCTTTGGGGTGTTTTCTCCGTAGTTTTTTCTATCTTAGACCTTTTAGTAGGCTTTTCTCTATGCTCAATGGCTGCAAGAGGTTCTTCACCCTAGTTTTCCATTATCTAGGGCTAGGGATTTTCTTTACAAGTTTATACATTTTAGCCTTTCCCTTTTCATACTTATTCTTTATCATTTTTCCTTTTTCTCTTTCTACTACTACCCTAGTGCGAACTTTTGATTTAGGGGAAACATCCTCATTAGGGTTTGAAGAGGAACTATTTACATCTTTGTGCAAAGATTCAGGTGAACTCATTTCTACTACATGAGGTTTTCTTCTATGAACCACCCTATAAGTTGAATCCCTAGTGTTGTATTTTATAACTAGTACCTCTCCACTAACCCTATAGGTCAAGGATTGACCTCTAAGACATGCATTCTCTGCTCTGAACTTTTTAATTTTTAAAAACTCATCCCATTACATATGAGACACATCTTGTAATACCTTTCAATAAGAAACTTAATTAAATAGTGATGGGATATATAATATTGGGGATACTCATTCTCCTTTCATGTCGCATGCGGCTCATAATCTTGAAGTGTACAAAGTGTAGAGATGAATTCCAACCCTCACATATAATGTATGCAATAATATAAATTTCAACATGTGCCCATTTTTTTAGTAAAGAAAGCCTCCTTGTTCCCTATTTATCTACTTCAAGTGGAGGATCATCAGGTTTGGTAAACTCTTTTCTAGCTATATTGGCATCTTTACTTTTAGGGTAGGTTTCTCCTATAGTAGGAAACCCTAAAACTTTATCAATCCTCTCCTCCATGGTATTAACCTTAAAACCCTTCACCATTACCTCACCATTGTGAAATGTCTAAGAAAATTACATAGCAATTTCATTACTGAACCCACTCAACTTCAAAAAGTAGTCTAACCAGCTGTAATTTTTGAATTCTGGCTCACAAAGTGCATCCTACAGGATTACTTGATGAAATTTTGGTTCACTTCTCACCATTGGACCTCTCATGTTTCTAGTCACGCCCTTCAAAAAACCTCTTCTCTATAATTCCTTAGCTACAAACTCACCTAACTCCTCTCTCAATATCGTAAATCCTTCATATAGTCCTAATACCAATGTCGTATAACCTTTTTATTTACCCCCTTTTAGTTGTATTTATGACAACTTATTAAACAATAAGGAAGGCATTATAGAGGAATGTCATATTTTAAAACTTTGGAATGTTGGTACATAGAACACAAGAATGCATAATGATGTGTATATGACATGTGGACACACACTCCCCCCAACATATACAGAAGCATGTGTCCACACATCCGTGGCTATGGGGCAACTAGAATGCACCCACATACGGTGTTATTTTTTTAAGTCTATTTTATTTACACTATATCATGCATTTTGGTTGCACCTTAGACGACGCCATGTCAAAGCATTAGAAAAAGATATGCTATGTGATATATCAACATTACAATTATTTAATAAATGCATCTAAAGTAATGAATTCAATTATTGGATGAATACAATTTTTTCTCTACTTCACAACTTTATAACTACTTTTCTCATGTTTTAAAGAATTGTCAAGGGTTTTCAAGTACTTGCTTTAAAAAATAGGCCTAATTTTGTCTCCAAAACTGGTCACGGACCTATTTTTCCTTTGGTGTCCCAAAAAACCATTTGGGAGTTTTTGGATATGTCATATAACTATGAAAATGATATTCCAAAGTGTCTTTTTTTCATGCATAAGGTTAGGGGTTGAAGAATTAAAACCCAAAAATAGTCAGATAGGGCTAGTAGGCCTAGTTTCCATGTATGAAGTGTGATTAAAACTTGTCAAGTGGTCGTGCAAGGTCTTTGATTGGGTTGATAGGGATATAAAGAAGTCCTTGAGAAAACAATTTGCTTTTGAGGAGAAGCATTTCATGTTAGGCATAAGATTGGCTTTAGGATCCTTTGTCAGTATGTCTAATGGGAATAGTAATAGAAGCCCATTTGAGGAGTCACCTTTAAGAATTTGTTGAGTTTGTTAGTGTGTCCTTGTCTTTTGAATAATTCCTTTGCATCATAAATGGAAGGGCATAAGAATAAAATTGAGCACTTGAACATCAAGTGGAATAGTACAAGGTTGCAAGGTATGACATAGGTGATTTCATGAAATAATGGGACAATTGGGTGGGATCTAGGGCTAACAAATAAGCACTTTAGAACTCATCCTACACATCAATAAACAATCAACAGAACAAATGAAATTTGACATATTAACACAACAATATCCAACTAAATTATTGAAAGTCAACTACCAATACTTCATTCTCCATCTAGATTTCAAAGTCGGACCACTTTTTGCTTTGTAACATTTCCTTTTTAAATTGCACTATATGTCAGCCATATTTCTACTCCTATCAAAACATGGCATGTGGAATAGTTAAACTAATTAATATGAAACCATTTACTTTTTCCTAGGAAATAAAAATATACATCATTTAACACATTAATTATACTTAAAAATGTATAGATCAAGGCTTTTAAACCTTTTTGGCCACTGTGATGTGTGGCACGAAGTTTGGAAATCCTAGCCTTGGTGGCTTATCTTGAAATATATACTAATTCAATTTAATTATGCAAAAATAAAATTAATAATCATTTAATAAATATGGTATAATCTTAAGAGAGAATTCAAATACCTACAAACTCTCTTCACCTGACTTCCTCTGTCCCTCAAACTTCTCATATGCTTTTACAAGCTCTTTCCATACTTTCACACTTACATTAATTGGCCTTTTTTTAACCCTTAGCTCAGGAGGGATTTTTTTTTATCTTCTTTGTTTGTTTTCACTGAAATCACTTACAATTTTGAGACATTCGTAACTTTATCTTATTTACAGACCAACCTATTCTAAATTCAATTTCCATGTCATGGATAACTACTTTTTTCATGTGAGTCAGCTCTATGGCTATAAGTCTGCAATGTTATTGTCATGCTAATCAATCTATGCAATTCATTGTGAATAGATTCAAATTATATTTTATCAATAATTAATATATGCATTTTCTCTGATGATCTATCCATATCCATTGTATTACACTTGATACTTTATGAATCATTGATCTCACAAGAACTGGCAACTACAACTTTCTTCTTTGATTTGAATTCATGAATCTTCTTTAATTGGCATAGTAGCATAAGTAAGATGTATTAGACCACACGAAAATCATTCCTGATATATGTCCAGTGGCCCAACTTTATATTTTATAAATGATGCAAATTTTGTTCAGTCATTGACTCTAATGTTGGGCCCAATATCCAACATCAAACCTGTAGTTTTAAACATCTCCATAGTTATTATTGTTGGGAGTGATTTTGTGGAAGGTTGATTTTAATCCTTTTCATTCCCATGATTTCCTCTTAATTCTTTTGCATTACTAATACCCACTATGATTCATTTCAACATGCATTATATATGTTGAGGAGATAAGGAAAGGTGATGACCAGAGATTGGTCGCGACTTTTAGTAGTTGCTTCTTAATTTATAGTTAGTATTGATTTAGTCATATAAATTTATATAAATCTTCCCTACTGGATCAAAGGCCCATTGTTGAAATGGCCAGTGTGTGATAAAAGGAATTAACTAATCAATTTTCTATGATCCTGGCATCTTGTATGTTTTGGCATAATTAATAGCATCTTTTTCCATTGTAGGCTAGTAGTATTCCACTCTTAAGAATTTATTGGCTAATAAAAATTCATTCGAGTGAGACCCATACACACCTTCATGGACTTTAATGCATGATTTGACTCTTCATATTCCAAACATCTAAGTAGCATACAATCAAGAGCATATCTATACAAGTCATTTGCAATGTTTAAATAACATGATTCTACTCTTATTAGGCATCTTTTCTCTTTTCTTGAATAATTTTTAGGAAAGGTTTGATCTTTTAGATAGGAATAAATATGGACATATCAAGATAGGAATTGGGTTTCAATAGCAGATACGATCTTCATTAGTTAATATATTAATATATTTCAACTTGATTGAGCAAAGATTGATGAGCAAGACCAAAGCATCCAGCCTGATATGAAGTGATGAGGTTGAATATCTGTCCAAATAGATTGAGATAACCGCTTTGAAAAGGATTCTGAGGAATCTAATCACCTAATTGAGAGAAAGTACCAAATTATTATGAGTCTTAATGAACCTGATATGCCCTGAGAATGAAGTTAGATTGATATGCATCTTGATGAACTTGACATGTCCTAAGAGATCAGATAGATGCCTGTCCGAGTGACCTAATATGAAGTGATGAGATCACTCTTTCAAAGAGAGATGTAGAGAATCTAAACTTGATATGATTCTTGATGAAGATGAGATGCCCCAAGCTATGACACTTGAATTTATTTGTTGATTAGGATTGATTTACAAAATAATATTTTCAATATTTTCATGCCCCCTCGAGATCAAAATTGAAATGAGGCAAAGAGGTTAAAGCCCGATTTGATTGATTGAAAGCGTACTGACATTATCAATAGATTTAGAATAGATTGGAGCTTGTTTGGAACTATTTTGAGGTCCTATTGACTAGATCATCTAATGGACATAATTATATCATCACACCTATTGAGTACTTCATAAAATGGGTCAAAGAAGTTCCATTGGTCAATGTTATAGGCAAAAAAGTATCTATGTTTATCCTAAACTACATCATCTTTAGGTATGGGGTACCTTCATCAATTATAACTGACAATAAGGAAAATTCAAAAATAAAGATATGGATGACTTATGACTACAATTCAAAATCACACAACATTATTCCTCAATTTATTGCCCTCAAGGTAATGGACAAGATGATGCATCAAACAAGAAAATCCTAAAGATCCTACATAGAAGAGTCAACAAATTAGGAAGAGACTAGCAATTGTAGATCAATCCAACATTATGGACATGCCACACCAACATGAGCAACTCTTTTTACACTTGTCTATGGGTCTAAGGAAGTGCTACCAATTAAAGTAGAGATTCCATCATTGAGGGTTTCATTGAAAAATGTAGTCACTAATGAGGACTACAAAATCTAACATCTACAAGACATGGAATTGTTAGATGAGCGCAGACAAAAGGCATTTGATCATCTCAAATTCTACCAGAAAAGAATGTCTAGAGGATACAATAAGAAAGTGAAGCCAATAACATTTCAATTAGGAGACCTAGTCTTAAGAGAAAATTCAAAAAATCAGCAACATCAAGACCAAAAGGGAAAATTTGAACCCAACTAGTTGGGTCCTTTTGTTATCACAACTTCATTTGGATTAGGAGCCTCTCAACTAGATACACCTGAGTGATATGTCCTATTAGATCCAATCAACACTCTCCACCTGAAATAGTTTTACGCCTAACATTGTTGAGGCAACACCTATACAACAAATATTGATCCTAAGGAAATACAAAAAAAAAGTAAATATTGATACTAAACAAAAGAAAAAATAGTGAAAAGAAGAAAATTCAAAAACATTGGAAAAGGTATTGAAAATGATCATCTCAATGAAAACCTAGCAAACAGATGCCTTGATGAATTAAAGAAAAAAAAATCAAAAGTACAAAAAAAATTGAAAAAAGAGAAAAAGTACCTTGGTGAAAACCTGGCAAACAGGCTCCTTGGTAACAAAAATAGAAAATATGTCCAACTGGTGAAAACCTGGTAAACATGCACTACTTAAAATTAATGCTCTATCTATTAATACGATGCTTACACACTTGGTTAAGCCTAAAAGTTTCAGCTTGTACATATCTTTCATTCACTTCCGTGATAAATCTTGAACCAAGCTATCAAAAAAATATTTTAATCCTAGAGTGGAATATGTCTATACCAAAGTCCTAGGAAATACATTTTCTCTAGGTGGAATTGGTCATGGTCATACTAGCAATAAGGTCACCTAGTCGTCATTAGAGATCTCTTCTAGATTTGTCAGTTATCCCAAGTCCGTGATTCAACATAAAACTACATAGAAGGTATTTATTAATACCAACAACCTAAACATAAATAATATTCCTTAAATTCTCATACCTAACAACCTAATAGTGTTCCTGAACACTAGTCATGGAAACTAGACCTAATCAATAGTGTTTCTTAAACACACCACATCAGTATTTCTTAAACACAACACATCCAAACAATGCAAGCCATGAACTACAATTAAAATGAATTAGTGATTGATAATATTTTCTAAAGTGACTACTAATTAATCAAAAGTGTTCCTTAACACTACATAATAACAAACAAATACTTCATGAATTATGTTAATCATATATTTCCACATTGTCTCAAAGATGTCCATGGACTAGAGAAACAAAATGAGGAAATCATGAATTTTTTAGTTTGATATGAATTATTATCAATTTACAATTGTTGTTTTCTTCGAGTGACTTGATGTTGTCTAAATATGACTAGAGAAACAAGGACTGGGGGCATAACATTTTCTTTGTCTTCTATTTGTGATAATTAATCCAATGATCCAAAGTGGTCATAGGAACTGGGTGTCTATGGTAAGAGCCTTCATCATGATTGGAAGGTTGCATATACCTTGACATGTTTCTTATAAAAGCTTTGGTGAGGTTGGATTCATTTCATTGCTTGTTTAATCTAAATGGAACAAACTTCCTAGTAAGGTGCACACAACACAATATACCCAAGGATGTGAATAAAAAGGTCATTGCGGTTTACATATCAAAATATTTCACATGAATAGAATAATTTTAATCAAAAGAAAAAGGAAGTAACTGACAAGACATCCTAGTCTATATGTCTCAGTGTTTAGGTTCACTTTCAACATGACATCCAACATGGGAGGTATTCATATTTTAATAATTGCTAAATCTATTAGTGAAAATTTTAATAACCTATCAGGTCCAAAATAAAAGTCTCTATGATGATAAAAATATCCATCTTGAAGCATCAATAAATGTCCTAGAGTTATTAATCTAGTTGCATTCATTGGTTAATTTAGTTGCATTCATTAGTTAATCTAGTTGCATTCATTTGTTAATTTAGTTTCATTCATTGGTTAATTTAATTGCATTCATTAGTTAATCTAGTTGCATTGATTTGTTAATGTAGTTACATTCATTTTAAGGTTGCATCAGTATGAAATTATGTATGTGATTAATCAACATTGACATGAGTAAAAATTTAAAAAACAATAATATCAACATTTACAAGTTTGACCATGAGAATCAAATCATTAGGATAAAAAAACAAATCAATGACTAAGTATCTAACACTGATATCCACACACCTGCATAATCATGTCAATTTCATAAAACATATGCATCAATGCATCCATCATCATACATAAATAAAGTGAGAGTCATACATCACATCACATTACATCTTATAAAAATATCTCATACACATACATAATTCAAAAATAACATCAACACAAATGCAACCATTCAATAAATTGCATCCATACATAAAAAGGAAAGTACAAAAGCATCCACATAAAACTGCATATCTCATATATATCAGTGTCATAATATAATGAAGTCAACAAATATATCATCATCATCTATCTAATCACATGACCAAGTATAACAAGATGAGATCAAAATAAAAAAACAAATGTATGTTAGTATATCCAGATTGAGAGATATGCAAAATCATAGTATCATCAGTATCAGTATCAACAAAGATAACCAAGTACATGGATCTCATCAGATAATGTAAAAGACCATATACATGAGAGTCCAAATGGTATTAGTGTATTAGATCAAAATAATTAGATCAGGTTGTACATCAATGGTACACATATAGAAATACATCAGATATACAAAAGTGGGATCAAGTCTAACTCCATCCCTCATCAACACAGGGAGGGGCAGGAGGTGGATCATCAGATCTAATAGGAACTAGTGGTGGCATAACATCCTCGAACTGTTGTGCAATAGCTTAATACAATGGTTCTTTTTGAGATGTTGGAATAGTCATACAATATAAAGAAAAGTAATATGTCGCTCTCTATCCCTAATGAGTAGTAGTATGCACCTGTCTATCTCACTCAACTCTCATGATCTCTAACTATCTATCTTGATCAACAAGAAGAGCTTCTATAGTAGCCACCTATCCTCTCAAATATACCCTCTCCCTCTCACACTCAAATAAGGGACCTATGTCTCTATCTTTGTCCATGTCCCTAGGAGGATCTCAAGGTAGTTGGACACCTCCACCAACAGAACCATTGCCTCTCCAGTAAACCTTTGTTGCTACTGTTGTCTAGGTAAGAGTGGCACAGGATCCTTAGGTGGAGGAACAACACATAGTTTGCTCTGCTGACCCTTCTTCTCACCTCCTTCATCATCTCCCCCAACTCCTCTCTATCTACAAATACCACCCCCTCCACCACCACCTCCTCTACAACCTCCTCCATCTCCTTCATCACCTCCTCTACCTCCATCTCCTCCTCTGCCTCTAGCTCTAGCTTTGTCTTTTCCTTAGTGACCCCTATCAACATGAGCTCTACTAGGACCATCATTAGCTGGATTATAGTCAAGAGCATCCTCGATCCTTGAAGTGATCTCATTAGGAGGTAGTGGATATGAGAAATGGATGTTGAATAAGATGTGTATGATATGCATCTGTGAAACCCCCATCAATGACATCTAGCATGTAATTCCAAGACACAACTATCATTTATGATATCTCATATGCTATAGTCTCATATGGTAACTAGGCTCCCCACTAAGCCTCCTTATCTTGAACATGTACATGCACTGCAAGGTCCTGCGACATTCCCTGAATATGGCCAAACTATCTCAATACTCGTGTAACAATTAATCCATCAACAATATATCAAGTACGAATGATAAGGTATCTTCTCTATAAAAAAATATGGCATCTGGTGTGCATCTATCCTCCACTCCTCACAATCAAGATTGGGACACCATATGATAGCTACAACATCATCTAATACCCTTTGTCAGTACTCTACCTTCCCCAAGTGGGGCTTCTGAATAAAACCTAAGTACATATAAATATATGGAAGCTCTAGATCCCTCTTCCTGTCTACTATCGGTCATGTAACTGGGATATTCTCCTAGACCCAAATCTGAAAGTTTAAGATACCAAGTGTCATGTTGTGGAAATGTTGGTAGACTATCTCATGTAACTCATAGTATATGTAAGCCAAAATAGAATTTCCCCATGCAAAATGGCAAGGCGATTGCACCATATCCTTGATCACCCTGGACCAACCATACATGAACCCATGTTGATCTCACTTTGACATCAATATCCTACCTATCAAACCTTCTAGGAATACAAGGAGATGCTCATAATGAGACACCATGTGGTCCCAGGACAAATATCTCCGAGCAATAGCAGGATCTTGAAATAATCGATGTGCATTCGCAATAGCTACTACTACTCCTAACTCATACTCAACCTCAACACCCATCATAGGAATCCAAAAAATCTTCCACACATCCTCAGGCATGACCATCATCTCATTGATCAACAAGTAGAAGGTGTTGTACTTTGAATGTCATCTCTCAGTAGGTGCAGTCAACAAACCTTGATTTACCCTGATGTCAAGTTAATCAACAAGGCTACATAGTCCACAACAACCAATGATATACCACTCAGTGTCATCCAACTAACCCTCAAGATCTAACACTTGGGTAGGCCTCTAATAGCGAAATAATATGATACTAAAATGTATCTACAAATAAAAAATTAACATCAAGTTGGGATTGGATAAGAAAAATAGAAGGTAAAGTGGACCTATTAACCTACAAACATAGTTGATGGATCAAACAGATAGGCTCAAACAGAAAATTTCTAAGTAAAAACCAAAAATGACCCTACAATCCAAATGTGATTCAGAATTTCTTGGATGTGATCCCTAAACGGGATATGATCCTTAACATACATGATATGACTCAAAACTAACTGGACATGATCCCTAAATGGGATCTGATTTTGTTTAAACAGGATGCGACACACTGATGTAATTTATAAATATCTATAAAATTTTGACTATATATAATCCTACAAGATGTGATCCTAAATAAATAGGATGTGATCCATGATTTTTAGTAAAATCGGATGCGACACGGGATTGACAGAATGCGACCCAAGATATCGGGTGCGGTCCAAAATTCAATTGCTCCTAAAATGCATGAAATAAAGAAAAAAATCAAAAGGAAATTATGGAAAGGTAGGTTATTGATTACTTATCAGAGAAAGGTAATGTGCGGGCCAGTGATGTCGATGGCCAAGCTTGAAACGATGCCTCTCCATAGGGACCACCATCTTCTCTCTCAGAGCTCTGAATTTACTATGGATAAAACTAAAAATGAATAGTAAATTTACCTTTTTGGGCCTATTTTAACCCCTCGGGGACCTTAATGACCTAAGGTAGTTTCATAGCACAATGCAGTAGGGGATCCATATCAGGACCAAAATCAAAATAAGTGTGGTATATTATTTCAAAATAGTGAAAACAAAGTTATCAACACATATCAACCTTGTCAACTATGGTCAAAATGCAGTCAACCATAGGAAGAATAAGAAAATATTATGAAATAAAAATGACACAAACATGCACATATGATTATTACTCAAATGGAAAGTCAACAAAAGTCAAATCAGGGGCAAACTTCAATCAAACAATGGTCAAATATACTCAAAATTGCTTAACAAAAGGGACATAAGCTTAGCCAAATATGCATAAAGTTGCTTCTAAACTCGCACATCGTGTCAACACTTTAAAATATTGGTCAACCATCAATGAAACTTGGTCAAATCTCATCTTTTTGGTGGTCAAACTTGGTCAAATAGTGTTTTATTAACACTAAATTAATTTTAATAAATTATAATAGATTGTAAACATATTCTGCTTGATACAGATCACATTTTTATCAGTTACACACCTTAATAAATGCTTGAAATCAAGATTTCATCAATTTATATTTTGATTTTGCTCCTGAGGGGGCATAATCATACCTAAAATCAATCATTCCTTTTATCAAATTTGATCAAGGATTCAAATCAATCAAATCTTTAACACTAGGGGCATATCAATTATCTTCAATAAAGTTGGGATTGTTGGGTAATTGACTTCATCAAGAACCATATCAAGTTGATTATCTATGCCTAAATTGATTCATCCTATAATTGATTAGTTTCATCAATCTAAATCAAACTAAATACTCTGATTAGTTCTTATCGATCTTCATCCAATCAAGCTCGGAGTCGGCATGGTCGGTTCTTGTCCAATCAAGATTAGAATTGACGACTTAAAACTTACAATCATGTTGAATTTAATTCAATCAAGCTCAAAATTATTGAATCCAAAGTGGTTTCATCATTCCATATCAAGCCACTCTCCTAAATCAACATCATTTATTCTTTGAATCAACGCGTTGCTCACGCATCAATTCAAAAAGGGGCAAATGTAATCACCCTAAATTGGGATAATATAACCAAAGGCCATATTTTCCCTAATTCAAGACCATGTTCCTAATTATGCTAGTTAAATTATTTAATTATTGGAATAATTCATCAAAATCAATAAAATCTCTAATCAAGCATCAAATCATCATTAATTGATCAAGAATCCTATCAATTATCTTTAGCATGAATTAATTAAATCAATCCCACTTAATTACATGGCTAAGGTAATTAATTAAAATCAATTAATAAAATACCCTAACAAAGATGTCACCTCTCAAGGGACAACAAAGACAAATGCAACAAATCAGAGACTAGGCACATGGATCACTCACATGGATCAAGGAGGAGTGAATATCAATCATTCCTCTAAAATTCAATCTCAACCATTCAATTTCCAAGCTTTCTATAAAAGAGAAATTTTAAAGCTCACAATATATAGTTAATTTGCATTCATACTTACATGCTATAGAATTCAATTTATAGCTTAATCACACTTTCAATTCATAGATAAATAAAATTTCAATTTGGTAATGAGTAATGGAATTCATAAGTTATAATTTCGATCTCATGCTAAATTAATTGCATTCAAATATCTCATTATAATATTGTAACGTCACTAACTAGGATCTAAATCTAAGAGTAAACAATTGATCTTAATTAGACTCTTGCTAGTTAGAGAGCAATAGGACACTCTTGTTGGTTTATTTGCTTCTAATTTGATTATGGACTAACAATCTAATGTTCTATTAAAGTGTTGTATTGCATCTTGTAGGTACAATAATCACACCACACAAATACCATTCAACAATATGATGAATTAGAATCTATATGTAGATAGAAAGTTCAGAGGATCTCACCTAGCTCCCATTACTCTTCCAACCATTGTTGATGTTATGACATGTTCCAAATTAGAGAGGAGTTGAGTATGATGATGCCCAATCTTAGGATTAAAATGCATGCTAACTTTGGGGATCTAGCTTTGCTTAGGAACCAATTAGTTGAGCATGCTTGGGCACAAGCAGGGAACTAAGTTAGGGGGAATAATGAGCTTAGTTAAAGTTATTTTTATATGGTTTTTATAAACTTTGATTAAGACTTCTATGTGCTTAGTATGCTTGTAATGCCTTATGAATTGAGTATTTTTGGTATATTAAAGATACATATCACATAGTCTTATGTTTAGTAATAGATCATGGTAATATAATTATATCCTTAGTGTATACACTTAAAAATTGATTAATTAAATATGAGTTATTTTATTAATGATTTTAATTTCTTCCACTTTATAAATAAATTCTTTAATTTATTTATATAGCTCATTTGTATTAATTCCTCCTATCCTAAGTCCAAGTCAATTAATCTTCCACCCCACCTTATTCCTCTACATCAACTGCCACCTTAACATGTGGATAGGATATTTAATATTCCTATTATCTAATTTGTTGATTTATCATCAACAACCAAATGGGTGACATGTCAACCACCTTGGACAAATACTTTCATTCTTCCCATGCATCCTCCACTTGGCTTCTTGTAGTGTGATAGGGAACCGTTCTCATTATTTTCTCCATCATTGTCCATCTTGGACCTCCTTTTCTTAAAATCAAATCCACATCATTGATTCTTGCCACCTAGGCTCCACCCTTGGAAAATCTATAAATGGCATGCATTTTAAGCATTTTGGTATTTCCTATCTCGATATCCATTAGTCACATTATCTTAGTTGGTTTCATATCTATTAATTAAATTGTTCTTCATCTTAATTAGCTTCATATCCATTGTTTCATTTACATTTCCATACATCTTAGATAGCTTGTTAATTCATAGTTTAGAAATTAGCTTCATAGTAGTTCAATTTTTGCATCATAGCTCTTAGATTATCACTTTGAATCATACAGGTTAGCTTAATCATTTGTATATCTTTATTATGTTAATCATGCATTTCATAGAATAATAATCTTGTTCTTCAGGTTGTCTTCTTAATTGTCACAAGTGCAATTTTGATAAAAATATATTGGCCAAAAGGATCCTTGAGGATAGAGGAGAATGAGACACCATTAAAGAGCAATTGATTTAGATTTTTTTTATCTCTTTATATTAAAATAGCTCTTAATATAGTTTCATTAATATATCAATATTTATAATTTCTTTACACTAATTTATGGTATATATTTCTTATGCCCATTGTGAGGCCGACACCCTTTTTTAATATTTTTATCGCAGGTTTTTCCATGACAAGTTTGAAGAAGAAGCATGTATGTGCATACAAGTTATAGATTGATGCATAAACTACATACATCATTCATAACAATACATTTTTTCCTACAGTGACACATTTAGTGTTCTTTTTGGAAAATACACTTTCTATTTTAACACATTAGAATAACACATTTGTTAGGTAGTTTAGTGCATATGTTCTATATTTTAGCGCATAGGTTGATCTTTTTAGTGCATCTATTTTTTTGTTCTGGCACATTTATATCAGAGAGTAAAAACTAAAATTCTCGAGATCAAAGTTGTGTTTTTGTACTTGCGGCTGATAATAGGCTTGTCAAAGACTAAAATAAAACTACTAACAATGGTTTATAGGTGTTACATGAATTTTTTAACTTAAAATCAATCATGTGTCTTGTCTTTGTTAAAGTAGAAACATAGCTTAATTAAACAGTAAATTGATCAGGTGCTTGGTGTGTTTAAGGTGATAGGTATATGCTATCCCCTTAATTGGGTGATCAATAAGCTAGACTCGTATTTTTCTTTCAAGTAGTGTTTTCCTTTCTAGAGGGTCTACCTCCCGAGCTACCTATAAGGTCATGTGAGAGGGAACGACCTAAGTGGGAATGGATAAAGCCAAGTTTTCCAACCCACTATAAAAAAATTTGTGACTATGATAAAAATCATAGTCAACAGAAGTGCATGGGAATAACTCTCCTCTAGTACCTATATGGTGCGTAAAACCTTCATTTTCAAGGTTGGGGGACCTCTTAATTTATTGTATACCTTTTCACTTTGAACATATTCCCTCACTATACACTATTTTAAATAGAATCCTACCCAAAATATCTTCAAAAAATTTTATACTCTCGGTGCAAGAGGGGGAGTGTATGTGAGAACTCCTCATTTGTGTACCTATTGCAAGAACTCCTATCAGGACTCCACTAGCTCTCACAAAAGCAAAAACATGAGCATCCTTTATGGGGTAACAAGGTTGTGTGAGTTGACATGGTACCAAGTTATGGGATGAGACATAACAAAAAATCTAAATTGTCCTTAGGTAGAGGTTTTTGAAATGTTTTCTTGTGCAAAAACTCATGGAAATTCAGGCTTTGTTTAAAGCTTATGAAGATACACTTCATGTTTAGAAAATTAGGGAAGACAATTTTCTAATATTGCTCAGTTTTTTTTCATGATCATAACTCAGAAGAAAATCATCCAAAATAGTAACGAAGAAATTGCAAAACCAAACTATTAAAAACTACCAAAAAAGCTTTGGACAAAGACAAAGTAGTGCATCCAAAACATACTTTAGCACATAGGGCTCTTTTTCTAGCGCATCTACCTCATATATAAATGCATAGACCTTTTAGATTAATGCATATTTATTTCACATTAGTGCATACAACCCTCATTTTAGTGCATAAATCTTTGTCTCTAACTCATCGAGCTCTCAAAACAACGCATATAGCTCTCCTTTTAGCGCTTATTGCTGACAGATTAGCGCATTTACCAAACAACTCAATGCATATTATCCATAGTTCATACATACACCTATCTTGTTGTTTCATATGCAATCTTTCTTTAACATTTTTTTGCAAAGCAATTTAGCACATTTACTAAAAAAAATAGTGCATAGAGACTATAGAAAAATGGATATAATTCCTAGAGTAGTGCATATGTCACACAACAAAGAGTACTGGATCAAAAATTCATAAAATTTCAAAATCAGATTTAGATACCCTTTTCTGAGCTTGATTCTTTCCAATTAACACAAAAGCAGTTTTAGAATATCCTAAATTTGGAAAGTGACACATTTCCACGTATATGGTCAAACAAATCAATGTTTAGTCTACCAATCCTCCCAATCATTGATTTTAACAAGGTTCCCTATCAAGATATATCATCCTTAATTTGAACCTTGACTTGAAATCTTGTTGAAACATGACCTCATTAATATGAGAATATAAAACTTTCATATTTGGCTTTTATAAACATACTTAAACTAGCACTTGAAACTAAATTTAGCATACATTCAAATCACTTGCATGCATGTTTTAACTAGAGCTCAAAAGAAAAAAAAATAGAAATTGAAACAAACATGAAGGAAACTCAACCTCAAGAAAAAGAAACTCAAGAAACCATGGATGACATGGAAAATCATTTTCATAGATATCATGCACACCAAGATGATGAAGAAATATTTGATGATATGATCAAAGAAGCCCAACAAGATCCTAAATTTCAAAAATTTTAAAAAAGAGTTTTAGAATTTGTTAAGGATAAATACTTCCTCATGTTAGCTCACCAAGCTATCAAACTAACTTAAGATTTTATTCTATCACAATTGAAGGATAAAGAAAGAGCTATTGAAGACAATCCCCTCACAACACTTACACAAAAAATTCAAACCCTTGAACTAAATATGAAAAACACACAAAAGAGAACCTCAACGAATAAATATTCCTTGGAAGATATACGTCCTTACCATTTTGACAAAAGTTTGGACATGGTTCCATTCCCTCCCAATGGTGAAATTCCAAAGTATCACAAATGTACACAAAATACTAATCTACAAGATCGTGTTAGAGAATTTTGCACAATGAATATGTAATTTTGTACATAATGAAACATATTTGATGAGATTATTTCCTAGAAGTTAAGGAGGGAAAATCATGGAGTGGTTTTCAAAACTTCCACCAGACATCAAATCATTTGAATAATTGGTGAACAAATTTATTACCCAATATTCATATGATATTGAGCATGAAGCAACCATGATTGATCTCTATAACACTAAAATAGAGAAATGGAGAACCATTCCTTACCTTTTTACAAATGTGGAGGTATTTTTTTCTAAATATCCTCGTATTGTCCCTAAATAAGAAAAATAGATATCTTCATCAACAATTTAAATAGTGGAATGACTTATAGACTTCAATTACAATGTCCACCAACTTTTGATAAGTTAATTGAAAATGGAATCAAAATCAAAGATGCTTTGGTAGGTAAAGGTTTTCTAAAACCCTATAAGGATACAAGGACTTTTCCTAATAACACCAATACTAATAATGACAAACCAAAATTCTGGATGAGAAACAAAAACATTACCAATGATGCAGTTGTTGATGCACAATAATTTAAAACCAAAACAACCTCTTCTAAATCTATCAAATAATACACTCACAAATAATCAAGAAAACAACAAACCCAAACCACTATCATATACACCTCCAAGGAAATTCATACCTTTAAGTGAACCCCTTGAATTTTCTTTGAGAACGCTTCTTGCAAACAAACTGATAATATTACCTACAACAAGAGATTTTGAACCAAAGGTCAAACCGACATGGTGGAATGACTCATACTATTGTGAATTCCATAGAAGAAGGGGTCACAAGATAAATGATTGCCAAAGATTAAAACATGACATACAAGACTTGATAGACAATGGTGTTATAACTATTGAAGGACATAAAATAAATGAAGAGCACACAACATTTAAAAATCCTCTTCCAAATCATGAGAAAGGAGAATCTAAGAATAAAAAAGGATACAAACTAAATTACACCCATACGTATGAAAATGTGATCAATAATCTTTCAAAACATGACTTGCAGGTTAACATAATTGTCATCAAAGAAAATTTAGAACAAGAACCCACTAATGTTGTTAGAAGAGGTCAAGCCAAGGTCACTTTGTAAGAAATAGAAAGTGAAAAAGATTCCACTTAAAAACAATACAACATAGTGGATCAATCACAAAAAACTCCAATACAGATATCCATATTGAAGCATTTAAAACTTTTACCCATACACAAGGAAAATATAGAAAAATCTCTAGTGTACACCATAGTACCTAATAATTTGGATGTTGTCTAATTTAAAGCCATGGTGGTACATTTGACAACACCTCACTATCTATCTTTTATAAAAGATGATGACATGTCTTTGAGTCATCCACAAAACATTCCATTACACATTGAATTCTTAATCCATAAACATCAAGTAAAATGTATCTTGATAGATGGAGGACCTAGTTTAAAAATTTGCACATTAAGTCTTGTTCATGTTTAAGGATATTCTAAAAATGTGTTAGATCTAATGAGGAAGATTGCAATAAAAGCCTATGATGATGAAGAAAGCTCTCCTAAAGGACTAGTTGTGTTGTCAATCAGAGTGGGACTAGTTCAAAAAGATATAGTATGTCAAGTTATAGACTTGAATTTATCATATAAAATACTCTTGGGTGTACCTTGGATCCTTGACATGCAAGCACTAGCATCCACATATCACCAATGTTTGAAATTTTTGTGCAATGGACAAGAAATCACAATTTCAAAATATTTAAATCCTTTTTCATATTGGAACATTATTAAACCTGTGACTGATGTCATTGTACCCAAAAAAGAGATGCTTCTACATCTAGTTCTTCCAATGAAGAACAAATGCAGAGGCTTCTATATTTGTTCTTCCAATAAAGAAACAAATAGAGAGGTTTGTGCCTCTAGCTCTTCTAATATAGAAAGGTCCTTGTTAGCTACATTGACAAATTTTGAACAAAAGATGAAATTAAAATATAAGGGTGTAGGTGAATAGTCCTTTAAGCATTCATTATCTCGATGAGATTTATCATTATCTCTAAGGTCTTATGGAAAACCATCAACATCCAAACAATAAGTGTCAAAACCACTTAAGATTTTTTATGGTTCATTTGATAGAGTAGGAACACTATTTGAATAAAATGAGGATAAGGATGACTTCCAATGGCTATACAAGGATGATGAAGAATACCAACAAGAAGAACAAAATATTGAGTTACCATCAAATCAATATGGTAAAGGATTTCTAATCATGAAAATGATGGGATATGGTGGAAAAGGTCCTATAGGAAAGTTAAAAGAAGTTATTTTTTAACCCATACAACCTAATCTTTTATATGGAAAAGAGAAGAAATGGATATGTTACAGACAAGAAGAAAATACCCAAAATCTCAAGGAACAAATTCTCATATTCTAATCTTTCATTGAATTAGACTCTAAGGAATGAGAATGGGATTCCATGTTGGAATAATCCTATGAAGAAAAAAATATTGATGTAATCAAGTCATAGATACCTATATTCTATCAAGGATAAAGCTCAGAGTCTAAACCATTTAAATTTGGATCACAACATATTGACAATGACTCTACTGAGGATGATAAGATACTAAACATTATGGATAGCCTTGAGGAGAGTCACATCATAGACCTTTATGATATCGTTTATGACCTTGAATGTGTTTCTATCATGACCCTTACCACATTTGAACCAAACCAGTCAAATGATTCCTTACCCTTAGTACATCCAAAGCTTATTGAATGGAAACAAAACATACCTATTGAGATAGATACCTTTCTCAATGAAAATGCTATCATCCTATATCTCAATAATATTGATCCTAAGACAGTTTCAACTAGTGAATTTCATAACGAAGCTTCTACTCGATGGAGTACTAATAAAACAAATCAAGGATCTAAAGGTGAAAATTATGGAATGACAATATTAGATCAAGAAAAAGGGGAAAAAAAGATGTATCTAATGGTGAAAACCTCTTAGTGACACCAGAAGATGAGAGAATTGAAACTCTTCCCAAACATAATCATAAAAGATCTTCAATCTTGATTGAACCTACTAAACCAATGAATGTTGGCATAAAAGAAGCTTTGAAGATCATATACCTAGCTACATCATTGTTAGAGCAAGGGAAAAAAGACTTTACCAAGTTCTTCAAGGAAATACAAATTAATTTTTCTTGGTCACTTTTTAATATGATAATATTAGATCTAGATCTTATAATGCATCATTTAAACATAACTCTAGGACCTAAATGAGTTATTAAAAAAAGTTGAGAAAGATGCATCCACACGTAGCTTTTCCAATGAAAGTAGAATTTAAAAAATTGTTCGATGTGGGATTTATCCAATCAATCAACTATGCAGAAATGATATCAAATATTGTACCTATTTCTAAGCCTAAAAAAATCATTAGAATATGCACAAATATTAGAGATATTAATAAAGCATACCCAAAGTATGGATTTCCTTTGCCACATATAGATACTATTGTAGATATGACAATTGCCACGCTATGTTATCTCTAATGGATGACGTTTAGGCTATAATCAAATCAAGATCACACCAAAGAATCAAATTAAATATATTTTACATGTCCTTGGGGTACATTTATTTGGAATGTCATGCATTTTGAGATAAAGAATGCATGAGAGACATATTAGCAAGCAATGACTATAATTTTTCATGATATGATGTATTCATTCCTGGAATATTATGTTTATGATTTTCTAGGAAAATCATTCACTAGAGAAGAACATATTAATATCCTATATAAGATATTTCAATTATTGAAAAAGTTCATGGTACATCTCAATCTGAAGAAGTGTGCTTTTGGAGTCACATCTAGGAAATTTTTGGGTTACATAGTTTCAGCTTGAGGCATAGATGTAGATTAAACAAAATTTCAAGAAATAATGGAAATGTCATCTCCTAAGAACATTAGTCAATTGAGATCTTTAAAAGGAAGGTTTAAATCCATTTGAAGGTTTATCTCACAATTGGCAGAAAAATTTCATTGAATCATTTAGTTTCTACATAAGGATGTTCCATTTAGGTGGGAGGAAAAATTTGAAGAAGCTTTTGATCTATTAAAAAAATATTTGATGAATCCACCCATTATGATGTCACCTATAGAAGGAACACCATTGTTTCTTTACATATCAAGTACATAGAAATCATTGGGAGCTCTTTTAGCACATCAAGACTTTGAGTGGAAAGAGAGGGATATCTAGTACATCAACATAACATTAGTCAATTATGAGATTAATTACATATTTATTGAAAGTGCTTGCTTGGTTATTGTGTTTGTGTCTCATAAATTGTAACACTATATGTTAACACATCCTATCAAGATGATAGCCAAGATAAGTCCATTGAAATATCTTCTCAACAAAGAAAGATTAACAGGGAGATTGGAAAAATGGATGATGATATTGAGCAAGTTTGATATAGAATATGTAGGCAGAGAAGCCATCAAAGGACAAGTAATTGCAGATCAATTAGCTAAAAATCCATTACATGATGAAAAGCCTTTATAAATTGAATTTCTAAATGTAGTTCTTCTTATAGTCACATATTTAATATGAAAACTATATTTTTATGCATCATATACTCAACATGGATCAGGTGTTGGAATATTGTTTGTCACTCCTTAAGGACACATAATCTCAAAGGCATACAAATTAATGTTCCCTTGTACCAACAACATATCAGAATATGAAGCACTGGTGACTGGTATCAAATGGCTCTAGAATGGAGAGCAACAAAACTTCATGTTTATGGAGATTCCAACTAGTGATATATTAGATAAATGATGAGTATTAAATGAAGGATGACAAGATGATAACATATAAGAGAATGGTTGATGATTTCAAGAAATACTTTTTCAAGATTAAATTTGAACAAATCTCGAGATGAGATAACAAAGTTGCATATGCCATGGCTACTATCGCATCACTTCTACAGATTCTTGAACAATAAGCTTGTTATGAATTCTTGGTTGAAGAATTGTGTAATCCCGCACATGATAGTCCCAATTTCTAAATTATTTACCTATTAGTGGGTCCTAATTCTTCTCATTATGGAAATATTTATACCTATCTAGAAGATATCACCCTTCCACTTGATTTTTCCAAGAACCAAAAAATGAGACTTTATTCGTTAATCAACCTGTTATACCCTAACAACCGATACCTTGTATCGGCAGGGTATTGATGGTACTTTCCTTAGTTGACTCGAATGTGAAGAATCTGAAACTTCCTTAAACGAAGTTCATAAGGGTATTTTTGGATCTCATTCTAGTTGTCTTACCCTAGCTAAGAAACTCATACGAATAGGGTATTATTGGCCAAACATAGATAAATATTCTTTTCAATTTGTGAAACAATGCAAGAAATGCTAGATTCATGGAAACCTTATACATGCACCTACTTAGAAACTCTATCCTTTTATGAATCCATGGCCCTTTTTTAGTGGGGACTCGACCCAATGGGCAATATTCATCGATCATCCTCCAATGACCACAAATTCATCCTCACAACAACTAAATACTTTACCAAATTGGTTGAAACCATAACATTAGTCACTTCCACTAGGAAATAGATTTCCAAGTTTATCCTAAATTACCTAATATGTAGATATGAAATATCATCTTCTATTATTATGAAGAATGGAAAATAATTTAAAAATAAGGACTTCGATGATTTATGTGAGAAATTTCATATCCAACAACATTTCTCCTCCATCTACTATCCATAGGGAAATGGTCAAGTGGAAGCTACATACAAAACCATATTGAAAATATTGAAGAAAAAAGTCAATGATCCCGACTGAGATTGGCATGTCCAACTCAATCTTGCCTTGTGAGTATATTGTACTAGCATCTGTACACCCATTGGAGCCACCCCATACACCCTTGTGTATGGATCAGAAGTTTTCCTACCTATTGAGGTTGACTTATCTTCACTAAGAGTGTCATTGAAAGGTATCATTCCATGGGAGGAGTACCGAGTATCCAAGCTACAAGAAATGGAACTGTTAGATGAACGTCATTAGTAGGATTATGATCACCTAAAGGTTTATCAACACTAGATGTCTAAAATCTATAATCATAAGGTAAATCCTAATGAATTTTAGGTTGGTAATCTGATACTAAAAGACAATCCATGAAATAAAAAAGATAGAGAAAAGAAAGGAAAATTTGAACCTAATTGGATGGGTCCTTTTATCATTGTATCTGTGTATGTATTTGGTGCTTATTAACTATCAACACCTCAAGGTGATCTGCTTCAAGATCTTATTAACTCCATGCATCTAAAAAAGTTCTATACTTGACACTCCAAGGTCAAGCTTGTACATAATTCTAAAATCAAAGAATAAAAAAACATTAGAAAAAGATCCTAAAAAATGGTTACCTTGGAGAAAACTTGGCAAACAAGTGCCTTGGTAGAGACAAACCAAAAAAAAGAGAAAAAATAAAAAAGTAAAAAAATTAGAAAAAAGATAAAACATAAAAAGTTAAATATGGTAAAAAATTATAATAAAAGAAAGTGGTGAAAACCTAGCAAACATGTGCTAGTTGTGATAAGTCAAATTTTCCATCTATCAATGCACTTTCTGCCAATGTTGTCAAGATAGGTTCTCATTGTGCATATCTATAATAAACCCCCTTTTTGTAAATATCAGAGCCTTGCAAATCAAATTTCTTCATGGATTGAGGCATGATAGTCGCGTCTAACTGGGGGAAAAATCCTAAACCTAGTTAAAATTTTGGTCAAATTGAACATAAAACAATAGACAAACAAATAGATAAGACAACATATCAAAACATAGATCAATATTTTGATAGTGAAAATTAAACCACAATCTTGAAAACATTTAGCGAAATCAAAATCAAACAATAAATGGATGATTTATTATGTGTGATGATTTGATTACATTAGCATGAATTTTCATCAGTTGTATATTATTTTTTTATCATGTCTCTTTAGCGACTGAAGGATGTCTTGAACTAGAGAAGCATTGATGGAGCATGATATTTTCTTTGTCTTCTATTTGTGACTTAATTCCTAGTACTATGCAAATTTGTCTAGGGATGTAATCAACAAAGAATCATAAAGGACATCATGAGTTTTCACAAGAAAGGGATTAATTCCTATTTGTTTAATGCAATAAATATTTAGGTCATCTTGGTTCAATTATACCTAGATGCTTGTATTAACTTTAAAAATTAAAAATTCATGTAAGCAGTACTCAAGTCATCACAGTTTCATTATACTATCATTTCTTGTACTAACAATATTTAAAAAAGAAAAATGATGAAAAAAAGCATGACAAAATGATCAAGAAAAAAGATGACATTATGGCATTTAGGTCTTGCATAGATTGCATTCATTTTATAAGCAATTCATTTGAATCATTTTAATGTTTTTTCAAGGCTTGAAATCTTACCATTAATTATCTTTCTTATGATTAAGTACACTGGACATTTGCAAAAACATTTGCATTATCGTTGCATCTCATTAATCATTTCATTCATCATTACATTGCATCATCATTAATTATTTAATTATATTACCATTAATCATTTCATTTCATTCATCATTGCACATTACATTGCATTTCATTTAATCACATCATTATAGGTACATCCATTGTATATCACAATTATTCATACTGCATAAAAGTCCACACATAAGCACATGTGTACATCTCATATCATTGCATTTCAAATAAATCCATATAAATATTCATCGCGGAATAGATTGTTTTCAATGCATCATCATATCAACATTGTCCATATAAACATAAATCATAATCTGCATCATTTGCATTAAATTAGTATCATGTAAGCATAAATCATGTAAATATTATCATTAAAATCATGTAAGCATCATAGACATCATCAATGAATCATAAACTCGTAGGCATGTAGATCATAAATAATCATAAAGCATCATCCTGTTGGAAAGTGATGTTTTGAGAGCACTATGGATCACTTTAGGGTTGTCATTTATGGCAAGACATATGTTATAGTTATCGCATGAAGTATGAGTGTTGGAGACACAATTATGAAAATGACTAAGTACACAATTGGATTTACAAAGTACTGCAGTATTGTTTTGGTTAGCAAAGACAATATATGCTATATGATGGCTTGAGAGCTTAGAGGAAGACATTTTGGGATAGTATGATCTTAAGTTAAGGTTTCATGTGTTTTGGTATTCATATCAGTTAGTTACAATGATATGAAGGCATGCGAAGATAGAGGAACAGTGAAACAGAGCACATGAATAGTTGCGATGATTAAGGGAATGCTAGATGGAATGGTAATGTGCTAAGTTAGATAAAGATTGTATATTGCAGACACTTTGGTAATACAAGATCACCAACATAGTATTTATTGTTTTCATTAGTTGTTATTATGTTTTGTATTATATTTTGAGAGCCGATTGGATGACAAAATAGATATAAATGAAGAGTGTTTTGTGAAAGTGATATGGGAATGAGATATGGATAGAATATGATAGATACAAGTTTGAGATATCAGTGATGGTTGACATTAGATGTGACATCAGAGATTGACAGAAACTATTGAGGACTATAACTGGAACTATCAAAGCATAGCAGATGCTTGTATTGTTCATTCTTGAGAACACTTTTGTAACTGAATTATTGATTGTAAGAGTTGTAAGCTCAGTATACCTTTAACAAGGTTTTGTATACCTCTAACAAGGTTGATATTCCTCTAACAAGGAAATGTACTATGTAATACTCAGCTCCTAATAGGGCTAGATCTCCTAATAGGGATATTATATTTTAGTGCATATTTTTGGGTACCATCCCCACTGGGGTTTTCCCTTGGCCAGGGTTTCCTCGAAAACAAATAATGGTTTTATGAGTTATGTATTATTTGTTTATGTTCTTTTCATTTCATAAATCATATGGTTTATATGGAATTTTTTACATTTAATTTAAAGTGTTGTAATACCGAGTCACCCCCCCTCTCAGTATTACTCAATCCTAACAATTGGTATCAAAGATATTGGCCCTTGGAGAGAAAGTTTAACAACTTAAGGGAGATCAGAATGGATTCAGAAAGTTTGCAAGGGAACAGTGAAGAATCACTTGATGACCTAGACAAAGAAAAGGTTGAGAATGATGATTTGAAATTCAAATTAAGAAGAGTAGAAGGTTTTATCAAGAAACTAAAGGAACAACTTGAACTTTCAAGAAATCAAAGACAAGACCTTATGGAAAAGATCAAGGAGGATTCATACAATGATACACCATACCAAGTAAAGAAGTTGGAGAAGAAAAAAGAAAAAATTAATCTTCTGATGATTAAGGAGATTCAACATGAAAAGGATGCAAGATACAAAGTTGAAGAGACTCTCAAAGGAGAAAACATACAGATAGGAGAAATGCAGATTGAACTTGATCACTACAAGGATAAATTCCTGGAATTGGAGAAATACAATTAGATCATTAAAGGTGAACTCACTCAAACCAAATTACACATTGAGAAGTTACATATGAGCAGTGATAAAATTGATGAACAGAGAGAGAGAGAGAGAGAGACCTAAAGGTGACATGACTGGGATTGGATACAATGAAGGAGAATGTTCTAAGACTCATGAAGAACTACATGAAGTGAAGACTAAAGATAGATTCACTTTTGAAGAACCTAAAGATCAGATCAAACCTTTTAGAGGTAGATGCTTTGGATGTAACAAACTTGGACACATGAAAAGAGATTGTAGAGTTAAAGTCACTTTCAAACCCTTTTCAAGTTATTATTATAACTGCTATGCATATGGATACAAGGAAACAGAATGCAGGAAACCTGATCAGTTAAGGAAAAGGCAAGATTACATCAGAGAAGAATCAATAGTGAAGATCACATGCTACAAATGCAATAACCTTGGGCATACTGCAAGGTTTTGCAAACTACAGATTAATCAAGACAGAAGACTACCTACCTATTTCAAATGCAACAACTTAGGTTGTATAGCAAAGTTTTGTAGGTATAATGGAATGGACAAAAGAAAAGGACCACCTCCTATGGTTATAAAGAAAAATATTGGAGACAGTGGTAAAAGTCTTAATGAATACATAGATGAATTCAAGAATCATTGTAGGAAACCAGCAGATGAAGATGATGGTAAGGTATGGAAAGTCAAAGATTTCAATAAGGCATTGGTTCATGGAGAGACAATAGATACTACTATATCTTCACATGATGTTAGCATTGCTATATCGACCTAAAAGGACAAGCATGGCCTTAGGGGGAGCATTAGATGAAGACAACATATTATATCCAGCCCTTGATTCTATGGAATGAGCTCATGTGATCTTAGATATGATGCATATAGACACTTTGGAGTTTATATCTATGATTGAAGAACTTGGAGATTCATATCCTATGAGCATGAGATTTTTGTTTGACTAGACAGTGTGCAAAGTTGAGCTAATTGTGATAAATGCATTTACTCACTTGGCGATGGATAAAAGACCTCAAGGTATATTATTTCTTCACCTTTTGATAAGTAGTGACCAAGGAGAGCATAGTTAAGAAGCATATCAATCACCTAGTAGCTACATTGTGTGATCGATTGAAGCATAAGTTCCAAAATTCAGTGTATTTAAGGTATTTAGACTGTCTACTCTATCAAGAAGCTATGGATGCACTTGTGATATATGATGTTGTGGATTGGCCTAGATGAAAGTTCAAAAGACAACCCTTTAAGTCTTGTGAGGATGACCTCGAAGGAGCATTTTTACAAACATCATCTGACATCTTGCACGTAGAAGACATTAGGTCTTACATACATTGCAAGTATGAAACTATAGGAGATGCAGAGATTTACAGAGAGATAGATGAAATGATTGAGTCAGGTGGAAAAATAAAAGATGAGTTCAAACACCTAAATGAACAATCCATCATAAAGCTAACCCTCCTGAATGATTTCAATGAGATAGAATGGTTAATATTATACTAAGCAGAGTGCATGATCAGTTTATTTGGATAGGAGAGCATGGAAGAAAGTGAAATAAATGTTGACAAGCAACTAGACTTCTTTGTTGTTGGTGTGTATGTGACCCTTGACACTACACTAGATGAGGGTGATCCATTTCAAGGAAAAATAGACATTGCAATGATAGAAGAAGAGGAAGGACATATAGAAGAAAAATAGGAAGAGAAAGGATAGGAAAAGTAAGGACGTTAAGAGGAAGAATAGAGAGAAGAAATAGGGACAGGTAAAGAAGAAGAGGCAAGAATTGAGATCAAGAAAGAACCTGATACTTCCACCACCTTATTGTTGGCAAGTATGGATAAGCTTGTGAGAAATGATGTAGAAAATATGGATGAGGATGAATTAATGAGATTATCCTTCATGGCATTTTCTAAGGTGAAAGAGAGGTCAGGAAAAGGAGATAAGAAGGTTGAGGTGATCGTTAGGGTAGAAGATACTATGAATAAAATACTCCCTATACCTCTTATGTTTCAAGGAAAAGATGATGCAAATAACCTAAACATGGCACTAGAAAACTTTGACAACCATTATGAGTCACTTGTGAAGATCACAGAGGAAAAGGCAGAGAAGAGATATCTAGAGAAAAAGTTGAAGGAAGTATGCCAGTCTATTTCATGGGACTTGGGCATTCTGAAAATAACTACTTCTAAGGCCAAGAGTTGTGTTTCACAAGGAATAAAGCTATATAGCTATTGCATTAACCCTCTCAGACACATCAAGAACATTGAGGACATAATAGCTAAGGACATGGCTACATTGGACAGTATGATGGACAGTTGTGAGATCTCCTTACAAACTGTTTTAGAAATGGATAATAAGACATCCAAAATATTGGATAAGGTAAATGTCTTGGATAAAGAGAAAGGGAGAGTAGTGACAATATTTGGTGTGCTAAAGAGTTTAATCACTCCTGAGCTATCAATTCTTGAAACTCATCTCATTGAGATGGAAAAGATTGGGGATTCAATGACCAAATTTGTACCCACTTAGCTGAAGGTGACATAGACTGAATCCTATGCACTAAATGGACTGATTCATGTAAGTGAAATGTTGATTAAGTCTTGGAACGATGAAGTGAAGACCTTGGAAGATTCCTTCCAAGATATTCTGAAACTAGTGAGTAAGCACTAAGTCCTACATTTTTGAAACTTTGAAGTTTTGTGTGTACCTTTTCCATTGATGTCAAATGCGGAGAAGAAGAGAAAAATGAAAAGAAGAAAAGGAAAAATAAAATTTTAAATAAAAAAAATAAAAAGAAAAGAGAAAGAATAAAAGAAGAAGGAAGAGTACAGTTAGTAGAGTTAGTGTTTTGGACACTTAGTCATTTTTCGTTAAGAGTTGCCATCAATGCCAAAGGGAGAGATTGTTGGAAAGTGATGTTTTGAGAGCACTATGGATCACTTTCAAGGGTTGTCATTTATGGCAACACATATGTTATAGAGATCGCATGAAGTAAGTATGAGTGTTGGAGACACAATCATGAAAATGACTAAGTACAAAATCAGATTTACAGAGTACTATAGTATTGTTTTGGTCAGCAAAGACAATATGTGCTATATGATGGTTTGCAAGCTTAGAGGAAGAAATTTTGGGATATGTATGATCTTCGGTTAAGTTCGCATGTGTTTTGGTATTGATATCAGTTAGTTAAAATGATACAAAGGCATGTGAAGACAAAGGAACAATGAAACAGAGCACATGAACAATTGTGATGATTAAGAGAATGCTAGACGGAATGGTAATGTGCTAAGTCAGATAAAGATTTTATATTGCTAACAATTTGGTAATACAAGATCTCCAACTTAGTAATTATTGTTTGCATTAGTTATTATTATGTTTTGTATTGTATTTTGAGAGCCGACTAGATGACAAGATAGATCTAAATGAAGAGTGTTTTGTGAAAGTGATATGGGAATGAGATATGGATGGAATATGATAGATGTGAGTTTGAGATATCAGTGATGGTTGACAATAGATGTGAGATCAAAGATTGACAAAGACTATTGAGGACTATAACTAGAACTATCAAAGCATAGAAAATGCTTGTATTGTTCATTCTTGAGAACACTTTTGTAACTGAATTATTAATTGTAAGAGTTGTAAGCTCAATATATCTTTAACAAGGTTTTATATACCTCTAACACGGTTGATATTCCTCTAACAAAGAAATATACTACGTAATACTCAACTCCTAACATGGCTAGATCTCCTAACATGGATATTATATTTTAGTGCATATTTGTGGGAACCATCCCCATCGGGGTTTTCCCTTGGCCAGGGTTTCCTCGAAAACAAATAATGGTGTTATGAGTTATGTGTTATTTATTTATGTTCTTTTCATTTCAGTAATCATATGGTTTATATGGAATTGGTTTAAGTTTAATTTAAAGTGTTGTAATACTTTTTCACCCCCCTCTCAGTATTAATCAATCCTAACACATCCATCATGTAAATACTATATAAACACAACCATAAAGAATATAGGATGCATCCATATTATCTCTATTTCATATCATATACTCAAAAAATAATAAATGTCCATGTGTATAATAACATAAAAAATGAAAGATATATCAAAAAGTGTTAGGAATCATCAAGTATCTAAATAGAAAGTGTATACATCAATAGTACATCAAAAGTGAAAATCAAAAGGTGCTAACATTCGCTCCCTCTAGAAGTTTATATCCTAGAACCAATACCAGCCCCAGATGGACCTGCACCTGTATCACCACCACCCAGATCTTTAGTGGGTGGACCTGTAACACCCTTGCTCTTTGTGTGCCCTTGTTGAGATGTAGCCCTAGAAGTTGATGCAAAAGAAGGGTGCTTTCTTCTCTAGAGGAACTCCCTAAAAATATAAGGTCCTATAATGCTCTAGCCTCCTAGTCTGGGTAGGAAACTTCTGGATGGTATCTCATGTCACTCCTTGTGTTGCAGTCCTCTCTATGGTCTCCAATAAGGCATTTGTCTGCCCATATCTCTCAATGGTCATATCCCTTTCTATGGTCACAATAGTCAATTGGTCCTACATATGTGTAACATGTTCTTATAGTTATGTAACCTATCATTCTAACTGTTGGACAAGGCTTTGTAATATAACAATGTGTGCACGCTGCTAATGGGAAGGCACTATAATTTGTACTCTAAGAACTAGTTTTTGAACTAGGGAAATATGTGTGGTTTTACATTTCTTGCGAGCCTAAGATGAAGATTTATTTGATCTCCTTTTACATGCCATTATGATCCAACACTACTACTATTGTGGACAACTCCAACCATCTCCATCTCCATCACCATCACCGTCTTCACCATCCCCACCACCTACCTCATCTCCTCCCCCAACATCTCCTATGTCACCACCATTGCCCCCATCACCCCCTCCATCATCTTGTATCCTCCACCTCTGTCGTGGTCGATCCTCATAATCATGAAAAACTAGCATAAGATCATTAGGCACAATCAATCTAGGGAAGGGATGTGCAACAAAATATTGGGAATATTGCATAGTCATCCCTCCATCAATACAAGTGATGTTTAGGTCTAAGGTCTAGCCACCAAGTGAAAGGTACTTTGTACAATATGTCTCATAAGAAATAGATTGACCCCCGATCTTCTCTATCCTTGTATGTCAAAGAATGCAAGGTTGTATTGTGTGGCATCCCTTGTACATGTCCATATTACTGGTAGACTCGTGAAATGATGAATATCTCAATTAAAAATGGAGTGCAACCATTAAAATATCGAGACATGAAAATATAGGGCATCTCTACGGCATCCTCCACACAGAGCTCACAATCCAGATAAGGCCTCCATTTAATTATATCCAAATCATCAAGAGATCCCCACCAATACTTAAGTTTTCCCAACTTCTATTGGACAACCACACCTGCATATGCATAAATGTATGGCCTCTCTATTGGCAGCTTTCAATCAACTAATGCTTGAGTCATGACTATGTGTTCCCACTACCATATTTGTCGCAAGTTGACCCCTAGAGACAAACTAGAAGCTCCATCATACACCAAATGATACAAATAATAGTATAGGTGGTCAAGCATCATGAAACCCAAGCATAAAATGTACCCTATATGAGCATAATCTCTATAATCCAGCCCCAACCAACAAATAATCCATGAGATCTTTGATCGGGACATAGGAAGCCTCCAATAAATCCAACAAGTACAAATGGTAGTTGCTTGTAAAAATCAAGCATATCCTATTAAGATATGTCATATCCACTGATCTTATTATCATAAAAAATCCTCTAAAGTGACTTGGTACCTCCCCTCTCTGCACTATCATAAGCAACTAACTCTTCTACCAGTAGGATCCTCAAAATCCTATATACATCCTCTATAGTGATCATCGTCTCACTAGTAGGTAGGTGAAAGGTGTTATGCTCCCTATGCCGCCTTTATGCTAGAGAAATCAATAAGCCCCTATTGATCCTATACGGGGCATATCTAACAAGGATGCTAATCCAAAAGCAACTATGATGGAACGATCTACCTAAACTAATCGAGGAATCATATTCTAGGTCTTTGAGAATCACTCTTGAGACATCAAAAAATGCATAATCTCCTATAATCAGGACACATCATAAATGTCAACAATCAACTCATTTGTCAATTTATCAATCAATCAAATCATCTCATTTGAGATTTCAATTAATCTCTTTAAGCACCTAACATTGATTCTAATCTATAATGAGGTCAAAAATCAATCCATCTATCTAATCGAACAATCCAATCAGCAAATTTCATTGATGATCATCAAATAGGATAAATTTTTTAACTTTATGGTGTAAATACACTAATCTATGTAGATTATGCGCTAAAACAACATATGTGCCAGTCTGCATAGCTTATGCGCTACTAAAACTCATACATGCGCTAAAAATCCACATGCACTACTAAGTGGAACACATGCAATATTTAACCTGATCTATGTGCTAAAACAACATATGCATTATTCTATCATACACATGCATTGTTTTACCTATTCTATGCGCTAAAACTACATATGCTCTAATCTATCTAACATGTGTGCTAAAACAAACTGAAAAAATGCCAAAATAAATGTGCTACTCTAGAAAATGAAACATGCTAAAACAAACATCAATGTGCTAAACTGCACTTCAAATGCACTAAACCGCAAGCATAAAATGTAAAAACTAAAAAAAAAACTACATAATTTGAAATATCAAAATTAAACATGAGGTACACGGGGTACATACCAAAGTGCCATAGTCCTCGGGTAGCTTGAATCGATGAACTTTCTCAAATCAGTGCCTGAAATGTGGAGTCACCATCTTGCTATCCAAGGTTTACTCTCTTCACAAAAAAGTTTAATCACAAAGGGTAAATGAAAATGAGGTAAAAATGACCTTTTTACCCCTTATATGCCCCTTTTAACATGGGAATTAAGTGACATTATTTTTTTTTCACTCTCAAGGGTTTAATTAATTATTGCCAATTTTTTTTCAACAAATTTATCAAGAGCTAAATTGGGAAACCAAGTTGAAAATATATAAATTGAAAAATTCCCAACAAATTTTAAAATTGTAAAAATGTCTAAAAGGCCTAAAACTTTGAAAACAAATCTCGATTCATCTTCTGAGGGGGCATGCATCCATCATCAAATTTTCAAGCTCCAAGACATAAATCAAATTTTCTTTGAACCAACCTGTAGCGAACACATTACTTTAAGGAGGGGCAAAATGTGTACACTTAAAAATTGATTACTTAAATATGAGTTATTTAATTAATGATTTTAATTTCTTTTAATTTATAAAAAAAATATTTAATTTATTTATATAGTTTATTTGTATTAATTCCTCCTATCCTAAGTCCAAGTCAATTAATCTTCCACCCCATTCCACCTCACCTTATTCCTCCACATCAACCACCACCTCAACATGTGGCTAGGATATTTAATCTTTCTATTATCTAATTTTCTAATTTATCATCAACAACCAAATGGGCCACATATCAACCACCTTGGAAACATGCCTTCATTCTTACCATGCATCCTCCACTTGGCTTCTTATGGTGCGAGAGGGAACATTTCTCATTGTTTTCTCCACCCTTGTCCATCTTGGCTCTCTATTTATTAAAATCAAATCTACATCATTGTTTCTTGCCACCTAAGCTTTAGCCTTGGAAAATCTATAAATGACATGCATTTTGATCATTTCGGTATGCCTATCTTGATATCCATTAGTTGCATTACCTTAGTTTCTTTCATATCCATTAATTTTATTGTGCTTTATCTTAATTAGCTTCATATCCATTATTTCATTTACATTTTCATCCATCTTATATATCTTGTTAATTTATAGTTTAACAATTAGCTTCATAGTAGTGAAATTGTTGCATCATAGCTCTTAGATTATCACTTTGAATCATACATGTTAGCTTGGTCATTTTTATATCTTTATCATGTTAATTATGCATTTCATAGCATAATAATTTCATTCTTCAGGTTGTCAACTTAATGGTCACAAGTGCATTTGAGAGAAAATATATTGATCAAAAAGACCCTTGAGGATAGAGGACAATGAGACACCAATAAAGATAAATTGCTTTAGATTTGTTTTTTCTCTTTAGATTAAATTATCTATTAATATAGTTTCATTGGTATATTAGAGTTTCTATCTTTACACTAATTTTTGGTATTTATTTAGTTATATGAATTAGTGTGATGAGAGTGAATGAAAATGTGTTGTATGTGTTGATTTGTATACTAATAATTTTTTGTGGCACTTGGGCATTAGATAGCTAGGTTACTTCCTATAGGGAAATATTGTCATAGCTCTTGTAGCCATGCAACATAACAAGCTCAAACCATTCAAATAGAATAAACTGCTTCAATGATCTTTTAAAGGACATGGGATGATCAAGCACATGTTCAAGGAGAAGTTTTTTTAATCCCCAACAAACAATTTAATTCTTTTAATGTCTCATGGAAAATGGACATTTTTGTTTCATAATTGATAATGTTGTACAATCCTAGTATGGATCTTCTATGTTTATTAGCTCTCTTTATGATTCAATAAATCCCATCCCCTAGATCTTAGGAGCTAGTCACTGGTAGTTGAAGAACTCAATTGTTAATTACTTATATTTAGTAGTCAAGTGTACTTGGGATGGTTAACACCATTTTGGATATATTCTTACTTTCAACTGAATATAGAACCTATTAGTTTGTTAGAATAGATAATCAATTTTGTATTTAAATAATTTATCTTTTATTGGATATTAATTGTGGGAGTGTGTGATGCTCCTATAACTTAGACAATTTTTCAATAAGTTTAGTTCTAACATATTTTTCAGATTACTTTAAGAATAGGTAAACTTGTATATTCCATATTCTATCACTTTTTATTGCTTGGTTGAGATTACTTAATCATTTATTAGAATTATTTGTTACTATTCATAACTTCATGCTATTATTTGTCTTATTTTAACTATAATGATCTTCATTAAGATATAATGACAACTTGAGTAAAAGCATGATGCACATACAATGGTCACCCATCTTAAGCCTACATCCCTGGGTTAATTATTAAATATATCCTATAGTCCATAAAGGGTTTCTCAATCAAATAAAATATATGAGTTTAGGAGATTTATAGCTAAGACCATAAGTGGATATAGAAAGGTACATGCAATCTCAGTGGTGCATGGGTGGATAAGGGATGTTAAACCCTTGTCTATGATTATTTACAATATATGATACCAAGAGGGAGAATGTTACGATTAAGGTGTCATCTACCTTGTAAGTCTTATGACATGGGTCCAATCCTTGGAATGTGTCTTAACTTGACTACTTATTCTAGTGAGTAGTTATTTTGTGTCTCCCTAGTGTTATATCAATTGTGTGAATAAGCTGAGAATAACTAATATGTTTAGGGGAAAATAATCTGGAAAATTATCTTAGATGACAAGGTTTGGCTCTTCAAGTTTGTATGTGCTTTGGAGGTGAAGAGAAACCTCACCTCCCTCAGAGTCTATACCTTCTTTTCTGGCGCGTGTGTGCTTCCCTACATTCTACTTGCATCATCCTTGCTTTTCTTTGCATTTATGTTTGATTTGGTCTTTTTTTTTTAACTTTTTTTTCTGTTTGTTTGTAGTGTTTGCTTGTGTGTTATTTCATTTCTTGTCTGCAAACCCTACCATTGAGGTTCATCTTCTTGAAGCCCATCCATGCTTTATCCACTTGTAATTTAAGGAAGTAATTAATAATATACTAAAATATGGGAAAAAAAGATGAGGGTATTAATTTCAATGGTGTTAATAGTGGAGAGAATGATAAGTCGAATACCATAGATAATATTGCATAGAAAGAGAAGGGGAAACTATCTTATAAAATGGTTGTATATAACTACTATGTTCCAGTATTCCCATAATTTACTTCTTTCAATGGAATCATGCTCGAACAACCCATAAGGGTGGTGAGAGGAGTATTGGGGGCCAACACCAATGGAACTAGAAATGGAGGTGTTGTTGACTCTCAAGACCCCGGTAAGTCCCCTATTCCTGGGTTAAATTTTTTGGCTCTCTCGCCTAATGAGGACATGGTCAAGGCTATAAAAGCAAAACAATCTCATTTGAAAAATATTGCTATTTTCTTTGTTTGTATGGATAATAATTCCTTTCCCTCACATTTTTCTTTGATGATTGGTTAGTCAACGTGTAGGGAAAAAACTAGGAATCTATGTTAGTTTCAGTCACATGTTACATAAAGGACTTTTTGTGGTTTTTTTGAAAACACATACTATGCAAGACAAAGTTATTAAGAAAGGTTTTTGGAATGTTGGTCATTCTCTATTTTGTGCTTTTCCTTGGTCTCCAAAGGGTAATACAGAACAATTTGTTGCTTGCTCCTCTCCTAATTGGGTGGAGTTGAAAGGGCTTCAACCTCATTTTTGGCCGTTATCCCTCTAATCTTAAAACCCTTGGGGTCAGTACTACAAGGAGAACATTCAAGGGTAATACTGCCTCATTTGAATTCCATAATTTTGATTACTTTATCTCTTGAAATAAATATAGTAGAAACAATTTGTTTAAAGGTAGAAGGAGAAAATTATTCATGGGAACTTGTTGTGTTAGGTAATCTTGGTGCTTATTTTCACTATAAATTAAATAGACACACCAGGAAAGAATTTTCATCTATTAAAAATGTTCAAAAAGGTAACTTTAATGTGGTTAATAATGTTGAAGGAAACCCTAAAGTCAATGAAAAGAATATTGGGAAATTGGCTAAGGAAAATTGTATCAATGCCGATGAAATTGCAATCATAGAAAATGTTGATAATATGGAATTCTCTGATAATAATAAAAGTAATGAAATTCATGTTGTAGATAATGATGGCTCAAAAAATTTGTCTTTAAATAACCCCTTGTTTGAAGAATATTTCAATGTTATTCCTGCTGATCAATATGCCACCCCATCCTCACTAACCAGTTGTAAATCAAAAAACCCACTAGTGAGTGGGAATGGAACCCGTACCAAGAAAAATGCTCAGTAGAGAGCATTGGAGACTATTAATGAAAGGGCATAGAATATAATAAGTTTTAAATAGAAACCCTTGGGGCATAAGGATCCCTCATCTAGGTGATGTAGGAGCATCTCGGGTCCTTGGCAATCCTGTGTCACCAAAAAGAATTTAAAGTTTTGTCTATGTTGCTCGATTTCTGCTTTGACCGAGTTGGTCAGTTTCCTTTGGTTACCGAGTGTGGTCAGTTCTCTCCTGGGCAGTCGGTTATTTCACTGGCGCTCAACATTGCCTGTCTGTTGCTCAGTTATCGTGCTTATCGACGGGTTTAGTTTTGTTTCTTGTTGTGGCCAACTTGTGCATTTATTTTGGATCATGGAATTAATGTTTGTATCCATCATTGGGAAGTGTGTGGTCCCAGATTTGACCGTTAGTTCCATTGATTGTGGATCTGAAGGCTAACTTAGCTCGGTAGCTTCTTATATAAATGTAGATGTTTTATTGTAGTTTTGGGGGCAATTTTGGGGATAGAGGATTGTAGACATTAGATTGGAGATTTGTAAGAGATCCTCGCATGTTTGAGGACTTTTGAGATTCATTGTAATATTAGGATGTAACCAGGAAGGCCTTACAACCCGGCATGTATGATTCAATTAATGATAATATATGAAAGATGTAGCATTCTCTCTCTCGCTATTGTGTTTGTTTGCTTCCACATGTGTTGTGCAGGATTGGATCATTAGGGCACACCATTGTTTGGACCCTCTTGCATCCCTAACTTGCATTAGGTGGTATCAGAGCGAGGTTAGATCTTGATCTAGTTCTGCGGATCTAGGTTTGTAGGTTCCTCTTGAAGCCCTAGTTGAATTATTGTGAGGTAGCAGATTGCGATTTGACCTGCAATTGCAGAGGGTTGTCAAGATGGTTCGTGGGAGGTGAGATGCAGATCAAGGATTGGCATATATGTTAAGGTAGATTGCTGCTAGGTTAGAAGCAGTGGAAACAACCCAAAGAAGAGGCAAACATCTTGAAGATGTTAGTGATGATGAAATTGAAGAAGAACAGGCGAATGCAGAACCTGCACCTATTATGGATCAAGGTGAAGAAATATTTTTGAAGGCTTTGACAAGTCTGAAGTCAACACCACATTTCAATCCTCCTGAGTATGGTGGAAAGCTAGATTCTGATGAATTGGTGGATTGGATCACCAAAATGGAAAAGTATTTTGAATATGAAAATATCCCTGAGGATAAGAAGGTGAAGATTGCAAGCACAAAGTTGAAAAGTCATGCATCCTTATGGTGGGAACACCTGCAATTGGATCAAAAAAGGAAAGGAAAAGATAAAATCAAGGTATGGAGTAAAATGGTTAATAAGTTGAAAGGAAATTTCTTACCTTGTGATTATTAGATTAACCTAGTTCGACGAATGCAAAGTTTGAGACAGAAAGATAGCTCGGTAAAAGAGTATACTGAGGAATTCTATAGATTAGATATCAAATCTGGACATGATGAAGATGATGTGGAAAGAATCGACAGATACTTGAATGGTTTGAGAGTTTCCATCCAAGAGGAAATTAGTATGGTCAAGTTAGAGAACATTGAAGAGGCTTATCAATTTGCTTTGAAAGCCGAGGAGAAATTGAATAAAAGACATGAGAAAAGATAGAGAGGTCATGGTGGTAGGTTCCCTAGAGGAAGAGGTAGATCTAATGGTGAAAATGGTAGATCGGAACCAGAAAAGACAAATCTGGACAAAGGCAAGACCAAGTGGAAAGGTGAAAGTTCTAGAGGTAGAGGTAGTAACTACCGAGGTGGTTATGGCAGGGGAAGTTTCTGAGGAACTTGTTATAATTGTGGAGAAGAAGGACATAGATCTTTTGAATGTACACAAGCTAGTAAGAAGGCTGGTAATAGTAGAAATGCTTTGGTGCAAGAAGAGTCACCGAATGAACTTGGGAAATAAAATAACTTGATGGTAAGGAGAGCACTGTGGAATGAAAGCAAGAAGGAAGATCCGGTAAGGAAAAGTTTGTTCAAGACCAGATGTAGAGATTATGATAAAGTTTGGAAGGTAATCATTGACAGTGGTAGCTCAGAGAACCTGGCATCTGAAGAGATGGTCACAAAATTGTAGTTGGAAAGGTTGGTACATCTGAAGCCCTATCAGATTTCATGGATCAAGGATAAGCATACACTCCTAGTAAGTGAACAATGTTATGTGAATTTGAAGATTGGAGAATACTATGATAAGGTGTTATGTGATATCATGCCTATGGATTGTTGTCATATTTTGTTGGGTAGACCTTGGCAATATGATAGGCATGCTATATATGATGGAAGATTGCATAAGTATACTATTGTGGCTGATGGCAAGAAACAAATCTTGTTACCATTGATGGAAGAACCTGTTAGTAATGTTTGCACATTTGTGAAAGTTTTTTTGATGGAAGGAAGGAAGTTTGTTAACTCTTTGAAGAGGAATGATGTATGTTTTGCTATGATTCCTAATAAGTCGAGTAAGAAAATAGAGGATAATGTCCCTTAGGAGATTGATAAGTTACTCACCGAGTACAGTGATATCATTTCTGATAATGTACCTAATGGTTTGCCACAAAAAATAAGCATTGATCATTGTAAGGATCTAATTCTTGGAGCTAGTTTACTGAATAAGGCACCTCATCGGTTGACACCTACCGAGAATCAGGAATTGAACTGACATATTCAAGAGTTGCTGGAGAAAGGTTTGATCAGAGAAAGTTTGAGTCCTTGTGCAGTACCTATTGTATTGGCACCAAAGAAGAATGGAGAATGGAGAATGTGTACTGATTCCAGAGCAATCAATAAGATAATAGTGAAGTATAGGTTTCCTATACCGAGAATGGATGCCATCATGGACAATTTGACTGGAGCAAAGTATTTCACAAAGATTGATTTGAAAAGTGGGTATTATCATATCATAATCAGAGAAGGTGATGAATGGAAGACTGCTTTCAAGACAAAGGAAGGTTTGTATGAGTGGTTTGTTATGCCTTTTGGTTTAACTAATGCACTGAGTACTTTTATGAGGTTGATGAATGAAGTTTTGAAGAAATTCTTGGGTAAATTTGTGATTGTATATCTTGATGATATTCTGATATTCAGTAAGACTAGAGAAGAAAATTTGTTGCATGTTAGGCAAGTTTTGCAGAGATTGAAAGAGGAAAAATTGCTGATAAATTTGAAAAAGTGTTCATTCATGAAAGAAGAGATTGTGTATTTGGGATTTGTTATTTCAGCTAATGGTTTGAAGATGGATCCTAAAAAGGTTGAAGCTATTTTGAATTGGCCTACACCTGTGAATGCTAGTGAGGTAAGATCATTTCATGGTTTGGCAAGTTTTTACTAAAAGTTCATAAGGAATTTCAGTTCAATTTGTAATGCTATGACTGAGACAATGAGGGGAGACAAAAGAGAATTCAAATGGACACATGGAGTTGACAAAAGTTTTGAAACCTTGAAGTAGAAGGTTGCTGAATTACCTATTTTGGCATTACCTAATTTCAGTAAAGTATTTCAAGTAGAATGTGATGCAAGTGGAAGTGCAATTCGAGCTGTGTTGAGTCAAGAAGGTAAACCTATTGCTTTCTTTAGTGAAAAGTTGAATGATGCTAGAAGGAAATATTCTGTGTATGATCAAGAGTTCTATGCTATTATTCAAGCACTGAAGAAATGGAGACATTATTTGATATCGAGTGAATTTGTGTTGTATACTGATCATAAGGCTTTACAATATTTGGGTAGTCAGAATAAGTTGAATCAGAGACATATGAAATGGGTTGAGTATTTGCAGAGTTATACATTTATGATAAAGCATAAGAGTGGAGTTACTAACCGAGTTGTTGATGCATTAAGTAGAAGAAGATCTTTGATGATCGAGATGAAAATTGAAGTTCTTGGTTTTGATGAGATGAAAGCTTTCTATGAAAATGACCTTGATTTTTCTGAGCCATGGAGAAAGTGTAGAGCACCTATTCAAGATCAACAAGATACTAAATGGGATGAATATTTTATTCAGGAAGGTATGTTGTTTAAAGGTATTCAGTTGTGTATACCGAGAGGAGTAATGAGATCTAATTTGATAAAGGAGAAACATAGTAGTGGTTTGGCTAGACATTTTGGTATTGATAAAATATGGAATTTGCTTAAGGAGAAGTACTATTGGTCGTAGTTGTATAAAGATGTTCAAAATTTTGTGAAAAGTTGTGGAATTTGTCAAGTTGCAAAAGGAGTAAGTCAGAATATTGGATTGTATACACCGATTGTTGTTCCTAAGAAACCTTGGATTGACATTAGTATGGACTTTGTTCTTGTCTTACCGAAGACAGTAAGAGGTAATGATTCAATATTTGTTGTTGTGGATAGATTTTATAAGATGACACATTTTATACCATGTAGAAAGACATCAGATGTAGTAAATATAGCAGATCTTTTCTTTAAGGAAAATTTTAGATTGCATGGATTACCGAGGATTATTATCTCTGACCAAGATAGTAAATTTGTTGGATATTTTTGGAAAACACTTTGGAAGAAATTCGGCACCGAGTTGAAATACAGTTCTACATTTCACCCACAAACCGATGGATAGACTGAAGTTGTGAATAGAAGTTTGGGAAATCTTTTGAGATGTTTAGTTGGAGACACACTAAGTAATTGGGATTTTGTGTTGGCACAAGCAGAGTTTGCATATAATAATTCAATGAATGGGAGTACTAGAAATAAACCATTTGAGATTGTGAATGGAACACAACCGAGAGGAATATTTTATTTGAGAGACATTGTTGATGAGAATAAGAAAAGTGCTAAAGGAGTAAAGTTTACTGAGTATATGAAGACATTGCATGAAGATGTGAAGCTGAAGCTGGAAGATAGTAATCAGAAATACAAAGACAGAGCTGATAGATCAAGGAGACATAAGAATTTTGATATTGGGGATGAAGTGATGGTTCATTTGAAGAAAGGCTGATTTCCCGTTGGAACATATGGGAAACTAAAAATGAAGAAGTTTGGACCTTGCAAGATTTTGAAGAAATTTGACAGTGGAAATGGATATGAAATTGAGTTGCCTGATGACATAGACATATCATTGATTTTCAATATTGCTAATTTATATGAGTATCATGAACTTGATGAAGAAGTGACAGTACCGACAAAATATCCTAAGAAGCAGAATGATGAAGTTGAACAAATTTTGAAGGAAAGAGTTGGCAAAAGTACAAGAGGAAAATAGTATATGGAATATCTGGTTAAGTGGAAGAATAGACCGATGGAAGACATTTCATGGATTTCATAGTCTGAGTTGGATGTAGCTTGGACTAGGCATACCAAATGATTTAGAGAATCATTTCAAAATAACCCCAAGTGTCTGATGCAGGAGAATCTTAGATCCTCGACAATCTTGTGTCACCAAAAAGAATTTGAAGTTTTGTTTGTGTTTCTCGGTTTCTGCTTTGATAGAGTTGGTCGATAGTTGGTTGGTTTCCTTTGGTTACCGAGTGTGGTCGGTTCTCTCCTAGGCGGTTGGTTATTTCACTGGCACTTGGCATTGCCTATTTGCTGCTTGGTTATCATGCTTACCGACGAGTTTAGTTTTGTTTCCTATTGTGGCCGACTTGTGCATTTATTTTGGATCATGGAATTAATGTTTGTATCCATCATTGGGAAGCGTGTGGTCCCAAATTTTACTGTTACTTCCATTGATTATGGATCTGAAGGCCGACTCAGCTTGATAGCTTCTTGTATAAATGTAGATGTTATGTTGTAGTTTTGGGGGTAGTTTTGGGGATAGAGGATTATATACATTAGATTGGAGATTTGTAATAGATCCTCACATGTTTGAGGACTTTTGAGATTCATTGTAATATCAGGCCGTAATCGGGAAGGCCTTACAGCCCGGCATGTATGATTCAATTAATGATAATATATGAAAGATCTGGCATTCTCTCTCTTGTTGTTGTGTTTGTTTACTTCCGCATGTGTTGTGCAGGCTTGGATCATTAGGGCACGCCATTGTTTGGCCCCTCTTGCATCCTTGCCTTGCGTCACTAGGGTTGTGGTGTCCATGATGGAAGAAATACCTGATAGACAAATTGTACCTTATTTTCTAGAGTCTGATATGAAATAAGAGAAAGAGTTCACTAAGGTCATTAGTAAGAGTTCTAAGAAAAAAGGAAGACTATAGATAGGAAATCCCTATCCAATTTTGCAACTAATGAAAAATTGAGTAAAACATATTGCGTGCTTTATTGTTTCACTAGACTGTATAAGAATTAGAAACCATCCCAAAAATATTTTTTTATGATGATTAATATTGCTAGTTGGAATGTTCATGGGTTGGAAATGCCTAACAGGAAGTATGTGGTTAAGAACTGGTACAAAAAACTACTTAATAAGGATGTGATATGTCTCCAAGAGATCAAGGTAGTGGGAGTTAATACTAATACCATCATGAAATTCCTATGGGATTAGGCCCCAAGTTTATGCTTTGGCCATGAGAGAGGTAAATGAGGAATTGCTATTCATATTAGCCCTAAGTGGGCTTAATTTCTTGTGGATTCTGGTGCCTCATCGTGTCATAGGGGTCTTTGGGTTACATTCAAAGTTCATGAGGAATCTATTGGCATTTTCAACATTTATCTTGCCAACAATTATAGGGATAGGGCAAAATTCTGGGATTGGATGGCTTCAAGTCTTCCAAAGGTCCATTGGATCATTATGGGGACTTCAAAATGATGAAGATAAATGTGGTGGAGTTAAATGTACTTGGAAGGGAAATGAACATTATTTTTTGGTCAAAACTCAAAAGAAGACTTAATGTTTTTGATCCTCTTGAGAGGAAAAAAAGGCTCCATTTTTTGTATATGGTATGCTTGGTGTAACAATTAGGTAGAGAGGCAAAGATTTTACTGTAGGCTTGATAGGTTCTATATTGACTCTTCCTTTTTCTCATGTCAATCCTCTAATGGGTAGTCACCAGTGAAGGTCTCTCCAACAACTATATCTAACCAGTCCCCTATCTTTGCACACATATTGATAGATGAGAGAAGTAATCCTACCTTTAAAACAAAGAAAAAAATTACATTCAAGTTAAATGTGTCTCTTTTACAAGATGAAGACTCCCTTAGTGCCATTAGGATGATCACTCACCTATCCAAATTCTGCAATCAAGGTCTTGGTCCTAGAAGGCAATGGGAATCTGTCACTAAAGTCTGGAACTAAGGGAAAGTAAGGTGACTTGAAATAATGATTGTTTAGATGTTAGAATAGGTTTTGTGACATTTTTTTTTATCTATTAAGGTTTAGTTAGGGAACTGATATAGTATTCTGAGACAATGTATTATCTTTTTTGAACTACTCTTAATAGAAAAAAATCATATTAGATAAAAATTCAACAAGTGAATACTAAATAAACAATAATAATATAATTATATAATAGTTATAATATGCAAAAAAATTGTATGAACACTAATAATAGGAAGAGGGGCCTCCCAAAATAAACACTACATACAAAATTGTTCACTTTACAAGATGTTAATGAAGGCACTAAGTAGATGGTTACATGCAAGGCTTGTGATATGGATGGACTTAGAGTAACATACTTAAAATGAGAAATGGAAAACCTTGTGCCTCACTTTAAGAAAATATTCAATAATAATATATATGATGAATTTCCAAGAGATTGGACAAATAGTCTAATAACGTCTATCTTCTAGAGTAAATATTTAAACAATCTTTTTAACTACTAGACCATTATAACTAATATTTTTTCTGCAAAGCTATTCAAAAGAATGATTAAATCTATAATCAAAATATGGGTAGAAAAAATATAAAAAGGAAAAGGGGAAGCATGTTTCATACCAAAACACTAAACAATAGATCAAGACATTAATTTGAGGGATATCATGGAAAAAATATAGAACAAAAAAGATCAAACTTATTGTTGTTTTGTGGACTTCAAGAAGCATTTTAATACTCTTCTTAGGAATAAATTATAGATTCAAATGAATTATCTTGGCATATTGAAGGAGTATAAAAAAGATAGTCTATAGACTTTATGAGCAATTTCAACAAAAAGTTAGAATTTAAGAAAGCCTTTTATAAAGTTTTATGAGTGATATTGGAGTTAAGCAAGGATTCCCACTATCTACCACCCTATTTGATTTATGCATTAAGTCCAACAAAAAAGAAGAAAGTTGAATTTACAAGGTCGAAATGTTTTTCTTTTGGTAGAGTATGTTGTGAGACTTCTCTTGTATACTAACGATCTTATTCTAATTAAAAGATCAACTCAAGATTTGCACAATCATTTAAATACCTTAGAGAACTTTTTGTAAAGAGGTGCATATTTACGTTGATGTGCTAGGAAGAAAAGATCATGGTTCCAATAAAAAGAAAAAAATAACTTAGTGTTTACTTTTTAAGGAAGTATGCAAAAAGAAGTATTGGAGTACAACTATAATGGGATAGGATTCAACAATAAGTGTTAGTGTAATTACGTATTCACTAATTACATTTTACTTAAGTTTACTTAGGATAATGCATTGCATATTAGTTGTCATTGAGACACCTAGGAGTTTGCATTTTATTTTAGCACATGGTGTAGGAGAATTTCCACTCTAGGTGTGAGATCCACCTTTAGTGCTCTTAGCACATTATCATCCTCTCATTGTTTCACATGTTGCACATACTTTTTTGTACAATAGAGGATGATCCACTTTTGGTGGACATGTGATTACACCTTGTCTAGTTGATAGTTTATCTTTTGCATCTCTCCTAGTTATCATACATTGCCTATATATTCAGGCACATCTACTTTGTATTCAATTCAATTGATTTTGTATCTATTTCATTATTGATCAATATTGAATCATTCAATTGATCATATCATATTTTTCTCTCTTGTGCTATCAATTGAGCTTCTAGATCTTGGCATTTTCATTCTTTGCCTTAGGAAAATTCTTACATGGTATCAACGTGATATCAAAATTCTTACATGGTATTAGAGCCATATGAGTGTCATTATATAACCTATTTTGTGAGAATTTTGTTGCAGGTCAAAATTAGAGCTTGCTGGTGCAAATGAGAGGTTGGCATCACATTGAGGAGGTCCAAAAACCCTTAAATCAAATTTTATTTCATCTAAATTGGGCATCTGAAGCTAAATCTAGAGCCATTTAAATTTTGAAAGTGCAGAGGTGGCGATTTAGAAAAAAAATTCAGAGGTGATTTTCAAACAATGATATCTCAATCATCTGGACTCCCTTTTTTGAGAATTTTTTGTTTTGTTTTGGGGTAGAATTTCATGATCTACACAATGGTATAGGTCGTTTCTGATCTTTGTTCCTAATATTTTCTGAAAATTGCAAATGTCATTTTTTACAATATTAGAAGCTTTGTTCGGGCTCATATGGACACAGTTTTAGGTGCTATTTTTTTTAAGTGCATGAATTTTTGTCTACTTTTCAGTTCTGGTATCAGTTTGGATAAATTTTGAGTAAAAATAGTACTTTAAGTATTTGGTCTATTTTGGACTATATTTGGCACTTGTAATTTGTTGGATCCTTGAGTGGTCGTGTGTCTTATTTGTTTGAGTCTACCATAGCTTCATATTTTTAGTTGTAATAATTGAAATCAGAAGTCCACTTTAGTCTATTTTGACAAGTGACAATTGTATATGCACTAAATATAAAGTGCCAAAATCATGTATTTCTTTGGGGGGGGGGGTCTTTTAATTCATTGCATTTTGGGGGGGGTGAATTGATTTTTTGATCTCATTTTTTATTTCATGCGAGAAGTGCATCATGGATGGTTTAATTAGATTGACGAGTGGAAATTATAAGCAATAGAGTGATTTAGTTCTCGCTCATCTTAGTGAGCATAATCTATTGTCCTATTTGTATGAAGACAAACCTACTAGTCCTCCATATGATGGGGACTCTTGGACAAAAGTTATTAATGCTATCTATTGGAATATGGATATGGATGTTATGGAATCCCTTGATGACTATGAAGATAAGACAAACACTATTCCTAGTCTTTGGACTATTCTTTGGGAAATGTATGGAGATCCACATGTTCCTCCACTCCCAAAAGGTCTAGAAACTCCAGTTGCATCTCCTAATTCTCCTATTGAGATCACATCTAGTGTTTCTCTTGATGATGCTTACATTCCTACAACCATGGGTTCAGGTAATTCAGTGCAACATGATATTCCTTGTCTTCTAGTTATAGTTCCATGGGATGACTACTTGACAAACATTGCAGGTTTGTTTGTGGAGTCCTACATTTCAAATTTGGGAGAAACTATAGATGACATTCATCTTCTCTTTGGTGAAGATGATCCTTCTTTAGTTGTTGCGAGAAAGCATGTTGACCCTCATCTTCATTCTATCTTGATCATTCTTTTGAGGGTGACATGATTATGAATAATTTGATACAACAGTTGGAGGAGATCACTTTATCTTCAAGGGAGACACTTGGATCTTTGGCACATGTTCTACATTCATCCTCAGTTGATATTGATTTGTCTTTTTTTTAGCATAGTGGCTTAGTATTTTTTAGCAGAGTGGCTTAGTACACATGATTTGGAGGAGGCACCTTTCAACATTGACATGGGGACACTTGAGCGGGTTTCATAGATTTCATACATTTTGAGGTTTCTTCCTATAGATTGGGGAGGAGGATTCATACATACACATTTGGTCTTGTTTCTTCCTAAGAGGAGGAATGTTGTTCTACACTCCTGGAGAAGTTTCTACATCGAGCTTGGAGAATCTACCATTGGTGTTCATTCTACATTGAGGGGGGGCTACTTGGTCTCTCCTCCTCTTCTTCTTTCTTATGGGGGGGATATTTTCCTCACATGAGGTCTTCTCTCTCATCTTCTATTATTGTACTTATCTCTCTTTTTGGGGGAGGGTTTTTCCCATGAGGTTTTCCCCCTTTCTCCACTTTATGAGAGATTGCCTATCTTTTGCACTTGCATATTGTACATGGGTAACCACAATGGCCTAGTAGTCGGGACCCATCTTCCATTGCCATCTAGCATTGTGAGCTTAAGTGCTTTCCCCCAAGCTGCACTTAAGGGGGGAGGTGTTGGTGTAATTACGTATTCATTAATTATACTTCATTTAAGTTTACTTAGGATAATGCATTGCATATTTGTTGTCATTGAGACACCTAGGAGTTTACATTTTATTTTAGCACATGGTGTAGGAGAATTTCCACTTTAGGTGTGAGATCCACCTTTAGTGCTCTTATCACATTATCATCCTCTCATTGTTGCACATGTTGTGCATACTTTATTGTATAGTAGAGGATGATCCACCTTTGGTGGACATGTGATTACACCTTGTCTAGTTGATAGGTTATCATTTGCATCTCTCCTAGTTATCATGCATTGCCTATATATTCAGGCACATCTACTTTGTATTCAATTCAATTGATTTTGTATCTATTTCATTATTTATCAATATTGAATCATTCAATTGATCATATCATATTTTTCTCTCTTGTGCTATCAATTGAGCTTCTAGATCTTGGCATTTTCATTCTTTTCCTTAGACAAATTCTTACATGGTATTAGAGCGATAACAAAATTCTTACAATAAGCTTAGTTGAGAAACTTGTAGAAGGAAGAGATTTTTGGGAGGTTGAAGAGCATTTTTTTATTTTGAAACAAAGGTGGAAAGGTTGAGCTATAGAATTGACAAACTATTTAGTTTCTATTCAAACTATTGGCGATTTTGGTGGTGCTTTATGTTTGTGAGTTGTGTGGTAGCAACACTTTATTTATTTACAAAAATAAACCAAATAGAGAGAATTGAAAAAACCTATCACAAGAAAATTCATGGTTCCTTATGCGTTCTTCTAGAAAAAAGGTTCTAATTTAAGGCAATTTTCATGGGTCATCTTTTAAGATATCTTAAAATATTGAATAGGTAGAGGCAAATAGAGAGCCTAAGGTTATAATTAACGAAGTTTTGAATGAGATAAAATAGGTATGGATGAAGTAAAACATCAAATGGATGAACAAATAAAATACCAACTTGCATGTATAACTAAATAAGTACAAATAAATAAAATATTTGTTAAAGATAAAATTTTCATGTCTACTGTTAATATAGGGAGCTACCCCCTATGGTAGAAGTTTGCCTTAAAAAAAAATAATTAATATTTTTTTGCAAGTCTACATGGGAAAATGCATTAGAGAGAAAATATCATCTTAATGAATTTGATCTAATGCACGATCATCACCAAAAAGCCTATTTAGGTGCACATATTACTTGGAATGTAAAGATAATCATAGTTCAATTGAGTACTCTTTCATATCATCAACTCAAAACAAGTAGTTGGAATAGAGAAAAAGAAGAACCCGAGGAGATACATTAAAATTTACATAGCTAACACAACTTCAAGAGACATTTTATTTCAAAATGTGAAGCCTATAGTGACATGAAACTAATTTACATAAGTTCTTTAATAATACCTTTTTATAATATCTATTTAAAAAGGAGAAAGTTAAGAATATAAAAAATATCAAAATAAATAATAAAAATAACAATACAAAAAACTAAAATGACTAAGTGCATTACACCTTAGTCTTTAGGTTTGTTGACATGAAAAACCATCTATTATTTTGGAAAAGACGCGTAGACTAAAATCTCTTATTATAAAGAAATCAAGGTTGGATTGATCTAATTAGACTCTTGTGTTATTGCACCCTTGCATTTTCTTGAAAAAAATGAGAAGATGGAGGCAATCATTGGTCCAATTTTGTCTTTAAAGATGCCTTAAGCAAACTAAAGAAGCCATCAATGAAATAAAATTGTAAGTGAATGATACATTCACTTTTTTTTTTTAATCCAATAATGACAATAAATAAAAATATTTGTTGTAGAGAAGTTTCACAAGCCTATGTGAGAAAAGAAAGAATAAATATTATTGAACTGGCAGGGTAAACAACATAGTACATATCTAGACTAGTAATAGATCCTACCACAAACCATCACAAAGGGGATGTGGAACTCAAGTCTAACCAAGCCTCTCAAGGTAAGGATATATATTTAGGGACACAACCCAACATAAAGATACATGTATAAGGTATGAAATATGATGTAATATATAAAATTAGAAGATAGAGATAGAATATAGAGGTATGAAATGATGAAAATTTAAATAAAGATTGAATATATTAATATAAATAAATTTATGAACATCATATAGTATGTTATGTGTTATGTGATGTATATTCTGATTCATATTAATATCTTAAGTGTAGATACAACACATAGATAATCCTAGTGATCCTTGTTTTTCATGCTAACAATTATATTGAGGAATTTAACATCACTCATGACTATCAACACGTGCTTATTAAGAGGCCAGTATCCCTTGGAGAGAAAATATTTTCATATTCCAATTGAGAACCAACTTGCATCATCTTCAATGTGAAATAGGTAAATGGAAATGCCAAAGACAATGCAAGAAGAACGATTTTGTCTCTTTTACATAGTTGGGATAATGGAAACTAAAAAATACTTTATTTTGGAATGTGAATTTTACAATGACTTGCTGTGGAAAATATCTCCTACTTGTCTTATAGTGACTTCCAAGTCAATACAAAAACTTAGCACCAACTTCATTCAAATATCTATTTAGGTAAGAGATTTTTGAGAGATTGAAAAAGTTCACCATCAATTTGAACAACAAAACACCAACATTTCAAAAAAATAAAATGATATGGTCTACTATTCCATAGACTATCTTTGATCTCATAAACATTAAAAATTTTCTATTATATTTTATTTTTGTATTATTACATTTTCAACTTTGATTGCTTAGAGTATGATAAGATTTTATTGTAAGGAGAAAAAATATCATCTTGATGAATTTAGTCCTTACAATCAATAGAAAATATGCATACAAATACATATTTTGGAGAGCAAAGATTCTTATTACTTAATTGAAAACTAGCTTACAACATCTTAAAAATAAACACTTAAAAAAGATTTAAATACAAATTAAAAAAATGAATTTATATCTTTTATACATAAGAACATTAAAAACCACTTTATTCTAAAACCTATGACAATATTTAGATAAGTATACAAACACTTTTCCAACTACTCTCTTATAAGACTTTAAGTTTAAAAAAATTAAGACTCATCATAAAACCTCTTAATAATAGAACTCTAAAGACTAAAATAAACAAGAGCTCTGGCTGAGCTATAGTCCCTGCCTTTTTGTCTGTTGGTTGTAATCTATTTTGTATGCGGTGGTCAGAATTTCAGCTGCAGTAATGCCAATTCCAGATTCCCAGATTTATATCTTCAATGGGCAAGATATATCAAAACAGTTGGAGCGTCAAAAGCACAGCGAAATGGAGTTCAGAATGGTTTTTTGCCTTAATCTTTTTTGCAGATTTGCACTCCTTCAATTCAGTTTTCTTCTTACGCTTTACATTTAAAGTGTGTGCACGGCTTACTTCAGCGCGACAGGCTGTCACAAGGCAATAAAAAATTGAAACAATTATATCCAAAGACAGAGATACGAAACTCACTAATCACTAAACGGTAATAGTGCAGATTCTGCTCATAATTATCTGTTAAAAAAAATTATGGTGACACGATATCAGAAGTGCACGTCTTCCATCTGCCAATCTAAGGATAGTGACAGTAATATTGCAGAGATTAAAGAAGACAATGAAGCATTGCCTAAATTTGTAGTTTATGATAAAATACCTGATGATTGGCGTTCTGCAGTAGAGTTTATTTCAGACAATGATCGGCTTAAGAAATCTGCTAGGGATTGCTTTGCGCCTCCTCCGATTATTGTAGTTTGTGGAGCACAAAATGCAGAAGCTAACAAGACAGTGGGACTTAATGATACCTGCGACGAAATTTAATATTCATTGTACATCCTCATGAGCTGGATCCCACCCCACCACCTCTTCTCTCTCCTTTTTCTTCTTTCAATGCGATTTTCCTGATTTTTCAGATGCTGGAAAATAATTAAATGCCCCAGGAAATTCGTTTAGACCAATCGGAAATTAGTTTTTTGGCTAAGATAATTTATTTTTTAAATAGTTCATAGCAGACTTTAACGTTCTCGATTTTCCAGCAGCTCAAATTAATTGAAAAGAGCAAACGAGAACATAAGTTCCCTGCCTATATATAGGCAGGGACTAAAAAATATAATATCCTATCAACTATCCTTAACCTCATTAAAATTAATATTTTGTTTTTCATTTCCGTTCTCAAAATCCCACTTTTAATTGAGATGAAGTTTGTAACCTCTACCTGCCAACGTGTGGGACGCATTTCGCGGGCATAATAGAAGAGCAGCAGCTCAGGCGGGTGCCTTCACGCATTGCCATTAACAGGGAAATGGAAGCAGTAATTTGGAAGCGGCCGTGTGTGGTGGCGCTGAGCTCCTGCGGGCCATTCGCCAGATGTGGTGGCAGGGGTACTAGCGGCTTCAGAAATGGCGGAAGAGCGCCTCATAGGACGTGTATTGTGCGTGTTATCAATTCCACAGGTAGCGGAGCAGTGGTGGCGAGGCCTTCTTCATCGCGCAAATCTAAAAGGAATGAAGGCATTGATGGAAAGCTTGCTGCTCTTAGGCAACTTTTTCACAAGCCGGGTCTGCAGATGGATGCTTACATAATTCCCTCGCAGGACCCTCACCAGGTTTCAACTTCCTATTTCTTTGTTCTACTACTCTCAAATACGTTCACTGTAGCTTTCTTCTCATCCTAAAATTTAACATTTTTAATGCTGAATTTTACAGCATTAGCCTGAAATACATATTTGTGAACTAAAAACTGTACTTTTAATCTGTATTCAAATACTTAAGCTTGTCCTATTGCGATGAAAACTACATAACATTGTCTTGGCCTTCTCTGGAATTAATATGGACGGAATAAACTTTAAAAAGATAACTATAATTTCCTAGGGCGGGCTGACAGCAAAGCAATTTAGAAGGTCTTTGGAAACAGTGCATTCCCAATAAAATGATCGGCAGAATTAGCCTGCAATGCAAATTTTTGGACTAAAAACTGTACTTGTAATCTATGCTCAATTCCCTTAACTTCTTCTAGAGCGATGCAAACCACATAACGTTGCCTTAGCCTTCTCTGGAATAAATATGAACGGAATAAACATTACAAGTATAATCGTAATTTCCTAGGGTTGTCTGAATCAAAGCAATTCAGAGAGTCTCTGAAAACAGTGCATTCCAAATAATATATGAAAGCGTTTATTTCATTTCAAGATAGCCACTTTCTTCATTCATTTTGTAGTTAAATCTGGGGAAAATATGGTTTATTTTAAAATAGAATAAATATAGAAAAAATGATTGGTTATAATTATTAAACATCTGGTATCAATAACTTTAAGATAAAATGAAAATATAATTATTATAAAAGTATATACAATTACTAGGAAGATGCACGTATTGATTAATATTAAATTGTTTCACAATATTTCAAAATAGAGTTATAATATTAAATGATCTCAACTTCTCTGGATCAAATATTTATGCATCAAGAAATCTTTCTGTTTAATTGGTTTTGTTGAAATCTACTGTATTTGGTAATTATGGCTTGTTATTTAGACTCTACATTAAGAGTAAACCAGCTTTTCAGATTTTTAAATTTGTTAAATCTATCCGGATACAGCGGCATTAAATCACCTTTGACTATGTGATTTTACATCCACTCTTCCCCAACCAACTCTCTGAAGCATTCTTCCATATTCTCTATCAACTCCCCCAGAACCCGTATGATGGTAACATTCTGCCTTAGAGGAAGCTGCTACTAGGGCTTTTTCCAGCCCCTTCCTAAAATCTTCTATGAGAAAATGGTGCTCCAGTTCTCTCATCAATCTCTTATCCTTTACGAGGGAAACAAAGGGGCCAAAAGGAAGACAATTCCAAGTTCACTCTGCTGCAATTAGAGTCCTCATAACTAGCTGGCCATAGGAGCTCTTTCATCTACCAGCTCAGTAGTTCAATTCGTCATTTGAAGATTTTCTTGAGACTCAGCTCTGCAATGATCCCATGGAAAGCCATTTCTCTTATATCTGCTACCAAGGGTGCTGACGTTTCCATGAAGTAGCCCTAACAAATGAGTTTAGAATAAACTGAGAGAAGGAAGCGTTTGAACATGAGAAATCCGACCCCAGAACAACTAGTTTATGTCAATTATCTTATAAATGTGCCAATGTGCAAGAAGTGGCAGAAAAAAACAAACTTTTTCAAAGAAATCAAAGTGCAGGCTCTTTTTCATCAGACATTGTATCCAAACTTTGGCAACTTTCGTGTTGTTGCTCACTGTAAAAGTTTTCACTACTACTCCTATGCCAAAATTTGCCAAGAAACCTGCTGCTCTATTTGCTTTTCTATAATAGTGCTTCAAAGAGAAAGAATCCAAAACAGGTCAGTCATCCTTAAGAATATTCTTTAGTTTCCAAATAGCTGATCCTCTATTTCTAATAGAATTGTAGATCTAAGTTACTGAATTGAAATTGGAATTGGAAAAGGAATCAGAATCATGGGTATGATAGGCTGGTACAGCCAAAACGTCTCGGGGATTGGGTACATTGTGTTGATCCAAAAAACATATATACACATTTGACATTTGTAGACTAAAAAGTAAAACCATGAATATGGCTCAGAATATCACATATCAAACATATGTTATACAAAACTACCATACATAGTACAAGTTTAAAATACAATATACTAATATGACATCAAGTTGTCAAACATAACCGTCATGATAGATATTTAGAATTTGAAACAAAATTATAATATGCATTGTTCGAATAGTGTAACAATGTTAGGAAAGTGAAACAATTTAAATATATAATTTTGAACTCATAGTTTCTTAATATTAAATTGACATTATAATAAAGCTTTAATTATATATAATTTGTAGATTTGGAAGTATATAAATATATATTAGACTTTTATTTCTATTTAAATATTATAATATATCAGTGTTACCTGGGGACACATCCTCAACATAATTTGACCTGTACCAGAGATGGGGATCTCCCAAAAACTCGAAAACTCATCCCCTAGGTGTCCCATATTATTAATGTTTGAGTTTTGATAATTTGTTTGACTTCCACTCTCATATGAACTCTCAATTTAAATTATTTATCACAAGCATTATATGTTAAGGTTCTATAATGTATATAAGCATGCTTTATCCATGTTTTCATATGAATATTTGAAATTTCCCTATATATTTTAAAATTTTCCTACTTTTTGTATAGTCGTCTTCTCCATTCCATAAAATGGCAAAAAAAAAATCCGTTTCCCCATCCCCTCACCCCCTGTCTTAGAAACTTAGGGTATGTAGGAATATCTATCTATCTATCTATCTATCTATGAGTACGGTAGCCCAACAGGGGCATTGAGCTCGCAAGCACACCAACCTAGCAAGGGAATGGAGCATAGGCATGAATGCCTGCCAAGAGACTTGGCATGAATGCCAACAACAACATCAACATTGCAGTTTCAAACTTGCCAGAACATTGGATCAGTGAAGGCACAAGCTTGCTATCAGAACAACCCAGTGGGGGTTTGAACCTTGCTGGCCACAACAACAATGCCACCACTTGACCATCACACTATAGGATGAACCCCATATGTGTGTGTGTCTGTGCCAAAAAAAAAGTAGCATATAAATATTATTATGTTAAACTGAAACATTAAAAATGGAATTGGCGGCATAATGTTAGTAATTGGCATTACTACTTGAGCCTTATTATTAAAAAGTCTATTGTTGGTAGGCAGCCTGATAGGTATTTAACATGTTATATTATTTTGTTTGCTGTAAGTTCAGTTTGAGGCATATTGTGAGCATTTTCCCTGAGTGTTCCTATGCTAGGGAGCATGATCCCTCTAACAATATGCATTGCATTTGGATCTGCGATGGGACATCCTTGTTGTTAGCTCTGTGGGATTTGAAATTGCATAATTGCACCAAGTGGAACTAAGTGAGACGAAGTTGTGACATTTCAAGCACATAAAATGCGAAATGATGTGGTCATTTATGCCAACTTAGGGTTTTGTCTATCACAATAATTAAACAATGCATTCAAAATCTGCTGGCTCTAATTTGGCTTTGAGTTAAGTTTCCACATGAAAAAATTCAAACTCTTTCCCAATTCTGTAGGTGATTCAGACTGGTAATTTTGGTACAATTTGTAGCTAGAAATGAAACTATATGTAGCCGATTTGGTAACATAGTCCCGAAAAATATTTTCCAGTTTCCAAAAAGTAGATCCTTTGTTCTTAATAGCATTGAAGATTACCGTTGATTCTCTTTCGACCTCTATGCCCAAAATGCCACATTGGGGGGAGAGAGATAGAGATATGTGATGGCAGCAAAACTACACTTTTTGCTCTTCTATAAGAGCGCTTGAAACAAGGAATATAAAATAGGTGAAGCATCTCCAAAAATATTCTGTAGTTTCAAAATAGCAGATCCTCTATCTTTAATAGTATTGAATATTGATTCTGCTTCAACCTGTGCATTCAAGGTGATACATTGGGAGAGGGAGAGAGAGAGAGAGACGTGAAGGCAGGAAAATCACTCTCTTTGCTCCTCTATAGCAATGCTTGAAAGAGAAAGAATCCCTAACAATATTCTTCAGTTTCCGAATAGTAGACCTCTTTTTTTAACAACATTGAAGATTTTTATTGATTCTACTTCAACCTCTACATTCAAAATGACACCTTAGAGAGAGAGAGAGTATCAAACTATGGATCATATCTTGACTCTTCAGGGTATTATTGAGGAGGCGTGCCATCGCTCCTCGAAGGTGCACTGTTGCTTTGTGGACTTTCGCAAAGCCTTTGACTCTGCCCCTAGGATGACCCTTTTTCAGAGGCTTCAAGATATTGGTATTTCAAAGACTCTTTGAGAAGCTATCATGAGACTATATGAGATGGTTTTGGGCCGTCTCATAACCCCTTTTGGGTTTTTGAACTTCATCAGGAGGACTATTGGGGTCAAGCAGGGATGCCCCTTGTCGCCTACTCTTTTCAGTATCTACATTGACGAGCTGGAGAGGTATCTTTTGGACCATACTCTTCCTGGGGACGGTTGCATTCTTCACTAGGTTTTGATCTCCATTCTGCTTTTTGCGGATGATGTTATTCTTTTGACCTCCTCTCCAGAGGGTCTGCAGAGACAGTTGGACGACCTTGCATCCTTTTGCAAGTTGTGGCATTTGACAGTTAATTTGGGGAAGACCAAGGTGATGGTCTTTAATGCACTTAAGACCTCTCACCTCCATTTCTTCCTTAGTGGTTTGGAGGTGGAGATTTCTTCCTCATACATACTTGGGGGTCAAGTTCTCCGGGCCCCGTTTCACCATGAGACCCACTCTTTAGCCGTGGATAAATAAGGGATATGGTTTGTCGGCCCTCCTTGAGGGACAGTGTTTTCGACACCACTTCCAAGACACTATGTCCAAGATGACACTTATGGATACACTTATCAGACCTACTGTTCTGTATGGTTCGGTGGTGTGGTGTCCTTCATTGTTGGATTCTGATTGGGCTTCTACCGAGCGGGTCCAGATTCTCCTCCTCCGACGCATCATCCGGTGCAAGCAATCCATCCTGCACAACATTATTCTTGCAGAGTTTTGGTCTCGTCCCTTCAGGCTTGAGGCCATCTTTGATCTGGTCTAGTACCTTCACTGCCTTCGAGGCTTTGATGATTCGGGTGATGGGTGTCACAAATACCCTTACCTTGCCTATTGTTCTTTGGAGTCTATCGTTGCTTCTGTTGTCTCCTCTAGTTGGGCTTGCAGATGGTTCGCTAATTGGGTTTAAGATAGATTGCCTCCCTCCCTTCTAGTATTCTCTCAATTCCCCCCCATCTTCCTCCTCCTCGCCAGGAGTTGAATAGATGCATTAGAGATGACATTTATAGGCAGTTCATTCACACTATTTGGGTTAACCCCCATGGGGGTCTTCGCCCTAAGATGGCCTTTTCTGTGAAGAACTTTCTGGAGTTGAAGGACAGATTCATTGTCCGCTCTTCCTACTTATCCCACCATTGGTCTCGTTCCCTTAGGATCCCCCTTGGTTCTTTCAGAGTGTGTTCACATTGGCTTTGGTGTGAGACTGACCATCATATTGACAAATTGCTCAGGAATTGTCAGCTTAGCAGCAGTGGGGAGGTTGAGTCGGAGGAGCACTTCATCTTTCGCTGCCCTTTATACTATGAGATCAGAGGGATATTCAAGTGCCTCTTTAGGGAGGCGTGGTTGCTCTCCATCTTCTTCAGATATACGGACTAGTGGTGCCTTGCCCTTTATGTTTAGGAAACCATTAGGCTTCGGGACCACACACTGCAGCACTGGCATCCTTTGATGCCTCCACCTTGTCAGCTCATTACTTCCTTTTTCACAGGGTTTCACTTAGCGCATGACACCAAACATCAGCTTGGCCCCATCCCTTATTCCAAATCCATGAAGCCCAGGACGGGCTCCTATCAGCAGCGGCCTTCCTCTTCTAGGATTACTCCGACTTCGAAGCAATCCAGGGCTCCGACTGGTCCTATTTCTTATCCATCCATTTAGAGGTTCTTCACGGTTGTTCAGAACCCTTAATGGGGTTCGGGAGGGGGGGGGGTTCCTTTTCCTTTGGACCCCTCTCTTTGTTTTTTGTTTCGGTTGTTGTTGCTTTCTTTCTTCGGGCACCATTTAGTGTCCCTATTGCGGGCTGGCCCACTTTTATTATTCTTAGCAGTCCCTTTGACCCTTTGTGGTCTCTTGTTGGACATTAATAAATTTTATCTTTATCTTTATCTTTTATCTACATTCAAGATACCACATAGTCTTACCTAGAAGACTCAATCTTTACAATCAAGGTGCCATGTTGTCTTATGACAGAGAGAGAGGTGTGATGGTAGTAATACCAAGTCATGGCACCAATTATTTAAATGATAAACCACTATATACAATGGTTGAATCAATCTGCATACTTTTTCATTGCGGAAACCATTGAAGGTTATAGTGATGCTCATGCAATAGCAGTGATGGTGGAAAACCAAGTCTTGCCATCAATGGCCTCCAAATAAGCAAATAGTCTAAATTGCAATGTACAATTGGTCAAACAAGCTTCATACTTTTTCATTGTGAAAATTGTTCAAGGTAATAACAATACTCCTGCAAGTGCATTATATGATTACTTTGAAGTTGAATAGGGGTTCTATTTCCATCTTCCTTAGGGTTAGAGTAGTCATGTCAAGGGACTATCCTAGCATTAACAGCATAGTCATGTTAACAGAGGACTGTCTGTCATATCATTCAAAGTTCAAACACTCAAGTCATTCACAAAATCAATATCATGATCAACAATAAAACAAATGTGAAAGCTACTGCTGACTTTTTTGATCAATTCCAAGACTGCTCTGTTAAACTTTGCCCCCTCTAGCTCTAGATCCTCTTGGTCTTGAGGTGCCTGTGTCTTTAGACCCTCACAGAAAAATGTATTGAACATCAATCATTTTCCTAATCAAACAGTCAACCACAAGACATTTTGTTTAACGTTTTTGTTTAGGGGTTAAATATAATAGTAGACTGACAAAGCTTCAGAAATTTTTTTATTTATCAATTCTTATTACAATGTCTCTCTTTTTTTGGTTAATTCGCAGAGTGAATTTATTGCTGAATGCTTCATGCGTCGAGCTTTTATATCAGGATTTACAGGCAGTGCAGGAACTGCAGTTGTCACAAAGGACAAAGCATCTCTTTGGACTGATGGGCGATATTTTCTTCAGGTGTTTCCTTCATAACATATAGAGTTAATGTTTGCCTATAAGCTCCTTGTGCTATTTTGTTGTTAATAGTTGTAAACCAGCATATGGCTTTTGATTAACTTTCTTGCAATTTGTTATCTACAAAACAGACAACCATATTTACAGGCAAGAGAAATGACTCCTGTGTCATGTACTTTTGCATCTGCACACCTTTTCATGTATTTTTTTGGCGCTAACAGTCTATCAGCTCTTATACAGGCGGAAAATCAGTTGGGTCCTGATTGGATGCTTATGCGAGCTGGCACACCTGGGATACCCACTATCAGTGAATGGCTCACTGATGTCTTATCACCGGGGTCCAAAGTTGGAATTGATCCAGTATGTCTTCTGTATCAATGAATTTAGAAAACAAGTTTTGTGCATATTCTGTCTGAATGATAATGATAATTTTTCATTGTTAGGCATATCTTTATGATTTGTATGCGAAGATATGTGTAAAATCTAATGTTTTTTTTTCTTTTTAGCCTTGCACTTAAGTATCGACAATATCGTATCTTAGCCATTCAATTGGTATTTTGTTTCTCATACTTTTCAGTTTTTAATTAATTACATCATTCATTCTGAAATAAGTCTTCTGCTTTTCTACATTATGAAGTGGGGAGAGTTTAACTGCAGTTAATATTGCAGAGTCTAACACTGATTCTATGACCAATTATTAATCATAAACCGACCTTCAAATTATTGAGGCTTCATTGCAGATAGGATTTTCTGGTGTAATGCAACCTAGAAAGTATTGACTGGTTGATTGTGCTGGGGATTTGCACTTCTGTTACAGATGTCAGATAGATTGGGATAAAGAATAACTTAAGACGACATATTCAGATAATAGTCAGCAACACTTGTGAAATCTATCTAACAATCTACACAAAAGGAAATGGAAGAGTATGCACCCAAAAGATTACACAAGACTCAAAGCTTTATGTGGTTAATGGTAATGTATTCAGATAATAGTCTGCATTGAGCAACATTTGCAAAATCTATCTAACAATCAATACAAAAGGAAATGGAAGAGTATCCACCCAAAAGATTACACAAGAGTCAATGCTTTATGTGGGACACCTTTCCAAACCCTAGCCATCCATTCCAAGGCCATAAAAAAAAATTCCTCTTCCTTCTTTCTTGAGAATAATCAATAATACTGATAATCGAGTATTCTGAATATAATTCTGGTTCTGGATCTTTACTTAGACCCGCTTTGATACCATGTTAAATTTAAGAACCAGAATAGCAAAAATCAAATAGCAGATAATTTAAAATACAAGAGCAGATGGACATAGAAATTTATCCTGGGAAAACCCTCCTACTCGAGGGAAAAACCCAGCCACACTAAAAGTTTTCCTTTATTGAATAAAAATAACAGAGTTCAAGAACTCAGCTCACAAACTCTTGAGCTTTCACACAACTAGAGAATCCACAGAGCTCCCTTTACAAAATAATCAACTTGCAACAATAATCAGAATGAATGCTACTACATACAGAAAAATAATGAAAAACACTTTCACCCTATCTTCAACAGCCCGTTTTCATCATATGTTCTACAAAACAATGATATTTAACACCAAGTGCTACAGCTTCAACACCTGTAACCTAACACACAAAAACGTCCTCCAAGAATATGAATAACACAGATCACCCTTATCAACGCTGCAGAAAGACCACCCACACAAGAGTCATGTCGGTGACTCTTACATTCTTCTTGTTTGTCACCCAACAGTCACAAATGCAAGAGGAAGACGACAGATACACATGTGATGGCACATGGAATTCCAAAGGTTACGCCATCAAAGAGAATTCTTCAATACTGATGTCATCACGAATTAAAAGAAAACACTGGGATGATAACTCCCGTAAACATGAACCGACTGCAGTTATATGCCATTTCATATTCTAAATGTCGTGGCATATGGAATGACAGCGATAACCAATAATGAGCCGATAACCATATGAATGAACCGCTCATCATTGAAGACTTATACCATCACAAAATTCTGCAGATACAATAACGGAGATGTTACATTTGATGTAGGTCTTCAAATACAAATAGATAAATCTCTTCCATAAGCAACAGACATGTACGCACATGAGCATATAACACATCAATGCTGATGGAGTTAACAATTTCACATACAAGCAATCATAACAGGAATTAGATAGCTCCTGCTGCTACCTGTTGATGCGAGTTTTGTTTTACTTACACAACATGCAGGATTAAACACTCAATGCTTTGAGAAACATAGAGAATCAAACCCTCTCTTGAATAAAGTCATCTCCCATGCTAAGCTTTGCAATGAAGATCATGGAATGACTCCAAGGTTCCTTACACCTGTGGATATCTAACTCAGTTGAAATGATGTGAGTTGCTGGTTAATCACTTAGGTGGGCTTACGTGATTCATTCAAGGGTGTCAACTTACTTGCACTGCTAAAAAATTGGCTTCACAATGTGCAATAAAAATATATCCGTGATTTATATCACTTCCAACTTTGCTCTTCAACTCCTACTATCTAGACTACTTCTATTTCTAACTATGGATGGGAAATTAATGGATGGACTAGGACTCCTACCAAATGGAGGCTTGCCTGCGACTTCAACTCCACCTAGTGCAAAGCTTCAAAGGATCTCAAATGGTTTTCATATCAACACCTTCCCTTAATCCAACTTAGAGTACAAATTAAGGATCTAATGCCAATTGAACTTGAGCACAACTACTAGATTGCTACACAAGGCACCCTTGCATCTACAAGGAGCTAGTGGCCTAGTTTTATAGAGTCAACCAATCAAACATCCACCAATATCACCACATAATCTACTTTAACTCTTACTTTAACAACTTTGAAATGAAATCCTATTTTAATTGAGAGATGTAAAGAACCATGCAAATACACCAAAATGATCTTGTATATCCACCATGCAAGCCACAACAATGAATAGAGAACAATTTTGATAGTATTTTGGCAACAATTCTCCAACATAACTCCTTTACAAATGAGAGCAAATGGCCTTATATAGAGGCCCAAGTACAATGAATGGCCAAGATTAAGAGGCAAAAATATGAAATAAAGGGCCCAGATTGCATCCTATAAACCCTAATTAGGTTGCCAAATTTACAACCAATTACATGAGGGCACCAAATCATGGGCCAATAAGAAAATTACAATGATTTCTCAATCGATGAGAAAATAGGACATTTGGCATGTTGTGATTGCATGTGCTTGAAATCTGGAATTTTCTGATTGGAGGAGATAATCAACTGCCATCTCATCATCCGTATCTTGTAGCTCTGATTGATCTTTGATGAAGGGAAGATATCTCTTGGTACTCAACATTTCTAACTTTGATTAACTCTTCCGAAACCATCAACTCCTTGGCAATTTCCTCATGACATGATTTGGGTGGGCATCCTTGAACTTGCCCCTGATCTGATTTGAACTTGATTGTACTTGGAAATGCCTTCAAGTGATTGGACTTGTCCCTCTAATTTTGATCTTGAATCCCAACTTGATCTCAATTTGAATAGCCTTGATGTCTTGACCCCCGGTAATTTGGTTTGAACTTCCTTCTCACTTGTGATCTTTGAACTTGAAGCTTGGATCATTCCCCTTTGGAGTCTCGAACATCTCCCTTAGCCTACAAAACATACCAAAACATGTCTTACTTATCTTTGTTCAAGATGCCATAATACTGCCCTAAGAATCTGAAAGCAGGAAATTAGAAATTGAATCTCTTGGATGGATCTCATGTTAGCTTAAAACCTTTAACCATGATTTCATTTCCAGATTTTGAATGCAATTTCCTAGCATGACTACCCTTGGAAGATCATGAGATTCCAAACAACTCAATTTATTAGCCAAAACAATTATCTTTTGCAGATTATAACAAGATTTCAAAGTCTGATTACTCCCTTAATTTTTTTGCACTTTTGAGGATTGAAATTTGAGAAACTCATTGTGCAAGAGGATGAAGCAAACCTCCGATCCTACATTATTATAACATCCACCACTCATGCTTGTTTCTTGGGAAATTCTGATTTTAGTATACCTGTAGCTTTCAAGTGAAATTTTGGGGTTGAAATGGAGGTCCACTTGCTGCTCCTTACAAAAAATATGCCACTTTGCCTTCACCAATGAAGTGCTAGGAAGTAGGGATCAAATCCACTTCCAATTGCCTAACTTGCTTCCTAATTAAGGTCTTCTATAATTGTGATCTGCACTGCTGCTTGAGGAAAATCGCATGTGTTTGATGTGCAAATGAATTCAAAAGCTCCCTCCTTATATATACTTTTTATCAATTCTCCAAGGAAGGCCGACTTGTTTTGGCATTGAAAATGAAATAAATAAATAAACAAGGCCGACTTGGAGAATTTGGTTTCTGATTTTTGCTTGAAGTGGGGGGCGGGGGGGGGGGGGGGGGGGGGGCGACTTGCATTAAGGAGAGGAGATGATGGTGGGCAGAAATCAAAGGTGCATAGGACAGCCTGTCCTATGGCTGGGCGGAATCCGCCCAGTCATAGGACACACACCAATCTCCCTTCACCTCCGATTCGTAGCTTCAAGTCGCCATCATTGCTAGTGCCAAAAGGGGAGCGAAAATCATCACCACATAGGACAGCTTGTCCTATGGCTGGGCGGAATCCATAGAAATATATACTTAGAATTGTTTCGACTAGCAGGGATGGAGTTGTCGCCAAGCACCAGTTATCACCCCCAGACCGACGGACAAATAGAGATTGTGAACAAATGGCTGGAAGGTTACCTTAGAAACTATGTTTCCGCACAACAGAGAGCATGGGTCAAATGGTTACATCTGGGAGAGTATTGTGACAATACCACCTACCACATGTCCATTGGGATGGAACCTTTCAAAGCTTTGTATGGGTATGAACCTCCTTCATTTGTAGACTTGGCTTTGGGTGACAGTCATGTGCCGAAGGCCAAAGACTGGCTGCAGGAAGGAACAAATATTTTAAGATCTCTCAAGGAAAATCTCCAACGGGCTCAAAATTAACAAAAAATGTATGCTAACAAGCACCGAATCAAGAGGAATTTTGAAGTCGAAGATTTGGTATATCTTTGACTTCAACCGTACAAACAATCCTCTTTGAAGGCTTCCAGGAAGGAGAAGCTGAGGCCGGGCTTCTACGGACCCTACCGTGTGACTAGGAGAGTGGGCGAGGTTGCATACTAATTGGATCTACCTGAGGGAAGCCGAATCCATAATGTCTTCCACGTTTCTTGCCTGAAGAAAGCCGTGGGTCAACAAGTCACAGTTTCCACCGACCTGCCACCCCTTGACGATGGGGGGGAAGTTAGTATTGGAAACAGCAGAAATCGTTGACAGTCGGGAGAAAAGATTGAGGACACACACGGTTAAGGAATTTCTTGTGCGCTGGAAGGATCTACCACTTGAAGACGCCACCTGGGAAGGCGAAGAGATTCTGGAACACCCAAGCTTGAAATTGCTTGAGGAAAAGCAATTATTGGGACGAGAGGACTGTAATGTCCCCGTCATTAAATGAATAATAAAAATATTTGTATTTGGGTCCCGATTGATTTAGTTTATCTCGGGTTCATATTTTATTTTATTTGTATTTGCGAATTCTTGTTGGGATTCTGCTGGTTGCCATTTTGGAGGTGAAAGATCCTCCCTATTTGGTATTTACAGTTTCGGTGGGATTCAACCCTCACCCTATTCTGTTATTCTAATGTGTTGGGTCTGGTGAATCTAAAGTATCTTCAATAGGATCAATAAGGTTTTCTTCTGGCAACTCTATTTGACTTGTGTTTTGTTCTATGTTTGCAATAATCATTTAATTGTCATGAAGGTTACATTATACAACGTCTGGCAAGTAATTCCCAACGACCGTATGATCTTCCAAACAGCTCCCTGCTACATCGTGCGACCTTCATCCTCACTGTACGACTACCTTTGTCATACCGTACGACCCTCACACTTAGCACCGTATGACCTCCTGGTATAACCGTAGGACCTTCTTGGCAACCTCGTACGACCTCCTTCATTGACTCCGTACGACATCCAACACCTCCTTTACGGTCTTCAGCAACTCCGTACAACCTTCTTCCTTGACACCATACTATTATAGAGATGACTCGATGCATGTTGGATTCTATGAGTCTTCCCAAAAAGTTTTAGGTTGAGATATTTTATTTTGGGGTGTATTTTCTCAATAGGTCTCCAACATAGGTAGTGAAGGAGAAGGCCCTAGAGGAAGCCTAGTTTGGGAAGAAATTGAGGGTGAGTCATCTTATGGTCTTCGGTGCTACTTCATATGTCTGGATTGAAGATGCAAGGAGGGCCATGCTAGATTTGAAGAGTCTGAAGTCAATGCTTTCAAGTTATAGTGACAATCATAAAGCCAATAAGATAATTGTTGTTGATATTCAATAGGGACATTGTGATAGATGAAGTAGTTGGGGCTCTTTCGACTTTCTTTAGAAATTATGTTTACTGAAGCATAGCCTATCAAGCTTCTGTTAGCTATACCTAAAGTGGGGGAATTTGATGATTCTAAACATGTGGGAATTTGATGATTAGCATCCCAAGTAGGTATAAGTTCTAGAAGATTTTCCATGGAGAACTTGGATTAGCATCCAAATGCAATAGAAATAGGCAGCCCGAGTCATGATGGCAACATTGATTTGGATGGAGAGGTTTCTAAAAGGAGAACCAAGTGGTGGGCAAATACGGTTGCTGATGTTTGGGATGATGAAATGATCGAGGGTATATCATCTAGAGGCAAGAGCAAGTAGAACACGGTTAACTTTTCTCTTATAGGTAACATTTAGGAAATTTATGAGCCATTGGTTTTTGAGTAACTCAAAGGTAAATTTGAATTGGAAAAGGCCATGGAAAATGAACATGAGACTTATGAAAAATAAGATCTGAGTTCTTTTAGATTTTACACTAGGCATGAAACCCATTGGCTGTAAATGGGTGTACAAAGTCGATTACAAAGCTGATGGTACATTTGACAAGTACAAAGCACAATTGGTGGCAAAAAGGTTCTTGCAAAGAGAAGATATTGACTATGTGGAGACCTCTGCTCCTATAACAAAGATGAGCACCATTTGTCTAATATTGCTATGGCTACACATTTTGGTTTGAAATTCCATCAAATGAACGCAAAATGTGCCTTCCTAAATGACTTTTTGGAGAAGTGTTCATTAATCAGCCTCAAGGTTTTTAGGTTGTAGGAAAGGAGCATTAGTTATGCACATCGACAAAAGCTCTTGTGACCTGAAATAGGAACTCAGGGCATGGTACATTAAGATTGACAATATCTGGTTAAATAGGGAATCTAGAGATCATTATGTCAAAAGTGTAGGAAATTAGATCATTTTAATTTCTACTGATCATCATTATACGTAGTGAGGTGCATTTGATTGACCAAATCAAATATAATTTGAGTAAGGATTTTGACATGAATGACTTAGGCCTCCTGCATTACAGCCTCGATGTAGAGGTTTGTCAAATAGGCGGTGGTATTTTTATTTCTCAATCTAAATATGCAATGAGTTTGCTTGACAAGTTTAGAATGACATATTGCAAAATATAGTCTAGTCCTATGGAGAAAGGGCTGAAGCCTACAGCCAAAACAAACTAAAAGTTAATAAATGAGTTAGCATTTAGGCAAGTAGTGGGCAGCCTTATCTATCTTATAGCCACTAGACTTGATTTGAGCTGTGTGCTTTGAGTTACATTTGTAGATTCATGACAACACTAAAGGTAGAACATTGGGTTGTAGTGAAGTAGGTGTGGAGATATATAAAAGGGACACTTGAATCTGACAGTCTTTACAAAAGAAGCAAAGATCCTAGATTGTTGGGTTCATAAATTCAAATTGGGCAGGTTCATGTTTTGTCATCTCTCTTTGTTTGGAGCATTTTTGTCGAGATATTGCATTTCATCTCTGCATTTAGGAAAATTGAATTGAGTTCTGATCCATTTCTTCTATTTGCATTCAACCTCACATTCCACTATTGTGAGGTAAAGCTTGTCCAAAAGTCTAAAACAGTGTTAATCTTCCTATCCGTTGATGTCGATCCAGTGCATTGTTGTGATGTTGATATTATTTGATTATGACAATCTGAAATGAATGATTATAATGATATTGATTATGCCAATAATGCTATAAACTTTTTGAATGATAATAGTTATGTGGTGTTTTCATGTAGATGTACGAAGATATATTTGTGAACATGACAATACAAATAGTTGCCTCCGAAGGGAACAAAGAGTGTTGGTTCATTGAAGACTCCAAAGATTGACAAAGCTACAAGGTTGCTAAAATGAAGTACAACTACATGGGCATTTCAACATTTCCTCACAAAAGGACATCATACATAACCATGGAACAATTTTAGAATTCTTGAAATACAAAAGAACTTGGAGATGTCATGTGAAAAAAGAATGAAAAATTTCAAGGAAAGCATCCAAAATGTGCTTTATTGTTAAAGGAATTGTAAATTTTGAATTATAATCAGATGTAATATTGCAAAGTCAAAATTATATTTCTTGTACGTTCTCTTTTGTCCTATTCTCCTATGACACCTTGGAAAACATGTTTTTGTCGTGTAGTGGGGTTAGGTACAACTATTTTGTCTTCTAGTGGGAGTTGGTAAAAGATATTAATTTAAATATTCTAGTGTTTCTAGAAGACAAATTTGAGCCCTTGGTGTGACTTAATCTCTACCATTGATCTTGTAAACCTTTTCTATAAAAGGCTGTGCTTTTCTCCTTTGTAATTAGTAGTTAGTAGTTCAACAGTGGGTAATTGCTGTCGTAGTAGGAACAAATGAACAAAAATTGTTGTGATCAGTATTTGGAGTTAATAAGTGAAACATTGAAGTTATGGTGTCTTTCTTGTGTTCTTTTGATGTATGTATGGTTTCTATTCTTCAATGTTAGTTATGGCTCAGTGATTTTGATGGTGAAATGTGAAGACATTTGATGGATTTTTGGCTCATTCCATTTGTGCCTTGCTGATGTAAGTTGCAGAGTATGGTTAGCCTAAACCTAATTGCAACATTAGTTCAATTGTGAATGCATGTTTGAGTTGCATCAGTCTTGGGTACTGAAATGTATGTTTACAATCTGAAAATCCTTCGTTTCCTTTGAAGATTTCATTATTTCTATGGCATTGTGTGCAATGTCCCCATCTCTTTCACATCCAATCAACCACTTATCTTCAATTTTGTGAAGACTCTGTAAGAGATAAAATTGTAAAAAGTTATCAAGAGATCCTACATGAAGACGTCAGATATGTCATCGCTGATAGAGACTAATATATCAAGGGTGAAATAATGTGAAAAGCATATCAAACACATAGAACCATGAAGGAGAAACATCATGAGCACATATCAAGATCGACCTAAAGTAACCAAGCAAAAGAAGAGCATCTATATTGATCAATAATCAATTACTATGAAGACAAGTCATACATGTTACTCTACATCAAATACGGTATATGGCTCGATGAATAAAGTAGTTTATTGGTTATTAGCTGACCTAGACTCATATACGATTTGTATAAGTTGTATTTGCAACCATTTGAGATAAGTAAAGATAAACACATTAATACTCACTCTCGATATGTCGATCAAACAAAGGAAGAATTAAAAAGTCAATCAAAGACTAATGGATGATTCAAAAGTATTAATAATAATGACTAAAATTAATGACAACCTTAATACTATTGAGGAAATTGACCATGGTTTACGAAGATAACGATGCTTGGAATAGATGTAGTAAAGACACCCGATATTATTTGGTATATTAAGGCGTACATTGCCATAACTTTTGGTAATAATAGCAAGTGAAGATATGATTTGCATCGAAAGGAAGAAGCTAGTGAATTGTTCATGTAAGGATTCTCCTTTGTCTCAAACATTTAATAATAGATCACAAAATAGTTATTGACTAAATTGTTAGAGTGCAAGGCTAATTAAATAATTTTTTTTACTAAGTACCAAGAGTCTCAATTTGCTTTCCCATTAGAGGTCCAAACATGACACATTCCATTTAGCCAATCTGGGCTCTTCTCTCTTGGGCATTAAGTGGTTGCTCAGACCATTTTTCTATCCATACAAAATAGGAATGAAACAAGGAGATTCTAGCCGTCTTCAAACCATACCTCTATCCTAATGGGATAGGTTTTTATATTGGCCTTGTGGCCATAAGGACAGGTAACAAATAAATGCTTTGATCAGAGACTTGTAGACTCATTGGGACCAATACGGGTCCAAAGTCCCTTGTTGAAGATGTCATAGATTTGCCCAAATACTGTACCAAGGATCTCTGCAAGGTTTATAAATAGTTTCAGATCTAGTCCCTTCCTTAGTTTTCAGGCATACGACCAAGGTCAAGATTTCTATGAAAACTTTTTTAAGACTTGTACCCCTTCTCGATTTTCAGGCATCCGACCAAGTACAAGTACCTTCGTAAGTATCAAATCATGTCAAATCATTATTGATTATAATTGGCTAGCGGTGTATGAAACTCATTTGAATCTATATCCAAGACACCCGAGTAGTGGGGACATCCTTTGTCATCTAGATTGCCTACATACCTTGTATCCATAGGATCAATGTTTCTAGGTTTCACACTTTGTTATCGATATGTAGTTCTGGTTTAACTATATTTTATGAAACTATAATGGGTACATTGCCCAAACAATTCTTTGCTGACTACTACCCAGCTGAGCATGTCAGGGCAGTGCCTATAACATCTACTTACAAACACTTGAGGGTGTTTGTCATAAAGTTATGTTTAGAAAGTATTTGTCATGTTTACTTATACACATGAATGGTTTTATTTTATAGATATCTAATTGCCACCATACTTCTAAGTCTATAACTAGTAAGTGCACTTGACTATTTATTCATCAAACGTTGCACATACTTGATCAAATTAAATAATCAATCCCAACTAACTTGCCTTGAGTATTTATATAATGAATAATGAGGGAGAAAGAAACAATTCCATTAAAGTTTAACAAACTCTTCGTATTGTCCAAAAGTGGAGAAATTCAAGTTGCCCCTCTAAAATTTTTACCCAATTTATACAATAAATAGTTTGCAAAGAGTTGAATTGATTTTTGAGAAGTTGTTTGTTATTTTCAATTTATGGATTTGTTCTTTCAACAACTCAGAAAAGAACTCACAACTCAAAAAAAATATTCACAAGACATACATAGTGATGAATAAATGCAAAGCTTGCAATATTGAAGTCTGAATTGCATTTGTTGGCATCAAGAGATGGTAACCGGTAAGCCTGCTACCGGTACATGGCAATTAAGTATTGTCATTGATTGGCAAAAGTGAAAGGAGATGTCTTGTCCTCTCAATCTAAGGTCCAAAGATCTAAGGAGATCTGTATTACAAGAGGCTGGTTTGGCAATTGGTGGAAACCGGTGACACTATGCAAGAAATCAGAAGCAACCAGTCACTACAGAAAGTCTCTACAACCGGTGTCAACAAGCTTAGAGGAAGAAAAGGTGCAAACTGGTGTCAACAAGACAACCGAGGATAATGTGCAACTGGTAAGCTAAGGAAGGAACAGTGACAAGTTAAAGCTCTTACCTGTTCACAACATAAGGATCTCAACCGATCAAGAAAAGACTTCGGTATGATATGATGAACCGGGGAAGTCAGAGTCAACTATCTGTTTCAACCAACTTATTAATCGGGATTTACTGCACTAAATCCGGAAGACTTTGAGTTAACATGATGATCGATTTGAGGCGCGTTGGAAGGTTTTAAAGCCAAAATCTGTGGCTTTAAAAAAAGGAGTTATCTCTTGAGACAGAAAGGTGCTTGACACGCATCTATTGTTTTCTTCATAAAGCGGATAAAGCAAGAGCATGCATTGGATGTTTCCTCAGTGAACTAATACTTCACTGAGTGATGTATCTGAAAGGGATCTGAAGTTAGGTCATGCATGAGAGGTGCAATAAGTGCAAGAACTCTATATATTCTTCTGCCTGTTGAGAATATGAGTTGCCTTCATTCTGCTGAAGAAAAGAGTGAACCTGTATGCTTAGAAAAGCTAGGGTAAATAGCAAAGAGAAGAAGAAAGAGAAGAGTGTGCAAAGAAGCACAACAGTAGAAGAGAAACACACCTACGGCGACTGGTGATGCTTCTCAGTTGAGCACAAACAGAGATCTTATCAGGCTATGCAAAGCCATTTGTAAAAGGTCAATCTTTCTATTGTTTTCTAGCAATTACAATAGTTAAATCCCAGTATATGGGTGGACTCTAATAGATCTCTTGTATCAAATCCCTTAACCGGGTGACGTCTTTCAAGGTGTTCTAAGTCCTCTAACCAGGTAGGCACTAACTGACCTTATTGTAACAAATCCCTTAACCGGGTCACATCTAGTAGTGCGTTGTAATCTTTTAACTGGGAAGGCTCCAACAGGGCGTACTCCAGAAGAGTACAGAATTTGTGAGGTCTCCTCACACCGTGGTTTTCACCCTAGTTGAGTTTCCACATGATAAATCTGGTGTCACTGTGTGATTGTTTGCTTGATGATATTTTATGCTTGAATTTGTTTGGCTTACAGTTATAAGTATATTTGACCAGATTTAAAGAGAAAAGTTTTAGAGATGCTGATTCACCCCTCCCCTCTCAGCACCGGTTGGGACTGTCAGCATTATATCAAATATTATTAACTTCTATGATATAAATCAGAGATCTGGTATAAAATTCAATACTTAGGAATTCAAAGGAGCAAAGGATCACTGATTTGCTACAAAAAGCTGAACATACTACCATGGAATTGCTTGAACAACACAGGCAATATTTTCTGATAATTCCTTAAAGGAATAACAGAGTCCAGTGCTTAGTGTAGCTCAATACCAACACTGCCCTTTCTATTTCTCCAGTCGATGTCTTTTCTTCTTACATTTCGTGCCTTTTATCACTTCTCCAAGTTGGCAATCTTTGACGGTGGCTCGTTTTCAGAATTTTTGGAGTATTTTATTCCTTGCATCTGATTTCCTTCCTCCCGTGAAACCTATGCAGCTCATTTATGTTTCTTCTCATTCCTTTCTTGCCACGTTCTTTGGTTGCGTCTCCCTCCTCTTCAGAAGATACCCACATTACAAACAGGAAAAAAAAGCCTTTTCCTTCCTCTGAAGTTCAGTTTATATGAGAACTATTTATTATAGTTTGAAGTTCATAATAAAAGATTCAAATAGGTTTGGTCATAATTGACTTTGGAAGGGTATGATAGTATTGTTTTACTTATTTTATTTAGTAATTATTTAAATTGGTAGATACATGTTATTTATTATTTATTTATTAAACATATGTTATTTAATAATTATTTAGTTTTTTAGTAAATATTTATTTTATATATGTTATTTAGTAATTATTTATTTTATGTGTTATTTAATGTTTATTAATTATATACATATATTATTTAGTTTAAATATTGTAAATAATACTCGTAAGCTTTTTAGCCATATAATAAATATTTGCAATTTTGAGTGGTATTAGAAATCTAAATATCACTAATTATCTCCAACAAAATACAAGTTAAATAAAATTGAATCAATTTAATTGTCAATGTTTAAGCATTACAGAATTTTCCTTTTTGATGACCTAGACATCTAATGTCTAGGAGGGAAGATAATTGTCTTACGACATGTTCAAGATGAAATTGAATTTTATTTAAATAATGCTAACATAATAAACATAAGAATGCTAGCTCCACCTTTTGCAAAGACAACATATTTACATACATAACCAAAGTAGAATTTGAGTATTAATACTTGTGATATCTTGACAAAGGAATAATTTAACATGTAAGAATAGTAAATATGATCCTATATCGAGGGTCATGACAGTTCAAACACAATGTCTTCAATAAATGATACTTCCGTGGTTGACACCTTCATACATATGTTTCATGCGTTTATATTTTATGGGAAATGAAAGATGGTCAAAGGGTGACTATTTTGAAAAGATACGTATCAATATGCGTAATGACCCCTTTTTGGGACATTAGAAGTCAATTATGGCAGAACCCCGATGGTTCTATCCTTGTTTTAATTGTCTCTAAATGTTATTGTTTCTGCAATTATATGTTTGTTTTGGAGTTTTTTCTGAATATTTACTTTTTGTTTTTGTTGTTTGACGACATATGGAATTGAAATAACAACACCAGAAGATAGACTAATTACAATGTCATTAATCATCAGCACCTCTATCTCATTATTCCATTATGAAAGTATTTACAAAGACAATTACAATGCACGGAAAATCTAATTGGAAATCATTGAAGAAAACCTGTGACTGGCTGCATGCACAAACTGACACCCAATATTGAAACGCTGCTTCTGGAAATTATCCCAAGTTGACGCAGAGGCTTGTGTTTTGAAAGGAAAGGCACATTATATCAAAACATGCCTGTTATATACTGAACGCAGGCCTCCCAATTCTAATGCTGCTGCTAGGATATTGTTTGCCATCCCACAGACAACCACGGCAGCTAATGAATCAAATGCAGCTTTAGTATAGTGCTGTGATCTGCACCCAAATTACTATGATGTCCAGACTTGCAAGATGTTGCAGAGATATGATATTTATTTTCTGATTAAAATCACACCATTATTTCCAGTTATGGCCTCTGCATGAAGCCATCATTACAAAGCACAATTCACGGGCAAATGATCAACCAATTCAAAGTGCAACACTGAGAAGAATTCACAATTCTTTCAGCTTCCAATTACTCAAACCTAGGCACAAACTCAATCACCCAATTCACAAAGCAAATGCATAATCAGATAAGTTCGATTTTCTCCCTTCAAGGCATTTATAAATCTCCATATACAAATTGAGCTTGAAGCTTGAAGCTTACGCCCCGTATGACTTAACATATGTGCTTTTGTTTCAAAGTTTGAAATATAATATTTTATTATATCTCCCTCTATTCCTTCTCAACCCAAATCGGCCTGTAGCTTGAAGCTCACACTTCACATAACTTTAAATACTATATGCATTTCAAAGTTTGAATTATAATAAATTATAATTCCCTCCAAAACATTGGTATCACATTAACTTCATTAAATAGACATCAAATGCACATATCCATACTTTTTAATATAAGCTTTTAAAATAATAATTAATTAAGTGAAGCTTAATTAATGATTATGACCTAGAGAAATAGCTTATTTAATCCTTCGATTGATTCATAATTTGACTTACTATAAATAGTAACTCCTTAACTGGAAGCTCTACCGATGTCCCCCACAACTCCATGCTACTACCAACTATTTAGGAGCTCTGCTAAGAATAGTACCCCTGACTTTCCCAAAATAGACACTTACTATAAATAGGTGTGCCAATTTGACTCAAACCGAACTCTGAACTGAAGTTTGCCAAGAACATCCGCAGACTTTTACTGCTCAACTTTGAACTCAATTTCATCATGCCCAAAGTAGTGAAGCCAATCAATGGAACCAACCCAAATTGCTGTACTAATTCTGTCATCGCTCGGGTCCCAAAGCACACTGAACTCACATCCATTTGTGCCATGGAGATAGAAACATCTGAAGGTGTTTGTAACTCTACCACTATCTCCATCCTCTGCTAGTCTCCCATGGATGTGTTGACTCTGCAAGTAATCCAACTTGCAACCACTGATCCCATCTACTACAGATGGCAAATACTCATCCCACAAAGGATAGTACAACCTCAGAGCCAATCCACACCGATGCATTGTCAAACCCTGTGTGTGTGTATTAGAAAAGAAGTGATGAGTACTCCTCCCTGTGTAGTCATGATAAAAAGCTCCCACCTCGGTCAAGTGCTCACTGTCATAGTTCTGAATATAACCACTGTCATCTGACTCATCACCAACAACATGTGCAATGGATACAACCATAGGAGAACCTTTTGCAACATGTAGTTCTCCGCTGCTCTCTAAAAATGCACTCATCCCTGCTGTATTATCTGCACCTGTAATTGTGATAAGTGTCGCCACATCCTCAACTTGCTAACAAACATAATATGTGGATATAGGAACATCACCAACTGCTACTAGAGGAAATTGGACTCTGTCTGCAGATGGTGGAAACTGTGTAAGCTCAATTCAGTTGAGTGATCAACATCAACCTCAAAAAGAAGATTGTCTTAGAACAATGCTGTATCCATCTCGAACAGAGGATTTTCAACAAAGTGAACCTCAATGGATGGCTCAACTGGTATGTTAGAAGCTGTTGATATGACAATATCTTCACGCACTTTTTCCAAGGTAGCTGCATGTCCATCCAAAACCCGATCCTGGGACCTACCACCAACCACTGAGTTTTCTGAATGCTTAGATTTCCTCAAAAGATAATTTTCATAACGCTGCAAATCATAACTTAACCTTTGTTGAGCTTGGGCAAGGTCTTTAACTATTTTTCCATTTCCCAACCTATGCCACTTTTCCATACCCATACAAAACAAGAGTGCTGGTCACTCAAATGTCATATATATGAATTCTTGAAATTTTATTTTTCCCAATTCCCCCACAGGATGGTAGGAAACCACTCTAATACCACTGTTAGAACCCTGATGGTTCTATCCTTGTCTCACTTGCCTCTGAATCTTATTGTTTTTGCAATTATATGTATTTTTTTTGAGTTTTTCTTGCATATTTACCTTTTTTGTATTTTTTGACAACATATGGAATTGAAATAACAACACCAGAAGATGGAATAATTACAATGTCATTAATCACTAGCACCTCTATCTCATTTTTCCATCATGAAACTATTTATAAAGATAATTGCAATGCATGGAAAATCTAACTGGAAATCATTGAAGAAAACCTATGCTTCATGCACAAACTGGCAGCCAATATTGAAATGCTGCTTCTGTAAATTATCCCAAGTTGACACAAAAGCCTGTGTATTGAAAGGAAAGGCACTTTTATATCAAAATGTGCCTGTTATATACTGAACGCAGGCCTCCCAATTCTAACGCTGCTGCTAGGATATTGTTTGCCATCCCATAGACAACCACGGCAGCTGTTGAATCAAACACAGTTTTAGTATAGTGCTGCGGTTTGCACCCAAATTACTATGCCGTCCAGACTTGCAAGATGTTGCAGAGATATGATATTTATTTTCTGATTAAAATCACACCATTATTTCTAGCTATGGCCTCTACATGAAGCCATCATTACAAAGCACAATTCACTGGCGAATTATCAACCAATTCAAATGGCAACACTCAGAAGAATTCACAATTCTTCCAGCTTCCAATTACTCAAACCCTAGGCACAAACTCAATCAGCCAATTCACAAAGCAAATGCATAATCAGATAAGTTTGATTTTTTCCATTGAAGACATTTATAAATCTCCAAATACAAATTGAGCTTGAAGCTTCAAGCTTACACCTTGTATAACTTAAGTTTTAACATATGTGCTTTTGTTGCAAAGTTCGAAATATAATATTTTATTATATTTCCCTCTATTCCTTCTTAACCCAAATCGACCTGTAGCTTGAAGCTCACACTTCACATAACTTTAAACACTATATGCATTTCAAAGTTTGAATTATAATAATTTATTATAATTCCCATCAAAACATTGGTATCGTATTAACTTCATTAAATAGACGTCAAATGCACATATGCATACTTTTTGATATAATCTTTTAAAATAATCATTAATTAAGCTCCACTTAATTAATGATTATGACCCAGAGAAATGGCTTATTTAATCCTTCAATTGATTCATTCAAAATTCATGTGCTCCTTGCCTGAGTTTGACACTGAGGTGCCCTTGCCAAAATAGCTCTGACCATAATTTGATTTACTACAAATCAGAAGTCCTAATCTGGAAGCTCTGCCGATGTCCCCCACTACCTCCATGCTACTACCAACTTTTCAAGTGCCCTACTCAGAATAGTAACCCCGAGCTTCCTAAAATAGACGCTTATTATAAATAGTGTGCCAATTTGACTCAAACGAAGAGCAATCCTAAACATCCCTGGCCTCTGGAATGGGAATTGGCCTTTGACTTTGCCAACGAGACCCCCTAAACATCTGACTTATCTTACGAGGGTAATTGATAGGCTAATCCAAACCACCAACCATGGTGAGCTAGAAAGGGGACATTACAAATTAAATAATAAAATTTTAAGTTGTCAAATTATATCACATTAAATGACAATTTAGTTTAATTATTTAATAAAGTATTAAAATGACTTTTATGGAGCCTAGTGAAAAAGTAATAAAGTCATTTTAAGTTAAAGAGGGAAACTGATGCAGAAGCAACTGTCATCCAAGATTAACATCCTAGAAGATAATCTCACCGAACAGTTTTATCTTAATTTTAGTTTGATAAGATTTTAGATAACTAGGAATTTGGCAATGTTAGTAAATTGTTCCATATTTTGTGGATTAGGAGGTTCTATAGTTTCATATAAATATTGTAAGTTTGCAAGCTTGGAAAACAGATTGAGCGTGTGGGGAAAGGAAATAAATTGTGTGTTTTTGGTGAAGTCCCAGAATGCCATTCACTTTCCTTGCTGTATATTATTTTCATTGAGTTTGAGTTTCTGCTGTGCACCATTTGTGGTATCAGAGCCTGGAGAATTTGATGGAATGCTGATATTGAAAGCATTGGAATCATAGCTGCTATAGTTACTGTAGTACTTTGAGGATAAATCCACAAGCACAATCAAACCAGTAGACAATTAAAAGTCAATTTGCTGCTGCAAGGAGGAGGTGGGACATCGAAGATAGATCGCAGCCACCAGTTTGAGGAAGAAATGCGCAGCCTTGGGAGTAACTGCAAAAGCCATACAAAGCCAAGTAGACTTGAGCCAGTCCAATATTGTATTGGTATGATATTTGACCTGATATTGAGACTGTTCTTTTTATTGGTTATTGAACTGTCATGACTGCTGAATTATGTCTGCTGCAAATGTAAATTATGTCAATTTTTCAGAGCTGCTGAATTGTACGGTAGACTGTGGAAATCCTCTGAAAATTGAAAATGTTTTTTTTTAAAATTATTTTGAATACTTTGGGGGAGGTATCAATTGAATTGTCAAATAAGGTGCAATTACTGTTCTTAAATAAGGGTAAAATGTTCTGGAAAGCTAAGAGGAAGGAGAATCCAAAGCCATAAATCAGTTTGAAGAGTTCATTCTGTGGATTCATTTTGTGGAAATATAATGCTAATATTGTTTGTATATTTGAAATGCTTATTTTCCAATGATCCATCATATTAAGTAAGGAAGAGAGAATTTTGATCTTTTTGTATGAGAAGAAGATTATTCTTCAGCCCTCTGCCATTATTGGTACCTGAGAGTGAAGAAGTCCCTGCCAGTGTGAGACAAGATTTTCTTTGCCAAGATATGGCACTCAGAGTTCGAGGACGAGGAAGAGGAAGAGGTCTAGGAAGGCAAGCTGGCAATGCAGAAATTCTAGAAGGGATGAGATGCATGGAGGCAAGATTAGAAGCTATGGAACTTGCACAAAGAAGAGCAGCTGACATAGGAGATGTTAGTGATGAAGAGGTGCAACCTCAAAGAGAAGAGGAAGAAGAAGAGGAAGGAGTTGAAACAAGAATCGTTAGAGCGATTCTGGGAGTTGGTTCCAAGCCAAGGTTGGAAGTGCCTATGTATGAAGGCAGCCTAGATGCCGAGGAGCTGATCGATTGGATCAGTGCAATGAACAAGTATTTTGAATATGAAAATGTTGCTAATGACAAGAAAGTAAAGTTTGCAGCGACTCGATTGAAGGGTCATGCATCCCTCTCGTGGGATGGAGTACAAGATGAAAGGATTCAACAAAGAAAGACCAAGATCAACAGTTGGGACAGAATGTTAGCAAAACTAAAAGGTAAATTCTTGCTCAAAGATTATCAGCTTAGTCTTTTTAAGAAATTACAAAATCTTAGACAAAAGGACATGTCAGTTAAAGATTACACAAAAGAATTTTATAAATTGATCATTAGAGCTGGTCACATTGAAGATGATGCTGAAAAAGTGGCTAGATATCTCAATGGGCTGAAGTATAATATTCAAGATGAAATTAACCTTTTTTTTCCTAGAACTATGGAGGAAGCATACCAATATGCTCTAAAAGTTGAAGAGAAATTATCTAGCAAACAGACACAAAGCTCAAGATGGAAAAGTCAAAGTTTCAAAGGAAGAGGATCACAAGGAGGTAGAGGACAATGGCAAGCACAAAAAGAAGAAGCTAGTAACTCGCATCAACAAGAACAAGCATATCAAGGTAATGACTCTTTTGGAGGAAGGCCTTATTCAAGAGGTAGAGGTAGAGGATTTCTTGGAAAATGTTTTAAATGTAACAAATATGGCCATAGATCTTATGAGTGCCCAGAAAATCCTACCACAAGTCAAAGAAGTGTATACATTGTTGAGGGTGAAGATGAGGAATATGTACAAGAACCTAATGCTTATAATGATGAGCCTGAAGTGGGTGAATCACTCTTGGTAAAAAGGGTGTTACTCAAACCCAACAAGGAGGTGATAGAACCCCCTCAAAGAAAAAATCTATTCAGAACAACATGCAAGAGTGGAGGAAAATGTTGTAAAGTCATCATAGATAGTGGGAGCACAGACAATCTAGTTTCAACAGAGATGGTGGAGAAGCTAGGCTTGAAAAAGGTAACACATCCTACTCCTTACAAAGTATCATGGTTGCAAAAAGGACATCAACTCTTGGTTAATGAGCAGTGTAAAGTGGATTTACAAATAGGAACTTACAAAGATTGGATAGTGTGTGATGTTATGCCTATGGATGTATGCCATGTTTTACTTGGAAGACCTTGGCAATATGACAGAAAGGCTATGCATGATGGGCGAAACAATACCTACACTTTTGAGAAAGATGGGAAGAAGCACATTCTTACACCCTTGAAGGAGGAACATGTTGTTGCTGAACCAAGTTCTAGAGTGATGCTAATGGGTGGTAAGCAATTCCTACACCAAATTAAGAAGGAAGAGGTAAACTTCACTTTGATAGGAAAGCTTAAAAGTGAAGATACTAGCACAAAGATAATTGATTTTCCTGAAGAAATTCAAGGTATATTGAAAGAATATAAAGACATAGTAGTTGATGATCTTCCTAATGTTTTACCCCCATTAAGGAGTATTAGCCATCACATAGATTTGATTCCAGGAGCAAATCTTCCAAATAAAGCCGCCTATAGGATGACACCGGGAGAAAATGAAGAAATAAAGAAACAGGTGCAAGAATTGTTAGAGAAAGGATTGATAAAGGAAAGTTTAAGTCCTTGTGCAATTCCAACTGTTTTGAGCCCTAAGAAGGATGGAAGCTGGCGAATGTGCACAGATTCAAGAGCAATCAACAAAATAACCATCAGGTATAGGTTTCCTTTACCAAGGATTGATGATTTATTGGATTGTTTAAGTGGGGCTAGTTATTTCTCTAAAATAGACTTGAAAAGTGGCTACCATCAGATTAGAATTAGGGAAGGTGATGAGTGGAAGACAGCCTTTAAAACAAACCATGGTCTCTATGAATGGCTAGTTATGCCATTTGGCTTAACTAATGCTCCAAGCACTTTCATGCGCCTTATGAATGAGGTGCTTAAAGATTTCACAAGTAAGTTTGTCATAGTATACTTGGATGACATTCTGATTTTTAGTCAATCAAAGGAAGAGCATTTGAGACATTTAAGGATGGTATTAGATAAATTGCATGAAGAAAAGCTACTAATCAATCTCAAAAAGTGTACTTTCTTGAAGACAAAATTGATTTACTTGGGATTTGTCATCTCACAAGGACTAAAGATGGACAAGGACAAGATAAAGGCAATCATTGAATGGCCTACTCCTAAGAATATCTTTGAGGTAAGAAGTTTTCATGGGTTGGCCAGTTTCTATAGGAAATTCATAAGAAATTTTAGTGGGATTTGTGCTCCAATAGTGGATACCATTAAGGGAGATAAAAAGGCATTCTATTGGACATAAGCTGCTAATAAAAGTTTTCATATTCTTAAAAAGAAAATTACGGGGGAACCTATCTTGTCTTTACCTGATTTTACTAAGCCTTTTCAAGTTGAGTGTGATGCTAGTGGGACTGCTATAGGTGCTGTCCTCAGTCAAGAGGGAAAGCCTATTGCTTACTTCAGTGAAAAGCTTAATGATGCAAAGAAGAGATATTCAACATATGATCAGGAGTTCTATTCCATAATACAGGCATTAAAGAAATGGAGGCATTATCTCATGCCTACTGAATTTGTTTTGTTCACTGACAATCATGCTTTGCAATTTATCAATAGTCAACATAAGTTGAACCAGAGACATGTCAAATGGGTTGAATTTTTGCAAAGTTTTACTTTTGTCATCAAACATAAGAGTGGTCAATCTAATAAAGTGGCAGATTCTTTGAGCAGGAGGAGTTTGATCTTGCAGGAGTCTCAAGTGAGCATACTAGGATTTAATGACTTGAAGGAGATGTATAAAGAAGATAGAGACTTCAAGGAGGCATATGAAGCATGTTTAAATCCCTTGAGTAGTGATAGGAGTCCTTGGATGGAATACATGATACAGGAGGGTCTACTATTCAAAGGTAACCAGCTTTGCATTCCAAGAAGTTCCATGAGAGAGAATCTATTGAAGGAGAAACACAGTGGAAGCTTAGCAGGACATTTTGGACAAAATAAGACATTGGCTCAATTAAGTTCACATTATTATTGGCCAAGTATGGGAAATGATGTTAAGAAGTTTGTGGAGAGGTGTAAAGTATGCCAACATGCCAAAGGAAGCAGCCAGAATACAGGTTTGTATCAACCACTACCAATCCCAAATAGGCCGTGGGATTCAATTAGTATGGACTTTGTACTTGGTCTACCAAGAACCCATAAAGGACATGATTCAATATTTGTAGTAGTTGATAGGTTTTCTAAAATGGCTCATTTCATCCCATGTACAAAAATAAGTGATGCTACTAATATTGAAAATCTGTTCTTTAAGGAGATAGTTAGACTACATGGACTTCCTAGGAGTATTGTCTCTGATCGAGATACTAAATTTGTAGGACACTTTTGGAGGACTCTATGGAAGAAATTAGGCACCACTTTGAGTTTCAGCTCGGCTTACCATCCTCAAACTGATGGTCAAACAGAAGTGGTCAATAGAAGCCTTGGAAACATCTTGCGAAGCTTAACAAGTATGCATCCAAAACAATGGGATTTGGTTCTAGCACAAGCTGAGTTTGCATATAATGATTCCCCTAATAGAAGTACAGGTATGAGTCTTTTTTAGATCTTGTATGGTATGCATCCCAGAGGAGTATGTGAGCTAAGAAATCTAGGTAAAATGGAGACAAGGAGTGCTGATGGTGAAGATTTTGCCAATATAATCCAAGAATTGCATGACCAAGTGAAAAGGAAACTTGAGGAAAGTACCATTAAGTACAAAAGGAGAGCTGATATGAAAAGGAAAGAAGTCAATTTTAATGTTGGGGATACGGTTTTAGCTCATCTTAGAAAAGAAAGATTCCCAAAGAGAGACTATAATAAGTTGAAAGCAAAGAAAATTGGCCCTTGTCGGGTTCTACGAAAGTTCTCAAGCAATGCGTATGAAATTGAGCTTCCAAAGGGCATTGGGATTTCTCCTATATTTAATGTTGCAGATTTGTACCCTTATAAGGATGAGGAAAAAACAATTCAAGAACCTGAAACAGTTGAAGAGCAGGTCATTGAATGGCAACAGCAGTTGCCGACAGCCACACCAAAGCAACCCGAGTCAATCTTGGACACAAAAGTCATCAAGAAAACTAGAGGTAAGGAACATCTTGAATACTTGGTCAAATGGAAGGGGCACCCATCTGAAGATTCCACATGGATGACAGTTTCTGACCTATTCAAGTATGGAGTCAGTATTGAGGACCTCATGGACAGGAGCCCATGAACAAGTCTTTTGTTCCTTGGGAGTCTGATGCAGAAGCAACTGTTGTCCAAGATTAACATCCTAGAAGATAATCTCACTGAACAGTTTTATCTTAATTTTAGTTTGATAAGATTTTAGATAACTAGGAATTTGGCAATGTTAGTAAATTGTTCCATATTTTGTGGATTAGGAGGTTCTATAGTTTCATATAAATATTGTAAGTTTGCAAGCTTGGAAAACAGATTGAGCATGTGGGGAAAGGAAATAAATTGTGTGTTTTTGGTGAAGTCCCAGAATGTCATTCACTTTCCTTGCTGTATATTATTTTCATTGAGTTTGAGTTTCTGCTGTGCACCAGAAAATAAAGAGACAAAGAAAATAAATATCAAGAGGCAGGCAAAGGGAAAACAAAGAGTCACTTGGATGTGTTATTAAAATACAATAAGAGACTCATTCTTAGAATGCTTGGTTTATGCTTGATTATTGTTTTCTCTTGGAGAATCCTAGGAAGCTTTGGCTTTTTTTTTTGAAACTTGAGGATGGAAACCTTCAAGATTTCTTGGTGGATTGGACAGAAACCCAATTCATTACCTTGGTGGATTCACAACGGAGTTCATAGTTGAGCTAATTTGTGAAATATTCATTTGAAGACAAACTTGCAGTATCAAAGGCATTTCATATCTGTTGGGAAAATAAGGTTGTAATGATTTATCTATTTGATGACAGTATTCATATTTGATTTCAGATCTCTATTTCAGTCTGATGTTATATGACTGTTTTCAAAATAATCTGCTGCATGAATACAAATTAGTTTGGATGCTAATTACCCGTTAAAATTCCTTTGGAACATTGGTAAATTCTGGAACAAATATCCATAGGGGGATATTTCAATATGATCCTCAGTAAAGTAGTAAGCAATGACTATCAAACAATGCATAAAGGAATGGATGAACAACAAATTGAGATATTCGGGTGTGATTCAAATTAATAGTTAAAGTTAAAAATGAGCATCACTGTGAAGAGAAAGAATAAGCAAGCATTGGTTATTTTCTAAGAGATGCAATTAGGAAGATGTATGAGTTAAAGAATGGTTGTGTCTATTTGAAAAGAGGTTTCTCAGGGAAATAGTGATATAAGAGGGAGATGGAGCACATTCATTCAGCATCAGCATTGAAAAAGCTTTTAACTCTTATATATCCAGTTGGGATCTGCTCAAGTGAGCGGCTGATTGTCAAAAATTGGTTGCAAGTATATAATTGTGAATCAGAGACCAGTGATTGCAAGTGTAGAAAATGTATATCAGAAACAACATCAATCTTTTGGTTGCAAGTTTTTTATATCAGATCAGACATAACAACAATATCGCTATAGGTGATATCTTCTATATTGCATGTTTTAAGAGTCATATTAGACACAACATATACATATTGCTATAAGCAATATCATATTTCATGGCATATTCATATTGTTATAATTGACATAGCAGAGATGATTGCACTTAGTGCAAACCATATCAATTTCACTTTTGGCATATCTATTATTGTTTATATACTGTGCATATTCTCCATTACATAGTTCAAATCTAAGAATTAGATAGAATAAGTGTGAGAAATATAAGTAATTGTCGCTGTTCATGGAATGATTATATCGATGTGCCAAAGTGAATTGCAGTGTTAAAATGGTATCCTCAAAATTTTAAAGAATACAATCTACCAATCTAATTTGGTCTCCAAGAGACTTCACCAAATTGGGATTGATAGTAGACTAGGGAGGATATCTCACCTCCGAAACTGCAATATCCCAATGAATTCCAATATGGAATTGCAAAGACAAGTAAAAACCAGGTTGATCGATGATGATTATGCTCTATCAACGCCACTATATGTATGATGTTCAAGCAATGCAAATTAAACTAGTCAGCTAGCCCAAATAGGCATCACAAATCCATAAATTGAAATAGGTGTATAATAAGAAGGGTAGTGCACAAGTGCTCCACCCAAAGTGGGCAACCTTGCAAGCTATGTGATAGCATTCGTCGAATTTCAATTATGAAATTCAAATTTTTGTGAATTCCAATAGAATATTAAAAATTCATTCTAGTTTGGCTAAAGTTTGTATGGAACAAAACTAGGGCTTTTAACATTGAAATATTTGGTCCTCTATTACACATTCTAGAGGAATAGGCGTGAAGCGTGAATCTCAAGCAAAATTGTATGAGCGCGAATCTCAGGCAAAGATGAATAGGCACGAATCTTAGGTGAAAATGTATCAGCGTGAATCTCAGGCGAAAATGAATAAGCATAGACTCATTATGCTATGCTAGAACCATAGGATTTTGCAAGAAAGGCACCACAAATTTGATGAAAGGAGACATTGTGAAAACTGCCGAGGAAACTGATGATTTTTTTTCAGAATTGGATGCCATGAACCTAAGTTTAATTTATATTAAATCATAATAAACATTTCTAAGCTTGCGACAGAGTTTCACACTCCATTGGGAGATTAAAATATATTTATCATTTAATATATGATATTTACCATTTTTATTATTTATATATTAATTAATTAAAAATTTAAATTTTAAATACATGTATTATTATGTAGTTTAAATTTATTATAATGTATTAAAAAAATTGTCGTATAGTTTAATTTATAATTTAATATATGTAAAATATTTATATTAACTTTTAAATCTAATCTAATATTATTTTATTTTAACAAGATTGTTAAAGTTTTAGGATCATTGCAAATGTAATAGCACTATCTCATTGTATGTGTTTTCCAAATGCAACAATCTCTTGCATTTATACTGAGAATGAGCCAAGAAGAGACATGTCCCTTCATGAGACATGTCTATTCATTAATATATAATTAATATAATGACAATTTTATATATATATATATATATATATATATATATATATATATATATATATATATATATATATATATATATATATATATATATATATATATATATATATATGACAATTTTATACACACACACACACACACACACACACACACACATATAATATCTCTTTAGTATTATATTAATTTATCTAATATTTACATAATAATAATTATTTTATTAATTTAACTATTTAGTTATTATGAGAATAATTATAATCTAACTTTATATATACATATATATCAATGTATATAGTAATATCAATTATTATATATATTGATATATATATATGAATATATATAATAAATCATTTCTCATAATAATCATATAGTCAATATTATTTATCTAACCGATGCTACAAATATCAACACTCCCTCTTAGTTAGGGAGGATAAATCAATCCAATGTCAACACTTATGACACTTGGCAACATCAATCATATGATATAAGCAATAAATGCATCATCCTCATGATGCAATTAATAGAAACATAGTCTCAATATGTGGATTGCCTCCATCGACAATTCTATCCACAAGTTCTCATGTGGATTGCCTCCATCGACAATTCTATCTACTCTTTCTCAGGTGGATTGCCTCCATCGGCGATTCTATCCACACATTCTCAGGTGGATTGCCTCCATCAACGATTCTATCCACTTGATATCATGAGTATTGGCCTATCAAAATGTCAACATATGACATTCACCAAATACTCTGAGTATTGGCCTATTAGAACATCAACATATGATATTCACCAAGTACTCAATAAGGTAGTGGCCTGCAGAATATCAACACATGATATTCACCAAATACCTATCATATATCTATACAAACAACTCATAGACCGTCAATGACATCTAACACTTAGTTGTTGATTTACAAGATATATCTATGCAAACAACTTATAGACTGTCAACTTAATGACATCTAACACTTAGTTGTTGCTTTTACAAGATGTATCTATACAAGCAACTTATAGACCGTCAATTTGACATCTAACGCTTAGTTGTTGCTTTACAAGATATATTTATGCAATAACTTATAGACCGTCAACTTAATGACATCTAACACTTAGTTGTTGCATTAATTCATCATGATCTGTTTCAACATTATCAATAATGTATATCATGATTTAAGTTATTGTAAGATCGTCACCTTCCAATAACTTCTGCAAATACAAGTGATAATCATTTGGAAGTCGTCACTTCCTTATGATGTACACAGGAGGTAGGCCCATTGAAATCATATAGTCACACACATATGAACTTTCGAACTCCCTCTGAATGTCAATCTTCAGAGCTCCTCATTCAATGTTACCTCTGATGAAGTGTCAGACTCCCTCTCAATCTGATATCAATCCTCCTTTTCCTGCAACATCATCCTTGGAAAAGATCAAGGCAAATAGCTCTTATAGTATGTTATAGAAATACAAATAAAAGAGATTACAAATAGCTCACTAAACTATCTCAACCAAAAATACCAATGATAGAAGCATAAAATATTTTAATAACCAATAGTATAGCATGAATTACAAACTCAAAAATTATGTGCATTAATAAAACATGGAATACTTATCTTTTATAAATTTCAAGTATTCCATTCTGTAAGGTGAGCCCATATAGAAAATATCATGCAAATTCAAAAATGATGTCGCCCCTTCTTGAACATTACCATAATTCTTCACATGACTTGTCTTGAATATCCAAAGGTTCTATACACTATGACAACCTTCAATATGATCGGATCTTCCTTCAAGCAGTTAGGCTTTTAAAGGAGGAATCTTGTTCTTTTCCAGTTTTTTTTTTTTTTTTGCATAGACCCGTACACATTCGATCATAACTTTTGAACCAGATGTTCTTTTCAATCGCTTCGGTGAGATTCTTCTAAATTTGGTTTTAACAAACATATCCGAAATTTAGCAAAATCCAACGGTTCATTTGTGAGATATGGTCCTCGTACCAAGACTGTATTTTCTGAGACAATCACACATTCACCATCATTAAACTACTCTCTTACATTTGCAACTTGGCTCTGATACCATGTTAAAGTTTTAGGATCATTGCAAATGTAATAGCACTATCTCATTGTATGTGTTTTCCAAATGCAACAATCTCTTGCATTTATATTGAGAATGAGCCAAGAAGAGACATGTCCCTTCATGAGACATGTCTATTCATTAATATATAATTAATATAATGACAATTATATATATATATATATATATATATAATATCTCTTTAGTATTATATTAATTTATCTAATATTTACATAATAATAATAATTATTTTATTAATTTAACTATTTAGTTATTATGAGAATAATTATAATCTAACTTTATATATACATATATATCAATGTATATAGTAATATCAATATATATATATATATATATATATATATATATATATATATATGTGAATATATATAATAAATCATTTCTCATAATAATCATATAGTCAATATTATTTATCTAACCGATGCTACAAATATCAACAAAGATAATCAATTTGATCATTTTATTTAATAATACTATTTCAAATCTTTTTAAAAATTTAAATTATTTTTGATAATTTAATGAAATTATTATTTTAATATTTAAAAATTCAAATTTATATAGGCAAATTTAATGTTGATTTTTTTTTCCGAATTTTTATGCTTGCCGAACTTTATCCAAATTTTATTGTTGCCAAATTCAAACTTGAATTAAAACCTTTTGACTTAGCTTTCAAGGTTAACTAGCTAACGGGGGATTCTATGAGCTAATAGCGAAATTAGAAATGGGTCCGGGCTAAGAAGGGGACATGACAGTCTTCAATAAAACTTGGACTGAGGTTTTGCAAGTCTTGGAGAAAGATAAGCCTTATGTCGAACCCTATATTCTTTCAAAGCAAGGGAAGTTGAAAATTTTGTGCAGTGTCTCCTTTTGAGGGTATCAAGGTTGATTGTAACAAGATCAAAGAAATGATATACTCACCACTTCCAAAGAAAAAATCAAGGATCTTTGAGGCTTCTTGGGTCTTGCACAATACTACCACATGTTTGTAGATAATGATTTCCAGATTACAGCTTGCCTTACAACACACTTCAAAAAAGATGGTTTTGAGTGGACTGTTGAGGTAATTTGGTAATTTAAGCAGGCAACATGTATTCTTTTTTTGACATCTAACTTACAACATAATCTTTATGGAGGAATGTGATGCTTTTGATAACCAATTCTTGATTAGAAAATTGAAAAGTGAAATGGAAGTTTACAAGCAATCAATATATAAGTAATAAGATTTGGACATATTTAATGCACTAATGAAATGGTGTCCTCATGTCATTGGAAAATACTTTAAAGTTAAAGTGGACAGGTGTCTTTTCAATTGCCTGAATGTATAGATTGTGCCGGGTGAACAGTTTGTTGGGGAAATTCTAGATAGGTGTGTGGCAAAAAAATACTAAGTTGATATTTTCCACTGCAATTCATCCACAAATAGAATGATGAACTGAAGTGGTGGAATGGACATTGGTGTTACTTCAACCACAAAGGGTCAAAGGGATTGCCAAGTACATCAAAAAGGGGGGCCATCCCGCAGCAGGGACACCAAATGGTGCCCTCAGAGGAAAGCAACAACTGAAATAAAGACAGAGAGAGGGGTCCAAAGGAAAAGAAATCCTCTTGAACCCAATTAAGGGTTCCGAACAGCCGTGAAGAATTTCTGAACTGAAGGATAAGCAATAGGACTAGTCAGATAGAACTATCCAGTGGTGGAATGGACATTGGTGTTACTTCAACCACAAAGGGTCAAAGGGATTGCCAAGTACATCAAAAAGGGGGGCCATCCCGCAGCAGGGACACCAAATGGTGCCCTCAGAGGAAATCAACAACTGAAATAAAGACAGAGAGAGGGATCCAAAGGAAAAGAAATCCTCTTGAACCCAATTAAGGGTTCCGAACAGCCGGGAAGAATTTCTGAACTGAAGGATAAGCAATAGGACTAGTCAGATACAACTATCCACACATCCACTTGTCTGTTTTTAATTTGAGGTATTTTTGGTTATTATCCTCCAATTCCATTTGATGTTGTGTACAAACTGCAATATAAATCCCGAAGGAGGATTGCTTGGTAGCAATGAAAGCTGCCAAATTTATTGAAAGGATGAAATTAATACTCCAAAGAGTGAAGATACAGCTATCAAGTCCCTGGCTAAGTATAAGACCCATAATGATACGAAAAAACATTGTTAGTAAGTTGTGGAAGTAGTATGTAGTATGTACTATGGTTTGAGTAAGGATATGCTTCGAGGACAAGAGACGAATTTGAAGCTGATTTGATACAAGCCCATCCAAGATAGAGCAACAGTTTCAGATCAATGCATTCAAGATAAACCGCATTCCTACGTACAAAGGTCACATGCTGTGACTTAATAATTTTTAAATTACTCTTCCTTAGCAAGCATGATTTTTTTTTGGATTGCCTTTAGCATAAGTTATAAAATTTAGTTCTTAAAGTACTTTTGTCCAGATGAATGTTAAATGTGTCATTTTCTCAGGCATATAGGTATATTATTTTATTTTACGGTAATTTTCTTATGCCCATTGATCCACGTGAGAGCATTTTTAGTTCCTGCCAGGGCAGAAATATTTATGCATCCATTACATTCAATTTCTTTAATTAGATTAGCAAATGAACATATAGAATTTAAATATTTGAGCAACAATCCTATAGTCTACATTCAATTTTCTATTTTAAATAATAATGAAAATGGGATTTATCTTTCTTTTATATTGGTCCATATTGGGAACAATCAACCAAAATCAAAATTCTATTTAGTTTTTTTTTTTTGTGAATAGTATGTCCACTGCATTTAATTCATTGAATCAAATTTCAACTCTATTAATAGCTTGAGTGGCATGAGCCCTATTATATACATCATAATAGTCATTTTCTATTGTGATCTGACAAGGTAAATTAATATGAAAATAAATCTTGACCTTAATAAAATTACATTGTCAACTTCAAAATTATTTTTTCTCCTTGAATAGCATTTCTAACATCACTCAATTTGCTAGACACAAAAAAATTCACTGTACTCACTACAAAATCATCAGGTACCTGACATAATACGTCTCTTGTTGGAAGAGTATTGACATTCTGATTGTATCTAGCTAAATTCTTTGATACATATTTAGTTAGATTTTCTGTTAACTTTTAAATTTAATGTACTATGAACATTGCCTTATCTCTTTCTGTTGATGTGGATGTTGTGATGTGAACAGTTTCTCTTTTCTTCTGATGCAGCAGAGGAATTGAAACATACCTTGTCAACAAAGGATCACAAACTGATATATGCGTATGATGGCAACCTGGTAGATGAGATTTGGAAAGAGGACAGGCCCAAACCTCCAACTGCTCCTGTTAGAGTGCATGATATTAAATATGCTGGCTTAGATGTACCATCAAAAATAACATCTTTGAGACAAAATCTCATTGAAGCTGGAGCTACTTCAATTGTTATTTCAATGCTCGATGAAGTTGCCTGGCTTCTTAACTTGGTAACGTTATGCTATTTTTATTTTATGGAGTAAGCTTTATAACAGTTACTATTTATGTCTTCCACAGTTTTCTAGTATGGATATCTACACTTTCATTAGGGCAGCTTACCAATGCCAGTTCTTCAATTTCAACAACACACTTATGGTTATTTAGAAGTTTGGATGTTGTCAATTAGGGACTTTGCATTCTAGATTTATACACAACTCATTTGTTACTGGAAGGGTTTGTTTTCTTGAGTAGATGTCACATATGTGAACCATGAAAATGGCTTTTTAAACATGAACCCAAAATGGGAGCAAATATACAGAACCAAACAAAAGTATTATTGTGCCTTGCACACATGTCCCATCATAGACAAGGACCCCCCCGCCCCCACCCAACCCCAATCCCCAACCCCATTATTCTTTTCGAGTCCTTAGGTTAGTTCTGAAAAACCGAAAAATGCTGAGAGGGGGAGGAGGTGAATCAGTATTTTACAAAGCCAATGCAAATCAATAAAACCAGATAAAAGGAACACATGGAAAGGGGGCAAGACACAAAATTTTCTCTCGTGGAAAACCCAAGATGGGTAAAAAACCACGGCTTCACTAAGTAAAATAGGCTACAACTCTTTACACCAAGAGCTACAACTCTCCAGAGATACAATCCAGAACAGGTTCCAATCTGCTTCAAAAGGCTACAACTCTTTTAGAAGGAAATATGAACAAATTAACACCACAATAAGTTCTTGGTCTTCACTGAAAATGTAAAGACCTTGGAGTTAATACAAAACAGTCAAAGCATAGAGCTCTTCATTGCATTTTGAGTTTCCTATCAAAACCATTTTCACACAGCACTGTCTCCCTGCTTCTCTTAAAGACTGATACTCACAGATGAGTTTTTACTGCGGTTCCAGAATAATGTATCACTGCATGTGGCTACTGTGTCTAACTTGTTCCTGCAGATTATTCCAAACGTGTTCTAAAAACACATTCAACAGCACTCACAAAATCGCATCTCCCGTACCACTAATGCACCCCATTTCTGTTGTAAATATTGCATACACAAATACTGTTGTCTTTAGCATTCACTGATTTCAGTTATTCAAGCTTTTTGGACGTTTTAGATGATGCTGTGCTTTCTTTACGGAAATGAAATCGCCTCAGTCTTTCTGTAGAGATGCCAGTTGCTCATATAAGTATCCTGTTGAACACGAGCTCTCTGTTGTGAAAATATCACACTTCCTCAATTTTCAAAGACTCATACTTATCTTTTTTCTTACAGTCATATTTTCATGCTCCAAAGAACACCCTGCAACCTGTGATGTCCAATACAATTTTTACATCACGCACACTTCACAAAAACTCACGCACTTGATTTTTTAACAACCCCACTCTCATACTCGCTTTTCTTTACCTCAATCATCGATTTGAATCGATATATGCATATAGATGAGCACACGTTTTTTAATACAGGTGTGCAATCCAACCAAAACATCACGGCGCATATGCATACACCTGTTACACTTCTTAACTGCTGCCACACTAGAAAACGTTGATGAAGCATTTTTTACGGACTCTAGCATTCTTGTCCAAAAGAACACGTAAACGTCTAAGAATGATTGCTAATCAATCGAAGAATTATCTAACACCCCAACGCGTGCATGCAATCAATTTACTATTTAGCAAAGAGCATTTTTCTTCTGCATATATCAACATCTTGACTCTTCGTGCACCCTCAAAAAAAATGAACATGTGATCTGTCGTGTTATACCTGTGTATTTTTGGCACACGACAGACATAGCATTAAAAATCATGTCCACATTCGATAAGAAACCATGCCCGCAGTCCTCTTTTAACAGGTGTTGACATCCACGTATATTGATTGCTAAATGAAACTGGAGACTGCGATATGCTGCCAAAACGTTACCTGTCATTGCTTAAAAAACATTCTGCAGTGCGCAACAGGATACAGGAGAGTTACGTTTGTAATGAAGAGAAAGCAGCAGTCGCGTAAGAACATGTGTCAAATACACAGCACATATCTAACAGCATATAACATATAGAAATGGTGACACTCGCAGCATATAGCATCACATATCCAACAAAGAAGATCTTAATAAAAACGGTGACACTTGCAGCCTCCATCGGACGCAAGTTATAGCCATTGCAACATCAATGACAGAAAATGTAACAAGTTCTGTCACCTGTGCATCATTTCGCATTCAGAATGTTTTTCCTGGAAGACTGTCTTTTATCTCTGCACTATGGAATCAGGAGTATACTTTGCGTTGCAGAGGATTAAGTCAAGATCAACCTCGAGTATGCCTAGGATTAGAATGGAAAGGGAATGATAAGCACAAGAAGTCTCAAAACAGAGAAGATCATCCAAGATGAAGCAATTTGGGAACATGAACCATCACAGAAAAGTGGACAGTGTTGACTATTATAAATATTGTTGGAGATGCAGAGACTTCTTTAAGATTATAAAGAGGTGGAGGTGAAGCAGCGATGGAGAAGCTTTCATTAATTCATCAAGACTAGGCTTTGATGGAACGATTCACCATTTTGAACCTAGAAGAATGTATTAGGAGTCAACTAAGGAAGCTGGAGTCAGCTAAGGAACTTGGGAAGTAAGCATGGAGCAAGTTTTGCAATCTCGGAGTGAACACACTAAATGAAGATAAGGAGAAATTTGAAGTGGGGATTTTGATTGTCATGAAATTATTACCATCTTGTAGACAGTCACAAGGGTTGTCCTTCAAACTGAAAAGTAACATATTTTGGACAACTAAGGACTTAAAGAAACTTAAGACAAGCATGGAGAGGTGGTCTTTAGACCATGGAAAGAGATTTGCAAACATGAAAATGGATATTTTTGAAATGAATCAAGTTGAATCAAGAAGAAACATGTGTAAGAACGAGGAAATCATAATCTGACCAAAGAAAGAACATAAAATGCACTTTGGAAAAGCCCAAATACATAAGGCGCATGGACCCACTTGGAGGGGATAAAACACAAACAAGGATTTCCAAGGACCCTTTCATGTGCGTCGAGGTTGAAAAAAGAATGAAATGTAAAAGCCCAACAAAGTGGCGCATAGGGCTCCAAGGCAAGGACAAACCACAAATTAGGATTTTCTTGAAGTTATCTCTCCTTGCGCCACCTACAAGTGCACCTAGATAATGAGAGGCAAGAAGAACGCGAAGGGGATAAACACAATGTGAAGAGCCTGACTGGCTCTTGGCTCTAGGTAATTAAATTCTTAAAAATATTTTACACTTTCACAGAATTTTTAACAAGAGATTATGTAACTTAGACATTCTTCACAAATATATTGCCATAAATTTCAGACAATCCATTTACAATTAAAACTCAAGAATTTGAATGCTTAAATGATTAGTAATCTAAATTCTGGAAATGTAAATTTAAAATATATTGGCACCTTTCAGCAATCACGTGGCAGCATGTAATTAAAACGTGACTGTCCTGGGGTTGACGCAGACTAATGCAGCAATGAAATTTGACTTCATAAGGCGGTCACATGAGTTGTTGATAGGCTGCTGTAGCTCCCAAGCCTTACACAAATCTGCAGCAGCTCCAAAAATGGCACTCATGTGTGGACTGTGACTGCCAAGAATCCAAACGCAACACTTCCCAAATGAAAACGCAGCTTTTAGTGTCTTAATGAATTCTGAATTAAATACTTATCCAACCGTTAACTCTCAAAAGAACAAGAAGATTCAACATTCACCAAGTTCGAAATTCCACAACCTCATCATGAATCGAAAACAAACCCTATGAAATTAATCATCTATCTGCAGATAAACACTTCTCAGAAATCCAGTATACCTCAGCACTGGACTATGATCTCAGATATAGCTGCAAAATTCACCATAAATCTGTAATGGCTCAAATTGCCAGAAGAGGAATCAGTCCTCAAAACCCTAGCCGAGTAGTCTCTCTCACAACTTCAACAAAATCATAATTCAACAATAGATGATTTTCCTTTCACAAAGCATTGCTTTTATAATTCAAAAGTGTCTTCTTTCACACACTTTTCACTTAAAACACTTTTTATACTTAGGCACATATTGAATAATATAATTTATTAATTCATTTGGCTCCAAAAAAGGCCTTTTCACCAATATCATGAAATTATGACACGCAAGGTCCTTGTTTCTTGTGCCCAAGATTTAAAACTTTTCATCCTGGTTCCAACGAGCTATAACACTAAGGTATCCAGCATATAATACCAACCTTAGCAAATTTAATTAAATAATAATAATCTAGGTTGCATTGGTACTCGTACCCACACCCTTGGGATGTGTACCAGGTACTAGTACACGTACCCACGTACCGGGTACTCAGTGGGTACTCGGTGGGTACTTGGTGGAGAGCATCCTAGCTAACAAACTTGATTAAGATTTCTGATTTTTTTTCAGTTTTTTGTTTGCCTATCAGCTTATCAGCTTGCTGTTTATCAAAGCTTAATTCAATATGTAATCATTTTGAAACTTTGATGCAATACTGATTAATAGTAAACTTTATAACTATTCAAGTCAAAAGTTTATCATTTGCAATATGTTATTTTTATATGATTTATGATCTTCTTATTCATGTTTAAGGTTTATTTTCTTTGTTATGCATCTAAACATTTAACATATATATTATTACAAACATATTGCAAATTTGAAACTGAAAACAATAGATTACATCTGCAAAATTTATCATTGTTCTTGGTTTGAAAACTCAATGTCATGACTCATATTTTCAGACTTTCTATAAAATGTTAAATTATATTAAATTAAAAAATTGATGTACCCAAGTACCCCCAACCCCTATTTTGAAAAATAGTCGTACCCGTACCCATACCCAAAGTACCCAAGTACCCACGTCCCCGTGCAACCTTGATAATAATAAACCACCCGTCTTGCGAAAACAACTGAAGAAGCGTCCGAATTGAAATCTGTCTGCACAGGATTGATCTAGATGATGAAAGATGATGAATGAACTTGACGGGGTGACTTACTAAAAATAGACGCTCTCTCCAAGATTCTTGGAGCCCAAACCGGAAGCCAGAAATGAAAACCGAGAGCATCATTCAACTCCTCTAACTCATCTGAGCTCATTGGAACTATCCATTGACTTACTATAAATAGTAAGTTCTCCCTCTAAACACCTCGCCAGACCTCGAGGATCACAATAATGACCTGGCACCATCAGATCAATGACTTGCAAAAAATGGGGACATTACACACAAGGGCCCATCTAGGAGCTTGGCGGGGAGAAGCAGCAATTGGGAAATTTCCCAAGTCTCCACTCTATGCACCAAATCCTAAAACCTGTTGATATTATGGCCTTATCGGCAAATATCATTTACACCGAATAAGATACTAAAATTAAGACATATATTTCGATGAATAAATAATAATATTAAATATCTTATATTTAATAGTCATTGTTTATTAATTTATATTGTCTGGGCCCTAAGTCGGCCCTCTTGGGATATTTATCTTATTTTGGTCGGCCCCCTTGGAATGGCACTCTTTCCTCATATAAAGGAGGAACAACTTGATTGGGAGAGGAGATATCAAAAACATAACATATTCTCCTCTCCCAAGAATCAACTAAGACTGCATCAAGGCAGCAGCAAATTCCATGAGCCAATAGTGAATTCCAAATTCCATGAGGCAGCAGCGAATTCCATACAGTAGCAGCTAATTCAACCATTGAGGTAGCAGCAAAGTCATCCATTGGAGGGCAGCGATTTCACCTTTGAAGGGCAGCAAATCTGTCATGTCCCCATTTTGGCTGACATCGTTTGGCATGACGGATCTGCCTATCATCGACTCTCGTAGGCAAATAGTTTGGAGAGAGAGTCATTGTGTAGATCATTTGATTGCTTATTGCTGACAGAGCCTACATTCGGCAGAGCCTACATCCAGTTTGAGGCCTACATGCAGTTGTAGTGGAGCCTACGTCTAGAAGTGAGCCTACATCCAGTCTAGCTGGGCCTACATTCGGTTATGAGACATCTTGGCCTACATTGTTATAATTTTAAGTTGAGATATGTACTTTATTATTATAATGTTATTTTATTATAAAGTACATTAAAATTGGATGTTTCTAAAAGTTCTAGCAACTTCTCAAGGAAAAGAATAAATAGAGGGCTTGGGCTTTCATTTCTACATGCTTGGATTTGGGATTTCTTCTACTTCTTCATTGTGAAGCAATTTGTAGCCTTGTGGTCTGGAAATACTATTCGATCTTTGGGAACGAATCACTCCCCTAGATTGGCATAACTGAGGTAGTGAAATATCTATTGAAGGGTTGCAAATTTGGAGTTGGTACTTAGCCATCTCATTGGTACTTCATTGAGAATTTGATGTAAGGGTTTGTTTGTGATTGAAACAGCATTTCAGGAGGCATTTTTAGTAGGGCCGAAATTATAGGAGGCAATTTTTAGCAGGTCCGAAATTATAGGCGGCCGTTTTTAGCAGGTCCGAAAAAGCAAATCCGAAAAAGCAGTCCGAAAAAGCAGACCCGAAAAAGCAGTCCGAAAAAACAGACCTGAAAAATTGATATTGAGGGTTTGCAATTGTTTGGAATAAGGGTTTGAATTCATCATTTGCATTGGTGAATCGTTTTGGTGAAGATTGGATATCAATATTGCACATTTTCAGACTTTCTATATCAAGGCCTGGAATCATAATTTTGCTCATATCTCTCAAGATACTTGGAGACAATTTTTATGTGTTTGGGAGGACCTTAGTACCTCATTGGCGGTCCCATTGATATCAATTTGGGGTGTCAAAACCCTGCATATTATTTTCTGCAGGTGCCATACATGTACGGCCTGGTACGACAGGTACAGGTGGACTGTTGGACAGAGTTTCAAGGGGCAGTTTGAGTTGGTTGCAGTCTTCATTGCATTGGCATTTATCAACACTCCTAGGCAGCGTTATAACTAGGTTCCATTATAGTTTTTTGTTGTCACATATATGTAAAATTGTGCACTGTTGTAACAGTCATGTCAATATTCAGAATATAGTCACTGTTACATTGTTATTGTAATCGGATATTGCTATATTGTATAGTTGTGAGGGTGCATTGTTAGGTCACTGTTTATGAGTGACTGATTATTCATTTTCATGCCATACTTTCAGTAGTTGTAACAGTCTATATAAAACAGTCCATTGTAATCAGACATTGCAATATTGTAGTTGGATTTATATAGTAGAGAAGTGCATTGTAGGGTCATGTAAGAGTTCATTGTCATATGTGATAGTTCATACATTCTCTTGTCATAATTCAGTGCTCAAGGGTAAGAGTTTGTAACTATCATATATTAATAGAAAATCAGTCTTCTGAACATTGCAATCAGAATTTGGGTAATTCATGATACATTGGCATTGGGGTATTTGCATTGATACTTAGAGTTTCATTGTTGCTCATTGCATTACATTTCAATATTGGTATTGTTATCTCAATTGTACTTGATGCTCAAAACAACTATCAATCTGAACACATCGATTGAAACAAGAACATTCAGTGCATGCCAAGTGTTTGACAAATTGTCTCAGTTCAGATTTGGGGGTTTGTAGTGGCCTTTATAGTAAGGGTCATTACAAAATCATCCATTGAAGAGCAGCGATTTCACCATTGAAGGGCAGCTAATCTCAGTCTAAGTAGCAGTGAATTCTTTGCCCTAGCTGCGAATTATGGAGCAGATCTCAAGGCAGATCTACATTGATATTGATTCGATCTTAGGTCAAAGTTAACATCAAATTGATGTCATCTTGGAAGCCCTAAATAAGCTAAATCCATTCATCCTGGAAACTTAGGGGCTGATCTGAAGATCTACAATCCGGGTACTATATCTCCTTGCTTTTTTCTTAATACCCTATTCTTAGTCTCGAAAGATCTCTATAGCTTGAAACATTCCTAGGTAAATCTGGAAAATACTAACATGGTATCAGAGCATTGGTTGAGTAAAAGATCCACTTCAGATTTAGGAAGTCAGTCTAACTCTTTCAAAACTAAGGAAGAATGGTAACTAGGGGTTTGGCGTAAACATAATTTTGATTTTATGAAGAGCATAAAGTAGGTCTAAATTCTGCATTAAGATTGAATATGCAAATTGCCCTAGTTAGTCCAAACTAACCTAAGAGGGAGTCTAAGCTTAAGAAGAGCTTAATCATGGATGTGTAAGATTGTCTCTTATTGGCATGACTTAGTGGCATATGGCATGTTATTGACTGGTTCATTGTCTTAGTAGCATTGGCATACATTATGAGAAGCATACATTGGCTACATATGGATTCAGGGTTACATGATCTTATTGGCATATTTTTCCTTCCTTTACTGGTTGAGGGATTCTTAACCTTGTTTAGGATCATCTGGAGGGAGTAGGTCTCCTTGAGTATCATATACCCTGGGTAACTTATTTGTAGGCATATGGTTTAAGAGGGAGTTCAACTATGGGCTCACTTAATTTTGTGTTGTGAACTCTTTATGTCTTGTTGATCATATGTATGGGTAGGACTATACCCCATTGGCTTGATCATCATAACTGGTTAGTTTTTGATTGTATGTGTGGAACATACATAGCTGATTGGATCAACTGGTTAGGAATGTCTTATTAGCATAAATGATTATCAAACATTCTATGTATGAAGAACATACTTCACATTATGTACATTGTGTTACATTTTCTGTTATGTATGGTATTGGAACTTACTTTATGTTTAACATTACCTTACATATGTTGCATATCTAATGTATGTTTGGAAACATACTTCCTTTTATATAGAACACTTGGTTGTTATGGCTGAGTCTATAATGTCATATAGTTGAGACATAATGCTTTTGGTATAGCTGGATAATTGTTTCATATATCACATTTATGCGTGAAAGCACACTTTATGTTGCCTTAACATATTTTACATTATGGAGACATACATAACCAATTAATTATCATTATGTGAAGGAAGTACTTCGGTACACTGACAACATTGGGTTGTGTTGGCCTTTACATCAGCATTGGATTTTTGATTTAATTTGGTATGTATCTATTGCATATTGAGAGGGAGTTTTTCTATATGCAGCTGTGGCAACTTACATAGCTATCTATCTATTTGGTATACATTATACTAGTTGTTGTGTGAGCTATGCTTGAGAGAACTGCAACATACTTTATTGGCCTTAGCATAAATACCTTCCTTGGCTCGTATTCATGGTATACCTTACACTGTTCTGGGAACATTCACAGTTGATTGCTGGTATAACTTATTTACTGTTTTCTTTATGCATAGGTGCATACATTATTGGTTAATAAATGTTGAAACATTCTTACATTGGCATATGTTAGAATAGGCATATCTCTTGAGGACATACATTTAGAGTTAATGTTGTTGTATGCATGGGAGCATTCATTATATGGATATATGTTATCCTTACTATTGAGCATATATATGTGTATGAATACACTTCTTTATAGAAGGATCTATATTGTATTTTATTGTGATCACATTGCACCTGGTTATATGTTGGTTACCCCTAGGTGGTGAAGGCTTATGTGATTACTCTTATACTTGTCTATAGATGGTGGATAAATTATGTTGGTTCTATGAGAGAACTGCATTTGTATATTGATTACTTAATATGATTGTATGGGGGCATACGTCATTTGCATGCTTTAACTTGTGAAGCATACTTTAGTGGATTATTGTATATGAATGGATCATACTTTCTTTTATAGCTGAGACTATATTACATATGGTTCTATGTATGAACTTTACATTTAAATCTTATGATCATATTGGTTACTCTTATACTTATGTGGATTCATGAGATGAGATTTTGATTATGAGATACATATGGTTGTGTCTGATTCATTTGATTACATCTATGCATATGGCTAAGATTGTTTCTTATGAATCAAATACTTAGAGAATATCATGGACTTGATATTCTTCTCATGGATTAGGGATCCATTGTTGACTATTACTCCGAGCACTTGGTGAATATCATGGATTTGATATTCGTTAGACCAATGCTCGAGGATATCATGGATTTGATATCTGGTGGATCAGGGATCCACTTCTCAGCATATGGCGGACATCATGGATTTGATGTTTGGAGGCCATTGCTCCGAGTACTTGGCGAATATCATGGATTTGATATTCGTTAGGCCAATGCTCGAGGATATCATGGATTTGATATCTCGTGGATCAGAGATCCACATCTGAGTAATTGGTGGACATCATGGACTTCATGTCGATAGGCCATTACTCCGAGTACTTGGTGAATATCATAGACTTGATATTCGTTGGACCAATGCTCTTAACATCACGGACTTGATGTTGGTTTGATGTCATGGACTTGACATTTCTTGAGTCTAGGTGATTCGTGGATTTAGCTATCCACAGATTGGTTGGTATACATCATAGACTTGATGATACCATGAATATCATGGACTTGATATTCAAAAGAGTCAAGGTGACTAGTGGATTTAGGAAATTCACAAATTAATTGGAAATATCTGATATCATGGATTTGATATCACTTATGGTTGATCAATATCATGGATTGATATTCTTGTGTCATGGAGACCTAAAGATCTAGGAGATCCACATTTGGATGGTAAGCATCATAAGATATGATGTTTCTCATATGAATATGAGATGTATGGTTTATGACGAATAGTTGTGTTCTCATTATATCTTGTAGATAGAGATCTACTATCATAGATGAGAGATCTATGGCATCATTGGATTAGGAATCCATTTTTTGTTATGCTCTTGAGTCTCGGAGACTTGTGGATTTGGGAAATCCACATCCGGTTGGTAAACATCTTGTTACCATGATTTTCATATGGTTATGAAATCTATGGTTAGAAATGATGTAAGAACATATGTGCTCTACTTATCATAGATATGAGATCAATGATTCCACTGGATATGGAATCCATGTTTTTGGCATCTCCATCAAGGGTTGATAGAGGGAGATCATTGGGTTGATCTTTGCCTCAAGTCCAAGAGGGAGTGATGATATTATGGCCTTATCTGCAAATATCATTTACATTGTATAAGATATTAAAATTAAGACATATATTTCGATGAATAAATAATAATATTAAATATCTTATATTTAATATTCATTGTTTATTAATTTATATTGTTTGGGCCCTAAGTCGGCCCTCTTGGGATATTTATCTTATTCTGGTCGGCCCCCTTGGAGTGGCACTCTTTCCTCATATAAAGGAGGAACGACTTGATTGGGAGAGGAGATATCAAAAACATTACATATTCTCCTCTCCCAAGAATCAACTAAGACTGCATCAAGGCAGTAGCGAATTCCATGAGGCAACAGTGAATTCCAAATTCCATGAGGCAGCAGCGAATTCCATACAGTAGCAGCTAATTCAACCATTGAGGTAGCAGCGAAGTCATCCATTGGAGGGCAGCGATTTCACCTTTGAAGGGCAGCGAATCATCCATTGAAGAGCAGCGATTTCACCATTGATGGGCAGCTAATCTCGTTCTAAGTAGCAGCAAATTCTTTTCCCTATCTGCGAATTTTGGAGCAGATCTGAAGGCAGATTTACATTGATATTGATTTGATCTTAGGTCAAAGTTAATATCAAATTGATGTCATCTTGGAAGCCCTAAATAAGCTAAATCCAGGATAAATAAGCTAAATCCATTCATCCTGGAGACTTAGAAGGGATTGATCTGAAGATCTACAATCCGGGTACTATCTCTCCTTGCTCTTTTCTTTATATCCTGTGCTTAGTCTTGAAAGATCTCTATAGCTTGAAACATTCCTAGGTAAATCTGGAAAATACTAACAAAACCATGCTTAGATGCGCCTAGGAAAGCAAGGATCTCAAAATGCAGAGTTAGAACAACATCGACACACACACCTTATTGGTGGGGATAGAACACAAATTGGAGATTTCATGAATGTGCTCCATGTGCGCCACTTCACCATGTCATCCCTTGTGTGCCTCAAAGTTATCCAGATAATTCCATTCCATGTTCCTCAAGCATGTGCGCCTAAGGTGACAAAAGATGCAACTTTGAAAACCTGATTTCTAAACTTTCAAATTTCAATAACTTCCTCCATAGCCACCCTTCTCCTTCATTTACTTCCAATGCCATCACTCCTAAAACATGTTCCATGTAAAATTTGAACTAGAATATACAATAATGTAAAATGCTGAAATTCAAAATACAAAGAATAGTAAACACAAAAGTCTTATCTTGGGAAAACCCTCCACTTGAGGGTGAAAAACCCAGCCCACAAAAGATGATACCTTTATTGAGCTCTCAACAACAAATACACTAATTTTTCGCTTATGATTGATAACTTAAAACAAACAATTGATAAGCCTCATTACTTTTCATAGATTGAGCACTTTGACAATATATATATATCAGACTAAACAAAGTCACTAGTATCTCCTAGATACAACCAATACTGATTGCAGTCTTACAAAATAATAATAATATCAATCCTATCAGATTGAATCATGCTATTAACATAACTCTCAACGAACACACAAGGTTAACTGCTGAATACACCTTCCAGAAAAATGAAAATTCCAAACTGTATAAATATAGATTGCATCAATTCTTAGAATAGAAAAGCAATACTCAAACACTCTGCTGTAGACCCATACACCTGCGTTCTCCAAAACTAAGTCCCGTGTATGTGAACGGTCCTCACATGACATACAAAATGATACCATTCCATTGTAACTGTTCGACCGCTGAAGAGACACATAGAGGAATATGAAACGATCACTGTTATGAGCATCGACATTGTCCTTCCATAAATTTTCGGTAACATTATTCCTTGAACTGTCGGTAATGAATTGACGACATTTACACTCGGGTGGAAACACGAAGCCATGTCACACATAATTGGCACCATGTCATCGTAGAATCAGCGTTTAGGAAGATGAACAAGTAAGAATGGCTAAACAAACATAAACACCCGACATGATATCTCTGGCTGCTCCCAAAGGGTGGAACAAGGGTTTTCACCTCAAACTTCTCTAGCAGAGAAGAATGCATTAACAAGGGCTTTCACCTCAAACTTCTCAAACTTCTCTGGTAGAGAAGAATGCATTAACAAGGGCTTGCACCTCAAACTTCTCTCACAAAGAAAAATGCATTAACAACATAAGATAAGAATCACTGAAGCTGAGACTCTCTCTTAGCAAGAGCATCATTCTCCACAATACCAAGCTTATCTTGAAAATAACAAAACTTCACTCTAGGAAGTGGCTTAGTGAGAATGTCCGCTATCTTCTCTTCTGTGCAAATGTACTTGAGCTCATCTGCTTTCCTTTAAACCGTATCTCTTAAGTAATGATACTTGATTTCCACATGGTTGGTTCTATCATGAAAAATAGGATTAACCGAAAGTTTCACACAACTTTGGTTATCACAAAGAATCACTGTAGGTTCCAAAGGCTGCCCAAACAATCCTGCAAGAAGTTTGCAAAGCCACATTGCTTCTCTTGCAGCCACACAAGCTGCAACATATTCTGCTTCAGCTATACTCTGAGCAACACAGGATTGTTTCTTGTTGCACTAGGAAATCATAGCTGAACCTAGGCTGAAACAACATCCTGAAGTGCTCTTTTTGTCAGGCACACAACCTGCCCAATCTGGATCAGCAAAACCCTGCAAGTTCAACTCTTCACAAGAATAAATTTTCAGACCATATCCCATTGTACCACGCACATATCTCAAAATATGTTTGGCTGCAACAATATGGATCTGCCTAGGCTCACACATGAATTGATTGAGAGTGTTAACAACATAACATATATTAGGCCTAGCATTTACCAAATACATTAATGAACCATTTAATTGTCTATACATAGTGGGATCAATTAAATCTGAATTGGCTGCAACCTCATGTAACTTTTTTAGATTTGCTTCCATAGGAGTAGCCATAGACTTGCAGTCTAACATACCAAACATTTTCAAAATATCAATGGCATATTTCCCTTGACTCGAGATAGTCTCATTTGATCTTTGCCATGATTCAAGTCCAAGGAAGTAGTGCATAAGACCGAGATCTTTCATCTCAAATTCAAAAGCTAACTCCTTACATTTAATAATGAGACCATCTTTACCTATGAGAAACAAATCATCAACATAAAGTACTAAGATTAAGGCTTTATCATCAATTACCTTAAAATTTAAATTTGGATTAGCATCATTCTTTAGAAAGCCCAAACTTAATAAATAACGATCAATTCTCTTATACCATGCACATGGAGCTTGCTTAAGGCCATACAAGGCCTTTTTCAATCTGCACACATGTGATTCCTTATCATGAATCACAAAACTCTTTGGCTGCTCAATGAATACCTCTTATTCAATTACCCCATTCAAGAATGCCGTCTTCACATCCATTTGATGAAGCTTCCATCCTTAAATTGTTGCAATTGCAATAATAGTTCTGATAGAAGTGTATTGTGCTACAAGAGCAAAGGTCTCCTTATAATCTATACCTTCCTTTTGAGAAAACCCTCTAGCAATAAATCTGGCTTTATATTTTTCAACACTCCCATCAACTGCACGTGTAATTTTGAATAGCCACTTAGAGGAAACAACAAATTTACCTTTGGGCCTAGGAACAATGTCCCAAACATTATTCTTGATTATGGATTGGTACTCCTCCATTATTGCATCCTTCCATACTTGCTGTTTTGAAGCCTCCTCAAAATTTGAAGGCTTAGATGCTATAATATGACTCATCAAAGCAACATATCCTGAAGACTTATGAGGTCTTTTACTTTCTTTGAAACTTATGAGGAGAAACACTTAGTACTATAGAAGAATAAGATCGGCCATACCAATATCTTGACGACTTACCATTTTCAAGGACTGTACTAGTCTTGAGTGTTGTACTAGTGTTTGGTTCCATATCAGTTTAATATGTCATATTAAAATATTTTCTCACTAGCCAACTCCATAAATGTTTTCTTTTTCTTTCCATTTTCCACTGCTCCTAATTTCCTCTTTCTTTTCTTGTGAATTTTCAATGAAGATGATTTCCCTTGACAATTATTTCTATGCTCCACATGACATATTTTAATATTCGTGCTATCATTATTGTCCATAATTTTACATACATCAATCGGTTCCTCTTCATTGAGAGTTGTAGCTTCTAGAAAATAATACATTGATGGAAATACCTCATAGTCCCCCATTTGCCAATGGAATAGTTCATTCGAGGAATTCATCTCCTTTTCAGAACAACATTCTAGCTTGAGCACCCCTTCATCTTTTGGTTCCATGCATTTACTTCCTTTGTCCATTTTGGAATCTCCTTCATTCCACCAACAAGTCAAACTTGTAGCTGATAAGCCTAGTGAAAGGTAAGATTTAATGAAACTCCATCCTTGTCATTTTGATCTTTGAGATCTAGGTTCTCCTTTTGATTGCTTAGGTTTGCATTCCAACATTTCAAAATTCAAAAATCCTAAAATAATAGGATTCATATAGTTGCATTTCATCCAAAAGTAAAAATTCCAAAAACCGAGGAGTTCATTGCCATTCCCCTAGTTGTCTTTTTCATCCAAAAATTAAAAAAATCCGAAAACATAGGATTACATTGTCATTTCCTTAGTTGCATTTTCATTGCAAAGTCAAAAATTAAAAAACAAAAGTATATTGTCGTTTCCTTGGTTGTCATTTCCTTGGTTGTCATTTTCATTTCAAATATTTGCCAAAAACATAGGAGTACATTGTCATTTCCTTAGTTGCATTTTCATTCCAAAGTTGAAAATCTAAAAAATATAGGAGTTCATAGTCATTTCTTTAGTTGTCATTTTCATTCCAAAAATTAACAACCCCACAAACATAGGAGTTTATTGTCATTTTCTTAGTTGTCATTTTCATTCCAAAATTAAAAAACCCTAGAAACATAGGAGTTTATTATTAGTTCCTTAGTTGTATTTTCATCCAAAATAAAAAACCCCGAAAACATAGGCTTACATTGTCATTTCCTTAGTTGCATTTTCATCCAAAATAAAAAATTCCAAAAAACTTAGGATTACCTTGATCAATAGTCTTTGTCCTCTTGATCTCTTTCTATCCATATGGTCTAGCACGTCCTGCAGTGCCTTGTAGGATCCTCTAACCCCTGCCTCGTGAACTTTGGCCGTTTCTTTCAATCCACATTAGACTTGTCGGAGGAGTCACCATTTTTCTCACTTGCTTACTCCCTTTTGTGCCAGACTTGGGTGGACTGTTCTGAAGGCTATGTTCAGGTTGCTTTCCCTGCACTCTTGGCCATGCACATGTCCTCTACATTTCTGCCTCTAGCGTCCCCAATACTTTGGGTACTTTTAGGCTTGACTCGTTCCTATACTACCTTCGTTTGGGGTTCTTTGGTTTGGATCCTCCAATTTTGGGTTCCTCTGAGATGGATAGATTCTCAATTTAGTGGAATATTTTGTTAGCTCAAGATTTCCTTCTTTGTACTTCTTGTCTAACATTGATTGTATGTATAGGTTGTTTGCCTAGTTAGCAAGGTTGGGATATGTTTTGTCCAAGAGTGGTAAGTGGTGGTAATATCTTCCCACTCACTCTACATTTGATTTGTGCTTTGCTGGAGTGTTTCCTTTTCTATCGACTATGATTTGGGCTAATGCTTTGATTTTCATATCATTCTCAAGAACGTCTCCAACTTGGGAATCGCCCAATTAGATTTTCTTCAAATGTTTCTTGTAATCTTCTTCTTCGTTCTCTTTGTTCAACAATCTTTAAGGATCAACCGATCTCTTGGTCTTGACCACCTTGTGGCCTTTTCTTGCCTTTATTGGGATCTAAGGGCAAATGCAATCTTGAACCGATTTCTTTGAAGGCAACGATGCCAAATGTTTATTGCTATCTTTGATAAATTAAATACATGTAGTAATAATAAAGAAGACGGTGCATCTTAGATACAGGAGTAAAATGTCTTTGTTTGCTCGTGAAATAATTACAAAGAAGACAACTAGAGATGGTCGGCCAAGGACTGCAATTGATTTGACTACACCATACTACATTCTTTGATGATACAAAACATATTTAGAGGACTCGATGGTTGACAAGAGAAACACAACTTTTAACCAACCAATACTTATAACTACTTGAGAGTGACAAACAACCTAATAGAAACAAATGACACATTTGCAAATAACCAATATTATCGAACATAACAATAGAAATTGTATGTTGACTACAAAAGTGAAATAAATATGTACTATGGCTAAACACATTTGTTAAAGATGCATCACAGATAAATATATATTTTACATAATTAAAATAGCATTTTTTGTGCAAGGCGTACAAGACTCTTGATCCTACTCTTGTACTAGTTTTTTCTTTTGTGGGATTTATAGTTGCAATATTCTTTTCTCTTCTTGCAAATGAAATGAGTGTGCTCTTAGAGTGTAGGATTTTATTTTAAGCATTTAGGTTCTATGTTTTATTCCACGTATCAAGATTCCTTGGGTACCCAAGTCACAAGTCCTTTGGACTTGTTTTGAGTTGGCCACCTTGGGACTACTTGACATTAGGTGCATCTTATAATATTGGTTAGACCTTAGTGTATCTGGGGAAATCAATTGCCTTTTTAGCTTTGTGACACGTCCAAGTCTCCATGCCTAGTTACGTTTTGAAGATAAATGGCTTCCAAGCTGCATTTAGAGAATCACAAGACGAGGCAAAATAACCAACTTTGGTGAAAATAAAGCTGGAAGAAGTAGTTGATAGAACATTATTTAGGTAGCCTAACACTCTCTTTTTAATTAGTGCCTTCACTAAAGCTTGGACCATTTCAATCTCCTCACCTATATCCAAGAGAATTGCCATAGGTATTGAAGACATGTTGGTTTTCGCCTTAAGGTGATACTTCAAGACTAGAAACTCCTTACCCAATGTCCATTGTATCACATATAAGAGTAGGTCAGACTTAGTTTTGCAAGACCTCTTTTAACCTTAATTTTTGAGACAGGATTGAAGGCCATTTGTCAACTTTCATTGGTAAGCCTAGTACTTGCATCCATTTCACTAGTGATAGGTATACATGAAGAAACAAAATAGAAACTATCTAGCCAGAGGATTATAGATTGCTCACCATGAAGTGTCATTGTGCCAAGAAAGGTGTTATTACATTGCATTACTTGTAGGTTTGTGTGAAAATTGTTTACCATTACATTTCAAGATTTGCCTAGTTTGGAACGACTTCAACATTCGCTTCAACCTTTTTAAGCTCATAATGTGTGGCAGTAGTAGGCTAAGGTTTGAGATTGACATGTAAGCTTGGATCTTTGTGATTGACAATAATCAAACCAAATTTCTTATCTTTAATCATACCAAAGGCAAAGTTAGGTAGGCACTTTGTTGTCAAGTTAGCTTCCTTGTACGTGTGTTCTATTGCAAAGGAATTTAAGAAATTGATATATGGAGAGGACTGTAGCAAGCCGTTAATTAATTTTACAACACTCAACATGCCGTTTTTCACTGTGCTCATTGTATCACCTTCAATTTCTATGTCGCTGAAACCAAGTTGATGGTAGGTTTGAAGGCCAAGCACTAATGTTTGATCTTCAGCCTCATTGTTCATTCCGTCATTGATCTTCATTTTCATAGAATTTGCGCAATTACCTTCTACCTTCTGCGACCCAAGAAGGTTTGATCTTTTCATTTCTGAGCTATCTGAGATTGTCTGTTGTTGAGTTTTTTTGAGTGGTCTGTGTTTTCTCCTCCCCTTGTTTGCCATGGATCCATCAGAGACTTCTTTGTAATGTCCCCATTTTTAGGCTCATGGGATTAGCTTATTTTTGTGACCTTCGTAGGCTAATCAGGATGTTGGAGAGGGTCGTGTGGCAGAGCTAGTGGTCAGTTTCCACTCTGGAGGTCTGTGATGTCGGGATTGCCTTTTGTTTGAGTCAGATTGATAGACTTACTATTTATAGTAAGTGCTTATTCTAGGTGATCGTCATGATTGCTATTTTTTGCAGAGCGCTTGTGCATTGGTATCAGTGGAGTTGTGGATTCATTTGTAGAGTTTCCAGTTTGAGGGACTTACTATGTTTAGTAAGTCTATTGTGGGCAGTTGCTATTTTTGGTAGTGCAGTGGAGACACAGGATGCTAGGCAGCATGAGCATATAATAGAGTCTATTTGATGGAGCTTCATATTATACGTTGTTTATTAAGTTTATCTTAATAAACAACTTTATCATTTGTGTTATAATTTGAAGGTGTGTTGAAGAAGCCTTTTAAGTGAAAAGTGTCTTCATGAAGCTTTTAGCTTGGGAGTTATTCATTATTAATTCAAAGTTATTAAATAAAGACGTCTAATTTGAAAGTGTGTGCGAGAAGCTTCTTAAGTGAAAAGTGTATTGGAGAAGCCACACTTCTTTTATTATAAAAAAGAGACTCTATGGAGAAATCATTCATTATTGGCTTTGCTTTTTATCATTTGGAGAAATAGCTGAAGGGTTTTTCAACTAGGGTTTGAGGACTGATTTGTCCCCTTTTCTGCACTTTGAATTACTAGATTTCAGTGGTGAATTGTGCTCTGATTCTGAGAAATTAATTCTGATTATGTGGATGCAAATTTGGTGCTGTTGTATACCAAATTTGAGGAGAATTGTTTATTTGCTGCTGCTACTGAGGTGTTTTTAATTTCTGGTTCGATTTTCTTCAGAGGTTCATATTGATGCTAGAAGGCTGTTATATCTTCTAGGCTAGCTACAAATTGTTTAGCAAAGGCTGTAATAGATTCCAGAGGAGCTGCGTAATATATTAAGAGAGCTGCGTTTCACATCAAGAGGGCTGCGTATCACTTTTAGAGGCCTGCGTTTAATTTCTTGGAGGGTGCGTTTCATCTCTAGGCAGCCATGTTTGGTGTTTAAAGGTGCCAATTTGTATGTAAAATATATGCATGGTTTCTACTACATTAGTATACATTTCTTTGGTGAGAGAATTGTAAGGATGCATGCCAAGTGTTTGTAGAAATGTCTATTGGCTGTAGATGCACATTTTACATGAAATTTTATTTATGCATTCAAATGGTCAAAAGGGATTGCCTTTGTATTTCAGTTCTTTGCTTGGATCTCTTGATAATCATTTACTAGCATTTAAATTTCATTTGAAACCATTCCAAGCAAGTAAATACAGTCTGAAAATAAAAGACAACAAGATAAAGGTTTCATGCAAAGTGTTTGATGAAATGTCAAACATATAAAAATAAAACAATTTGGTCTTTGTTAAAGTTAGAACCAGCAGGGGTTCGTACATCCTCTTGCTCCTTTGCATACATATCAGAGGAAAACAACAGATACAACTCTTGCAAAATTACTGGTACGAGTTAGTAAGTTGGAGGCAGAGATTTTATTGATGAAGAGTACAAATAATACACTAACAGAGCTAGTGGAGAAGGTTTGGAATTTGGAGAGAGAAAATAAACTTCTGAAAGATGAAGTATAGGTTGTTTCCAACAGGCTCTCCTTTGTCACAATAGAGAATAGTGAGCTCCGTTAGCTTCTCACAGCGCAAGGGGATGTTAATCCTATCATTACCAAGTTGCAGGCAAAGCAATCCGAACTTGACAACACGCAAGACTCATTTAAATTAGAGATAGAGAGACAACTGAAACCATGGGCATCAATCTGTAAAGGCCGGGATACTCCTCTTGTTGGGGTTGAGGCATTGGTCCACTCCAAATTAGCAGAAGAAAGAGTAAGGAGAACAAGGGAATTGAATTTGAAGGTTCGTGGTCTCCCGCCCATCAACATTGACCCTTTAGATGTTGCATACACATTTCTCTGTGACTATCTTGAGCTTCTTGATATATCCCTTTATAAGGCTTAGGTTGGATATGATTCCACACTGTTTCTACGATTTCACAATTTCTCAGACATGCTATGCATGCTCAAAGAACATAGGAAACTCTTTCCTCTACTGCCAATTTTTTTTCTCGATGATGATCTTACTAAATCCCAAGTCACAAAACTTAAAAAGGCCAAAGCCCTTGTAGCTGTTGCGCGGTGTGAAGACAAGTGGGCCATGATCAGGAATCGAAGAGCAGTATTTCGAGATAGTTTTCCTCCTGGCTAGGAGACTAAACCCAAGACTGTGGCTGCTAAATGACGCTCCAAGCGTTAGGATGTGGGGGATATTCCGGTGATTTAGGCTTTACAGGTTAGATTGGAAATGCAATGGTTTAGTTTGATCCTCACTTGGTCTTCTTTTGGATGCTCTGAATTCCTCAGATTTGTTGTTCGTCACTGAGACTCATGAGAGCCTTGTATGACCTCTCCCTATATTTGCTAGCTTTCATTGGATTTCAGCTTTTAGGAATGAGACTAGGAGCTATGGTAGGGTCCGTGGTTCAGGAGGGGTTGCTTGCCTTGTTAGTGACCGGCTTCGTGGTTTGGTTTCCGTTGTCCTATCAGACTCTGCGACTAGATTCATGTGTGTCCGGTTGTGTCGTACGACTGCGCTTGTTAGAGACATCTTCTTTGGGGTTTGCTACCTTCCTTTGGCGTCCTCCCCCTATGCTATCCACTGTAGGGACCCCTTCTCTGACCTTTATGACAACATCACCTAGTTCTCTATGGTGGGGGAAGTTCTCGTCCTCGGGGACTTCAATTCCAGGACTTAGATAACACAGACTCCCCTTCACAACAGGGCGGTTGACTCTATGCATTGAGGATTTGGATCTGGCTTTTATGGGACTCCACAAGTGTTTTGAGGATGCCAATGGTTACCTGACCAAATATGTTAGACATCTTATACAACTCAGTGAGTCTTTGGACCTAGTGGTCCTTAATGGGTTATCTCGTTTTGTTGGATCACACCTATTCACATGTAGGCTTCATGGTGGTGGTGCTAGCGTGGTGGATTATGCTCTCTCTTGGCAATCTTTCATCTCCTCCATTAGCCACTTCTGCGTTAGCCCCTCCCTCTGGTCGACCATGCTCTGCTTTGTCTCTCCATCCCACCCGCACCCTCAATCCCCCCTCCTTGCATTGTTGTTCGATTTGATGATAGTGATACCAACATTTTTACACACCATCTCAGACAACTTCTTCCCCCCATCCCCTCTTCTCCACTTTTGGGTGCGTCACTACTATGTTCTCTTGTGTGTCCGTAGACATCTGGGAGGCCGTTGTGTCTTCCCTCCCTTATTTCTCCAACCCGCATCTCCCCCTCCTAGGCCTAAGGACACATGCCCTATGAACAAATGGTACGACAAAGATTGTAAGGCCTCTCATTGGACCCTACATTCGGCCTTCATGCTCCACCACCCTTCTTACACTTGTCTTAAGACCTATCGCCAACTCCTTCGCCATAAGAAGTGTCTTCACGTTTCCCAGTGCAGACGTACCCTCCTTGCTTCCCTCCACAGTTCCCCCAAATTTTTCTAGCGTACCCTCTTCCCCTGCCATCCCCCCCATTGAGCTTGATCATGGTTTACTAGTTTCCCATACCTCTGTGCTCTATGGCGTCCCTAGTTAGCATCCTTTCCAGGTCACACCCCCCCAACTGTCTTCTTTTCTCCTATACCACTACCACGAAGGAGGTTAGAGCTATGAACTCTAGCAGGGCGATTGATGAGGAGGGCTTTCAGGTTGAGTTCTTTAAACACAGGATCATAGTTTTGGGGTCCTATTTAGCCGATCTCTTCAACCATGTTGTTTGCACAAGTTTCCCCCCTTCTTGTGTGTACCACATCATCCATTTGATCCACAAGGCGAGTACTGCCTCAGACCCCAATAATTACAAAACCATCATGGTTGGACACACCTTTTCCAAGCTATACGCCGCAACTCTTCATATTATTCTTTTAGCCTCCTCTTCAGAGGTTTTACATAGACAATTGGACGGTCTTGCATCCTTTTCGAGTTGTGGCATTTGACAGTTAATTTGGGGAAGACCAAGGTGATGGTTTTCAATGCTCTTAAGACCTCTTACCTCCATTTCTTCTTTAGGAATTTGGAGGTGGAGATCTCATCCTCATACACATACTTGAGGGTCAAGTTCTCTGGGCCTCGTTTTACCATGAGACCTGCCCTTCAGCTGCAAATAAATAAGCGGTATAGGCCATTAGCCCTCCTCCAGTGACAGTGTTTCCGACACCATTTCTAGGACACTTTGTCCAGTTAGACACTTATGGATACACTTATCAGACCTACTGTTGTCTAGTAGGTTCAGATTCTCCTCCTTTGATGCATCATCCGGTGCAAGCAATCCATCCCACACAACATTATTCTTGCAGAGTATGGGGCACATCCCTTCAGGCTTGAGGCCATCTTTGATGTGGTTTGGTACCTTCACCACCTTCGGGGCTTTGTTGATTCGGGTGAGGGGCATCACAGATACCCTTACCTTACCCACTGTTATTCAAAGTCTATCACGACCTTTGTTGTCTACTCTGGTCAGGCTCGTAGATGGTCTGTTGAGACTTCGACCCTTCTTGGGTCTATTTGGATTGCTATGGATTGCCTTCCTCCTTTCCAGTACACTCTCGATGCCCCCCCTCCCATCTTCTTCCCCTCCACTAGGAGTTGAATAGGTGCATCATACATGACATTTACAAGCAGCTCATTCACACTATTTGAGTTAACCCCCACGGGTTGCCCTAAGATGGCCTTTTATGGAGAGAATTTTCTAGATTTGATGGACAAACTCATTGTCTGCCCTTCCTACTTATACGGACCGGAGATGCCTTGCCCTTTACTTTTAGGAAGCCCTTAGGCTTTGAGACCACACACTCCAGCACCGGCATCTTGTGATGCCTCCACCTTGTCATCTTATTACTTCCTTCTTCATAGGGCTTCATTCAGCGCATGGTACCAAGCATTGGCTTGGGCCTGCCCCTTAGTCTAGATCGGTGAGGCTTAGGATGGGTTCCTTTCTATAGCAACCATCTTCATGCACAATCACTTCGAGGTGACCCATGGTTTTGATTGGTCCTATTGCTTATCCTTCAGTTCAGAAGTTCTTGACGGCTGTTCGGAACCCTTAATTGGGTTTTGGAGGATTTCCTTTCCATTGGGCCCTTCTCTCTGTTTTTGTTTTTATTTCAGTTTTTGCTTTCTTCTTAGGGCACCGTTTGGTGTCCCTACTGCGCACTGGCCCCTTTTTGATGTACTTGGCAATCCCTTTGACCCTTTGTGGTCCTTTGTTGGACATTAATAGAGTTATCTTATCTTATCTGCCATCAATTGACAATAATATACAGACCATAAAGTAAGTTGCAACTTGCTTTGAGAAAGATGTCGTACTATAGATTGATCATAACCGTGGTGATCTATATTAATGGTGTTTCGGTCAGAAATTCTACCATACTCTAAAATCCATGTAATGGATTGGTTCTCTTGTACTCTCTTCCACATTGAAAAACTAAATTATATTCAGTTTATTTTGATGAGATAATGTAATATGCACCTTTATGTCCCCTTAATTTTTTTTTTGTTTTGCTTATGAGTTAAGAATATTTGATAGAGAGAATAGAAAGAGCTGATTTATATTGCAGCATATACAATACTATGACAAGAAATATAAAGGATATATTAGCTTGCAATAGTCACTTCTAAAATTTGTCCAAAAATTGAAAGTGCAATACAAAGACAAAACTGAAGATGCCCAGATGGATAAATCTGATTACAATCACAATGCAACATACGCATTTGCTGGTAATGAAAATAAATGACTGCACCAATAATAACCAGCAAGTACAAGTTCTAGAGACCCTAGGTTCTTCACTGAATTGCTCCAAATGGTATGACTGGGTCTAGACGTGTCAAATCGTAGCTAAGATCTTTAGAGAATGCAGATATCAACTCCTTAAACCCCAATGGCTTCCCTAGAATCCCGAGTTAACCCTCAAGAAGTGATATGGCTAGGTGGAAATGATATGGCCAGCAAGAAAGAAGACACAATCAGCAAAATAGAAGTTTTAACCCTCCTCAATCTTCTCCAATATTGTCCTTTGCAAATGTAATATCCAATAAACTATGCAAATCTGAAAATGTAAACTCCAATGTGCCCAAATGTGACCTTTGAGTAAAGTCACCAGATTATTCTCTAGATTGTATCTCTCAACAATGTGGAGAATGTTGCCTGCAAGGGTTTCCGTCCTCAGAAGCCAAATATGAAGAAGCAATCTACTGCAAACAGAAGTAGTATAAAAAATAAACTCAACACCCCCAAATGAGAACCCCAATCATTCTTTTGTAGCTTTCTAGCCGCTTTTTCATAAAAAAAGAAACATCTTTTTTTGCTTTTTGTTATTTTTTCAAGAATGCCATTTTCCCCTATTTTTTCTAAAATGCTTTTTGCTATTTTTCCAATAATGCTCTTCACTATTTTTCTAGGAATGTTTTTCCAGTCTTTTTTTGGGAATGCATTTTCACTATTTTTTCGGGAATGCTATTTTGCTTCTATTTAATAAGAGTCACTTCCCTTTTTAATTTCCCAATGTAGCATAAAATAATAAAGGCCCATCCATTTTAATAAGACACCTTTGACTTAATATTTAGCCTTTATAGTCCCTTCATTAGATAAATTGATTAAAATAACGATAAAGTTAAATATTTAATTTAACTTTATAAATCAGTAACTTATCATTATATAATTTAATAACTCTGGACTATATTAAATCTCAAGATAAACATCAAAACCAACTCCAGTGACATTGCTAAAAATAGAAACTGACTCTATTGTTGCTCATAACGAACTTACTAAAAATAGTAAGTATAGGAAAGAATGTCCAAAAAGGCTCCAAAAAATGACATTATGTTCCTTGTACCCGTCTGAACAAGAAATTGCTTCCGTCAACACCTTCAGGATTCCCTAAACCCACTCATTAGCCTATGGAAATCTAATGAATAAGCTAACAATCTCTTCATGCCAGACTGGCTTAGGAAGGGGTTATTATAAATAATTATATGGTTGAAGGTTTTATGATTTTATCTTATTATTTCTAGTATTATTGATTTAGATTTCTTAAGAAGCCAACCTATTATTATATCATATTGCATATTTTGTCAAATAATTTATATTATTTTATAAGATGACCAGGAAAGTCTGTAACATGAATGGCAGAAAAATTAGATGCATGGATTCACAATGTGAATGCTTATTTCAAGATCTAGCAATTCATTGTTGGCTGGAAAATTATGGCTGCCAAAGTACACTTGAAGGACAAATCCATTAGACTATATAAAGCTCTTCAACAATTACCCTCATGTGTAGAGATAGATTTCATTTGAGATAAAAAACGTTCTATGTTTTATCATCCTGAGCATTAATACAAACGCATGGAAAAATAGTTTTATCTTTTGCAATTTATTGATTGAACATTTTAATGATAAAATGACAATTTCAATAATATATCTAGTATTGTAGAGATTTTGGTTACGTTAATATACGATTTTGACAAATTTAGAAAGAAATTATATTAATCTCTATTGATGACCAAAAGTAGGTCAATGGGAGGACTAGGGATTATAGCAGTTAACAACTTCATTATCCAGGGACGCGTCCCTGGTTTTTTTCAGCCATTCCTTGACTTTGAATTCTACAGGCAATTTGACTTTGATTCTCAAAATAAAACAAATTTGGCATAAGAATTCTGCTATTTCTTATATTTTAAGGTTCTATAATGTATAAGTGCATGCTTTATCCATGTTTTCATATGAATATTTTAAATTTTTCCACATATTTTCATTTTTCCTAATTTTATATAGATGTCCCCTTTGCCATCCCCTAGCCGTCCTCAAAATTGGCAAAAGAAATTGCTGTCTTGAACACTCGTAACCATGTCCCCTGTCGTCCACGTCCTGGAAACTTGGGGTAACCTTGGTTAACAATAGAAATTTATGCAAAAAAGGAAGAGAATCTTAGAATTAAAATAATTAAAGTAAATAAAACAAAATAAATCATTATGTTGCTAGCAAATAACAATGTATGGTGAATAGAAACCCCAAAAGCAACTTAGAGCCCAAAAAGAAAAGAATTACATTATGCCCATTGATGACCAAAAGTATGTCTGGCGCTCAAATTGTAAATTTTAGGACAATGGATTGCTAAAAGCTCAAAAGGAAACAAAGTACTAGCGCGAGAGACATAAAACTAAACAATGAGGCAAATGATTAAATCTTAAATCATAAAAACGAAGTAAGCATAGTTGACAAACATTAAACCATACATTAGGGTAAAAGTAAGTCTATTATATCTTGACTCATAAGAACTAAGTTCATAGTCCTACAAGGGAATGATTTTTGAAGCAAGTATGGAGTTGGTGGAGATAGGAGTAGGAACTCAAGGCGGGAGATTAGTGAGCTCATATGTGTATATGTAAGGCTTAGGTAGAAGGGCAAACACCATCGTCATCACCATTTGTGACTACAAAAGGGCCAATGTAATAACTGATAATGGTTATAAGGAAATATCTAGTAATACACAATTTTTCACTAGTAATATCTAGGAATACACTAGTAATGCACAATTTTTCACCTTGCTCTGGCTCCCAAACAAGGGGAAGGATCAACACCAACATGAAGCAAATACATTCTAGTTGGAACAAGATTTTGGGGGATGAGGTGCTCTCATAGCAATTTACAAAGAGGAATGATATCTCACCATTTGAGTGAAAGAAATAATCATTGTGACAACCCTTGGGGCTCCATGTGAAGGATCTAGTTTGAGAATGACAACCTACAAAAATAAAGGGCCAAGCTCCTCTGAAGGGATCTAGTTTGAGAATGACAAACCTCCAAAGATAAAGGGTCAAGCTCCTTTGATCACTCTTCCAAAACATAGTGGATAGAGAACTGCCTAAATCTTTGTATAGCTTTTGTTATAACCATATCCCTTGGATCTCACAGCAGACAGGAAGCTGAAAATAAAATGCTCCTCCTCTATCTCTTGGAGGGGGTAAAGATGACATGTCCTATCACCTCAAGGAATATGGTGGTTAGTCTCAACTTGTAATTGGTTAGAGCACACGCTTAGCTGGTCAAAGGGAATTATAAAGCTATGTGATTGGCGATCTTGCATATAATCAGGCTGAATGATGATCCCATCTACAATCCATAAGACATGCGTAAGATAGAAAGCCAACAACATGGTGCTAAGTTGGTTATGGAGAAGACTTGTTAGTGACCTGAATGCACTGCTGGTATCCATCATATCTACTAGTCCTATTTATGATATCTGTCAAGGGAAGAAGCTACGGAGGGGCATCTACGATGATATGACAATAGATTGTAGGACTTGATTGGTCTTAAGATATTCGCTCCCTTGATGTTGAATTGGGATTTAGAGAAGCTATCGAGGGGTTGTGCAAATCAGGGTCTTAAAAACAACACAAGCCTTCATGGCAAATGTGTAAGATCCCCTAAAGGAATCTTGCTCAAATTTACACTCTTTCTCTTGTAATTTTGTCAAATAATTGGATTGTATAGTTTCGGATTGTAAGAATTATAATAATATACAGCAACTGAATAGATTTATCTTCAACCAGCTGACGAATGTAATGACAATGTGTTTCAACATGTTTGGTTCGTTCATGGAAGACCGGATTCTTTGCCAGTTTGAGCACTCCCTGATTATCACAGAATAGAGGAGTCGGTCCTGACTGAGGAACATTCATATCTGCAAGCATCCGTCGAAGCCAAACGGCCTCACAAGCTGCTTTGACTACTCCGCAATATTCTGTTTCGGTGGATGACAGAGCCATTGCCTGTTGTTTCTTACTTGTCCATGTGACAGCACCGAACCCCAAATTGAACACATCCAGCGGTAGATTTACGATCATCAACAGAACCAGCCCAATCTGAATCTGTGTAGCCACATAGTGTAGGATCAGAACTTTGAGTGTAAAGTACTACTCACATAGCGCAAGACACGCTTGGCAGCTGTCCAATGATCAGTTTTGGGTGTTGTCATAAAGCGGGAGATGTAGCTTACCACAAAACTAATGTCAGGTCTGGTGGCAGTAAGGAAAATAAGGCTGCCCACTAGTTGTTTGAACAAAGATTCATCCACAATAGGTGAATCGGACTAAGCTGATAGTTTTAGCCCGGGTTCCATAGGAGTGAGAGCAGGTTTGCAATCCTGCATTCTGAACCTGTCTACAAGACTTCTAGCATACTTGGACCGAGAAAAAAAGATACTATGCTCAGTCTGCCAAACCTCAACTCCGAGACAATAGTGCAAGAGTCCCAAATCTGTCATATCAAAAGTGCTACACAAGTCCTGTTTGATCTCAGTGATCAAATGTGCTGAACTTCCAGTGATGATCAAATCATCCACATAAACAACGATAAACAAGACATCATCACCTGCATGTTTGATATATAGGTTTGAATCCGATGGACTCCTCTGAAAACCATGATCGGTTAGATATTTATCAATTTTCATGTACCAAGCCCTAGGAGCTTGTTTCAGACCATAGAGAGCTTTGACAAGTTTACAGAGTTTGTGTTCCTGACCAGCAACCTTAAATCCAGAAGGTTGTGTCATGTAGACCTCTTCCTGTATGTCACCATTCAAGAAAGCACTCTTAACATCCATCTGATGAACTTTCCAACCAAACTGAGCTGCTAATGCAAGAACAAGCTGTATGGTACTCATTTTAGCTGTGGGAGCAAAAGTCTCCTCATAATCAATACCTTCCCTTTGTGAGAACCCTCGAGCAACAAGACGAGCCTTATACTTGTCTAAGGTATCATCAGCTCTGTATTTTACCTTGTATACCCATTTGTAGCTAACGGGCTTCTTCCCTGCAGGAAGATCAGAAAGAACCCAAGTTTGATTTTTCTGAATACTTTGAAATTCAGCTTCCATAGCCTGTTCCCATTCAGGGATACCTTTAGCCTCCGAATAGGTTTGGGGCTCATAAATACTATGAATGTTAGCCATAAGAGCAAAATTAATTGTTTGTTTGCTCTTATTTCGAGAAGCTATTCTTTCGATGAGCTCATCATCCTTGAGATCACTGATAGTTTTAACCCACCATTTGGGTCGGAGAGTAGCAGAGCCAATCTCTGGAGGGGCTGGGGGAGCTGGAGGAGATTCAGGAGCAGCAATGGGAAGAGGGTCATTCTCAGGAGCTTCAACAGGATTAGTATCAGGTGCTCTAGTGTAAGCATTAGCTGTATCATCCCTCCCATTAGATGATGGTAAAGGAAGAGGAATACTATGAGGCTGTTCTTCAGAACACTGCTTAGAAGAGGGCAGAAAAGGTCCTCGAGTTCCATCAAAAACAACATCACAGCTAAAGATGAGATGATCAGTGTCGATATCTATCAGTCTGTAGGCCTTATGGTTGTCACTGTACCCTGTCATCATGAGTCCCTGAGTCTTGGAATCTAATTTGGAACGTTTAGCATCAGGAATCCAGACATAGGCAAGAGAGCCAAAAATCTTCAGGTGGCTGATTTTGGGCTTACGACCAGACCACAATTCTTTGGGAGTTTTGTTCTTGACAGCCTGAGTAGGGGAATGATTCAGAAGATAAACAACAGTAAACACTACTTCTGCCCAATACTTATTAGGAACACTCCTGTGTTGTAACATAGAACGAGCCATCTCAACAATTGTACAATTGAGATGCTCAACAACACTGTTTTGCTGAGGAGTGTAAGGTGTGGTGAATTGGCGTTTGATGCCATGTTTAGCACAAAAACCGGAGAATACATGAGAATAAAATTCCCCCCCCCCATTATCTGTTCTAAGAGAAATGATACTACAGCCAGACTTGTTCTCAACCAACGACTTAAAATTCTGAAATGTTCTAAGTGCATCTGGTTTTTGTTTAAGAAAGTACACCCACATTTTTCTACTGAAATCATCAACAATAAGCAAAAAATATTTGCAGCTAGTTACTGACGATGTATTCATAGGACCACAAATATTAGCATGAAGTAATTGAAGTACCTGAGATGCACGCCAAGAGTCGCCATCTTTGAAGGGAGTCCGATGTTGTTTCCCAGCTTGACAAGCATCACATACTCCAAGATGCTGTGTTTGAATCGGAGGTAGACCAGAGACAAGTTCCTCCTGAGACAACTGAGATAGATATTGGATATTGAGATGTCCATATCGCTGATGCCACAGAGTACTGAGAGATAAATCACGGGTTGCCATAGCAATTTCAGGAGAATCACCAGTGTCAGTGAGCCGATATAGACCATGATCCTCTAGTCCAGAAGCAACAGTAAGACGAGTCATGCGATCAATAATGGAACATTTGTGGGCACTGAACACCACATCGAACTGAGGGGAATTTCTCATGATCTGACTCACAGAGAGCAGATTGAGTGCCATACCTGGAACGTAGCATACATTGAGAAAGATGAGCTGACACCCACCAGACTGTATCTGAACATTTCCTCTCCCAATAATTTTGAACTCCTCTCCTCCACCAAACACAACTGAATCACTGTAGGGATGGAAGTCTGTAAACTAGTCACGCCGATGAGAAAAATGACGTGACGCACTAGAGTCGATATACCAAGCAGATGACTGGGCTAAATCATAAGGGTTTTTAGCCATAAACGCATAGAAAGCAGATTCCTTTTGCTCAGAATGTTCAGCAATATTTGCCTGTGGATTTGACCCTCCCAGCTTCTTTTGTTCGGAAGCGAGTCGCTGACAGCAATCTTTCTTCATGTGACCATACTTGTGACAGTAATGACACTGAACACTCTTTTGCTGATAACTGCCTGAGAAATGATGCGAATTGCCTTGTTGTGATGACTGAGAGGACTGAAATTTTGCTGCAGAGGCTTGTTCTGACGAGGATGAGGAAGTACGGTTACCAAATTGCTGCTTCCAGCGATCTTGCTGTAGGAGTTTGGTGCACAGCTCTGCGAATTTTAGATCAACATTAGTTGAGGTAATGTTGAGTCTCTATGAAATGCTCATAAGATGTTGTTAGACTTTTCAGTGTAATAACTACCATATCTTCTTCCTCCATCTTGCGACCGATGGCTTCAAGTTGATCACGAGTGTCCTTAATCTTTGTGAGATGTTCCTGTAAGGACATTCGTTCATCCATCATAATGGAGAACAACTGATTCTTCATAAAGAATGCGCGACTCTTGTCGGATGTCTCATGCAACTCCTTCAAATATTTCCAGATGTCCGTAGCAGACTTACTAGAGGGAATCTGAGGTAACTGATCATTTGTGATAGAGAGCTTGAGAAGCATAACAACTTCTCGATTCCGATCATCGAATTTATCCTAATCTGCTTGAATGGAGGTCGAACGGGTCTCTGTGCCTAGAACAAGCTCATCAAGACGACGGTACTCGAAGATGGTCAACGTGCGTTGCTTCCAGGTGTTATAATTATTGCCATTAAACCGCTGACTGTTTTCCAGCATCAGATTGGTCAAAGATGCCATTTGCATAGATTTCAAGGCAAATTTTAAACGGGCCCAGAAAGATCCGACACGTACCCAGGGGAGTAATCAGAAAACCCAAAAAGAAACTGAAGTCAGAATTCAAATCTTCTGGCCCAAAATTGAGGCATGGAAAACGAGGTACCCAAAAAAATTTGACAGAAACCTAGATAAGATCTCGAGAAACCCACCACAAATATGTTATCAAAAAAAATTTGGATCCCGAAAATTAGGGTTTTGAAGCAAAAACGGCTCTGGTGAAAAAGAAACTACGAACAAGAGCCCGGAAAAAATTGCAAATAAATTTCGAAGGTTCAATGAAGAACCTTAACACAGGTGCAGGTCGCGTGAAGGTAACCTCAAGCCGAAATGCTTTGATGCCCTGTGTGAAGACACCAGGTTGCGTCGGAATGAGGATGAAAAAACGTGGGCAAGCAGCAGTTTGCAGGTCGTGGATGGATGCTTGAACAACCAGGTCAGGTCGCGGTTCTGCTAGACGCGACCAGAAGACCAGTCGGACGAATGTAGGTTGCGGACGGATGAACAGTTGCGGTTCTGCTAGACGCGAATAGGAGACAAGGGCACGAACAGAAGACCAATTGCGATCAGAATACCAGGCGCGGGCGCGAGCAGAATACCAGTATTCTTTTCGAAAAAAATTTGAACCTTTGCTCTGATACCATATAATAATATGGAAGAATTATTATTGTATATATTGAATGAATTTACAAAGAGCTTGAAGCTCATATATACATAACGAAAATAACAGAAATAGAAACTATCTAAATACAACAGTATACACAGGATTGAGTATTAACGAATATTAGAAACATTCTAATAAGAATAGTGAGTTTAAATAGTTTCATGGCTCATAAATGAAGAGATATAGATTTGCACAGAACTGAATTAGATAAGGTTTCTCTTATTAAGCACTAGCTGAAGAAAGATGACAAGGCAAGTTACAAATATAATTTTCTTTGAATTGGAGCATTAGGAAATCAGAGCAACACTCTTACCAAACTTATATCAACTAGAACTAGACACAGCAGCAAAGATATCTTTGACTTCTTCAAATGAGTCCTTCCTCTGCAGGAACTCTTAACTCTTGCATCCGCAAAAGCCTCAGGGAGACAATAGACCCGCTGCAACTGGCTCCTTAAACATACATGGCATTTACACATAACAGCAACCAAAATATCTTCTCTTGTATTTGTTTCAGCTATAGAAATTGCTTCACACCTGCCACACTGCTATTTTCCTCCTCACCAAGCCCAGCCTGATGACTACGAGCTTTCTATACATTAGCTGCGCTGATAATTGTAGGCCCGTCTGTAGATTTTCAACCTCACTGAAGGTCCGCTTCTGTAAATCATCTATACTTGATATTCCAGCTTGACGTAAAACTGACTCTTCACAGGAAACTCACAGCTAAAGGAATGACCACCAGCTGCTACAGAAAATTTTGGATGAAATATTGAATGAACAGTTTTGTTAATTAAATCGTCCATCTCCAGTTATCTGCGATAATCTCCTTTACAATATTAGCAGCACCTTTGTAGAATTGAAGGTTATGCTAGAAGATACCATGAACCAGAAAGATGTCCACACAGCAATTTTCTTCAGTCATGACATTCATATGTTGGAAGAATATTCACACGGCAATATGAAATGTTACCTCTGATTGCAAAGTCCCACTTTGATTTTTCCTCAAGCAATAATTACAATTAATACTTATCCGCCAATGAAATTAATCAATTTTATAATGCTGATATAGTTATCACAAAATATTTCATTGTTTATGGTACTAGAATATTAAATCCAATAGCCGAATACTCGATACATAAAGCTCCAACCAAAATAATGAAACCGCAACATCGATATAAAGAAGTTTTGAAGTATTTCTTTGGAAACACCAGGCCCCGCAGAATATTTCACCGAGTTCAGCTCCAATTATATATTCACCACGATTTATAATCGCCCATAATATAAGTTTCAACTATAATTACAATCTCCAAACCAATATAAAATATATTATTCAGAACAACTTAGTGGATTGGCTTTTATAATATTTATAATAATACCTGATAAGACATTTGTTTTGAATCAATTATTGATCTTCACAAATTTGCTAAATACTGACCACTGCCCTGCGATCACTACATGAAGAAGAACTAGGGTTCAGTCGAGCTCTTCAGATCATTGAAGGTTTCCATCCTCAGCAATTCACCAAATGCAAAGCATCAAATCATCAAATTTAATAATCTTGAACATGTCCAAATGAATTGCAAAACCTTGCTTTTATAATAATTTGATGAACCTTCCAGAATTTCTTTCATGGAGTTGCTTCCGCAATAAGCCGGAGAACTTTATTAAATAAAGTGACTTAATAATTTATCTTTATTTTAGTCACTTTTAATTAAATTAATTAAAACTGAAGTCATCATTTTATTATTTAATTTTATTTGGACAACTTTAAAATAATTAATTTAATTAATTAATTCACCAAAATGGGGGACATTACAAAATGCCATTTTCATAATTTTATTTCTAAAATTTAGGAGTTATTTGAAATGAGGTGTAGAAGTTAGATGCCTATCTATAAGTTTTTTGCGAGTGCTTAGGGTTTGGGTTGGGCCTGTAGACATTAGGGTTTGTGGCACACAAATTAAAAACACTTTGATTTTTAAGAAATTTTGACTTCTCAATTTCCTACCAAGGGGGATACTTGGAATTCTTGGTAATAGTTGGGAGACTCTTGGGAGTCCCTTGGAATCCCCAAGCTTTCCCTTACTGTCAGACACAAGGACAGGGAGGGGGTGTTCCCCAACTATCCACCACTGCTGCTCAAGCCAAGGGGAGGTCCCAGAAATGTCCCCGAGTCTTGTGCAGCAGTGGTGGGATAGTGGGGGAACACCCCCTCCACGTCCTTGTGTATTGAGGATGTCCCTATCTTGGAAATGTGGGGATTTTGTGGAGGATTCGTCCTTGTGGAATATTGAGAATAATGCACATTTACTAAATATTAGAGTTAAAAAATAATTAATATTAGCATGATTGTATCAGATGCATTATTAACTACAGTTTTTATTTGCAAACTAGTAGCTAACATAACTGAGTTTAGAGAAACATAAAATTGAGATCTATAGTGGAATGATATTCTAATAGTTTACTTCAGAAATGCCCCTTTCCGAGGAGTAGTTGGAGGTGACCATTTAGCCTATTTATTCATGTAGGCTAAAGTCGAGATTAAGGGAATAAATTTAGTTAGCTATTTAATGTTATCCAATAAAGCACATTTTGCGGTACCTTTATTTAATTAATACAATAAAATGACTAAAAGTGAAAAATTAAAAGGAGGTATTAAATTCACTTTATTAAATGGACTTTATTGAATTATTTTTAAAATTTGGAATTTGAAATAGACCTTTGGGAGAGTTCTATGGGGTTTATGGGATTTTATAAAAGGAGATTTTGGAGTTTCTTTAGACTTGGTTATTTTCTTTCTATTGTGATTTATAGGGCTTCTTGTGGAGAAGACAAGGACAAAAATCCAAAGGGAAATCAGTTTCAGTGGTGAAAGACCTAGGCTAGTTAGTTACAGGTGTCATACAAACTTTACACTTGTATTCATTAGTGGAGTTTAATGAAATTTGTGAATTCTTGTAAGCAAGACAAATCTCAGAGCTCTGGGAGTTAAAGGCTACCACAAACAATGGATGTCAGGATAGAACGAATAGCAGAATGTGGGCGATTTAGTCCTTGGAGCTGGGTGATTGATTTGTTGACGCTGACGTATGAGTTTATGACTTTTGTGATGAATGTTTGACTGATTTCCTTGGACTTCCATTCCTGTGTTGGCATGGAGTTTAAGGAGCGAATGTGGGAACTTGATTGGACATTTGGAGGTGCTTGAATTCTTTTTGCTGGTCAATTGCTTCATTCTTGGTGTGGGTTTGAATTCATTGTGGTGTGAGATTCTATGTAGCTGGGCGAGTAATGTGTGGCAAGTTGACTTCACTATGAGGTTGGTGTGTGGAAAGAAAAGGCAGGTCGTGGGGTTTGAGTGCCAATAGTTCAGTCTAGAGGAGGCGTTTAACCTGTCTTTGCATGCTGGTTTTCGCTATCCATTCCAGCACCTAGCCTGAGTAGTTTTCAAGTTGTTGGAAGAATTCTATGCAGTCCGACCTATATCAGGCAAGAGACATTTTAATCCAGCAAACCATGAACATATTTAGAGGAGATGTGTGAGCATTGGAAGGCATATTCTGGGATGGACAATCAGTCTTATCAGCTGCTGGAGTTCATCAAATAGGTAGCTGAAGTGTTGTCTGCAAGCTACAGCAAAACAGGCTTTCCATAGCTGATTAATAAAGTCAGAAATACCGCTGTATAAATGCATTTATTCTGCTCAAAACAGCAATGAAACTATTTTTGTTATTGTTCATTTGAAGATAATATGTAATGTTGCTTTAAATGCAAATTAAATATGATTTCCATTTTAAAAGAAATAATCAAAGACACGTTACAAGCAGAAACATTTTTAACATGCAAAATATGACAAAATGTTGTTAGGATAAAAGAGCAAAAAAATTGAGTGAAATGTAGTAAGAGTCTTTAGAACTTCAAGTTTCAGTCAAGGTATACAATTTCTGTACTTAATGCGTTGTACATATATAGGCTTCTGAAAAGATTTTACTATAGGTACTATATTAGTTCAATGATTAATAATAGTTAACCCATGCATGAAAAGTGATTTGATTTTTAAGAAATTTCAAAATCATTGCTGTTATAAGTATTAAGAAACACCAACAGGTACCTTATTCTATTTTCCTTTGGTTGTTGCAGAGAGGGAATGATGTGGCACATTCTCCTGTTGCATATGCATATTTAATTGTGGAACTTGATTCAACAACACTGTTCATTGATCCGTTGAAGATCACTCCTGAAGTATTGGTTCATCTCAAAAACTCCAATGTGACAGTAAAGCCTTACGAAAGTCTTCTCTTAGAAGTAGAAAGGTACTGTTTCTAGATTTGTTGATTTTTTTTTTTATGCAATTGTAAATAAGTTTATATGTTGATTGAAAAAAAATGAGCAGTATTGCTGTTGAGAGTTGAACCTTTGACTATATTTCAACAAATCACTTCTCTGTTTGTGGTTCCATAAGAGTATCATTTTCTAGCAAAGTGTTTAGAGTTCTGTTAAAGTCTGATTTCAGAACTTTCTGCACCATTACAGATTTTTTAAAAATAAGATTGGGTACAGATACCCATTCTTTTTTTTTTGTTATTTGGAATAATCAGAAATATATATGAAAAAGTCAAAAGAGTAAATAACATCAAACTTCATAGCCTGGCCAGCCAGGTTCTAACTTTGTCAAAGCTGCTTGCTTTAGTTGGTCACCAAGGTCGCCAGTTGTTCACATTCCAATCTTCCAGAGGTGAATACCTTTATGGCTAGACGACAAGTAAATATATGTAACAAGCCATGGATGATAGATTTTTAGTCACACCTGGTACAAAGCAAAAGCCTTTCTGATTTCAGGAAACATTGCTGTCTAATCGTTGCTTGCTTCTCTTACTTGGTTCTGGACTGTAGTTTGCATCCATAGTGGTCTTGCAGCCTTCTTTTAACTGATTAGTTAAGGTGAAGGATGTTATGGAAGTGTAATGTCCCCATTTTTTGCAGGTCATTGATCTGATGGTGCCAGGTCATTATTGTGATCCTTGTGGTCTGGCGAGGTGTTTAGAGGGTCTTTGGTGTGAACTTACTATTTTTAGTAAGTCAATGGATAGTTCCGATGAGCTCAGATGAGTTAGAGGAGTTGAATGATGCTCTCGGTTTTCATTTCTGGCTTCCGGTTTGGGCTCCAAGAATCTTGGAGAGAGCGTCTATTTTTAGTAAGTCACCCCGTCAAGTTCATTCATCATCTTTCATCATCTGGATCAATACTGTGCAGACAGATTTTGATTCGGACGCTTCTTCAGTTGTTTTCGCAAGACGAGTGGTTTATTATTATTATTTAATTAAATTTGCTAAAGTTGCCATTTTTGTTAGTATTATATGCTAGATACCTTAGTGTTATAGCTCGTTAGAACCAGGATGAAAAGTTTTAAATCTTGGGCACAAGAAACAGGGACCTTGCGTGTCATAATTTCATGATATTGGTGAAAAGACCTTTTTTGGAGCCAAATGAATTAATAAATTATATTATTCAATATGTGCCTAAGTATAAAAAGTGTTTTAAGTGAAGAGTGTGTGAGAGAAGACACTTTTGAATTATAAAAGCAATGCTTTGTGAAAGGAAAATCATCCATTGTTGAATTATGATTTTATTGAAGTTGTGAGAGAGACCACCCGGCTAGGGTTTTGAGGACTGATTCCTCTTCTGGCAATTTGCGCCATTATAGATTGATGGTGAATTTTGCAGCTGTATCTGAGGTCATAAACCAGTGCTGAAGTATACTGGAATTATGAGAAGTTTTATTCTACAGGCAAATCAATTAATTCTCCCGGGGTTTGATTTGTCTTCCTGCTGAAGTTCTGAATTTGTTTGGGAAATTATGGTTGTGAACAATTGGCTAGAGAAGTTCGTAATTGTTCAAGTCTCATTGATTCTATACAGGCTGCGTTTCAAATAGAGGAAAGGGCAGGTGTTACACGACATTGGTTATTCATCTACATGCTGCGTCAACCAGCAAGCTAAGTGCGTGGGGTTTTAGGAAGCTGAAATGCTTCATTTGCAGTTCTCACGTTTTCCTTTGAGGGCCATTTTTACATAGCAAGGGCCTGCATATAGTTTCAGGCTGCCACGTGACTCCTTAAGGTGGCAGCTATCTTAGTCTTGGTGCTGCATCAGATTTGTTGGAGATTTATAACAGCCACGTTTTAATTACTTGCTGCCACGTGACTGCTAGAAGTGATGATATTCATTCAAGGATGTGTCTCAGTTTGTGAGATTATATATTGCAGACTTTGTCAGGTGCCATTATTGTTTTTAATGTTCATTTCCAGAATTTAGATTATTAATCATTAAAGCATTCAGTTTCATGAGTTTTTAATTGTAAATGGATTGTCTGGATTTTATGGCAATATATTTGTGAAGAATTTCTAAGTTACATAATCTCTTGTTAAAAATTCTGAGGAAGTGTAAAATATTTTTAAGAAATTAATTACCTGGAGCCAAGAGCTAGTCAGGCTCTTTACAGGAAGGTTACCTTGATCTCTTGCTGCTTGATGATGGCAGTGGACCTTCTAAAATGACCATAGTACTTAGTGGTGGAGCTTCCAGCATTGGAGCAGTAAAAGTATACACAATGAGGCAAGAAAGAAATTTCTTATCATGTGCTTAAACGAAGATAACATCATTCTTTGAACATGAGCATTGTTGGCGGCCACTTGATTCTACAGGCAGTCTAAGACTTCAAACTGCCAATGATCTTTAGCAAGAACTCCTCTTTGAACGATCTCTTGGTTGAGAACTTCGAAGATTGGTACATGAACTATATGAAGGCTCCACTTACAATGGATGACTAGAAAACAGATAAATCCTCTGCAGGTGTTGGGGCCCCTCTACTTAATTCTTGGTCTTACCTTCTTGGGTGCAGGGCAAAGTTTTCAAAGAAAAGATGACTTAGGCAATTTATTGTTGATTCCTAGACCCTTGGAAATGGGTTGACCCTACATCTTGTTATTTCCCTTTTTCGCCCCTCATAAGTTTGACTTGCCATTAGCCTATTCCTTGGGTACCCGTAGGCAAAGTGGAATTGGTTAGGGGACTCAGCGTCTTGTAGAAATCTCTAGCAGGTGATTTCAGGATGTTTTGGTAGAATTTTTATTTGAAGAGTATTACTATTTGTAGTATCTGCTATTTTCCATTAGTGGTCACAGTCTTAGTTTCCCCTTAGCTACAAAGTGCATTGTCTCTAGTTCAAGAACTTGGCAAATTTGCTAAGGTTGGGAGATAATATTTTTTTATTTTGCTTACATGTTTTAATAAAGTGGCTTTGTAACTTAAGTAAAATAAAATGTTCAAAATGACCCCTTGGGCCACACCTAGGCAAGAGAACAACTTTAAGTTGTTTTGAAGTCATAAGGTGGGCTCTAGAGGTGGACACCAAGACTAAGGAGGAGAAAATAATATTAACATATTTTTATATTATTCTTGAGGCCCTCAAAAGTGGATGTGGGGTTAGTGAAGAAAATATAAGATTTAAAAGTGTTATTTTATTTTCCAAAGGGGGATGTCAACTTGTGGAGGGAAATATAAAATATTAAAAAGGCAAGTGTTATTACTTTATTATTCATGAGTTGCCCTAATCTGCTGTCACACTAATTTCTCATTGAGACTCTACAAAAGAGAGTTTTGGCTTTCATTCATCTTATGCTGATTATTGTGAAGGTACATAAATACTGCTAAAATGAACTTGGAGTTCTTCTAAAGATTGTTGAGGACAAAATCCCTCATCAGTTAGCCTAGTTTCGGTGATGAAAGATCTATCCTAGTTGGTTGTGTTCTATAGTGTGAGTTTTTGGAGATTTGGATTGCCGTTGGTTATTTGGTTTGATGATCATGAAAATTTTCAAGGAGTTTTAATGTGGGTTCTCTTGTTTATGGTGTGTTTTATCCTTTTTGAGAGTGCCGTTTGAGTTTGGTAGAGATTTAATGCTTTTTCAGTGTGCTGGTCATTATTTTCAGAGATTCAGGAAATTATTTTTATGCTCATATCTTTCTAGGTAAATTTAATATCATTTTGAGTGTTGACTCGTTCATTTCCTTATCATTGGGTGCCACATTTCAAGATATAATATGTTTATTTTGATGGACTGAATTATTGTTGGGAATCATCCCTCTAGGGCTAGCGACCACTTTTGAGTTTAGCACATGAGGCCTAAGGAAGAAATCTGGGGTATTTGGAGGTCCTTTTCCATCTGTAGCAGGTTTATAAGGAATGTTTTCTTGGTGCAGACTTTTGAGGAGCGGTTTGGAGTCATGTTTGAAGAGATTTAAAGAGTCATAAAAAGAAAAGAAGCTGTCTGCTGTCTATTTTCAGTAACCATAAGGAAAAAAGTGGGTTGGAAGGAAACTAAGGTGCCTAGATTAGAAAGAAAGTGTGACAAAAGGATTTCAGACATTGGCTCCTCATCGTAACAACCATACGATATAAGGTTTATATCACAACAATAAATAGGCATTGCAATTATTGGTAGTGCTCAAGTTCTTGGCGTTGATGGAACATTTGTTGTGAGAAGTTGAGGATTCGATTGGCCCTTTCTTGATGAACTGAGGATGGAATAGAAAACAAAGACGTGAGATGGTGAGTGCAAACATGCAAGAAATCTTTTTTTTTGAAGCAAGGTTGTTTTTTGTAGTCCGTGCAAATTGCCTGTTATTATGTTTGAATAATATTTGTATCTGGTGATGTTTTTTTTTGTTTGTTAGCTTCGGTAGTTATACATGTTCATTTGTTCATGATTGTGTTTCTTTTGGCAACCTTTGGATCCTCTATATTGTGTATTGTTCAAGAAAGTAGTAAGATGTAGTTAGGTCAACTTTGATCCTTGGCTAGTCATCTTTGGTCTTCTTTTGTAATAATTTCATCCACAAACAACGATATTTTTTACTTCATTTGGTATGTATTTTCATATCTATTATGAATTCATGTGTTCATTTTATAAGATAGAGAAATAAACATTTGATGTCGTTTCCTTAAAGAAATCAAGTCGCGTTAGAGAGATTAATGCCCTTAGACCCCAACAAAGGTCTAAAGAGACCACAACATGGTCAAGTCAAAGAGATCAGGTTATCTTTAAGGATTGTCGAGCAAATGGATCAAAGAAGGCTAAGGGGAATGGTTGAAGAGATTAAGTATTATTAACTGAAAGTCTAAGTCCATCTCAAGAATGAAAGAAAAGTTGAGATGTCAATAGGAGTTGTAATCAAGAAGAGAAAAGACTTACCCATCATGAGAATAGAAAAGGTAGAGTGGGAGGAAATAGAAAGGCATTTATTGCTCCCTAGTGGAGCATACTTGCATGTTGCTGACCAAGCTGAGATATCATCAATTGAATCACCAATAGAGGAAGAAGAGTGGGAGGGATAGTCTAAGAGCTCACTGACATAAACATACGAGGAAAATATCCATCGCACTAAAGAATTACTACTTAGAGAAGAACTGATAGTTGAAAGATTTGGGCCTCAAATCCCGGGACAAAAGGATCACAGTGATGATTTTGAAAGGAATTGGAGCGTGCAGAAGGTAAGACAAGGTGAGTAGAGGATTCTTATGTGGCCGAGAGTCCAGGAGAAGCAACATAGTATACAAGCCATAACTCTCCAACCATGTTCTAAACACAAAGGTTGTACTAAGGAATAACGATGGTGACTCCCCCAACAAGTCCGAATGTTGAAGGTAGAAACTTCTGAAATTCATGGGAAATTGATTGTAGGATTTTGTATGACACTATAAGACTTGTGAAACAATTTGGATGGCAAATGGACAAGATGATAGAGCATGCTTAGGATCTTTTCTAGCCACCTTGCAAGGTGTAGTAATTGACTGGCATACAAAAATTGAGCAAGCCTCTTTAAATATACGGGAAAGATTAATGGAGGCCTTCAAAGAAGAGTTTACATTGCTTCATGATGATGATGAAATATTAGCAAAAACTTATAGCACAAAACAAGGTAAGCACAAAAAATGCATGAGCTTATAATCATAGACAAAGATTTTATTGTAAAGTTAGGAAAAGAACTAGCCAATAGTCTCAAGAAAAGATGGTTTATTGAGGGTGGACTTCCATCATTAAGAAAAGCGATGAAGGTTGTACCACCTTCCTATTGAGAAGCCTATAATCAGTTAGTGGACGTAGAAAGTGAAGATAAAATGCCATCATGCAATAAAGGTAAAATAGAGGAAGAGGAAGATGGAAGTTCGAATGACAACTTTGACAATGAATTAGGAAAGGTACAAACACATTAGAGGGACATGCTTTGAGTGATGAAAGAATTGAAAGTAGAGAAAGAAACCAATAAAGAAACTAACAAACTATGGTTCAGAGAGTGCAAAATTGAGGGGCACACAAAAGGTAATATTCCTAGAAAAGGTTTGGTGAGATTTGCTAGGGTATGGGTCAATCAATGAAATAATGCACATATAATTTGAAGACTAGGAGTACACAAAGTACTCTTTACACAAGGAGTGCAGTCCACTCTATCAGAACCATAAAATACATCTCAAGGTAGTTATCAAAATCAAAGAGGAGGGTGAAACTAAAGACAACATGACCCCAAAGGATGCCCTATCATACAATATTGACAATGTAGCAAATGGGGACACTTTGCAAGAGCTTGCTAGAATATGAAAGACTAAGTGCAATTATTATCATCATGATTGATATGGGGCATAATGAAGCACTTATCACTACTTGTGCCCAATCAAAGAAGGTTATGTACTCAAACCTATTTGCATAAAAAGAAAGGATTTGTGTAGCAAGAGGTGAGGCGGAGAATATTTTGGCTAACAAATGTCTCTGAAATGTAAATGCAAGTACAGTAGCAAATCAATTACATTTGAGAAAATTTTTGCACGGAAAGTATGTCAATGTAATAGGCAGCCTAGTTTGGTCTGATTTTTTTTCTGATTTTAATGTATAGTTTGATGTGTATGATACTATTTTATCCAATCATAATATGAATGCAAATATAGTACTGAATTGCAGCATTTATGCATTTAAGAAAGACAATATCTCAGAAAATAACACACTAGATGCTTCCAGAACTTCCAAAACTTCCAAAACTTCCAAAATTCGTCTGAAATACAGATTTCTACTTTAAACTGAATACCACTTTAATTAAATGTGATTACAAAATAGTTTGAGACATGCACTTCAAAGTTCAAACCAATATGCTGCAAATGATGATTTGCAGTTCATACAACAGCATTTATGTTTTCCAAACCCTGGATGTATACCTTCCAACTCCAATCAGGTGCGGCTGAGAGAAATGATGCTGAACAGTAGTCTTGCCTCTGACAAAATGCAGTTCTGAAACCTCCAAATCCCAATTGTTCCTCTTCCAAAACCCATGTTTGGCTTTCACTTTGTTAGCAACTCAAATGGGACGGCTAGGCAATAATAGCACGGCTACAACAATTCTGATACAGTACGGCCCAGTATGTTGCAAGTAACTACTTCTATTTTCTCCCAATATCGTCCACCAACTCTTGACTGAATGCAATTTACACCTCCACAAACTTCTCACAAAATCTGATATGAAAGTCGAATAGCTCAACCAACAAATAGAAACCCTTGATGTATGATGCATTACCTGAATGCAAGGGCCAATTGAACCCCCAGACTGTGTCTTTCAACAGCGTAGAGATTGTTAGCAAAGAGGGATTTCGTTCTCCAAGCCCTTGAAGATGAAGTCTCCAAACAATTTCATAAATTTCCAATTCAATCCAGCTTGCTCACAATGAACTCTCAAAAGTCTTTTATAACACCCACAAGAGAGCCCACACACTTTGCCAGTTAATGTGGGATAAATAGAAACACTTCCTTTTATAACTTAGTCTCCAAGTATCATTAATAAAGGGGAACATTTAATATTTAAATAAACTTCCCTTATAAGTCCCCATATCAATAAAGTTAAATATTTTAATTTGACCTTATACTTTAACTTTATCGATAATTTATAAATAATACCTAATGATTATTAAAAACTCTAATTGATATTAAACAATTACCATCAACATGATATCATCCACGACCCATTGAAGATATTGAACTGGCCCAAATGACTTGCCATAAAAAGTAAGTGTCCAAAAATCATACCAAAACATCTTGGAATTGCCTGAAAATGAAACTATCTTGGCCAAATGGCCCCAAGATCCCTTGAATGTCCTGGTTAGCCTATGGGGCCATAGAGAAATATGCCAAAAACAACATCATATCAACTGTGCTAGAAAGGGGACATTACATTCAAGCTATCGTACCAATTAAATTAGTATACTATTACAAAGTATTTTATATAGCCAAAATTTTATGACTAATTCTATATCAAGGCAGAATGAGATCGTGCATGCTACAATCTAATAGGACTTTGGCAAGAATGAAAATCAAATAATTGAACCTCCTTTGTTAGGCAATCAAGTGCTCAATCCAATGTTATTGATAGTTAATATGGCAAAGAAACCAACGATGGTGAATATGGAGACCCTTGGAAACAATCTTACCAATACAATTGTTGATGGTGGGTCTGGTTTGAATGTACTTTAGAAGTTTGGGCAAGCCAACCATTTGGCACCCAACTTTTCAATCAGCAAATGGAGGATTACAAGTTATTTTTGTCGACTTCTAATTTTCTTGAAGTTAATTTTTTTGTGTAGAGCAATTGATGGAAGCATGCAAAATTACTAATGTTACGTCTTAAAGTATTAAGAACATAACAATTAATCTTGAGCATAGAGATATTAAGAAAGTCAAATCAACTTCACATAAAATTAATAGAATTTTTTTTTAGAAAGTCAAGAGAAACTAGAACAAAAAGGGGATAATAACATATTGAAAGTTTGAATTCAATAATTGATGGAGAAATGGTAAAAGGCTCAACTACAAAGAAAGCCTGACTACAAGGTCTGGTTACATAAAAAGCCCGAGTACATAAAAGGCTTGACAATATCAAAAAGCTCGATTGCAAAGCCCAAATACATTATAGGGTTGGTTTATGTTGTACAACTATGGGTCCCTCAATTCCCTTACATAGTACGACTATCCTTTGTTGACATTGTACAACTAGCAAAAGTTTACATTGTATGAAGATCATTCTCATTCAATGTGCATCGTACGACTGCCCTATTTCTCCAAATTGTACGGCTTGTTCAAGTCGTACAACCACATCATTTAATTATTCAAGATGTACAACTATCTCATTTAATTATTCAAGATGTATGACAATTTTTCCTAAAGAGCGATCAATTTTTTTATTAATGGACAGCAATTGGATGGGTTTAATGATAAACAACAATTAGATGCAGTGATCTTGATTAAAGAAAAGATTAAGTAATTAATTAAGAACAATGACCCATGAAGAGGGGCAATTACAAGAAAACCATTTGTGACGAGTAGTAATTAACAAAGAGACATCCATGAAGAGACTCAACTCCTCATGAAAGGACTGACATTCCCAAAAGTTGCACAACTTGAGAATAATAGGATTTAAAGCCATGATAGGAGATAACCTATGTTCCACGATGTTTCGGGGATGGGGACGGGGGGACAACAAGGGACACGTTTCTAGGACATTTCCTAAAGGGCCAAAAATAGGGGATGATATTATACAAATTATATATAGATAGATAGATAGATAGATAGATAGATAGAGAGAGAGATATGTCAATAATTGATAACAACACGACAATATGGAAATAAATAACGGATTCACGAGTTACAACAGTAGTATAACAACATAAATGATAACAGCAGAAGTATAAATCAGTAGTATAACATCATTATAACAATACTCTCAAACATCAAAACCATGGTCTATCAAATATAAATATCCAAATCAATATAAAATTCAATATTTTTTAATATTTAGATTTTAGTTTTATTTTTTATTTTCTGTTTTTAAATATAATTTTAAATTTAATATATATATATAAGTTTAAACAATATCGACTTGAATTGTTTTTTATTGAATGTCTAATAATTAAATATTTAAAAGGTATTAAATTAAATTTATAATTATAATATTTTTATTTAATATATAAATTTTTTTACTTTTTTTTTTGATGGGTAATAGGTCAAGGCTAGAAAATAATTTTATTAATATATATAATAAAATGCATTGCGTCTCTGTTAGTGCGGGCACTGGTAGGAAAGAATGCAGAAGAAAACCTCTGGCTTAGCCTGGGACAAAGTCCAGAAAATCAGAAAATTACATAGAAATTATGAGGGCGTTCCCTCATATAACAAGTTTTTACATATATATCAGATACAATGTTGACTTGTACATTGCCAAATGGAAATGAATCATTTTCACGCTGCTTTGTATATGGAATCCTTTCTCGAAGATGATTTGGCTTGATTGAGATCCTGCAATTTCCCAACTTCTTGGCAAAGATCATTGTTAGAATTCTTGTGTTGCGAGATCAAAATATTTAATAAGTAATATCTTTTCCTATCTCATTAACTCTTATATCAAAAACTGTGCATTCAATAAGAGGATTGCTCCTAATAAAATGAAAGGTTTTGAATATCAGAACCTAAAAGTCCAAAATTATAATCCTTTGTCACATCATGGGGAGGCTATTTAGAAAACGTTTTTAATGAGTGTAATAGAATGATATAATTTAAAATTCCCTTGAGCTATTGTAACCTTATTCATCTCTTATCATGGAATTAACAAGGTTTATCTGTGGTTTGTATGTTGATTTCAAGATAAGAGATTACCAAGGCTACAATAACAAAAGGGGGGATGGAAACAACCATCCCCTAAGTTATTGTTACCCAGTTGTCTTATTATTAGTTTTGTGAGCACATAGCCTCTATTACATATCTTGATATTACAACCCCTAGACTCAAACCTCTGTTTTGAGTAGGTAAAAGAAGAGGCATATGGGTTTCATTTCATACTGTATTAATACTAAACTTAGGTAAGTTTAAACAAATTTGAAGCAGCAGTATTAAATCATTTTAATGATGTTCCCATATACTGAGACCGTCTTTATGTTAAGAGTCTTATACGATTCAAGAAAATATACCAGTTCTTTTGGTACCTTGCAACAATCTTACTAAATATCATCTATCTTGCAGTCAACATTAACTTACTAGCTGTAACATTTTCCACATTAAATTGCTATATTTGTCCAATCATTACTCATTTTCTCGGAAGAAGACATTGTAGCTAGTTAAACAAAATACCACTTAACATGCTTTGATTACCAGCAAGGACCTGTAACATCATCTCTCTTGCCTTTTATGATCATATAACTGAGGCAGTTGATATCACCGTATGTACTGTGCCATATGGTATACAACCCAACTTCATAATTCATTAACTTTATGAGTGATCAGATTGACCATTCTTAGATTTGATTTAGCTTATAAGTGATAAACTTATTTAAGCTGTATCTAATTTAATGTAATAACCAAAATCAGAATCCTGTAGATCAATCTTCAGATGTTTCTACAGCATGAGAAATTCATTTCGTGATAAATGAGGGGCATCAGTTATCATACAATTAAATTTTTGTAATGAAACCTAAATCAGCCATAAACTTCCATTATATCAACCACCCATCGAGGACCTTACTTTCATAGACTAAAGGTAAGGAATGTGCGAACCGATCATAGAAATGTGCATTATGTCTGAAAAAATAGAGCCGTCAAACACTTAGCCCAAAGATTATACATATTTCATATATGAAGAAACCTTACCATCTACAGACCATGATTAAAGTTGTATAGTATGAGGAAACAAAGAGTAAACTATAACTGAGGATATATGTATATAAATGAAAAAAAACTTAATATGTTTATTATGATGAATATTTAAAATATAAATTAAATATTAAATTTATAATTTTAATATATATATATATATTTTGATAGGTTAATAGCTGGAAGGGCTAGCACCCAGATGGAGGTCACAAGGGGGACCTCCTCCCCATTCAACATAATCCACTTAGAAGCCACATAAGCCACATAATCAACTCAAGTCACAAAGACCACATAAATGTCACTTTGGGGGATTCGAACATGGATCTCCAACATGTGAACCTTATGGCCTTGCCATTTGAGCACAACCCCATTGACATGTATTTTAATATTTATTATTTAATATATAAAATTTGATATGTCTATTTTTATTTAAATTAAAAATTTAAACATATTTAATCACACTTTTTTTGCCAATTTTTTCCCAACTCGAATTTCATTTGAATTTTATCGTTTGTAGACACAAATTTGAACCTTGTGGTCCCCCCACATTGCCGCTTTGGCAAAAAGAATATATAAAAAAAGTGCTTTTTTTGTTTTTCAATGCCAAGAATCATCCAAATGTGTAGGGGACACCTATCTGTTTCAGTGACAGATAGGGGACGTTTCATTGTCCCTTCGGTGTTTCAGGGACAGCTAGTCATCCCCAAATGTTAGGGGACATTTCCTATCGGTTTCTGCAGTTTTTTGCAATCATTGATAGCTGGGGGATGTTACCTTCTCATCCCCCTATCCCCGAAATGTCTCGGGGATGGGCGCGAGTTCCCTTGGGACAGGGGACGTTACCTTCTTGTCCCCCCGTCCCCGAAATGTCTCGGGGATGGGGACGAGTTCCCTGGGGACAGGGGACGTGTCCCTGTGTAACATAGTAGATAACAGCAAGGGGAGGGAAGAACAGCAAGAAAAAATCTCAGATATATACAGCGGTCAATTATGGAAGGAGATTCAGACTTATTTTATGAAACAATTAATAGCATTAACAGCTATCTTGTGTGCAAATTCTAGGGTAAATCCAAAACGGGACATACAACACTAGAGGAACATATTCAGAAACCTTTTCAAACTCCCTCTTGAATAATTTGTTAAGTGCAGATAATAAGTTGAATTCAATATTTCCGCCTTTAATATTTCACTAAGTAACTTTATGATGCTTTATTAACTTTATTAAATGCGATAACCTGTAAAATGTACTTTATTGGATAATATTTCACTTAAGTCACTTTATTAAGCTTCAAGTCTTTTATAGGGTCTTCTTGAAGGTTTGCATTGTTGGCAATACATTGAGATAATTCTTACAACTCTAGGATAATTCTTGCAACTCTCTTTTTATATTTTTCTTTGTCACCCACATGCATATACTTTATACATAAACACAAGCATGTACATACATGATGCATATTTTTATGTATATAATATGCAAAATTACAGGTAAATTATTTCATTCAACATATCTGTTAAAGTTTGTGATCAGATTGTATGACTTTTAATTTTCTTTATTTTGCTAATATATTTCTTTTCTTTTCGGGTATGCAGCAGATACAAGACTATGGAATTCACAAATGAAATCTCATGTATTTTATGCACTATAAGAATATGAAAATATCACAAGGGAAATGCTGATAGAATTATTTCTGAATTACTTGCTGATCTAATATGAAAAGACTTGCATTTAATATTGTATATGCTTGTCTTTGATCGATCAATGAATGAATACATATATGGGAGGCAAATTAGTATAGAGGCATCTCTCCTCAAGGACTCAAGGAGACATGACTCTATATTAACGTGCCTCTCCAAATAAGTAAATCGCTGTTCATGAAACCGATCATTAAATGCAACCGATCGGTATTGTTAACTAATGTAAACAAATACAACTGATCGGTATGTAATGTCCCCTTTTCCAAGATTTAATAAGAATTGAATATAAGATTAAATAATGAAATAATGAAAAATAAATAAATAAATATAATTATAATTAAATCATAATAATAAACTATAATATATAATCAATTAAATTATTATTATAATAACGGAAGAATATATATATATTTTTTTGATTGGTAAAAGGCTAAATCCCTATAATTTTATTAATAATAAAAAGATTTTACATACAGAACCCTGCTCAGTGCAGGTGCTGGTAGGAAAGAGCAGGGTAGAGAAAACCTCCAGCCGTGCCTGGGACTTAAGTCCGGATACTAATACATAGTTTCATGGGCATTCCCATGACTCGATATACATCGAGATTTTGAAAAAATTACATAGTTTTCAGTGGGCATACCCACAGCTCGAACTTGTCGAGGGTACATATATGCTTAGATATTTACAATTTTTACTTGTGATTTTAATTATAAGATTGAATTCCATATCCAAATATATGGGTATTAATTTGTAGATCCAATTGAAATCCTTTGAGAGAGGAGTGATATTGTTGCCGTTGGATGATTCGATCTGCAAAAGAAACAAAAGGATCCAAAACCCTATCCTCTTACATGGTTAGTGTTTCAAACTAGACTAAAATAATTGTTAAAGACCTTGTTTATTTACCAACGGAGGATAGCAAGGGTTACCTGACTCTATGTACCTAGAATAATTTACCAGAAATTCATAGATCATAGTTCATACAATTAAGCTCCCCTACTATCTCAATATGAGTTAAATTATTGTACTGCTCAGACAATTCTAATCCATATTCTAACTGATTTAGAAACCTTGAAGCAGAGGATCCGAACATCCTTAAACCAACTACATTATTAGAGAAAATAAGCTGCAGCCCTTAACTTGAAACCTTAATTAGAAATAATTAGCAGAACTGTGCTATATTAAAGTCTAAACTATAAATCACAAGAAAGGGTGAAAGGATACTCCCTTTAGCTTTAAATGTCACTTAGCACTAATCACTGCATACCAGATGAAGATAAACTCCCTATTGCTATAAATAACCCATAGCCCAAGCTTATTTGGCCTAAGAAATCAACTCTCCACCTACTGCACCAAGTCTAGGCAAGACAAAAGAGCAAGACCGGCTAGGCAATTCCAAATAAATAATTTGTATATATGCATATATATAGAGACCTTTATATATGAATATATACCATTCTTATATATGAGCAGGTATTTATTTATATATATACCTATATATTAACATAAACATATAAATATATATATATCATTAAGTAAATACCTGTGCATATATATGTATATGAATGTATATATATATATCTATATAAGTATACTTCTATATATATACATATAGATAGCTGAATATATATATATATATATATATATATATATATATATATATATATATATATATATATATATATATCCCTTTATACCAGGGTTACAATGCAAGCACGATCATTTCAAAATCAAAATTTCAAAATCACCTAACCCCACCGAGGAATAAACATAAACATGATTGGGGTCAAGCCGCAGCAATTGACAATCCATTCTACCCACTCTGGCCGCTCAAAAATTGAATTTTGGTACCTCCTGCCACAACAAACACTCAGCAAGTACAAACGGTCACCATGCATTTCGTGGGCTTGTGCTCCTTAACCATTTGCCCCTAGTCGCGCAATTGCGCAGTCACCAACCTTGACTGCCACAGGAAAACGGGCCTCAATTTGTGCTTGGTCGCATGATCGCATAGCACGGAGACGGGCTATGCGAACATGCAACCACCCGCACCCCCTTTATCTTGTCGCAACTGCCACTGTGACAATAGTTGTCACATGATCGCATAGCCAGGAGACGGGCTATGCGAACATGCGACAACCCGCAAACCTTAACCGTGCCGAGCAAAACCGCCACCGCCCACCGACCAATCAGGAACCGCCAGACCACATGAAGTCAACACCAGGGGTTCTGTCGCATGATCGCAAGCCGTGAAAATGGCCCTTGCGATCATGCGACAAGACCATTAGACCGCTACATCTGTCACACACCGGCCAATAGAACACTGCCACTTAGCATCCGGAAGATGCCCCATCACCTGCTACCGGGCCCCAGGGACACGTGGCAAGCGGTCGCATGATCGCATGTCAGAAAAGTCTGACATGCGGCCATGCGATAGCCAATCATAAGCCGCCACATAACCACCAGCGCAGTCACCGCTGAAGAGACCCCACCCGCAAAAAAACTTTGAAAATCCGGGCCCACCATCACGCGACCACGATCGCATGTCAGAAAAGTCTGACATGCGGCCATGCGACAGCCAATCATAAACCGCCACATAACCACCAGCGCAGTCACCGCCGAAGAGACCCCACCCGCAAAAAAACTTTGAAAATCCGGGCCCACCATCACGCGACCACGCGACTAAGGCAAGCTTAACCGCCAGCCAAGTCGCCAGATGTTAGCCGCTTAACTGCCAGAATCTAGCGACAAGGAGATAACCGTTGGTCGCCAGGTCGCGGAATGAAAACTTAACCGCTAAGAAACTGAACACCGCCGAAGATTGGGACCCATGTGGACAGATGGCAATCGGTCGCATGATCGCATGTCAGAAAAGTTTGACATGCGGCCATGCGACAGCCTATAAGAACATGCCCCCTGCCTCCCCTCTGATACTGGGCCCACTTCACCGAAGAGACGCTTAGAACAAACAAAATCAACAGCAGGCGCATGATCGCATGGGGAAAGAATATTCCATGCGATCACACACCGACCGTTGATCTCCTCCCTCTGCCGCTTTGAAGAAACTGGCCCCATATCATCGCACTTGCGCACCTAAGAAAAAGTAGACCGCCAGGCAGCTGAACAGGATTGGGACCCACACGGCTAGGTGGCAAGCGGTCGCATGATCGCATGTCAGAAAAGTCTGACATGCGGCCATGCGACAACCAATCAGGAAGAGTCTGGACCCACCATCCAGTCGGACCTGTGCAGTTAAGACCTAGGTCGAAAACACACAAAGTTTTTGGCACCAAAAGACAAGTGCACAAAGCTGGAGGGCAAAGGTCGAAAACAATGAGGGTTTTCAGCAAAAGATCGAAAACACACAGGAATATCGACAGACCGAAAGATAGCAGGGAAGTCGAAAACATCACGGGTTTTCGAAAACACTGTGGGTTTTCGATACTGTGGTAGAATTTTAAAAAATGTTTCCCGCAAACCTTAGAATTTTAATAACTTTCTGGGTTTTGCGAATTAGGTTTAGAACAAAACAATCACCAAACATTCAAATCAAGGGTCTAGTTGCTCAATTCTGGTACCAAAACAGCCTATACACTCAACTGCTCAAAAAGTTAGAAGCTTGAGAAAATAGGGACCAGGCTTCCATCTTAGCCTTCACTGGCTATTATCCCACTAAGGTCCGATATTATCCATATACTTAATGCTGTACAAATTGCCATTAAACTAAGATTTTTTAGTTTGTAGTTTATAATTCAGGATATTTCCTTTAGCACAATTCCTTAGAGCATATTTCAACAGCAACATCACCTTAAACTGGCTGAAGACATTCATTTACCATCTAAATTGGAATAAAACAGTAAGCTAATGTATTGGGCTACCAAATCCACTATTTGCACAATACCATTATCTATTCTTAGCTATTCTTATATTTAAGAGTAGCAAGAATGAAGATAGCATCCAGTTCCACAGACCATTATTTCCCCATTTGTTCGGTAGGTGAATTCATTATCAAAGTGTTGATCACCCATCGCATGTTCAATTGCTCTTCTCGTGGAGTCTGGCAGTGTTTTGAGGATCTGGTTCCATCTTTCTGGGAGGATGTGTCCTCTGAAGGCCATGGCTCTGTTTCCTTTGGTGTAGAAGGTGAGCAGTCTGGACTCCATGTTTTAAAGTATACCGAAGAAAGGTTGATTTCATACTATGAGGAATGTAATCAGGGCTTTGTTTGAAACTATCGAGGATATGATGGAAGCCTAAGGAAGTTACTAGAAATGTGATCATGTTGAGTTCCATCCTTTGCTGTCGTGGATAGCTTGCAATGATTATTGGTACAGGCCTCCTCTGGAAGTGCTACTAGATTGTTCTAATTTGTTCTTGAATCATAGGAATGATAATATGGTATTCTGTAAAAACTTCCTTCCTTTTATAGAAATGATTACACTGTGCTTTGTAAGAGCTTTCGAGAGGGTGCTTGGGGATTTTAAATAAAATCCTTATGCCCCGAGACTTAAATGAGTTTTAGTAATGCCATGTTTATCTAGGAATCTAGGTTAAGCTAAAGCAGAGTCTGTTCTAATATTAGAAGATAGTGCTCGACAATTTGGTTAAATAACTATGATGGATATTTATGATTCAAGAGATACACCAGTATCGCTATGGGTGAGGCCCATGTTTTCTTAGATTCCCTGAAAACAAGTTAAGCTAGAATAGCTAATCGGGACCATGTCATCTAAAGACTAAAGAAGCCACACTATAAATGGCTAATCTAAGGAAGACTACTGCTATTAAGGATTCCAATGAATATTGAGGTTAACTTGAAATACCGTTTTCGAGGTGTTTATATTAAATATAAAGGTTTATTGGTAGCTGTATTGCTTAAGGATTAGACTGTCCATAGAAGTGAAGAAGCTTCGATTACAATCTTCCTAGAGACTCAGTGGTAATTAGTATTTGATTACCTTATTAAATATAAGGTCCAGGCCGTTATACTTAAGTAATCATGAGTAAAGCAATGTCCTTAATTATGACCATTAATAAGGGTTCTCTAGGAAGTCTATCTTTAGGATGATTAAATATATACCTAGACCATACTATGATTAGTTAGCTTAATATACTAAGATTTAACTATATATTGTAATACTACCTCCCATTGATATAATGATCAAGCGTAGCTCTCTCACTTCTTAAATGTTCTATTTATATTTTTCCTTTATTAGCAAGAGAGAGCCTCCTATATTTATATCTCTTACATGTATGTAGATTCCTTAACTTACATCTGAACTTTTCCCGTACTATAGAGGGGTTTAAAGTCTCGCGATACTAAAAATTCATAAAAAGGCTCAGATTCTATACAATGAAGCTTTGAACCCCTGGTTGTCTTATCTTTTTAAGCTTACATTTTCTATCTTAGTCTACTAATTTCAGCTAGATTTTATTGATGGAAGCCTTACCTCAGCTCTGTCAATCTTATAGTATGTTTAAGCCTAACCTAGGTAGATTCTAAAACTGACGGTTCTAAGAGGTGTCTGTATTTAGTAGGATGATCAGCGAGCTTATCTTCCTTCTTGGTCCTTTGCCTAGATCTACCTTCAAACACTTCTTCAACCCTTAACAAGAGTATTTTTCCATAGTTACCACTTCGTTGGCCCCTAGATTGGCTAGCTTGTCAGCCTCTGTGTTACCTTCTCTATAGGTATGTCTGATCTCATAATTTGAAATACTTTCCGTAATTGAATTAATCTCTTCAATTTTTGCGTTCAAGATCCAATTAGGAGTTTTCCTAGTGCGGATGGCATTGATGATAATTTGGGAATCTCCTTCAATAATTAATTTATTAATATTGAGGTCCCTGCATAATTTAAGCCCCTCTAGTGTTGCTGTACATTCTACCATATTGTTTGTTGTAGGGTTAATGGGTTTCGAGAATCGAGCGATAACTTCTGACTTCCAATTGTGAATGATCCCTCCAATCCCTGCTACCCCAGGATTACCTCGCGATGCTCCATCAAAGTTGAGTTTATACCATCCAGCTTTCGGGGGTAGCCATATACAGGAAGATCTGTCAACTTTGGCTTTAGATCCCCCTTTGCCAAAGAGGGGAGGGATATCTAATTTTGGCCATTTGCATCTGATTCTGTTATCCCAGCTCCTAAAAGAATCTTCCAAATGCTGCGAATCCCTGAGTTTGCTATTAATAATTTCTACTATTGAAGCTTCTATCTTGTTTGTGATTGAGATCCAGGTTAATTTCTGATCCATAAAAATCCTTCTATTTCTTTCTTTCCATAATTCCCATACAACTATGGAAGGTGCTACTATCCATATATCCTTGAAAAGATTGTCTTTATAGAGTGCAGGCCAAGCTTTGAGATTGCTAATTAGATCATAATGGGAAGCAGATTTCCATCCTAAGCTTTGATAAAGCCAATTCCAGCACTCTTGGGAAAAGGGGCAATTTAGGAGAATGTGGTTAACATCCTCAGAATGATTTTCACATAAGGGGCATCTAGATGGTCCCTCGAAACCTAATTTATTGAACCTGTCTGCTGTAAGGATCCTGTTTTGTAGAGCTGCCCATAGAAACATACCAGCTTTAGGAAGACATGCTTTATTCCAACAAAGGTTTAATGGTATGTCTATGTTATCCATGTTTTTGTCCCTAATAATAGAATTGTAACCTTCCTTAACTGAGTATTTACCAGTACTTGATCCCGTCCATATTATAATATCTGATCTATTTTTAAGTGTTACTTCTCTCTTATTCAACACCGCTAGGAGATTCTGCTTTCCCTGCCATCTTTCATCAATTCTATTGAGGACACTCCAACTATCATTTTTCTCCTTTTGTAAGTAATCCTTGATATATACGCCTAAGACTCTTTTGCATTCTTCCATAAATTCTTCGGTAAATCCTAGTTTGTTTATGGGAGTAAGGCCTGCCCACGAGTCATCCCAGAATAACGCTTGATCTCCCCTTCCTACATTCCAAGATAGGTATTTGCCAATTATCTCTCTACATTCTTTGATATAATTCCATATCCTTGAACCTTTAACATGTGATTGTGTTCTGAAGATATTAATGGAGTCCCCTTCGGGGATGTATTTATGTAATAATATAGATGCCCACTTACTGCTTGAATCTTTATACATTCTCCAAACGAGTTTGGCCGCGAGAGCTTGGTTTTGCCAAAGAAGTTTTTTGATGCCTAGACCTCCTTTTGATATTGGTCTGCACAGATTCTCCCATTTGATAAGAGCAATCTTTTTGTCTTTGGAGGGTCCTTGCCAATAGAATTCTCGGAATATTTTATCTAATTCCTTTTTTACGCTGATTGGAAGGGGGAGAACTGACAAGTGATACGTAGGTATAGCTGAGAGTACAGATTTGATCATGGTTGTCCTGCTTGCTTTAGTTAACCACTTCCCTTTCCATGAGCTTTTCTTATTTTGTACTTTAGATAATACTTGTTGCCATGGTTTGGAAGATAAGAGGCCAGTGTCTAGGTCAATTCCTAAGTATTTACACGGAAACTTGCCGATTTTGTATCCCATTATACTGCAGATATCCTTTTCGATATTCGGGCAGGTATTAATAAAGAAGATTTCTGATTTTGTTGGATTAACATGTTGGCCGGAGGCTTTGGCGTAAGTGTTCAGAATGCTTTTGAATGCTCTCGCTTCCTGTCTGTTGGCGGAGCCAGGTAGAATTGTATCATCCGCGAACTGCTGATGGGTAATATTTGGGACGTTTTCTGAAGCCTTTAATCCCATGATTTTTCCTTCTACTTGTTGCTTCATAATTGCTTTTCCTAATGCTTCCGCCATAATAATGTAGAGAAAAGGGGACATTGGGTCTCCTTGCCTTATTCCCCTAGATATACTAAAGAAACCTTCTGGTGAGCCATTGATAAGAATGAAAATTCTGGGAGATGAGATGCAATTAAAAATAAGGTTGATCCATTGTTTGGAGAAACCGAAAGCTTCCATACATTTACACAGGAATCTCCAATCTACTTTATCGTATGCTTTTTGGATGTCTATTTTCATTAGCATGCTCAGTTCTTTTGTAGTTTGAGTGGTATGTACTATCTCTTGCGCTATAATAATACCATCCAGAATCGATCTGTTAGGTACAAAACCCGTCTGTTCTTCCGAGATAATTATTGGGAGGAGGGTTTTGAGTCTATTTGCTAAACACTTTGAGAGGATCTTATAGATGGTATTACATAGGGAGATAGGTCTAAAGTCCCCTGGTTCCATACTTTCATTTTTCTTTGGAATTAAGGTGAAGAAGGTGTTGTAGATTTCACTTAAAAGAGCTCCTGAGTTTCTAGTGGCTTCCACTGCTTGCCATACCTCTACTCCAACAAAATGCCAACACTTTTGGAAAAAGCCTGCTTGAAAGCCATCTGGGCTTGGAGCTTTATCTGGATGGAGTTGAAATACTGCTACTCTTACCTCTTCTAAAGATAGCTTGTTATTTAGTATTTTATTGTCCACTTCCGTAATCAATTTCGGAATGGCTTTAAGCATTTCTTTTTGGGTATTGAGATCTGAAGCTTCTAGTGAATTGAGAAGGGAATAATAAAAATTTGTAAGAACCTCTGAGATCTTTCCAGGGTCCTCAATTGTCGATCCCTCGCCCATATTAATTCTGGCTATTCTGTTAATGTTCCTTTTTAAATTGGTTGTGTTATGGAAGAATTTAGTATTGCTATCCCCCTCTTTAAGCCATGACTCCCTGGACTTTTGCTTCCAGAATATCTCCTCTTTGAGGAGAATGTCATTGTACTTAGCCATTAGCTCCTTTTCCTTGTGGTAGCTAAGGGCATTCATTCCTTGTTCTATTACTGTATTATTGAGGTCAGTTAGTTCTTGTTCTACCTGAGCTTTTTCTTTAAATATGTTATTAAAGTGATTCTTATTCCATTCTAACGCTTTATGTTTGATAGCTTTTAATTTCATTGTTAAGCAAAACATTTTCGACCCTTTAACCGACACTTGTCCCCACCATTCTTCTAAAAGATTTATGAATTCCGGGTTCTGGAACCACATAAATTCAAACTTAAACGGGCTTCTTGTCGGTTTAGAATTTTCTATAATGGAAAGTCTAACTGGGAAGTGATCTGATCCTACTTTTGGTAATATTTCAGTATTGACTGTTTGATTAAAATTCCCGGGGTTCGTTCTAGTAAAAAATCTATCTAGTTTTTCAGCTATGTAGCTGAAACCCTCTCTTCTATTATTCCATGTGTAAATTCCATTACTTGTATTTAAGCTTATCAGATGATTATCCGTAGCCCACTTGCTAAAATCCTTGTGAGCTTATGATATATATTGTGAGCCTCCATATTTTTCTTCGAGATTTAGGATAGCATTGAAATCCCCTCCAATGATGAACAGTTGTTCTAGATTATCAGCTAGAAGACTTTGTAATTCTGACCAAACTTTTCTCTTTTCCTCATTAGAGATAGGTCCATATACATTGGTCAAGTTGAATTTTAAATCAGATTTCAGGCTTTTAATTGTTAATGTCATCCAGTTAGCGTTAGTGTGTGTGAGTAGTGCTATTGTTTTACGGGGATCCCATAGTACTACCAAACCACCTGAGAAACCTACTGCTGGAACGTATTCTTATTTCCACATACCAAGTTTTTTGCTGAACTTGATGCTTTCCTCTTTATTAAGCTTTGTTTCCTATATCAAAGATTATTTCTGAATCAAAGTCTCTTAGGTATCTTTTAATTAAGCGTTGTTTGTTGGGGGCATTTAAACCCCTAACATTCCAAGTAGTGACTTTCATTGCTCTTTGGGAAGGATCTTCCCCTTCCCTGTATTTAGGATATCTGCTATTTTAATTTGGTTACTTGCATTACCATCCAAATTTCTCAGCTCAACCGCTGACTTTCTCCCTCTTTTCTTTTTACGTTTATTAATATTAGGTATGCTAAGACTACCTCTGTTCATAGCTAATCCTAGTTCTCTGTTCTCATTAGTTATTCCAAATAGGCCTTCAATTGCGTCTTTAACTAGGGTTTCTTCTCTCCCATCCCCTATCTTTGGAGATACCCAGTCATCCAGGTCTTTTTGTGCATCTACGGGGAGATCTGAGGGAACAACCCTATCAATGAGTTCTTTACCATATATCTCTATTAGCTCTTCAGTTGTTCCTGATATATCCAGATTTAACTCTTCTAATTCCAAAGGGATTAAAACACCTTGTTCCCCTTCTTCTGATTTTTTAATATTTATGTTTTTTATATAAGTTATATCAACCTCCTCTGCACCCAGCTTGTCTATATCTTCTTTTCGTGTGTATGGATGTTTTTCTGGATATTCTGCAAGGGATTTTTCTGAAACTTCCGTATCCAAGGGTATATGAAGGAGAGGCTGTTCAAGCTTGTTTTCCTGATCCCTACTTTCTTCTACAATACACTCCTGTATTTGTTTAATTAAAATTTCCTTTTGGGATTTCAATTCCTCGAAGTCGCATATATTGTCCAAGAAACTATCTGTTAAATCCTCAGGTAGAGACACTCCCAGGTAATTGATGATTTGATTTATCTCTAGTTCTACCAGTTTAGCATGTTCAGGTTCCAAAAGTAATTCTGTTTGAAAATCCGTTTGATCTCTTTCCTCTTGTTGGTAGATTTTGTTATCCTTTTTTCCGGACTCTATTTGCATTAATTTTTTGTCCCTGCTAAGCACACTATCCGATTTCTGTCTAATAGTGTCTTGTGCATTTTTCCTTAAAGGTAACCAGGTCTCATCTATTTGTTGATTTTCTAAAATGTTGATAGGGGTATTAACACTCTGTTCCTTTTGGTCATCTTGATCCTTTGATGTTTCGTTCACCATCGTTGGGTAAGAGGAATTGTTGGATAAACTTTGCTCCTTTGGGGTTCTACATATAAATCCTCCTCTATTGCTACAGAGACAGATCTCAATATCTTTGTTAGGTTGGGAGGCACAATTTGTGTTTTTATGAGCTTTTGATGTATTTTTATTACTTTCAATAAAGTTTTCTACTATTATTGGGTTAATAATTACAGTGTTATGGTTAAAACATAATTTAATGGGGGGTATATATTTTTGGTGATGATACATCTCTACAATGATTATTTTATCAACCTGTAGAGGTGTTTCCTCAGCATTTCTTTTAAAACTACCTATTTTATTGCCAATTAAACGAAGTGTTTCTCTACAAGATAATTCCAAAGGCAAATTTTTAAGGATGATAGCTTTTTCTAGAACGAAATCTTTTAAACGTAATGGATTGAATATAGGCATCCAGTCAAAAAAGGAAAAAGGTAAATTTCTGAACTTCAAAGATTTCTTGCTCATAATTCTTTCTTTCAGGGATTCATTATGATAGTTAATGTATAAAAAGTTATCTCTGAGAATTGTTATACTTACTTCTCCCGGGAGTTGTGTTGCTAATCCACTTATCACTTTCTTTATTGATACACCAGTTCCTTTCCAACAGCAAATCATACTTGCTTTGGCTAAAAGCTTTTGCTGCTGCATAATCTTATTGTAATCTAATGAAATTATCTCACCATGTGTTTTACCTGTTATTTCTTTGCTGAGGCGCCTATGAGGAGGCGTATAAGATGTATTGATGTTGTCACGATGAAGACTTTCTGCTATCCAGTCATGATTATTTATATTTTCTGCATCATTACCAAATGTGGGTCTCTCAAACCTTCTCCGGTGGGGAGGGCTATATTTATTATTGTTGTTCAGATTGTAGCTAACAGCAGATTTGTCACAAATACTTTGCTCCTTCAATCCTTCATAAAAGGTGAGGGTTTTATTGGAACAGGGGTAAATATCTTTGGATGTTGTTTGGGATTCATCTTTCTTCAAATATCCATCTCTATAGCCCTGTTCCCCTACAACCCTATCCCTTTTATGGGGGGGAGTGTATGATTTAACTTTGTTATCAACCTCCTTGAGCCTTCCAAAGGAATTATTCGTGGAAATTTTGAAAGGACTTAGAGGCTTGGACTGTTTTAAAACCTTTTTTCTGCCTCTAACCACCTTCCATTCCGAATTTTGCTTTGTCAATTTCTCAGGGAGTTCCTCTTCCTTGCCCTTAATCATATGTCTTATGGAAGATCGTTCAAAAGGCCTTTCGGGATGTATTTGTATAGATACGGCCCGACCTTCTCTTTCCATATATGTGGGATTACCAATCATATGATGTATTTGTTCAGCCTTTCCTTCCTTAGCGATCCTGTGACCCAGTGCTTGCCTTGCATACTTGGTTTTCGAAAAAACCTTCAATTGCCAGTCCAAAAGATGGACTGAGAAGACTTTATGTCTATAATCCCTAACCCTAGGAGGGATTCTATTGTATGGGCTCGCCTTTATGCATAGATTCGGAACCATAGCCGCACTCCTATGTGAATCTACCCTAGATTCTGTCATATTCCTATTAGATGGTGAGGTCATTTCCTTACCGCAATTGATCTGTGAAGTTTCAAGGAGGGAGGGCTTGGCTCCTGATCCTTTATTGCTTACTAACTGTTCCATAACTTCGCTATTAGCTTTTTCCCTCTGTTTGGCAATGAATTCTCTTAGGTGATCGTAAGAGGGATGCGGCTGTTCCTTTATCCGACATTCATTCCTTTTATGTCCATAATTCCAACAGTTGAAACAGTACCCCGTAAATTCTGCATATTCGCTTTGAGTTTTTCCTTCCCCTGGGTTCTTCCTGCATTTATCTACCCTTTGATTGTCATGGCAATTCTTATTTACATCCTTCACCGTCCGCAGAGTATCATGAATAAGACCTAGATTTATTTGCCTCTGCTGAAAAAAAGCCTTCCTTTTTGTGTGAGATTTTCGCATTTTCGCTATTAGCAGAGTACTTAAAAATATCACATAATCTCGATAACGGAAGAATATATTATTAATAATATTATATATATTATTATTAATAAATAAATATAATGATTAAATAATATTATATAATTATTTAATAATATTATATAATAAATAAATAATATTATAATTCCTAAATAAATAATAATAGATACAAATTGTTAAATAAAGATAAATAATAATATTAGACTAATAATAATAAATCTATTATAAAATATAATATATTATAATATATCGATAAATAATTAATATTAATAATAATAATAATATTTCTAAATAACAAATATTAAATAGATCAATATAATCTATTAATATTATTATGAACTAAAAAAAAACATTATATAAAACCTTAAATACATATATCATTAGCTATTCCGAAAGAGTCACGACTTCTCACGCAGATCTATCGGATTATCAGTGACCTCTCTAAGACAAGGATTTAGCAAATCCAGAGACATCATTAGCGGGGGAAGAAAAACACAACATTTGTATAAGCCTGCAAATTTATAAGAGGTAATTTGCATAGGAATGGCATATTCAATACCTTGCGAACATTCACGTGAGTGTTTCATCCGCCTGTCTCACCATAGGTGTCAAGAGGAGATTTATAAATTAAGATCTACTAATCATAGTCAGAAAGGACCATATCTATTCAGCCAAATAAGTAGTAGCCATAGACTCACAAAGGAATCGTCAAATCTTAGTCTTCTAATCAGAACAGGGAATTCCAATATAGGATGCCAAATCATCCAAGGGGGAAGTCAAAGGCCACCAGATAAGAAAGGACTCCCGTATCAAATCAGAGGAGACGAATAATACCAATCATCATGGTGGAGAGCCCTAAACTAAATAGATAGTTAGCGACTGGGTAGTGCCAAAAACCCAATCAACATACAATCATTGAGGAGGGATGATATCTAGTCCAATCAGCCAGTGGAGGACTAATATAATCGGCATTTACACACTATGGATAAAGGAGACTACAACCACGAACAAGATTTACAAAATAGAATTATATCTACTGTAAGCCAGGAGATCACGCGACCATAGGGAAGCATTTTTTCTATGGTTAGGAAGACATCAGCACCAAAGACAGCCTTCAATCCATACAGTCAATGACTTAAACAGTGTGAACGAGGAGAGTCGAATCTTCCTTATCGTAGAGTCTAAAGAAATCAATCACCACCCTGAGCAATAACATAGATGTGTCACTAAGGAAGGTCAGATGAGTAAACAAATGCACAATGAGAGAACTCTAATGTGATCATTAAGCGTTAATGAATTTCTTAAGTCACAAATAAATATCTATACATATCAAAAGACTAACCAGATCATCTCAGAACTCATCGATATTCACAACAATAATATAAAACTTATCTTAACAATAATATATTCACAACATTTCACCAAACATCAAATCGACCAAGTCAATAAGGCAAGCATGGATCACCAAACAATCTATATATATATATATTTATATCGATCAAATAATGGAAACATCATATGTATGGAGTCACATTTAAGTTGATAACAAGGAATTAAATATTCACAAAAGTATATTGTTACTATCCAAACTGATTTATACTATAAGTTCACGGAGAGAAGTCTTTTGCAATGTCACAAATCCCATAGGTACCAATAGGGGACATTACAGTGGTATCAGAGCATGATCCTGCCATCCTGCAGGGTAAAACATCAAATCAAGGAATCAAGCAATATCGAATCCCTCGTCAATCAAATCAGATCATTCAACTGACAAGTGAATTAAGACATTGATAAAACAAAGAAGACCGTAATCCATTGTGATAGATTTATTGTCACTCTAATACCAGCTTGAGAAGAATGTTATAGGAAACATTGAGAGAGAACTTGATCAAATTATGGCAGAAATGTGATCAGATTTAAAGCAGGTTCAAGAGAGCAGAAAGAACTTCATTATAGCAAAATAGTAAAGAGAATTTTATGGAAAACTTATAGCAGAATTAAAGAGGAACATTCCTAGTGAATGACAAAACCAGAGATCCTAGATTTTGTTGGTAGAGGGCATTCGTGATGAATGTCAAGATTCCTAAAGGGAATCTAGAGATCCGAGATATTCTTGGTAGAGGGCATTCCTAGTAAATGTTGTCCATAGAGGGCATTCTTGATGAATGTCGGCCATAGAGGGCATTGCTAGTGAATGTCGGCCATAGAGGGCATTCTTAATGAATGTTGGCCATAGAGGGTATTCCTAGTGAAAGTCGGCCACAAAGGGCATTCTTGATGAATGTCGGCCATAGAGGGCAGTCCTAGTGAATATCGGCCATAGAGGGCATTCCTAGTAAATGTCGGCCATAGAGGGCATTCTTGATGAATGCTGGCCATAGAGGGCTTTGCTAGTGAATTTCGGCCATAGAGGGCATTCTTGATGAATGTCGGCCATATAGGGCTTTTGCTAGTGAATGTCGACCATAGAGGGCACTCTTAATGAATGTCGGTCATAGAGGGCATTGCTAGTAACTGTCGGCCATAGAGGGCGTTCTTAGTGAACGTCGCCATGCTTGGTAGAGGATGCTCTTGGTGAGCATCGCCATTCTTGGAAGAGGGCGTTCTTGGTGAGCGTCACCATGCTTGGCAGAGGGCGTTCTTGGTGAGTGCCACCATTCTTGGCAGAGAGCATTCTTGGCGGGCGTCGCCATTCTTGGCAGAGGACGTTCTTGGTGAGTGTCAAAACTTGATCAAAAGGCATTATTAGTGAGTGTCAAAACTTAACTATGGCATTCTTTGAGAAAAGCGACACTAACGGAGGAGAACATAAGTTGTACAATAAATCAAGATAAGTTCTATCTTTTTGAATTGTTCTTAAATTGAATATTGTGAAGAAATATTTTTAAGTTGATAAGGTTATACTTATGAATGTATTGCAGTTCTAACCTCAAGTTGAAATTGTCATTTTAGGATTATTGGATTGGATATCGACATAGCAAGTCACCACCCACACCGAAGGTTTGAATTGCTTGGGGACAAGCAATTTTGGGAAGGGCGGACTGTAATGTCCCCTTTTCCAAGATTTAATAAGAATTGAATATAAGATTAAATAATGAAATAATGAAAAATAAATAAATAAATATAATTATAATTAAATCATAATAATAAACTATAATATATAATCAATTAAATTATTATTTTAATAACGGAAGAATATATTATTATTAATATTATATATAATATTATTAATAAATAAATATAATAATTAAATAATATTATATAATAAATAAATAATATTATAATTCCTAAATAAATAATAATAGATATAAATTGTTAAATAAAGATAAATAACAATATTAGACTAATAATAAAAAATCTATTATAAAATATAATATATTATAATATATCGATAAATAATTAATATTAACAATATATAATAATATTTCTAAATAACAAATATTAAATAGATCAATATAATCTATTAATATTATTATGAACTAAAAAAAACATTATATAAAACCTTAAATACATATATCATTAGCTATTACAGAAGAGTCACGACTTCGCACGCAGATCTATGGGATTATCAGCGACCTCTCTAAGACGACGATTTAGCAAATCCGGAGAGATCATCAGCGGGGGGGGGGGGGGGGGGGGGGGAAGAAAAACACAACAGTCTGTATAAGCCTGCAAATTTATAAGAGGTAATTTACGTAGGAATGGCGGATTCAATACCTTGCGAACATTCACGTGAGTGTTTCATCCATTTGTCTCACCATAGGCGTCAAGAGGAGATTTATAAATTAAGATCCACTAATCATAGTCAGAAAGGACCATATCTATTCAGCCAAATAAGTAGTAGCCACAGACTCACAAAGGAATCATCAAATGTTAGTCTTCTAATCAGAACAGGGAATTCCAATATAGGATGCCAAATCATCCAAGGGGGAAGTCAAAGGCCGCCAGATAAGAAAGGACTCCCATATCAAATCAGAGGAGACGGATAATACCAATCATCATGGTGGAGAGCCCTAAACTAAACAGATAGTTAGCGACTGGGTAGTGCCCAAAACCCAATCAACATACAATCATTGAGGAGGGATGATATCTAGTCCAATCAGCCAGGGGAGGACTATTATAGTCGGCATTTACACACTATGGATAAAGGAGACTACAACCACGAACAAGATTTACAAAATAGAATTATATCTACTGTAAGCCAGGAGATCACACGACCATAGGGAAGCATTTTTTCTATGGTTAGGAAGACATCAGCACCAAAGACAGCCTTCAATCCATACAGTCAGCGACTTAAACAGTGTGAACGAGGAGAGTCGAATCTTCCTTATCGTAGAGTCTAAAGAAATCAATTACCACCTTGAGCAATAAGATAGATGTGTCGCTAAGGATGGTCAGAGGAGTAAACAAATGCACAACGAGAGTACTCTAATGTGATCATTAAGCGTTAATGAATTTCTTAAGTCACAAATAAATATCTATACATATCAGGAGACTAACCAGATCATCTCAGAACTCATCGATATTCACAACAATAATATAAAACTCATCTTAAACAATAATATATTCACAACATTTCACCAAACATCAAATCGACCAAGTCAATAAGGCAAGCATGGATCACCAAACGATCTATATATATATATATATATATATATTTATATCGATCAAATAATGGAAACATCATATGTATGGAGTCACATTTAAGTTGATAACAAGGAATTAAATATTCACAAAAGTATATTGTTACTATCCAAAACTGATTTATACTATAAGTTCACGGAGAGAAGTCTTTTGCAATGTCCCAAATCCCATAGGTCCCAGCAGTGGACATTACACGGTATTATTAACCAATATGAACAAGTATGTCCAGTTGGTATGTATTAACCAATGTTTAACATAGCAAATCGGTAAGTATATTCAATACACAGCGAATCGGTATAACCGATATACATCGATTCTTCCATGGATCGATGGTCATAAGATAATTCATTTGTTTATGTGATGTTAATTGATCTGAGATATTATTATTATTATGAGAAGAGGTTAAATATCAAATACAAATATATATATATATATATATATATATATATATATATATATATATATATTATATATATATATATATATATATAGATACCATGATACTAATCGAAACCTTGTCCAACTGTACAAAAACTACTATTATTATGGATGGGGCTAACCAATTCAATAAAACATATAATGTAATATATAATTGTAGTGTGCAGTCTGTACGCACCAGAAAAACTAATTTGATCTCATGGCAACAGAAATGTTGTGCAAAGTGTCTAAAACATGAACAGACCTATGAGAACCTCCTCACAGGAATAGAATGTGCTTTATCATAAGTTCACATCTTATTCAATTTCTGCAGTGTATATTGCAAATTTGCAATTGAAAATTGTTTATGCAAAACAGAAAAGAAAAATCAAATTCTTATTTACCTATGGCTATACATTGCATTCTTAAAATAACCTTTCAGAAGCATCACATTTGCATTAACAAATTGAGATACCTTCCACGCATGGCCTTCCTCTTAATTGTTTTTTTAAAATGTCATGGTATCTAATTTTTATGTATGTGGAATTTGTAAGATTGATGCCACAATTTTTTCATCTTGGAAATGTCTCTTTTCGAACTCATTAAATTAGTGGGCGACCGCTTGTTATGTGGAATTCTTGACAAAGTGTTTTTTTACATTGCACATTTAAATTCTTAACTGTAACATTAATGAATCCACATCATTCTTAAATAAAGTAATAACATTTCACATATGATTGGTTATAAAAAATCAGTATTTAAGTGATTATGAGTGTATCAGAAGCTTTTCTGTACAGACATTGCATGAGTTGCAGCACATAGATTCTGGCATCATTTGCCTATTTCTTTCACCATTGTAGTTTATTTTCTCTGAGTGGAATAAATGAATTAGTATTTTGTAATTAGAAAATATGATTCCTAGAAAACAATGCAATTGCAAATTTTAGCTGTAATGTAAGTCACTACCATAACTTGCTCATGAGATTGTGATCTTCAGGTTGGCAAATTGTGGTGCAAAGCTTTGGTTGGATACATCATGCACAAATGTGGCGATAGTTGATGCTTTTCATTCTGCATGCAGTAAGTACTTTGAAAAACTGGCCAAGAGAAGTAAACAGAAAAGCATTAAAGAAAGAAAGAAAATACTCGATGCAAAATCCATTGTCAGTGAGATGGAAGGACCTTTGGCAATACACAAGACTTCACCAGTAGCAATTGCAAAGGCAATAAAAAATGAGGCAGAACTTGATGGGATGAAGCAAGCACACTTAAGGTGCAAGAACATGTTTCTGATGCCTTGGGTTGCATTTTGTGTAAATTTATTGTATTGATTTATATGTTTTAAGTTTTAAGGAAACAGGAAAAGCTTGTTGTAATTCGCACATTTCTCACTTATTACTTAATTGTCTCTTGTTGGAAATCTTTTATTTTGTCCATTGAAAATTGCATATAAGGTATCATTTTTTCTATATGGCTCAAATTTCAAAATATGAAATTAATCTGCTAGTGGTGCATAAAATTGTTAGAGAATATGCCAAGATATTATTTTGATGACACTATGCTTTCAACAGAGATAATTCTGTTGATCTATTATTACATCAGGACTAGCAAAAACAAGATAAATGATAACACACAAATACACACATTAGAGAGCATGATATATTGTATTATTGATGTATCAATATGTGCGTAGTGGCCACAAGATTATTACATGATCTTAGATGGCAATGGCAGTGAGGAGTTCTCTTGATGGGAACAGGTGTAAGTGCCCCTCCCTTTTTTCATTGGAATGTCACTTCACTGGTCCACTGAGTGCAAAATGGAGGGTTTCTCCCTTCAATCTATTCCAATTCCAAGTCTTTGTCCAGTCCTCTTTATCCATTGCTATTTCTTTCCACTCCAAGTAAGCCTTCTGACTACTTCTGTCTAGCCTGTTGTCGGGTAAATTAAGTGTTGTTAGTTAGTCGAAGGGTAGGTAGTTGGGAATGATTGCAATGGTTGGCACTTGCGCCCCTTCGACCTTCATATATGTTATGCACTTGCATCTGAGAGACATCATTATGATGGTTGGCGTTGTGGTAATTGTTATCATAGTACTTTGGGTCATTACTGTGATACATTGTAAACATTGATGATATTAATGAAGAAGTTACGTGAGTTCTCTGGTATTGCTGTGTTCTATTATATTTCCTGTATATTCTCGTGTAGTGTCCCCATTTTCATTAGCATCATAGTTTGAGAGATCAACCTATTATTGTGTCCCTTGTAGGCTAATTAGTGTGGATAGAGGGATTGCTAAGGAAGAGGCTTGGTTAATGGAGTTTCTTGTCTTCTCTAGAATTCAGTATGTTCCAGTTTGCTCTTCATTTGGCTCAGATTGGACTTTGTTTGGGCTCAGTTTCATATACTTACTATTTATTTGTAGTAAGTATATGGTTGATAGAGATGGGCCCTTTCTATGTTTAGTAAGACAGTCATATGGACAAAGGATGCAGTGGTTGACTCCTTGGTTTAGACGACTCGTCAATATAATGAGTATTTTAATGAGATATTAATATTTTAATGGCCTTTAATGATGTTTAATTATGTAAGTTATATTATAAATTATAAATTGACTTTATAATAAAGTGGGGGCCATGTTATAGGTAATGAGTAATTAATACTCATTGATTTAAAGTATGCTTTATAAATGATATATTATAAGTCAACTCATTATTATAAAAGAAAATATCAAAATAATTAAAGAGCCTTGCTAACGAAGATTCATGGGGAAATATTATAAAAGAGCCTTGGAGGGAAATAAAAAGGCATTCTTGTTGCATTGGTTTTTGATTTTGGTCAAATTGTGAAGGGCTGAGAGCCAAGGGTTTTCAGATATTTTTATCTGATGGAATTGTGAATTCTATCCAGATAATGCACTTTAAACTAGTGAAACTTGTTTTCCCTCTCGGGTCAACAAGAATAGTTGCATAAACACACATTAATTGATAAACATGAACACAGGAAAGTATTGCAATTCGGTAAACATAAAGTACTCAGAAAACCAAATCATGTCATTCACACTCAGAGCAATGTGTACATATAACCTCTGAAGAGACACCACCAAAACGTCACGTCGTAACGGTTCACACTCTCGGTGCTAACTGCCGAGATTAACATAAGTTTATTACACAACACCCGTACATACAAAATATACCGACAACATCATCCCCCCCAAAAAACAAGTCGGCTCCGACGACTTTTACAAAATATAACATAGACAAAAATGAGCCTACTACAAACTACTCAGGAGGGGGCGTAGGAAGCGTCCCTGATGATGATGGCGCGGCTGTGGCTGTGCCGGAAGTGACTTTAGCCCGCAACTCGTACACTTGAGTTGTCCGAAGCTGTAAAGCCTGTTCTGCCCTCATCTTAAGCTCCATAGCCTTCCGAACCATGCTAGCTGCCTCAAGCACTGCCTTCTCCTTCGCATCCATAGTCTCCAAAGCAGAACCAAGGCGAGTCTCAAGAAGAGCCCGCTCGGCACGCTCAGTCTCCAATGCAGCCCGTAAAGTGTCCAACTCCGACACCATAGTACTCCGCTCAGTCGCCCAAGACTCCCTCTCCTGAACCACTACACTTCGCTCAGCCGCCCAAGACTCCCTCTCCCGAACCACTGCAGTCTCCAAAGCTGTAAGACGGGAAGCTGCCTCCTCCCGAGCTGCCTCTGCTGCTAATCCCGTAGCCTGATGTACTGAGGAAGCATGCTCTAACCGCCTGAGAGTGAAATACTCCTCTCGAAAGGCCTATTCTAACTCTCGGATAAGACCGTGAATCCGGCTCTCGCCCACCTTCGCACTAAGAGCCCAATCCTCCAACATTGTAAGAGACTCCTGAGTAGGCCATCCCCTAGCCTCAAAGCACTCTGCAAATGCCTGTGGACAGCCAACCCGCACAAAGGTCAAGAGGCGCTCCAACTCTTCAGCAACCCCCTCCTGAGCCTGAAGCTCTGCTGAGGCTATGACCCGCTGGGCTCCAGCAGCTACTGCGGCTACATCCGCCAAGTACTGCTCCAACACTTTCTGCGCGGACTCCCTCGCTGGCACCGCCCTCCGTGACCCTGTCAGGACTGGTGGCTTCGCACTAGCCTCAGCTTGCGGTCTCTGTCCCTCCATAGGAACTGGTCTCTCGGATATCTCTCTCTCCTGGGCTACTGGCTCTTCTCTTGGTGGCGACATCACTGCATCCAGGTCAGTAACTTCTGAAGGCCTCTCTAACACTACTCTGGCAGGGGAAAGTGAAATGGGAGCTGCCACTGCTATCGGGGGTAATGTGAACTGCTCCAACCATGACAGCATTGAAGAGTCCTCATCCCCCATCGGCAACGCTCGAGCCAGCTCCTCCAATACCCCTGGCCCAACTCGCACAATGGCCTCAGTACCAACAACATCCAATGTAACCTGCTCTCACGGCTGTGTCTGCTCCTGCTCTAAACCTCCAACACCATCTTTGCTAGTTTGTCCTGGGTCGGTTGGCTGAGCTGTAGGTGGCTCGGAAGCTTGACCCGTCGGGTGTAGCACAACAGGGGGCCGGAGCTCTCCGAACCGTGGCATAGGTACAACCTCGAACAGTACAGAGGGCCCCGCTGCAATAGTCGCCGAGGGTACTGGTGGCGTGAATAGTACAAGAGGTGGTGCACTCTCAGACGGTGGAGTTGGAGCAAATGCACTTTCAGATGGTACCTCTGTATCGAGAGTGTCAGAGTCTCCCACTACAACACTCTCGCTGCCTTCCTCCTCCTCCAAGTCCTCACTCGACTCCTCTCGACCACTGTCCACATTCTCCCCTTCCGACTCTGAGAGGACTTGGTGCTTCCTCTTTGACCCTGTCTGTACTCCGCCAGCATCCAAGTGACGCCAATGAAAGATAAGAGGCTCTCCCGTAGCAATATCAACTGGCTGTGGCCTCAGCTTCTCTGCTAGAATCTGCTCTCGAGCAGCATTCAGGAACAACCCGATGGCAATATGGGGCATGTAAAATGTCCGATGCTGTAGAGTCATGAACTCATACAGCCTCTCCGCCATAATTGAAGCCCAATCGTACACCATACCATTACGGATCCCGTTCATGAAAATGAGATGTGTAAGGGCAATGTCGGAGGCCCTACTAGCCCCGGTCAACCTACTCTTCACGATGTCCATCAGACACCACCACTCTCCGGGAGCCACAAATGATTTCTTGATTCCCCGATTCTTTGAAGAAGCGCCAGCCAATGACTCCAACTCACTCTGAGACAGGTTTCTGGAAACCAACTTAATGTACTTTTCCTTTTCTTCGCGGGACAGTTTCCTGGGCTTTAAATCTATTTTCTTCCCGTGCATGCCAGGTATGCCAAAAACCCTCGATATCTCCTGGGCAGAAAATGAAATCTGTATCTCAGTGCCACAATACTTCAGAGTGCTACGCCGGCTATCCCGATCGAATGTATCAATCATGCCTCAGAGAGGTCCCTCGTACTCTCTAATGGAGGGCAAAGGCATCTGAATTGCCCAGTGTACTGCTCTTCGAAGCTGTCCCTTCAAAAAATGTGCGTCTGGAGTGTTATCCCACCATGTTCGGCACTCCACTCCGCTCAAACCCTCGAATGTCACAGTCTTCCAAGTAATCTCTTCCTTTTGTGCTTGCGGCTGCTGTACGTGTGGACGGTGCTTTCTGGCAGTATCCATGCTACCAGCAATGCGGACTCTAGACTGTGAAACCCTCGGTCCTCTGCTGCTACTGGCTGGTTTTGAAACCTGTAATTTCTGTCTCCAAGTACTATGCTGTCGTGATCCCATACTACTGTGTAGTGTCCAACAATAACGGTCTTAACCGTTTTTTTTTAAATTCCTCCTCTTACCGTACAAATCAACTTCCTTCAACCAATGCAAATATGTAGCAGCTTCGGGTATCAGCAACTGGTCACACTCTCCAAGGGTTGATAACTAAACCGACTGGGGGTCTAGGGGGCAACGCCTCCAGCGGGGTCGAGGGGCAGCGCCCCCGCGGGGTCCTGGGGCAGAGCCCCAGGTGCCCTCCCTGGGTCGAGGGGCAGCGCCCCTGCCGCCAAGGCCAATTTAGAACCTTCAGAGTCTATGAAACACCCTATTTTTGTGAATTTCGTCTGCTCCCATGCTCTTTTCCGCAAACCGCTTATGTTTCCCTTACTTCCTGCTCATGCCCTTCCCTTCGGTACCATTCGTTCTTCAATATGAGCTGCTTTGTTTTGTCGTCGTTTTTTTTTTAATTTTTTTTTTATACCATATGAATTTCTTCCTTCATGCTTTCCCTTCACACATCCCAATGCTGTACTGAATCCTCAGACCTCCTCCAACCGTGCCGTACAAATGCCCTTATGTTGTGCGTTAGCTACAATGTGACTTGGTATTCATACTTTGCAATCCGATGACCGTACACTATGCCTCCTTCCCGTGCCGCGTCTGGATGCGGTACGGCCAGTACAATCCGTACACTGATCCATCGTGCGGTGCTTTGCTTGCAATCCTCGCCTTGTACGGTTCCGTACAACACTTTTATTTCTTTTGTTTTAGCTTGTATGTCGTCACTTTTTCGTACGGCACCGTACAATACTTGTAAATGTATCGACCACAATAATGCTTTAGTACGGTACCGTACTTCCCTGCCGCCATGCCCTTTTTATCGTACGGTGTCGTACGGGGCTTTATAGATCTGTACGGTGCGCTTTATAGATCCGTATGGTGCCGTATGGGGCTTTATAGATCCGTACGGTGCCGTACGATATTGCTTTTTTTTTTTTTTTTAAATTTTTTTTCATTTTTTTTTTTTCTAAGTACTTGGTCCTCGCGGTGATGTCGTCGGCCGTTCGTGATACACCTTCAATTTCGAGCCGTTCACCGCGTCCGGAATTTCCTGTCCGTCGAGGGTCCACAACTTTACGGACCCGTTTGCAGCCACCTCCCGAACCTTGTAAGGGCCTATCCATTTCACTTTGAACTTTCCAGGCTTGATTTCATTTCGGCCGTTGTATTTTAGAACCAATTGGCCCGGTGTAAATTGCATTCGTCGGAGATGCTTATCGTGCCAGACCTTCCTCCGTTGCTGCGTCGCTTCAGTGGCCCATTGTGCCAAAGCCCGTTTTTCGTCCAACTTATTTAAGAGATAGAGTCGTTCCCTCAGACTCTCCATATCTCCCAATTTATTCTCAATTGCAATCCGCAGGCTAGGAACCATGAATTCTACCGGTACCACGGCCTCCTGTCCGTACATGAGTTGGAACGGTGTCTGCCCGGTGGTCACCTTGTAAGATGTTCGATAGGCCCATAGTACCGAGGGTAGCCTTTCTTCCCAATCCTCGCCCTCAACGCCGCAGGATTTGTAAATGACTCCAATTAGGATCTTATTAGTCGCCTCTGCCTGACCATTCGCTCGAGGGTAGTACGGGCTCGAGAGTGTGTGAAAAATTTTGAACTCTGTCGTCAGTAGCTTGATCACATGGTTGACAAAATGTCCACCTCTATCACTCGTCAACTGCAGTGGAATGCCGTACCGCGTTATTATCTGCTCATAAATAAACTTCGATGTACTTAGAGTAGAGTTATCCGTTAGTGCTCGTGCTTCCACCCACTTGGTCAGATACTCTGTTGCCACAACAATTTACCGACAGCGTCGAGCGCCGCTGGGCTTCAAAGGCCCCACAAAATCCAGTCCCCACCGTTCAAACAATTCCTGTGCATGAGAGGGGTTAAGTGGCATGTAGTCTCGTTTGAGAGGTCTCCCTGCCAGCTGGCATGTGTCACAGCCGACGACCCACTCCCTGGCATCGTTGTACACCGTCGGCCACCATAAGCCTGCCAACAAGACTTTTCTGGCGGTGGTGTCGGGGCCCATATGCCCTCCGGCAGGTCCCTCATGAGCTTCCTTCAACACTCTCGGAACCTCTTCCTCCATTACGCAACGCCTCAATATTTGATCTGGACCCATTTTGTACAGCAGTCCGTTGATAAGCTGGAAGGTTCTGCTCCTCAGAACCAATTTTCTACGCTGTCCGGGGAGCATTCCTTGTGGAAATCCGGCCGTGGACAGGTACTTACCGATACTTGTGTACCACTTCGGTAGTACGGCGATGTGAAACAGGTGAGTATCTGGAAAGTCATCGTTTATTCCTACTGGAGGCTCGCCGGACTTAATTCGGGACAATTGGTCCGCAATCACATGACTGCGTCCTGGCCGTACAACAATTCTGAAGGTGAATTCTTGAAGTAGCAGCAACCACCTGCTCACCCTTCCCTGAATGATGGGCTTGTTAACCAGGTACATCAAAGCCTGGTGGTCCACGAAGAAAGTAAACGGCGTCGCCAATAGGTAGTGCGGAAACTTCTGAACCGAGTATACCATTCCGAGAGCCTCTTGCTCTGTAGTGCTGTAGTTCCTCTCCGTCCTCGAGAGTAACCGACTTGCAAAATAGATTGGGTGATCCAGCCCATGTTCGCCTTCTTGTGCCAGGGTGGCCCCGATGGCGTAGTTTGACACATCCACATGAACATGGAACTCTCTGTCCCAGTCCGGAAATGCCAAGATGGGGGCTGCCAACAGTCTCATTTTTAAGTCCTCGAATGCCTCCCCTTGCTCCTTCGCCCAGACGAACGGCTCCCCTTTCTTCATAAGTTTATCCATCGGGTATGAAATCCGGGAAAAATTCTTTATGAACCGTCGGTAGTACCCGATATGGCCCAGGAATGACTTGACACCGGTTACGTCACTGGGAGCCTCCATTTCAATTATCACTCGGACCTTGTCGGGGTCCATCTTCAACCCTTCCTTACAAACGATGTGTCCGAGCAGCTTCCCCTGCAGTACCATGAAATGACACTTCTTCGGGTTGAGTGCCAGACGTGCCTTCCGGCACCGCTCCATCCACTCTCCGAGTGCTACAACGTGTTTGTCTTGGCTACTGAAAATGGACCAGTCATCCAGAAATGCTTTAAAATTCCCTCTCGACATCTTGTCAAAGATGTGCAGGATGATTCTCTGAAAAGTTGCAGGTGCATTACACAGGCCGAAGGGCATCCGGTTGTAGGCGTACACACCATCTTCCACTACAAAGGTGGTTTTTAGCTTGTCCTCCTTTGCAATGGATATCTGGTTATATCTTGAAAACCCGTCCATGAAGGAATAGATCTCATGGCCTGCCACCTCCTCGAGTATGCTGTCTGTGAAGGGTATCGGGAAGGGATCCTTAATGGTCACCGCATTGAGACACCTAAAGTCTACGCAGATGCGGATTTGGTTAGCCTCTTTCTTCTGAGATATCACAATTGGTGACACCCACTCACTTATGTCTACTCGGAAAATTATCCCCGCGTCCAGCATCCGCGCAATCTCGGTCTCCACCCTTGCAGCATAGTTTTTGTTCATCCTGTACGGCCTCTTCCGCACAGGTTGGGCTCCAGGAACCAAAGGGATGCGGTGCACGCAGAGCTCCGGAGGTACGCCCTTCAGGTCTTTATAATTCCAGGCAAACACGTCCTTATACTCTGTGAATATTTTGAAGGCTGCCGTTTTTAACTCGGGATCCCAGTCATCTCCCACCAGGATAGTCTTGGGATTCTGCTCGTCCCTGAGATTTATTGTTTCTAGTTTTGCCTCTTTGTATTGGATAGGTTCTCCCTCCGAGAACACGTGGGCCGGACTTACTCTCATCTGGGCTTCCCCCTCTGTATATTCTGTGTACTCCGGAGGGAACTCGTTCATGTTTTCTTCCGTAGGGAACTCATTCCCGATCTCCAGTATATTGCACGATGGCTGAAATACCTCGTAGTCACGCATTTGCCAGTGAAAGAGACCATCTAGTGAATCTGTATCTCCTATCTCAAGTACCCCTTCATCGTTCGGTTCCATAGTTTCTTCCTCTCCGTCCATCCCGCCACCATCGGAGTCTGAGTCGGACGCCATTTCCTCTCCAACCATTTGTGTGGCGAGGTCTACCACAAATTTCCTCCCCCCTTTCTCGAATGCGAGGGTGTTCTTCTTCCAGTTGTGATTGGCTCGGGCTGTCACCAACCACCCTCTACCCAATATAGCGTCATACCCCTTCTGCTTGAGAGGGATTACGACGAAGTCTAAGGTGAAAGGCTGGGTTCCGATAGTCACCTGTTGTGCCATCAGCATACCGAGTGGTTTAATACCGTGCTGGTCGGCCCCTAACAGATTGAAGGTTGGTGGCCACAGCGTCGGTTTCCCCAAAATCTTCCAAGTTTCCTTCGGAAGGACATTGACGCCCGACCCTCCGTCAACGATGGTGTTCGTGAGGATTTTACCCAGGATACCCATTTCTACTACTGCCGGGTTCCGTCCATGGTTTATTGACAACGTCATCGGGTCGGCTGCACAGCCGCCTGGGATCTCCGTTCGTTCCATCGTCGTAGGTGGCGTGTTAGGCCCTAGGAATAGAGCTGTTTTTAGGTGTGGCATGGTCTCCAACAGGTCCTTGACCTTCACGGGTATTTCCATTTGCAGTATCTGCCGTAGTATACTTTGCTCCGCCAATTCTTGGTGAGAAGTGCTGGCGTCGGTAGGTTCCTTCCGGTCCTGTATCTCTTTTTCGATCTCGGCCCTCGCTTGCAGTACCCTCTGTTTCTCCGTCGGAGGGTGTGGGTACGTGGCCTTTTTGGCTTGGGCACGGGTGACTGTCAGGACCTTCTCAGTACCTCTACATTCCAACTCCAGGATGTTACAGCCGGGCTTCGGACAATTAGCGTCCTCATGGTCGCCCGGTCCGCACCACCGACACAACTTCTGTGGAGTCACGGCCTTCGTCTGACAATCACGGGCATAGTGACCCCACTGATTACAACTCCGACATTGTATCATGGGTCTTTCCTTGGCATCATATTGGATCCGGGGCTTATTCTCATTGTTGCCTCGGCCTCCCCGGCGGTTATTTTTATATTCGCCAGATGATGCAGCATTCTGTTGTCCACCCGTACCAGACGTGGAAGGTTGCTCCTGTGCATAGAGTACTTGTTGGCCTCTTGCCCTCAAGTTATAGGGACATTCTTTAAGGGGATGTCCTGCGATTTGGCGGATATCACAAAAAACTTTTTTCGGACAAGACCCTTTTGTGTGGCCTGCCTCCTTGCAGTCCGTACACCACACTGTATCTTCTTCGGCTTTGCTAGTACTTCCCTTGGCGGCTTTAAGTTCTCGCATCATCCTCTCAAGGTCTTTTTGCAATGCGAGCACTTTCTTGCTCGACCCGTCCTCACTACTTTCCGTCTCTGAATCATCATCAGAAGATGACCTTGTCTTCTTCGAGGTCTTACATTCACTCTCGAGATCCATTGCTCGGTTATATGCATTACTATACGAAGTAGGCGGTACTATCTTCATTTTCTTTCGGAGGGATGTTTTGAGTCCCTCCACCAACCATCTCTTTTTCAATTCATCCGCTGGGGCCGACTCCATTTTTCCAATGAGTTCTTTGAGTCGTCGGCCGTACGCACGGACAGACTCATTCTTGGCTTGCTTCGTGTTGTAGATCTCCGCCAATATTTCATTATCATCCCGTAACAATTGGAACTCTGTCTGGAAGGCCTTTTTGACATCGTCCCATGTCGTGAGCCTTGTCTTGTCAACGTCCGAGTACCAATCAATGGCACCCTCCCGCAGTGTTGCAGGGAACTGACGGATCCATTTGTTCTCGTTAGTTACCCCGTGTGCAGTCCATATCGTTTCACACGTTCGACAGTGCCGAACTGGATCCTCGGATTGCCCCGTAAATTTCGGTAACTTCTGCTTATTCACCGCCATGGTTGGCCGCGGTGGAGGCGGTGCACCGATACCACTCATGCCCACACCTCCTTGAGTGCTGTGGGTAGTCTGGACTTGTGGTACTTGTCCTTGCGGCAGTTGCTGGGCTGGTGGTGCTTGCCCTTCTCCTGGCACCGTACCGTGCGGGGTTCTCGGTTCCAACGGAGGGTCTGCTGGTGTGCTTGTGCCACCCTCTGCAGTATCACCCTCTCCGCCTGTTTGGTTCTCCGCGCTTGGTGTACGGAGACCCACCTCAAACCGTACTCTCTCCTCTTGGAGAAAGGCTCTTCTCGCCCGTGTCTCCTCAAGTAACTCTTCCCGACTCCGCAGTCTCCGTTCCGGAGAAGTGAACTCTTCTTTGGCTTCTGCACCCTCCGTACCACTTCCGAGGTCCCCTTCGGGCAACCCTCTGGCAAGTTGGTCTTTGGCAAGTTGCCTGAGCCTACACCGACGTTCATGTTGCTGCGCGGATATCAAAGCCTTCTGTGCGGCTTCCCCTTCGTCATCTATCACTTTCTTATTTCGATCTTTATTTAAATTATTGGGCATCAAGACAAACTATACACATTGCTCAATCAAAAAGAACACTTATTTTTTATTAATTCATGTTGCTTTACAACATTCTCAATTGAACTACAATTGAATTTTTGTGTTCCGTTCCCCTTCGTTTCAAACTTCAACAACTTTACTGTTTGTCATTTCCTTCCTCCCGACGGCGACGAAGATGCTCTCGGGCATGGAATGCACGGAGGATCTCCTGGCGGCGGTCCTCACAGTCAATTTCCTCTTGCTGAATACATCGTGCGAGTGCTGCTTGTGCCAACAACCGTGGAAGTTGGTTCAACAACCGATTCGCTGCAGGGTTCGCCCCAATCGCGTCCCACACTACGCCTGCAGGGACGTCTCCGTTCGTTGCCTCCCTTCGGACGTGAGTTTCAAGAGCTACTTGAAACAAAATTCGGAAGTCACGTGCCAGATTATCCTCTGCGTCGTACAACTCGGTACGGGCTTCCTCGGCTTCTGGGTTTATCGCACTAACGGGTAAGCCCATTATGCCTACTCGCCATCTGGGTATGTCTAGGCAACGATGCCAGATGTTTTCCCTCTCGGGTCAACAAGAATAGTTGCATAAACACACATTAATTGATAAACATGAACACAGGAAAGTATTGCAATTCGGTAAACATAAAGTACTCAGAAAACCAAATCATGTCATTCACACTCAGAGCAATGTGTACATATAACCTCTGAAGAGACACCACCAAAACGTCACGTCGTAACGGTTCACACTCTCGGTGCTAACTGCCGAGATTAACATAAGTTTATTACACAACACCCGTACATACAAAATATACCGACAACAAAACTATCCAATGAGATTATGCCTGGAGGTGGCATCATTCAGAGCCATCCATTTGTGCTTCAAATTGTGATTCAAATGGTGAAGAAGATCCAGCGTTTCATATCAGTCTTAAATTGCAGAGTGTTGGGAATGTTTTTAAATCCAGATCGCTGCGTTTAGAAGCCAGCATTTAGGAGTTTGGGAAGTCATCCTTCATCTGCAGGTAGCGACAGTTTATTATAGTGTTGCGTTGAATATTTCTGGGCAGCGCTTGTGTTTATGGGAGTAGCGATAATAAATAAGGGCTGCGTTACAAACTTGGATGTCCAATTATTTATGCAAACAGCTACATGTTCCTTTCTATAAATTATAAATAGATTTCTTATGTTGTCATTGTAGGTTGTTTTGATTAGTTGTGGAGGAATCAGAATGCACTCCAAGTGTTTGATGTAATGTCATAACTGAACTACTCTTAATCAGCATATTAGTTCTCATGCCAAGTGTTTGTGAAAATGTCCATTGGCTGTAGATGCACATTTTACATGTAAAAATCATATGTATGCATTCAAAAAGTAAAAAAAGATTGCATTTGCTTTTTAGTTCTTTGCCTGGGTTTCTTAGTAATCGTTTGCAAGTATTTAAACTTCATTTGAAACCATTCCAAGCAATCAAAGACAATCTGAAAATAGAAGACAACGAGATAGAGGTTTCATGCAAAGTGTTTGACAAAATGTCAAACATCTAAGAAGTGAAGCAATTTGGTGTTTGTCAGAGTTAAAACCGGTTGGGGTTCTTACATCTCGTATGCATTAAACTGTTACCCTACGGGGCCAACATCTGGCACTGTTGCCAATACAAACCTGGGAGTGATAAAGTGCTACATGGCGAGGAGATAATGGGCCAACCAGTGAGTGAAGACACAAGTAACGACTACGAAGAAGGGTCTGAGGAATTGTTCAAAGGAGAATGGGCATTGACAACGAACTTTGTAGCATTATTGCAAGCGTCCATCAAAACCCACGTACGAAGGAAAGCCACATGAGAGGAGGTTCCGGAAAGTGTTGTGTGGATGACACTCGACGTGAGCCCACTGGTAGATCAGTTGATGTGCCGTTTGCCCAATCTGTTAACACAAACATTCCTTGCTCTGCAAACTCACCGAGAAGAGACCAACCGAGAAAACTACCGCCAACAGATCTTACAGCAGTACAAAGAAAATAGTCCAAGAAAAGAGGAGTGTGACAAAAGCAAAAGGTGTCAAAGTGTCCTCAACCCCTACGAGAGGAAAAATTAAGGCCCAACCTGTTGAATAAGTACAGGAACCGTACACATAAACGAAAAGAAGACAATTACGAGGTCATTGAGGGGACTCTGCGATTAGAAGAACCCCTACAACTCTCTATGGAGTAGCCATAGACTAGTTCTCCGATGTTGACAAGATGATGGTGACTACTTGGGACGAGCTAAGAACAACTTTCCAGAAGGAATTCAGATTGCTTTGGGACAACAATGAGATCGTTGCCAAGATTTATAGTACAAAGCGGGGAAAGAACGGGAACATAAGAACGTACAAATGACAACTGAAGGAGTTGCTGAGGAAGGTGAAAAACCAACCAGCCGATGGCTTGAAGAAGCGCTGGTTCATCGAAGGACTGAAATCCTCCCTACGGAAGAAGATGAAGATTGTGCCTCCAACATCATACAATGATGGGTACAACAGAATGATGGACTTGGAGAGTGAAAGTAAAACATCAAGGAAGAAGAAGAACAAGTCATCGTTAGATGATTCCTCGGATGGAGGTAGCAGCGATGAAGAGTCGAGCAAGAAGGTGCAAGAACTCCAAAAGGACATGCATTGCATGGAGTTTAAAGTGATTGATTGGTTTTTATAATGGAGTAGAAAACTAGGCTTAACACCAAAACTCAGGGATTGGACATCCTAACCGAGCAGCTATAATCCATTTTGTAAAAACTCATTTAATTGTCAACCCAGGGTCGTATTACTTGAAATGGGCCAGAAAAATATATGCACCAAGAACTTAACTCAAACCCATACTATCCTATGATTACTGCAGGAAACAAATGCTTTGGAAATTAAATTACAGAAACACAAAATCATGAAACATAAAGCCTTAAAGCCTGAAACTCTAACCTACGATACTTCAACTGTTCTGCGGCCCGACTACAAGATGCAATAACTAACCTTTGGCTTTGGCTGCAACAACTGTTTCAACACCGAAATTAAGGAAACAAGATGCAGAAATGAAATTGTAGGAAATGAAACTATCTAATATGGATTCCTCACCAAGTGGGCCCCCTTGGATGAGTATCCAGAATTTAGTTACATAGTAGTAATGCTCAACAACTCATTATCATTGATCAAGAACATAACATAACTGTATTCATGAAAACTGGAAAAATGGAACAGAGTAATGATTACAATTTTTGAAAGCTAATAACAATGCCCTCCTCCCTCATGCAGGAGTGGAGATTTATTTAAAGGAAATTTTTTTAACAACTAACTGCTCATGCCATAAAACAAGCGAAGTCTTTATTATAGAACTAGAAAACAGTAACAAGATTATCCAAAAAATTAGGAAAGGAAAGCACCACAATAGGCACGAAGAATAAATCTAGCCTTTCACCATTTCCTAGATTTCCTAGCGAAAAAATAACTTCATTGACTTGATCTTCAACCACTGCCATCTTCATCTTCCAGAACCGAAATCTCAGTTGTATTAATTTTTCCATCAATTGGTTCACTGCAGGACCGAGTCTTGGCCATCCAACACAGACGTATTTACTTGGTCTTCATGTTTTACTACCCATGATCTGCATCAAAGCGTTAGAACACAAACATCCACGATAAAACCCAAGAACACACATACAGACATTTCCATTCGAATAGCTAACTACTTATCAAGAACATAATCACAAATTTGTTATACTTAATTATAGCATTTATAGACATGTATGCATGTTTAAGTCTTTAAAACATAGGAGATGTCCACGTGGCTGCATGCCACGTAATACCATGAAATACTAGAGTAGTTTGTAGAGAAAAGTTTGACAAAATAGGAAAACAGGGGATGACAAGAACGATCCTAGGGTTAAAACATGACATAAAATGTCCTGTCGTTTGCCCCCTACGAAAACTAGTGCCAGTCGTTTGGCACTGTAACATTCCAAATTCGAGCAAGAACTCTGAAATATCCAATTGCTGTCTCCCCTCCACTGGTACTGCCAAGTCGCCAGTAAAAACCGTTAGAACGCTCCATCTTGGTTTCCCTGCTGGTTTCCAACTGTTCATTTATTTCATTATCCTGATAGCTGTAGAGAGGCCGTAGGAGCGGAGGTTGGAAAGTACGGGGAAGCGACAACTCTGGTCTAACTTGTTTGCCCAAGCGAATATACCAATGGACTCTATGCATAGCAGCTCTGAAGTTAATTAGGCTGTGTGGTTCAGCCTTCTTTAAGTCCATGGTCAATCTATTCCACCTCTGTATGAGGCCATCAATTGCTCTCTGTCCCTCATGATAGGCAAGCCTTTCAAAATCTGTATAAGCCCATTCCCTAAGATCCATTATTCTTTCTCTGTGCTCAGGCTTATGGAATCCATAGGCTATTTCTAGCCAGTCATAGTACATCCGTTTAGGTTTCCCATTTTCCGGTCTCAGTGGCAGGGTTATCACTTGCTCTTTCTTCTTGTATTTTCTCAATTGTTCCCCATCGTTAATTTCGTTTCTAGCCCATGACATAAGAGTTGGCAAGTGTATATCTCCAATAAATAGCAATGGATTCCAATCATTGATGGAGGAAACAACATAATTGTGTAAATAGAACTCACAAAGAAGATTTCTTATGGAATCAGGTGCGCCCTCATAGACAACTACAAATTCCTGTGGTGTTGTTATACTTGGATTCAAGTCCCTAATGACTCTCATCAATTTGAACATAAGAAATTGTTCCTCTAAACATAATGCATACACCTGCGGGGGTGGTCTGCATTCCATTAGTTGAGGAATCAATTCAATAATAGAATCTAGTTTATTTTATAGGGCCTACACCTCTTGTTTTTGTTTGTTTATCTCCTTTTTAAACTCTTTCTTCTCTATTTCCCACATTGCTCTCTCAAGTTGCATTTTATTAAAGTAATCCAAGGAAAGAGATTGGACAGTTACCTCTTTTTGTTCCACTTTTGGATTCCTTTCTTCTCTTCTCATTTCCCTTCTATTTTGTACAAAGACTACCATTTGCAATTCCGTTGTTGATTTTCCTGTAGCAACTTGGACTTCACTCTCCTGACTTTCTTCTTGTGGAAAAATTTCATCTTCCTTCTCTCAAACATTTGCTTGATCAGGGCATGCAGCTACAGGCACTTCTATTATATCCAAAGATTCGTGAAATGGACTATCTTCTTGAGGCTCCACTATGATTGGTTCTTCTATAGGATCATTTGGAAAATTTTCTTGATTAACCTGAGATGTCCCATCAAGCGTTGCTACTTTCTTTGCATTGAGTCTAACACTCCTTGGAGTTGTTTCTATGAAGGCCGCATGATGCTTCTTTGAAGAACTCTTCTTTCTTCTGGAAGAAGTGGCTGCAGGAGACTTAGTTGTACAAGGAATATCTGTAAAAGCATCGGTTACAGGTGAAGGAATATTTGTATTAGGTTTTCTCCTCTTAGAACCTGAGGGGCTAGGTTCAGGAGTGACTATGACCTCCTCCTCAGCTATGTCCTCAGTTATCTTCCCGTTTCCTTTATCTTTTTGTTGAACATTCGGGGGTGTGGCTGCTGCAGGAAGCTCACATTCCACAATTTCAATATTAGGGTCCGGATTTTCCGGTGTCCTAATTTCTTGTTGTATTTCATTGGGAATATTGGAAATAGAGGGTTCCCGTGGTAGAGACAAAGTCTCTTTTGGAACATCTCTTTGCTCCTCATGAACCATTGGAACAGGTGCTACATAATTGATCCGCACTTCTTGTGCCAGAACAAATTCTTCCCAATTCATAGGGGATTCATCTCTTAAAAGACCTTTCATCTTTTAAACACTCCAGATTTGTACGCAGCGTTATGAAAGTGATTACGATTTGTTTCTACAGCTCCCAAACTTAGATGAGAAGGCACCGAACAACTAAATGTGCCTCCAAGATGACAATGCTGCCCTATAAACCTCAAACGCAGCCTCTACCAGATCTGATAGTGCTATATATGTCTTGCAATTAGTAATATCTCAAATGTAGATCAATAGACAAACCGCAACCACCTCAAACATATTACTGAGACTAGGAAGAAGCCACGACAACCTATAAAAACCCAATACAACTCCCAATTTCTGTCTCAATTTTTAGTAAATTCACCTCTATCTCTATATGAATTCCTTGAAGAAAATCATTGAAATCCTTCACACATACGATCACAATTCATGGCACAATGTTGGCTTTGAATGAAACCAACTCTAGGCACAACTCACTGGATAGTTTCACCAGTTCAAAGTGTTTGAACATCTGAGATTTATCAATTCTTCAGACCCTTGAAATCTGAAAACCCTTGGCTCTCAAGCAACAACACAATTCACCAAATTCAAATGCACAATAGAATGAATGGATTTTCTCTTTCTTTGGCTTTTTATAATTCTCCAAGAGAAATAGATTTGGATCTTCACAAATACATTTCTTATAACTTAAAAATTGCTTAGCTTTTGATACCATTTGCTTTCGTTGCAATTCAAATTATAATAATTAATTATAATCCCTCTAAAACTTAGGCACCAAAGTCACTCTATAATAAAAGCATTTAATGCGCTTGATGTTACTTTATAATAAGCTTTAATTTAATTATTAATTAAGTATAACTTAATTAATAATTAACAATCAAATAAATAGCTTATTAAATCCTCCGCATGATCAACTCGAAATCCAGATATTCCCTGCCAAGGCCAGACATCCAAGTGGTCTGCCAAGAATAATAATTGGGTGAATTGACTTACTATAAATAGTAAGTCCCTCAAACTGAGCCAACTGTCGAATGAGTCAATTACTGTGCATACTAAGAGCCTAGGTGCGCCTGCCAGATATAGCAATCTCTCAACAAAGACTTACTAAAAATAGTAAGTCTTTGAATAATTGCTCCAGACATCGATACTAAATCTCAACACCGCTACCAAGTTGTTCTGGTGCCCTAGAAAAGATAGAAACCTTGACTCTCCCAAAATAGACACTTACTTTAAATAGTAAGTGTGCCAATCTAACTCAAACGAAGAGCAATCTTGAACATCCTAGAATACTAGAGTGGGAAACTAGCCTTTGGCTTGATCAACTAAGATCCTCTATCCATTGGATTAGTCTACGAGGGTCAAATAAAAGACTAATCCCACAAACTCTAATGTCAATGAAAAATGGGAACATTGCATTTAATGCAAAATAAATTGCAAGAACCCATGATTTTTGTAGAAAAAATCGCCAAAACCTGAAACAAAAGTTTACAAAGCCTTGTTTTTTTGGAAAAAAATGGTAAAAACCCTCTACCCAAAAATCCATGATTTTTGAGGACAAAGATCATGCAAAACTGATATTTTGAGGACAAAATAAAAAAAACCAAACACAATTTTTGAGGAGAAAAATCAATCAAAACCAAACAGGATTTTTGGGGATTAAAATTGATCAAAGCACAACACAAAATTTGAGACACGAATCAGGATACAAAACTTCATTTTTGAGGAATAATGGTAATACCCTTTTACAAAACGATTTTTGAGGCAAAAAATCACACAAAATCCACAATAATTTTTTTATGGACAAAACTTATAAAACCCTCCTAAAATTTTTAAGGAAAAAATTATGGGAAACCCTTTAACAAATTTGTAGAATTTTAAGGGAAAAATTTCCGTAAACGCACCCAATTTTTTTTAACTAGAAAATTGTTGTAAACCCCAGCTCTAATTTTTTAGGACAAAAATTGGAAAACCCATCACAGAAACCCTAGACTTTGTGTGGTAAAATACACTAAAAAATGGCCAAACTTCATCACGCAGTAAAACAATAAACACTTTGTGCGGAAAACAATACATGCAAGCAACTTGCAACTCACAAAAAGTGCATGCAAGCAACATACAACCCTCAAAATTTGTAGACTTTTGCTCAATCTAGGAAATTGTGCGACCTAAATCCTCGACTAGGCTTGCGATTTTCAGCAAAAAACTTTTGAATCTGCCAATGAATTTGGAAAGTCGATTTTTCATAAAAAATGATTAAAAATTTCTGGAATAAATTCCATGAGAAAAAAGAGCATGAATTTTTTATTAAAAAATTTGCTAGATCTTAAAGAACCCCGTTGACCCGCTCTGATACCATGTGACAATATTTCATTATTCATTAATGGGTGATTACAAATTTAGACATTGTCTCCTTACATAGCGAATAATTGAGAATAAAATAGAAACTTTCTAAATGTTAAGAGGAAAGTTTCTATGTTATCTAAAAACTAACTAATAAACCAAATATGCCTAAATGACCATTAATATAAATAATAGTATTAAATACTTTATTATTTGACTCCATCAAAATCAATGTACTGTATCTAAAATTTGCGAAGTAGAAACTATGCAAAATGTAGAAACTCATACATAGATCCACCATATATTCAATGAAAATTCTATATGAATTATAATATAGTCTTGGCAACAATTTCTGATCTCCTCCTCATACTACTACTACTGTTGCTTGTCCTAATATATTCATCATTACAAATGAAAAGGCCAATCCTTTAATAGACTTCCCAATTGCAAATGAAGGGCCCAGATTGTTTCTAAATCAATTGCCAAGATAATTCAATGGAAACCCTAAATTGGGCAGTTACAACTACCATCTTCGTACATATAATATCCACCAATGGGAAAATTTACAATCCTTGAATACATGTTCTTTTAAAGATGTGCCAATGAGAAATTTTGTTGTAATATGGAATTCAGTGCTTTCCACATGTTGAGTTGTTGATGAGTCAAGGACCTGAAATTTTTTGATTGGGTGAAAATGTGTAAATGTCACACCTGCATTTACATCTTTGTAAGTTTCATACTTCATCACAAAGAAGTCCTTTGTATCTCTAGCAATATCTCTTGATATGCAACATCATCTTTCTTCATCAAAAGCGATCCTTGGAACACCTTTTCTTTTATTATTCTTTATATCTCCATTGGATGAGTTTCTAACTTTGATTAACTCTTCTAAAACTATTTACTTCTTGCGAATTTCATCTTCATCTTTCAGTATCTTCTTCTTTAATGACTTGAAATTATTGATCTTAATGTTTTTGAGTCATCCTCCCTTACTCACCATTAGTTTCCTTGGTCTTCACTTCGCATTTGGAGTCTTCCTTGCTCACCATCAGTTTCTTTGGTCTCCACTTCACATTTTGAGTCCTCGTTTATCCACTTCTTTGTATGACTTAATGTCTCTCATGTTGTGAAGTCTGTCTTTTTCCATCACTCATCATTTCTCCATACAATAGTTCTTGCAAAGAAAAAGAACACCTTGGATCAACATTGTGAATGAAAATGGAATGCGGGAGAATCGTGAAGAATTTAAAATAATTTTCATGACAAGCAATTCTTCAAAGCGAGTTGGTGAAACCAGATCCATCTGCTACAAACGAACTTGGGTTTTATCAATATCATCAACATTGCTTAAAAAAATGACTCACAAACCCTTGTTATCACCTCTTTCCAAACAAAAAGAATTTGAATGAATTCTGTTTTATCCCTCACAATCTGGAACATTTGATAATTCTCTAGAAATAATGTTCCAGATCTGGAAAATACTTCATTTGGTGAGGGAATCTGCTCCGATTCATTTGTAACTAACATATTTGCAATCTTTCTTCTTTCCATCCTTTTGTGGGATATTAAAGAGGCATCAATACCATTTAAAAGGCATTCATCATTCAATCATTTTTCAATCAAATTATTCCTTCAGATTCAAGTAGAAGTAGTCCAGTATTGGATAGAAGAACAGATTGCATAAGTATAGAGATTACAATCAGGCCGAACAACGATTGTATATCTCATAAACAATATGTATTCAATCTGAAACAGCGATAGGCAATTGTAGATCGGCCATCATTGGATCATCACCACTTAAGAGGATATTCATCTGATAAGCGATCGGACCAATCAATGATAGATAAGTTGCATATACATAAAGGAAGATAGTAGAAACAGCAATATTATTCTAAACTTGATCAACATATTATATTGATAACATTCATCCCTATGTACAGTTCAAAATAAGTTTCATAGCTTAATTAAATATTGAATAAGACTTATAATCATATTCAGATCAAATAAGGCATACTATCTTCATCATATTTAGATCGATCTTGTTACTAAAAGTAATTGGTATATATAGTTGATCATTGAAGATCAAAGACAATCTCCGCCATTTTACAGTTGCATATTATTCTTCAGCATAGTAGCAAGACGTTTGCAGAAGTATATTGATCTATATAATTGATACTACTGATCAAAGATAATCTTCATATTATAGAAAGTAATTCTAGCAGTGAATTAAGAGTTATTTCAGAAACATTAGCGATAATATTCTTACATAACATCAAGATGGGCCTACATTTGTATTGATATATATTTCCTTTAAGGATATTGTCAATATACAATACATTCATTTGTGGCAAACTAAAGAATTGAGTATAAGTTGAAGTCTCTTGCAATTGGAATTAAAAGAATTTAGTCCAAACCCTAAGAGATTGCTTAAGGGGCCATTACACATTTTACTAACTTTTATTTGTTAGGGGCATTGCTGCCCAAGCATTCTAGGAAATGGCTTTCATTGCTTCTGTGCAAGACACTTTTCTCTTCACCTATTTCTAAAACCATTGAGAAATCCATCCACAGTTGTTTGTGCTTTCTCTAATATTATTAAGCCTAATTTGCAGTGTTTATCCTCCTTTGTTTACACTTCTTACACCAATGTTACTATTGGTTGAAGCCTATAATAGGGGATAATGTCAAGCCTACACATCTGCTTTGCATTTCCAACCACTTGCTTCACATATGAAGCTTTAGGATGCTTAGAAAAATTCAATAATGTCTTGGAGGCAGCCTAGTGAGAATTCTCATGTGTTAAAGGCCAACATTGGACCTCTTTGAATATCATAACAAGTTTACTTTGGAGTGGTAGGATCCACAACCTTGATAATGCAAAGAAACGGTAAGAAGTTGGGAGCCTAGATGAGTAGAGATCAAGGCAGCAGCACCAACACGAATTTTGTGTATCACATTGTTTATCTCTAATAGAACCTGTGTAATGTCCCCATTTTTGTGAGCATTAGAGTTCGATGGATTAGCCTATTAATTTACCCTCGTAGGTTAGTATGGTTGGTTAGAGGGTCCTTTGAGGGATGCAACTTCTCTAGTGGTCAAAGTTTTGCAGATTTGGCTTTCGTTCGAGGTCTCCAGGTTGTCTGTATGCAGTAGCTGCTATTTATAGCACATCTTTCTATTTATAGTAAGTTTTGAGAAACTCGGAGAGGGACCCTTGCTATTTTTCAAAATGGGGTATGGTTGTATGCGGCTTGATCATGTTAGCTCCTAGTTTAGACGGCGTGCAGAGATGATGAGTAATAATGGAGATATTAATATTTAGTTGGCTAACATAAATATTAATAATTTTGGTCTTATATTATTAAGTTATAATATAATTTTATATTATAACTTAAGTCACTTAAGTGAAGGGTCAAGTTATCATAGATGGGGCCAAGTGAACAATTAATTTAAAAGAATTATTTGTGCACCAACTATGGAGTTTTAAGTGAAAAATTAAAAATGGGAATATATCTTTTATCCCACATTGGCCAGGAAAGTGTTTGAGATCTCACAAGGAAAGAATAAAAGGGACTTAAGAGCTCATTCTCAGGGAGATATATTATGTTGATTGATGATTTTGATTGAAGATTTCTGGAGCATTGGAGTTGTAGAAAACTAGAGTTTTCTATAGGTTTCAGGGTTTGTCGGCATTGAAGAGCGTGGCTACTTCATTGTATTAGCATATAGAGTGTGTGCAATATCATCTGATTGTGCTAGAGGGTTTGGCTTTATCCAGAGATCAAAATTGAGTTGATTGGTAGAACAAATTTCAAAATTTATTGTTAGATTGAGGGTGGATGTTTGTGTAGATTGCATTGACTGAATAAAAGATTCAATTTCCGATTGTAGAGGGCCATACTTATTGCTTTTTGACTGTTCATTTCCAGCCGTACTCTTTACACCTTCATATGGTACGATTTTTGGGTTGAGAGCTTCTGAAAAATTATTAAAAATCATAGAAGGATGCACCAAGGAGTGAAGGACAATAAGGGATCATCAATTGGGAATCTTCATAGCTAGAAGGTGGAATTACATACTCTTCTTCTTGTTGCTGTTTCGGCCAGCAAGGGTCTCAAAAGGGTTTTATCAATAAATTGGTATGTCATCTTGATGTAGACAATTTTATGTTAAGTATCTAAGAGGAATGAATAAAGAATATCATCTACCATTGAAATATAAATTAGCTTTCAATTTCAGAAGTTTCTTTTCTATCTATGTCTTGCTTTTTATGCAAAACCCTTATAAAAAATACAAAAACTTGAAAACAATGGTATCAAAGCCATTTCCTGCCATCCTGTGAGGTTGCATGTCAGATTTTTCAATTGCATGTCAAATTTCTCAATTGCATGCCATTTTCAAGCAATACAAATTTTTGGGGTTTGATTTACAAAAAATTATTGAGCTCACACATTTGATTTTGAGTGACCAACACTCTTGTAGTTGTTCCAGTTATGGAAAAGTCTAGGAAATCAATTAAACAGGGAAACTAGTTGAATAGTATGATTATTTCCAGGAAGGAGACAAATGTCATAATGAAAAACTTGGAGAAGATTAAGCAAAATAAAAAAAGAATAGATGAATTTCTTTCAAAACCAGCAACCATAAACAATTTAGTACGACATATCACTTCCAGTTTTAAGGGGTCTACATCACAAAACAAAAAGGAAGAGAAACAAGAGGTCTCTACAAGTGGGACATCAAGAAATCTTTACAATGAACTTTCAACAACTAGTGATCAGCATATGGCTGATCCCCTGGAAACTAAAAATCAGGATTACATTAAGGGAGATGTTGGGCACAAAACACTTCATGACGACTTTCAGATTGGGGTGGAGTTCGTGATGTTCAAAGATAAACCAATTGCATTCAATCAGCCACATGAAGATAAAGTTTCTTGTGATGTTATTCATACTTATGAAACTCTAATGAAGGTCCAAGATCAGAAGGTGAGTTTTGAGGAGAATGTTGGTACTTTCAATGATCGAGAAGTTGTTATCAGCCATGATAACAATTCTGATTTTTATGACAGAATTCCCTTGTTTGAGCATAATGATGTTGTTGATGACAGGGCCAGTGCGGAAGATGTAGTGGGTGTCTCCTTGAGTCTTGACTCGCAAGATGGGAGTGTCACTTTTGAGGATTGCATGGAAAATACGAGCACTAATAATTCTGATTTCTATGACAGCAGTGAGTTGTGTTTGCATCCACATGAGATAGCAAAGGTTTTACAGGTGGATGATGTTGGTACTAATGATTTGGGTACTACTGATGTTATTTATGAGGATGAATCATGCTTCGACGAGTCTGATTTTTCATATTAGACTTTAGAAAATGATTCAGAGAATTCTTTGGTTAGTGATAGGTCCCAGGATTGTGACTTCCAGGGACTTACCGTTACATGTGAGGTGGGAGTGTGTGAGGATCTTGTTGTAGCAATAGCTTCCACTTTATCAGATGATCCATTTGTTGAGGTGCTTAGCAATAGTACGTCGGTTGTTGATGTGTGCGAAGATGATAGCTCACAAGATGTTATTTTTCATGAGGTGAGCGATGCTGATATAGTGTGATTTCACAGTGCGGATTGTGGGTTAGAGAGCTTACATGGGAGTCAAGGAGTTCAGAGACATCATTTGATTGGGTAATAGAAGGTGAGTGATATTCAGATTGCTACAACCATTGAGCATTATGATGCTGCCCGTAAGATGTTAGCCATATGTGGTTGGGGTACTCCTATGTTGGATGAGCATGGTGATAATGGCCTTTCCCTTGAAGAGATTCATTCACTACAAGAAGCTATCAGGATAATGAAACATAATTACTTGCAGTTATTAGAAGACAAGGACTATCTTCTCGAGTGGGATGGTATCTGTTATGATGCACTGAGGGGAAAGGAAAAGGAGGTAGATGAGCTGACTCATGAGCTTGGGGTGACTATGGACTCATTGGAGAGAACCCGGTTGGCCCTTCAGGAGTCATAGTCACGGTTAGAGTAGTTTACCGTGGAGTTGAGCCAAGTACAGTATTCACCATCTGCAGTTACAGTACAATTTCCTACAGTGGCAGTTGGTGATGATTTGATATCAACAAGTTGTAGTGAAGATGTAGCTACATCCATCACAGATTTGGGTGCAATAGACTTAGTTGGGATGAGTACTTTGGTTGAGAGTTGTAGAGAGCCTCATGTTGTATCAGGTTCTCAAACAGTCAACATGTTGCCAGATGATGCAGGACAAATTATTGATAGCTCGTGTGGCAGTGGTGGATTTATTAGAGAGTTGTGTGTTAGTAGAGGGCACTACTCCATCTGCACAGGGGGTTGGTACAGTGTCATCTGATTGGGAGCATGGCTCTCATGTTGATTTGTTTCCCTCTCCCAGAAGCAAGTCGGTTACCTCATCTCTTGTAGTTGATGGTGATAGACAGCTTGGTGTATCATAGGGTCCGAGTGATCAGCTGCAGGTTTCAGAGGATAAGATTGATTTTGCATCATATCGTCTCTATTGCACATATACATTTATTGGGTACCTGCTTGAGAGTCCAGAGTTGCGGGAGGGACCATTTGGAGTCACTGAGGGTACTCTCATCCCAGGTTCTTGCGGGATTCGGCAATTGGTGGGAGCAATTGTAGATACTGTGACTGCAATGCTTCCTCACAAAGATTTCGTGGTTGGGTTTGTAGAGAGAGTTACCAGTGACCCTGCCCAATCAATTGTTCGGGGTCAAAGATTGGAGCCACCCCCTGATTCTGAAGTTGTCAATGATGAGCCCTTGACCGAGATCAAAGCATTTCACCGAAACTATATAGTGAGGAGTGTTCATCATTTTTCTTTTGATCCACATGTAGAGGATTTGGTTATATGTTGATGTGGATTGGCTCCAGGATTATACCATCCTTTGTGGGATGGGTATTGACCATCTTTAGTAGACTAAATCAATAGCTACAAGTTGGTGGGGAGCTACTTGCAAAGTCATCACATCCATGACAAATTTGCAGAGGATGGAGACAATGGTTGTGATATAGATACCTTCAAGAGTTCTTATCTCCACAGTACAGATGGATGTGAGTCTCAGTTGCATTGGGACCCAAGTGGTGATAGGGTTAGCACTACAGTTTGGGTGGGTCCTCTTGGTTGGCTTCACCAATCTTGGTATGGTGAAGTTGGGATCAAAGTTGAGCAACAGAAGTCTGAGGATGTCCATTTTGGAAGAATTTCATATTGGATATCAGTTCCAGGAATTGTTCCAACTAGTGGAGTGCTTCTTCCTTTGGTTGGGGTTGACCTAGTTGCTGTGTACAATGGTATTATGTTAACACAACATGGTTTGTATGGAGTACTCTATAGATTCAATTGGGATCTCGACATTCAGTTGAGCATTGAGTGTAGAGATTGGGATTCTTTGGGTGGATTTGGATTTCAAACAGGGTTTACAATTGAGCATTGCAGCATGTTCAATGTGCAGAAACTATATTGGTTCATCCTTGGCCTTCTTGAACATGTTTTGATTTTGATGCAATATTCTTGTGCGCAAGGGTTGGATAGTTGGCATGATGTTTGTCCGTGCGCAGTTGTATTTATGTTGGTGCTATAGGAGATGCTTTGAGATGTGTGGGACATTACACAGTTCATCTTTTGGACCTTTGGCGGGGTGGAGTTACTTTGCAGTAGAGATTGCTCGAGGACAAGAAATTTCAGAGAGGGCGGACTGTAATGTCCCCATTTTTGTGAGCATCAGAGTTTGATGGATTAGCCTATTAATTTACCCTCGTAGGCTAGTATGGTTGGTTAGAGGGTCCTTTGAGGGACGCAGCTTCTCCAGTGATCAGAGTTTTGCAGATTTGACTTTCGTTCGAGGTCTTTAGGACTTTGTATGCAGTAGCCACTATTTATAGCACGTCTTTCTATTTATAGTAAGTTTTGAGAAACTCAGAGAGGGACCCCTGCTATTTTTCGAAATGGGGTATGATCGTATGCAGCTTGATCATGTTAGCTCCGAGTTCAGACGGCGTGCAAAGATGATGAGTAATAATGGAGATATTAATATTTATTTGGCTAACATAAATATTAATAATTTTGGGCTTATATTATTAAGTTATAATATAATTTTATATTATAACTTAAGTCACTTAAGTGAAGGGTTAAGTTATCATAGATGGGGCCAAGTGAACAATTAATTTAAAAGAATTATTTGTGCACCAACTATGGAGTTTTAAGTGAAACACTAAAAGTGGGAATATATCTTTTATCCCACATTGGCCAGGAAAGTGTTTGAGCTCTCACAAGAAAAGAATAAAAGGGACTTAAGAGCTTATTCTTAGGGAGATATATTATGTTGATTGAAGATTTTTGGAGCATTGGAGTTGTAGAAAACTAGAGGTTTCTGCAGGTTTCAGGGTTTGTCGGCATTGAAGAGCGTGGCTACTTCATTGTATCAGCATATAGAGGCTGTGCAATATCATCTGATTGTGCTAGAGGGTTTGGCTTTATCCAGAGGTCAAAATTGAGCTGATTGGTAGAACAAATTTCAGAATTTATTGTCAGATTGAGGGTGGATGTTTGTGTAGATTGCATTGACTGAATAAAAGATTCAATTTCCGATTGTAGAGGGCCATACTTATTGCTTTTTGACTGTTCATTTCCAGCCGTACTCTTTACACCTTCATATGGTATGATTTTTGGGTTGAGAGCTTTTGAAAAATTATTAAAAATCATAGGAGGCGCCAAGGAGTGAAGGACGATAAGGGATCATCAATTGGGAATCTTCATAGCTAGAAGGTGGAATTATAGTCTTCTTCTTGTTGCTTTTTCAGCCAGCAAGGGTCTCAAAAGGGTTTTATCAATAAATTGGTATGTTATCTTGATATAGACAATTTTATGTAAGTATTGAAGAGGAATGAATAAAGAATATCATCTACCATTGAAATATAAATTAGCTTTTAATTTCAGAAGTTTCTTTTCTATCTATGTCTTGCTTTTTATGCAAAACCCTTATCAAAAATACAAAAACTTGTAAACAATAAAAACCAAAACAAGAAATTGCAGTTCAGCAGATAGAGCCTTAGAAGGATTCTTACAAGCTGCCAGTCATTGGATCCATTTTGAGAAAATATGGTTATAGGGTTGGGGATGACAAACTTGGAGGCGCCATTTGTAAACTCTTGCTTTTTTGAAGCATTTTCATTTCCAACAGTCTATGTCATTATTATTTTGGATCATGATATCCTATGCCACTATTTCTTCAATGGGTGATTTAAGTAATTTCTATATGTACATTATTTATTTTGGTAATGGCGACTTTTGGGGTGTTTTTTTACTAGCATGAAATATTAAAGTTGATGCAAAGCATTTATGGATTCCACACACTTCTGCCAAGGTCATTTACTGTTCATTATCTCACAAGGTTCCAAACAGTTTTGAAGCTATTTTCCCTGTTTTAAATAATAATCTTGGAAAATGTAAAGAGTAAAGACAAATAATGCTAGCTTGATTTGAATATGATTTCATGGTCTTATTATTGGAGTGAGATTCTTAATCAACTACTTCAGAAATTTGCATAATCCTAAAGTTACTTTGCTTTCTGTATTGCCATTGAAATGATTGTATTATGATTTTTCATTTAATGAAAAGACAATTCAACCATTTTTTCTGAATTGCCTAGATTTTGTTGAATGTCTTTTGTCTGTATAGATAACTGAATTGCTACCTTTTTGTTTACATGTTCTCAAATGTGTGGCTTTTCTGGGATACAAGAGCCAATGGATGCATTCTTGCAGTTTCATATTTAAATATGTATTCCTCATTGCTTCTGCTGTTATGCAGAGACGCAGCGGCTCTTGCTGAATTTTGGACATGGCTTGAGACAAAAGTTGTCCAAGATAAAATGACTCTCACAGAAGTGGAGGTTGCAGACAGGTTATTGGAGTTCCGATCTAAGCAAGCTGGTTTTCTTGATACAAGTTTCGACACAATAAGTGGTAAAACCTAGTGGGATGGATTTTAGTTGTGTTCGTTTTTATAGTTCAGAATAGTTCTACATCAGAATTTCCTTTTTGAAATTTGGGCTCAGTGCTATGTGTCAATTAATACTCTCTGATATAATTCTATTTTACTTTAATGTAATATAAAATTGATGTTTCCATACAAGAAAATGGTGTTACGAGAACTGTTTTTCTTAATTAGAAGGATGAAGTTGTAATGTATTAATGGACTTTGAACCGTTGATGGTAAACATAGCTTTGAGTGCTATATCGAGTTGTTGATTATTAAAAATTTCAAAACAGAAAATGTTGAAGTTTATCTAGTTCTTCCATTTTTAAACATCATTTAATAAAGCCAGGAAATGCATCTTTCGCATAAGGGAGCTTCTAATGTATAAAAGATGCAATTCATTTGAACACCTATTTAACAAAATCTAAGAGAGTGTCAGACCTTTGTCCAGGGGGCTAATGCATGTTAAGAAATCAGTGGGTTCAGCTAATCTTAATTTTCTTTTGGATGTGCGCAGAGAAAGCATTAATTTATTTTGAAGCTATGGCCATGCTCAAATGATTGTAAACTACTATTTGAAGAGGATGGGAAGTGGTAATCCTGTAGGGTGATTTTCTAATACTAATTGACGCCATTATGAGGGGTGGAGTCTTAGAACTTGAACATTATACATTGAAGAAGATGGTTAGATAGCAAGCTCGACTCTATCACTTCGTAGAATATCAAGAGTGGCAAACGTATTAGTGATTAAAAATTTTAGCATCTTATCTTTCAAAACATTCTTGGACAGGTGGTGTATATCTCCTTACTCGTATGATTTCTAGAGGATTATGGTGAGGGATACCCTTCCCACTCCCTTCAATTCTAAGTTGCCATAATGAGTTATTTCCACAGCCTTCCTTCCCACATGTATCATTACTTGTATTGTGGACTCCTTAATCGCTCTTTAATGCTATAATAATCATGCTAAATTCCAAAATAATGTGTAATGCTTCGAAGATCCCACAAGTGGTTAATACAATATTTATTATATTTGAGGGGGATTATGTGTCAAAATCTTGTTCTTTACTACCAATGGTTGCTTTTTCCAAGGTTACCCCAAGTTTCTGGGATGGGGGGCACATTTCTATGTCCCCGATTTCAAACCAATTTTGGGTATGGTTAAGGGACAGCAAAGTCGACGTCTATATAAATATAGTGAAAATTTAAAATACATAGGGAAATTTTAAGCATTCATATGAAAACATGGATGAAACATGCATATCAAAACATGGATAAAACATGCATAGATACATTATAGAACCTTAACATATAACATTTGTGTTCAATTGAGATATTAATTTGAAATTTCAAACATTAATACTTAATCCAAAGTGCTTTCAAAAACCGTTACTTGTCATAACCCCCTTTGACTGCTAAACAAATCACATAACCACCTTAGAGGTGAGGTACAATATAATTAAGAGTATTGCTAACTAAAGGAAGAACTATGTAATGCCCCGTTTCTAGCCAGTCACGACATGACTTGTCGTTAGCCCGTTTCATCATGGTCCCGAGGGCTAATCAGGACTTTAGAGGGATCTTGAGATTATTTGGCCAAGTCAAATTCAGTTTCGGGCCAAATGGAGTTCATTTGATGGAGTTATGAAGGACCTTATTATTTGTAGTAGGTCAGCAGGGGCTCAGTGCTTTCACATTTTCAGTGATGGGATTTGGAATGTCTCATTGAGCTCTTTCCAACGAGCTATTATACATGGGTTTCCGAGTTTGATTGCTATTTTATTTTAATGCCTCAAGATTTAAATAGTTTATTAAATAAAGTGACAAATATATTTAAAGTACATTTTATTAAAGTCACTTTATTATTTAAAAATATATTTTATTCATCAAGTGGGAAATGTTATTTTAAAGGGAAAAGTGATTTATCCCACAATGGCAAGATGAAAGGGAAAACTTATTGAAAAGTGTTTTAAAAGAGGGGAAGCATCTCATTTTCAGCATGCTTGGATATTGTGTGAAATTGGAAAAATTGTGGAGATCATTCTCAGAGGGCTCGGAGGACGGAAACCCTCTAAGCTAATGATCTTGATGCTGTTGTAAGACATAGTCTTGAGGTCTAAATCAGAGATTCAAGGTAAATCTGAAGTTCATGTGTATTGTTATCTTTATTTGCAATTGCTAGTAGAGAGTTTGAACTGAAGTTTGGGTAGGGAGATTGAATGACAAGAGTTCAGAATTGTTGTTGCTGATTATCAGTGTTTCTTTGCCCATTACGTTCTGTTCTGAACGTACTGCTACTGTGGAGGACATTTACTTCTAAAATCTGGTGGATTGGTGACTGCCGTACAGATTGTAGGAGCCCAGGACTGAACCGCAGCATTCTGGAAACCATATTTGGGGCTGTCTAAGTCTGTAATACCCAGGAAAGGGGTCATGCCAAGGTGAAAGTGCAACACAGGACTGAAGTTGACAAAGATGAGTTGCTGGGGTTTGTGGACAGCTGCTAGCAGCTACCAGTCAGGAAACACAATGCTGGAAGTATGAAAGCATCAGATATTGACGTCTAAAGTTTTCTGTGAAGAGTTACCTCCTGATTTTCAGCGTTAAGGGTATGCAAGTCTTATTTGTATTGAATTATCAGGCTGCTGTATTGTAATTTCAGTGTTATACATTGATATTGGAAGCTTGATATATATGCATGAAGTTCATAAGTCTGAAAAAAATTAATATCATTGTAAAACACATTCTTATCATTGTTGGGATATGCTTACTAAATTTATGTTGCTTAAAGTTGAATGATTGTTGCAAATATTTGCCCTAAAACCAAGCAAGCAAGTGTATGCATATTAACCCAAACAACTTAGAAAGACATTGCTAACAAACTGTTTGGCAAAATTCCTAAGTGTTTAAATTTTTTTTTTTTAAGAGCAAGAAGGGGTGGGACTTTACAGTGGTATCAAAGGTAAAAATCCTACCATTTTGAATGGTTTAATATGAACAAGAAGTGATATGACTGATTGAAATGTGCATCCATTAACTCATCACTATAACTTAAGGAGAAATAGGGAATTATTAAATACAGGGCAAGAAGAAAAGAGAAATCCAGAAGATCATATCGGCACAGCTGAACAAGAGACAGGTAAAATGGGTGAAAGGTGGGATCCGGGAGAAGAAAGATCATTTAATTTGCTAGAAGCTATACAACTGGGGTATCGACAAGCAAAACAAAGAATCTAGGAACAAAACCAGTAGATGGATCTAATGACGCAAATGGTGGCTAGATAGATGGGTATTAATGTGAATAACAATGGAGGTAATGACGATGAAAACAATGGAGAGAATAATGATGGAAATTATGAAGGGCATCATGGACAGAATGGAGCAGAGTAACCCGGGGATGCGTCCCCCCCCTAAAACCCAGCCACACCCGAGATGGGGACGCACTCGGGACGTGGGGACGGCGTTTCGTCACTTTGGGCAGAGCAGCCGTTCTGCCGCCGTCCCGGTGGGGGACGTCCCTGCATCCCCACGTCCCGGACGGGGACAAGGGGGCTTTTGGACGTCCCTCGACCTTGAAGGGGACTTCTGGACGTCTCGGATGGGGACAAGGGGACTTTTGGACGTCAATGTTCCTTTAGCGGCTCTTAACCTTGGAGATAGTTCTGATGATGATGACTTTGCCGACCCCGAGATGCATGATTAGAGGCCTCCTTGGCATTTTGATTTTGACATTTGTTGTTTGTACTTATTTTGATATATGCATCTCAATGTAACATTGTAATACAGTAATCATCTTTATGATGAGCTAGATACTCATACTTTTGATATTTATTATGCTGATTAATAGAACTCTTATGCTGATTGGAGTATTTAAGATTTATTGTTCAATGTCCAATGCAATGTTCAATGTTCAATGATTTTGTCTTACACTCTTATATTTTTATACATCTTTTCATACTTACCATTTTAAGTACCACATGTATAGTATATACTATATACACCCCCCCCGGTCCCCCGCCGCCGTCCCCCCGCCGTCCCCAAATTGAGGCCCCTTTGTCACCCCGTCCTAGAAACTTGTCCCCTCGTCCTGCCATCTCCCCGTCCCCCAGGGCGGTGTAACTATGGAATGGAGGAAATGGAGGTGGACAAATGGCTGATAATTTTGGCCGTGCAGCTAGATTAGAGAGGATAGTGTGTTCGAGGCCTCTTATACCTACTTTTCTCCCTAGATTTCCTGTACAACCGGAGAATGAGCCTTAGATTGTGGAATTACTGGCACATTTTCATAGAGATTGGGAGGATGGAGGAGAAGAATTCTGAGTAGCTATCTCTTTCAGAGAATATATGGATGTTATGCTGAAGCATTTGCCTTTCATAGGTGGTAGGGGACAACATAACGATCTACAGAAGAAAGTGAGCAAACTCACATTGTCGTACTATGACGGTTCAAAGAAGACTATTATTAGAGCATGCTTGGATATTGTTAGCCATTATGCATGTCTTGGCTAAATTCAGACAGTACTTGGTGGGGAGCAAATTTACAGTTAAAACTAGTCACAACAGTCCGAAACATATCCTTGGGAAAAAGGTTTTGAATGATAGGTAGAAAAATTGGGTCAACAAATTATAAGCTTATGATTTTGACATAGTCTTTGTTAAGGGGAAGAAAAATATTGTTGTTGATGTCCTATCCAGGAGACCTCAATTGAGTGCTTTGGGAGTGATAGCTGATGACTGGAGGGAGTTGATCTCAACAGAGTATGCAAAGGACACATGGGCCACTGGGATCGTAGATGGTACTATTCAAGATGAAAGGTACATTGTCAAATGATTTGATCTCTTACAAGGAGAGGATCTTCTTGATGCTCGTGTCTGCTATTAAGAAGAAGATTTTGAGAGCTTTCAATGACTCACCTATGGCAAGACATTAGGGATACTTCAAAATTTACAAACTGGTGAGAGAGCGCTTCACTTGGAAGGGGCTCAAAATTGATGTGTTACAATATGTGAGAGTGCCTGGTGTGCCAACAAAATAAACATAAGCACTTGTTTCCAGGTGGTTTGTTACAACCCCTACCCATTCCAGAGAGGAAGTGGGACAATGTGTCGATGGATTTTATCACAACCCTACCCAAGGTCCAAGGCAAGGATTGCATCTACGTGGTGGTGGACTGGTTGACTAAATCTGCTCACTTCTTTGCCATTGCATTCGTATATACAACGGTACAGGTAGCAAAGTTGTTTTCAAGGTGATATTTAGGCTGCATGGATTGCTATGGACTATTGTTAGTGATCAGGATAGCAGGTTCATGAGTCTCTTCTAGCAGGAGCTCTTCAGATTGTGTGGTACAAAGCTTACCTAGGGCATTAGCTACCACCCTCAAACTGACGGTCAGACTAAAATAGTTAATAAATGGGTTGAGGAGTATATTTGTAATAATGTAGCAGGGCAACAAAAGGCATGGGTGAAGTGGTTGCACCTCGGTGGATACTGCTACAACACTATGTATCATGTGTCTATTCAGATGACACCATTCATGGCCCTATATGGGTATGATGCTTCTAGTTTTTTGGATTTGTTGTTTAGCGTTAGCAGGGTGCCTAGGGCCAGGGATCTTCTGCAGGAGAATCTGGATATCATGAGATCTTTGAAGGAAAATATGCAGAAGGCTCAAAACCAATAGAAACAGTATGTAGATCAACACAATTTAGAATGGTCATTTGAGGTGGGTGATATGGTTTATCTCATGTGGCAACCATACAGACAGTCTACTCTTAAAAGGAGTAGAGCAGAAAAGTTGAAGCCATAATACTGTGGGCCTTTCAAAGTAACTAGGAGAGTAGGGGAAGTGGCTTATGAGTTGGAGTTGACAACATATAGCAAAATTCATAATGTATTCCATGTGTGATGCCTCAAAAAGGCATTAGGACACAATGTGGTGCCTTCAACAGAGTTACCTCCTCTTGATGATGAGGGGAAGCTGGTTTTAGTTCCGGAGGTTATCTTGGATACCAAAGAGCGTACACTTCAGAGGAGGACTATCAGAGAGTTCCTGGTGCGGTGGAAGAATCTGCCGATTAAGGATGCTACGTGGGAGAGTGAGGACATCTTACAACATCCATAGCTAAGTTTGCTTGAGGATAAGCAATTTCAAGGGGAACTCACTATAATGCCCCCTTTCTAGCCAGTCATGACATGACTTGTCGTTAGCCCATTTCATTATGATTCTGATAGCTAACCAGGACTTTAGAGGGGTCTTGAGATTTTTTGGCCTGGTCAGATTCAATTTCGGGCCAAATGGAGTTCATTTGATGGAGTTATGTAGGATGTTGCTATCTTTAGTAAGTCAGCAAGGTCTCAGTGCTTTCACATTTTCAATGATGGGACTTGGAATGTTTCGTCGAGCTCTTTCCAACGAGCTATTATACACGGGGTTCCAAGTTCGATCGCTATTTTATTTTAATGTCTAAAGATTTAAATAGTTTATTAAATAAAGTGACAAATATATTTGAAGTACATTTTATTAAAGTCACTTTATTATTTAGAAGTACATTTGATTCATCAACTGTGAAATGTTATTTTAAAGGGAAAAGAGATTTGTCCCACATTAGCAAGATGAAAGGGCAAACTTATGGAAAAGTGTTTTAAAGAGGGGAAGCATCTCATTTTCAGCATGCTTGGATATTGTGTGAAATTGGTGAAATTGTGGAGATTATTCTCGCAGGGCTGGGAGGACGGAAACCCTCTAAGCTAACGATCTTGATACTGTTGTGAGACACAGTCTTGAGGTCTAAATCAGAGATTCAAGGTAAATCTGAAGTTCATGTGTATTTTTATCTTTATTTGCAATTGCTAGGAGAGAGTTCGAACTGAAGTTTGGGTTGGGAGAGTGAATGACGAGGGTTCAGAATTGTTGTTGCTGATTATCAGTGTTTCTATGCCCATTATGTTCTGTTCTGAACGTACTGCTACTATGGAGGACATTTATTTCTAAAATCAAGTGGATTGGTGACTGCCTTACAGACTGTAGGAGCCCAGGACCAGACCGCAACATTTTGGAAACCACTATTCGGGGCTGTATAAGTCTGTAATACGCAGGGAAGGGGTCGTACCAGGGTCTGAAAGTGCAACACAGGTCTGAAGTTGACAAAGAGGTGTTGCTGGGGTTTGTGGACAGCTGCTAGCAGCCGTACCAGTCTGGAAACAAAAATGCTGGAAGTATGAAAGCATCAGATATTGACGTCTAAGATCTGCTGTGAAGAGTTATCCCCTGATTTTCAGCGTTAAGGGTAGGCAAGTCTTATTTGTATTAAATAATCAGGCTTCTGTATTGTAATTTCAGTGTTATACATTGATATTGGAAACTTGATAAATGTGGTTAAAGTTCATACGTCTGAAAAAATTTAATATCATTGTAAAACACATTATTTTGGTTATGCTTACTAAATTTATTTTGCTTGAAGTTGAATGATTGTTGCAAATATTTGACCTAAAACCAAGCAAGGAAACGTATGCATATTAAGCCTAACAACTTAAAAAGACATTGCTAGCAAACTGCTTGACAAAATTCGTAAGTGCTGAAAGATAAATGTTTAAAGAACAAAAGGGTGGGACTTTACAAACTATCAGATTGATTGAAGTATAATTAGTCGAGTTAAGTATAACTAGTTAGGTGTGTGATTAAAAGTGACATGATGGAAGAGATACAACTCATTAGATCATGCCCATTCAAAGGCTATTAGAGGAGTTTGGGGTTGCACCAAGAGGCATAGAAGTTGTTTTGTATTCTTATTTCACATTATAAGCACTCAAAAGAGCCTTAGCGGCTGGGTAAGAGGGGGTATCTACCTTCCCATTACAATGTAAAGGACACATAATATGAGGAGACTTAGCGTAGAAGGCATCCATATTGCATGATCATAGGGAGAGATACTAGGAAGAGCAATCAAAGATCTGTATTTTGATTCTTTTATCAGAAACATAGTAGTCAAACGACATGTTACAAAGGAATCAATTAGGCACAATGATCTTATAAATAGAGATCAAAGGAAATATTATTGTTATTAGAATAATATTTTACATATCTATTTAATTAATGGTCAATAATGTAATATTAGTCTATTTAGATACTTTTAAAATTATTCTTTAGTTATCGATTGTTTCTCTAAGAAGCATTGTCAATGTAATTGCCTATATATGTACATTTCATTCTTTGAATAAAATCAAACAATTAGCATTGTGACATGGTATTAGAGTGGGCAAAAATTTTAGAAGTTTTTTAATTTTCCTGTAATTCACATCATGTGAGGATTTTTTTCGAAAGTGTGTTTTTGTGAAAATCTCATGGAAATAAATAAATTAATGGGTTTGTACGATTTTTTTCGAAACGGTAAAACTCAAGTTTTCGTTTTAAGACTTTTGGAACTCGAAGCGTTTTGTTCACGCACCTTCTATTCTATTTGAAATGTTACGATCAAGGTTTTATTTGAAAGTTTTATTTTTCTTTGAATGTGGTATGTGCCCTCGATTCAAAGCCTGTTTTGATAATTGTTTTTTTCTTAAAAATGCAATAGTTTTGTGCTTGCACAACGACTGTGTTTAGATACAACTTCCATTGAACAACAGGGGTCTTTTGAGCTCAGAATCTCTTCTATAAAGTAGTCTGTGATTGTGTTTGTACTCGAGTCAAGCTTTTCTTTAGTGGATTTGCGACAGTAAAGTTGCATGTTTTCTGTAACTCGCGTCGGGTTTGTTTTTCTCTAAGACATGATGGGCTTGGTTAGGCTTTGTTATGTGTTTGTGATTTATGACATGTCTCTTGTCTTTGGATTCTCAAAAACTCCTCTCCTCTTTACATTTTCCACACCCGCCTCTGGTCTCTATTCTTTTAGAAATGGCTTTGGTCTATGGCTCATTTGAATTTTTATGTGGCTGATTCAACATGAAACTAGGGTTCTAATCCAATATGGTTTTTCGGGTATCTTTTGTATGTGACTAGGTTTTCCAAACCATTGTGTGGTAGTTTGTAGTTTGTTTTTATTTGTACTAGCAAACATTTTTGTTCTTAGGATTCGTGCTACATTTTGAACTTTGTGCATTGAAATTTGTGCCTTGAGTTTTGTATCATCAGAGTTAAGCCTCTTTACTTTTTTCTCATTTTCATGCCTCAAAAAGCGTAAAAGATGGTTTCTTTGACCAACATAATGTTGGAAGACAGTCAAAATTTTAATGGATGCAACTACAACACTTGGAAGCAACAGATGACCATTTTTGAATATCTGTGATCTAACCATATTGTTTTGGGAAAGTCTACTTGTCCTGCAACACCAGGTTTAGATCAGGATAAATTTGATGAGCAAAGTTGGGAAGCCATGATGCTCATTGAATTGTTAGTCATTGACAATCAACTACCTTAGGTTCCCTCTAGCAAGATAGCTACTGAAACATGGGAATATTTGAAGGGCCTACATGAAACGCTTGACAAGAGCTGTGCATTTTTTTTGAAGAACATGCTTTTCTTGATCATGATGGATGGGAGGATGTCCCTACAAGAACATCTTACAAAAATCAAGGACATCTGTGATCAGGACTCGATTGGTCGAATAATGGACGAAAAAGACACGGTAGTACTCAATTTGAAAAGTGTACCAAAATCTTATGAGCACTTTATTGAGACACTCAAAATCACCTCAACTAATGTTAACTTGAAGTTTCCAGATCTTTGCACCAAACTTTTGTAGCAAGATTGATAGAGACAAAAAATCTGTAGCAGTGCTAGTTCAGCCTCCTCAGAACATACCTTCACAAATTCCTTTTCTCAGGACAAAGGGAATAGTCAGTTCTCTCAGCAGAAAGGCTCAGGTCAATTCTGGGGCAACTCCAAGAAGAAGAACATTCAGTGCAATTATTGCCACAAGTATGGTCACATGAAGAAAGACTATTGGCATCACTTGGCTTCTGAACATAAGAAGCATGAAGGGTCTCAACAGAAGGCCAATGTAGAAGGGCACACTGAGGATACTAAGTAGGAGTTTTCTTTCTACGCCTTTATGGCCAAATGCCTAGTAGATCACATCAAATTTTCTGCCTGGTACATTGACTTAGGTGCTTTTTTGCACTTTATAGTTTACTCATTGTTGAGATTGGTTTACTGACTATACACCATTCACTGATTCAGTTATTTTTGGAGAAGAGTATACTATTGGCGGAAAGGGCAATGTGCAGATTCAATTTGGAGGGAGGAATTTAATTTTCCTCAATGTATACTATGTTCTAGGGATGGAACTGAATCTCTTCTCTATCAGTTAGATCATGAAACACTCTCTTCAACTAGATGCGGTATTCAGTTCACACAAATGTAGTATTGTTGATTGGGAGACTTGCACTGCATTTGTTGTGGGTATTGAGGATCATGGTCTTTACAGATTTGTTGACATTGGTTATTCTCATGAGCATGCCATGGCAGCCAAAAGTTCTTCCATCAGCAATCCCTAGCATCAATGTTATGGGCATCTGAGCATACACTATTTCTCTTAGCTAGTTCGAAAGGATCTAGTTGTTGGCTTACCTGAGATTTATACTAAGAATCATGGAGTTTACGGAGCTTGTTAGGTTGGAAAGCAACATTTGGCTCCATTTTCGAATGGCGATTCTTGGTGAGCTTCCAAGATATTACAATTGGTTCATGTTGATGCATGTGCACCAATAAACCTTCCTTCTGTTACTGGGTCTAGGTATTTTTCTGTTATTTTCTGATGATTTTAGTCATAAAATGTGGGTGTATTTTCTTAAGCAAAAATTAGAAGTGTTTAGTATGTTTCTAAAGATTAAAGCATTGGTAGAAAAAAGTCAAGTCAACAAATAATAACTCTTAGGATAGACAATGGGGGGGAGTTTCATTCCTATGATTTCTCCAACTTTTGTGCACATCACCGTTTTAAGAATCAGCTTACTACACCATACACCTCTCAATAGAACGGTGTGGTTGGGCAGACAAACCACACAATCACCGAGATGGCTTGGTCTATGTTGCAACATAGAAATGTTTCAAAGAAGTTTTGGACAGAAGCAGTGTAGATTGCTGTCTATCTTTTGAACAAGTATGCTATAGAGGTCGTTAAAATGAAGACTCCAGAGGAAGCCTAGTTTGACAAAAAACCCAAAATCACTCACCTGAAAGTTTTTGGCTCTTCAGCTTCTGTTTGGATTCCAGATGCCAAGCTGTCTAAACTAGATTCAAAGAGTAAGAAGCTCATGTTCATAGGATACAACAAAAACCACAAAGCATATTGGCTAATTGATGTCGACATTGATCGTCTCATATTCAATCAAGATGTTGTCTTTGATGGAGAACGAGGGCCTTTTCAGGTATCTTCTCCTGTTTTGAGTTTTGAGGATCAGTCTATACGGGCTGAGCATTTGGGTGTTAGTCTTCTATTAGGTCCACTTGATGAGAGGGATTTAGATAACTCTTACATTGAAATTGTGGAGTCTCCTAGGCATGATATTGCACCACCCAACTTTCCTTAGGAAGGTTGATCTACATCATGTTGAACCTGTTTTAGCCATCCTAGAATTAGATGTTGGTACTTCTATGCTTCGGCCTAAATGGTGGGCCAAGACCATAGGTGATCTCCATGATGATGAGCTCATTAACGGAAGATCAGCTAGAAACAAGAGCAAGAAGAAGAATACAATTAATTTTTCTCTTATGGCCATCATTCATAGTGTTTATGAGCCTCAATCATATTCAGAGGGTAAAGGTATACCTAAGTGGGAACATGCTATCGAAGTAGATCACCGTAGTCTTTTGAAGAAGAGCACTTGGGTCTTTTCTGATCTTACATTTAGGAAGAAGCCCATTAGTTGCAAATGGGTGTATTTAGTACAAGGTTGATGGAACCCTTGATAGATACAAGGCTTGGCTAGTTGCTAGAGGGTTCTCACAAAAAGATGGCATTGATTATGAAGGGACTTTTGCACCCACTGCCAAAATGAGTACCATTCAGCTTGTCTTGACCATTTTAGCCCAGTTTCAATGGAAAGCCTATCAAATGGATGTCAAGTGTGCTTTTCTCAATGGTGACTTGCAAGAAGTCTATATGATGCAACCTCCTAGTTTCAAGGTTGCTAGTAGAGAACACTAGGTTTGTAGAGTAGTGAAAGCACTCTATGGTGTAATTTACCCGATTTCAGGCTTTTGGGATTAGCTTATTTCAGTGACTCTCGTAAGCTAATCAGGTTGTCATAGGGGGGTCATTTGGCGGAGCTAGTGGTTAGTTTCCACTTTGGAGATCTCAATTGCCAGGATTGCTCTTCGTTGAGGGCAGATTGGAAGACTTACTATTTATAGTAAGTGGTATTTTTGGTGTTAGTCTGGATTGCTATGTTTAGTAGAGGGCTTGTGCAGTGGTTTCAAATGATTCTGGATTTCTTATGCACAATCTCCAGTTTGAGGGACTTGCTATTTTTAGTAAGTCTAATTTGGTCTGGTTGCTATTTCTGGCAGGGTAGTGTTACTCCAAATGTTGTTGTCAGAGAAATTCAGTTGTACCATATTTTATTTGGAGTTATTAAATTAAGTCTACTTTAATTTAATAACTTATGCAATTACATGTTATAATTTGATGGTGTGTGAGTGAGGCTTCTTTAGTGAAAAGTGTAAAGAAGAGGACTTCATTTTAATGAGTTATAAAGCATGAGAGAAATCGATTTTCATGACCCATTGTTATTTTGATGAAAATTGAAAAGTGTTTATTGTGAAGGAAGTTTGAATTTGCTTGGAAGTCTCAAGGGTTTTGGACTGCCTGGAGTATTTGCAGACTTTATTGGGTTTTGACACTTTGAGTTGATTGTGGATCATCAATGAATTGTGCTAGCTCCTGGATTCAAATTTATTGCAGATTTGTGTAGTAATCAATGATCATTATTTAATGTTTTGAGAAGCTTTTGAAGAACTCCCAATTGGAGAAGGAATGAGGGTTTGATAGATTTCTTTGAGGAAATGTAGTCTTCTAAAATCCGATGTATGTTGAGTTGGAATCCTTTGCCAAAGATTTGTGTAAGATACATTTTACAGATTATATCCATTTGGCTGCCGTACGGAATTCCCAAGAGTTGTATCAATTTCAAAAGATTGGCGACTAGTGAATACAGGCACGGGTTGGAGGGAATTGACCCTTATCATTGATAACACCTTATTTAGTAGTGGAGATTATCATGGAGTTTGCAGAACAGTTATGAAGGCCGAGTCAAAACATGAGGACTGAGAAAGAGCATCATACAGCTTGCGTTCAAACTTGGAGGTTGACGTTTTAAGCGAAGGATAACCTTGTGATGTATCGTCACCGTTTGATAATTCAGGTGCCAATAATATTAAACTTTTCTTTGTATTATTTGCAAATGTTAAATCAGTTTAATGAGCATTGAATTAAATTGTTGTTGGTGTTATTTCAAAATAATGGAAAAAACACAAAAAAATTCATATATATTTTAAAAATACAAAAAAATTGCAAACAACAATAGAGTTAAAAGTTAGTTTGCAGCTGAGAGCCAGTTGGGCTCATCACAGTGGTATCAGAGCTTTGATCTTGCCAGCCTGGAGGTAATAAGGGCTTAGCTATGGCAAAAAGGTTTGTGCTTGGTATGCATTATACCCGCAGGGGTAGAGCTTCACCCCCAGCAGAGGGTAGTGGACAGGGTTCACAGGCTGAACATACAGGTGACAGGAACGGGAATAATATTGGCAATGATGTTGACAAGGAAACCAAAGACGCTTTTAGAAATTTAGCAGAAGGTCAGCATCATGTTGCAAATGTTTTGCAACAGTTATCAGATACTCTACATCGTATTTCTTTACCAGGTGATCGTACCAGAGACAGAGGTGTGAGAAGTGCTTTAGTCAGGTCGCACAGGTCTAGAGTAGATGACAGGCAGGATTATAGAGTTGATCCTACAAGCACATATGATAGGCCTCTACGCCCTACTTTCTTGAGGCCCAAGCTGGATGCAGTTAGTGTGGAGATAGAGCTAGCACCGTTTGTTGATGACATGGTGACACACTTTGCAGATTGGGATGCTCTACTAGAAGCAATAAAAAGAAATCTGAATTTTGACAGGTATTTGACTTAGAAGAGAGAGAATTCCATAGGTAGGCTAGCTCTTGACACGAGACAGAGGCCTAGACAGGATGACCTTAAGCAAACAACCAACAAGTTGACTCTAGCTCACTTTGATGGAAGTGGGAAGTTTACAGCTAGAGCTTGGGTTCACAAGCTGGATACGTATTTATCGCTTCGTCCTATGTTTGAGGACGCCATACGCTTTGTCATGTTACATTTCAATGGAGTAGCTCATGACTGGTTGTACCATGGGCTAGTATCTCTGCGACATGATCAGATCGTCTATTACCAAGAGTTCGTTGATAGGTTGATAGAGCGGTTTTACAGGAAGGACCCTGAGACTTACTTTAGAGAGTTAGCTCAATTGAGGTAGACATGTGGTCTTGAGGCCTTCATCAATGAGTTTTAGCGGTTATCCGTCATGGTCTATGAGATCTTCGAGAGGAGAGTCATGCTTTTCATTGAGGGTTTGACTGAGCCATACCGAGGGTGGGTTAAGTCCCTGGATCCACCTACTTTACGGGAGGCGATGAAGAAAGCTAGAAATCTTGAGCCTTCTGTTCCACGAGGCAAGTCTACTCCTAGTCCTATTATCACTCATACATAAGATGTACCCCCACCAGTTGATGACAGGAAGAAATCTGCAGGTAGGCTAGATGATGCTACTAGAGAGAATTTGAGGAGGCAGCTTTGCTATTGGTACAAAGAGCCTTATGATAGAGAGCATTCTTTCCCTACGAGACCTAAGGGAAGGGAATACCGATCTATGTGGGTGTATTCGAGTGAATCAGCTAGCTAGTTCTGAGTCGGATGAGTCTCAAAAGGTTTCTACAGAGTTTGGTCCTGATGCCAAACTATCACCCATAGTATTGTCCATTGCTGTACCAGTTCCCACTGCTTTCAGATTGAAGAGATTAGTGGAAGGACAACCTTGCATTGCTATGATGGATACTGGTCAACGTGGTCTTCAGGTAGAGGAGTTTTCTGGTTTTCGAGTTAGGGTGGCAGATGGCTACACCCTTACTTGTACTAGGCGCATCAATCATCTCTCTGTATTCTTTAGTGACTATGAGTTAAAGTCTGATTTCTCTGTGATTGATTTGGAAGATGGATGTGGTGCTAGGGATGTATTGGTTATAGGAGATTAAGGAGTTCCACGTTAACCTGAGCTTGATGGAGATGAGATTTCAGTATCAAGGTAAGGAGTGTTTTACCGGGTCTTTCTGAGGGGAGTCTACGCACTATGTCCTTTTGTGCAGTAGATATGGAGAAGTTACAGAGACATGATTCCATTCAGATAGAACAGGTTACACATCATGTCTCTCACAACTCACAGTTACCTAGCTTAGATTAGCAGTTGGGACCTGTTCACTTTGTGAACAATCCTTTGTTTGATATGGATGTTAGTATGTCTTATGACAATCCGCTGTTTGAGCTCAGTGATGATCCCTTTCAGGTAACGAGTGATGATGATGATGATGTTTAGGATCCTATCAGTACATCAGGTTATTAGACAAATTTTATAGGATGCCAGTCAGGTCTAGCTGAGCAGTTTTCAGAGGTGTACAAAGTTTGGAGTGCACACAATTTTACTTTTGATCCTCATGTTCAAGATATCTACCAATTGTAGAGTTCATCAGTGCATCCTTTTGATGACTAGTATGATAGTTTGGTTGGCACAAAGACTGGGGGCAAGTCTAGTTTGACGGTTGAGTTACTTTCATGTGAGTTACTCTCGGTTGAGTTTTTCCCGTGTGATATTCCTGTTTCAGCATCATCGGTTCGAGTGTTCAGTTCAGTTTCTTAGACTCTCCAGTTTGTACTGTTGATGATGGAGATGTCTTTACGGAAGTTTGGTGATGATAAGGACATTGCACATGACCATCCTTGGGATCTGGGTGTGTTGGCATCAAGTGATGGTAACCGGTAAGCCTACTACTGGTACAAGTATTGTCATTGATTGGCAAAAGAGTATAGAGACTTGTCATCTCGACAAAGTCTAATGATCTAAGGAGATCTATATGAAAGAAGGATGGTTTGGCTTATAGTGCCAATATACAAGACAGTTGTGACTGCAAGCAAATACCACCGGTCACTATACAAAGCTTTAGCCATCGGGCAATGTACACAATTAAGGAAAAGAGGATTCCAGCATCAACTGAGGACCGAGCTACAATCAGTGTAGACAAGTACAGATAAAGCAATAGCTAATCGGTGTCAACAATATAACCGAGGACGGTGCAACCGGTAAGCCAAGGAAGGGACAGTAATAGGTCAAAGACTCTTACCTATTCACAGCATGAAGATCTCAACCGATATATTAATGACTCCGGTATGAACTGAGGAAGTCATAGTCAAACTATTTGTTCCAACTAACTCTTTGACCGAGATTTTTTGCTCTAAATCGGGAAGTCTTTGAGTTATATTGGTGATCGGTTTGAGGTGCATCTGGAGGTTTTAAAGTCGGAATCTGTGGCTTTAAAACAAAGCGTTATCTCTTTTGAAGGGAAGTTGCTTGACACGCAACTACTGTTTTCTTTTTAAAGCAGATAAAGCAAGGGCATGCATTGGATGTTTCCTCAGTGAACTTGTACTCCACTGAGTAATGAATCCGATGAGGATCTGTAATTAGGTCATGCATAAGGAGCACAGTTAGGGCTAGGGCTCTATATATTCTTCTGCCTGTGGAGAATAGAAGTTGCCTTCATTCTGCCGAGTAAAAGGGTGAACCTGTATGCTGAAAAAGCCAAGGGTGAGAAGAAGAAAGAAGAAGTGAGAAAGAAGATTGTGCAGAGAAGCACAATAGTAGAGGAGAACACACTTGCAACGATCGGTAATGCTTCTCAGTTGAGCAAAAACAGAGATCTAATCAGGCTATGCAAAGCCATTTGTAAAAGGTAAATCCTTCTATTGTTCTCTAGCAATTACAATAGTTAAATCTCAGTATTTGGGTGGACTCTAACAGTTTCCTTGTATCAAATCCCTTAACCGGGTGACATCTTTCAAGGTGTTCAAAGTCCTTTAACCAGACAGGCACTAACTGGCCTCATTGTAACAAATCCCTTAATCGGGTCGCATCTAACAGTGCGTTTTGATCCTTTAACCAGGAAGGCTCCCAACAGGGCGTATCCCAGAAGAGTACAAAATTTGTGAGGTCTCCTCACACTGTGGTTTTCACCCTAACCGGGTTTCCACATGATAAATCTGGTGTCACTGTGTGATTGTTTGCTTACTGTTATTATATGCTTAAATCTGTTTTCCTTTCTACTGTAAGTTTACTTAACTGGATTTAAAGAGAAAAAGGTTTTGGAGGTGTTGATTCACCCCTCCCCTCTCAACACTAGTTTGGGACTGTCAGGGTGGACTGTGCTATTGCGTTTGTTTTCGTGATTTCTTGAGGACAAACAATCTTGGGAAGGGAGGACTGTAATGTCCCCTATTTCAGGCCTTTGGGATTAGCTTATTTCAATGACTCTCGTAAGATAATTAGGTTGTTAGAGGGGGTTGTTTGGCAGAGCCAGTGGTTAGTTTCCACTCTGGAGATCTGAGTTGCCAGGATTGCTCTTTGTTGAGGTCAAATTGGTAGACTTACTAATTATAGTAAGTGGTATTTTTGGTGTTTGTTGGGATTGCTTTTTTTAGCAGAGCACCTGTGCAGTGGTTTTAGATGATTCAGGATTTCTTATGCAAAATCTCCAGTTTGAGGGACTTGCTATTTTTAGTAAGTCTAATTTGGTCTGGTTGTTATTTCTGGTAGGGCAATATTGCTCCAGATGCTGTTGTGAAAGAAATTCAGTTGCACCATATTTTATTTGGAGTTATTAAATTATGTCTACCTTAATTTAATAACTTATGCAATTACATGTTATAATTTGATGGCGTGTGAGTGAAGCTTCTTTAGTGAAAATTGTGAAGAAGAAGACTTCATTTTAATGAGTTATAAAGCCTTGAGAGAAATAGATTTTCGTGACCAATTGTTATTTTGATAAAAATTGAAAAGTGTTTATTGTGAAGGAAGTTCGAATTTGCTTGGAAGTCTTAAGGGTTTTGGACTGCTTGGAGAATTTGCAGATTTTATTGGGCTTTGACACTCTGAGTTGATTGTGGATTATCAATGAATTGTGCTAGCTCCTGGATTCGAATTTATTGCAGATTTGTGTAGTAATTAATGATCATTATTTAATGTTTTGAGAAGCTTATGAAGAAATCGCAATTGGAGAAGGAATGAGGGTTTGATAGATTTCTTTGAGGAAATGTAGTCTTCTTCTAAAATTCTGATGTACGTTGAGTTGGAATCCTTTGCTAAAGATTTGTGTTAGATACATTTTACAGATTATATCCATCTGGTTGCCGTACGGAATTCCCAAGAACTGTATCAATTTCAGAAGATTGGCTGCTAGTGAATTTAGGCACGGGTTAGAGGGAATTGATCATTATTTTTGATGTTTGTAGCATTAGTCTGATAAATAATACTGACTATATGATTATAATGAGAAATGATTTATTATATTTATACATATATATCAATATGTATAATAATTGATATTACTATATACATTGATATATATATAAAAAGTTAGATTATAATTATTCTCATAATAACTAAATAGTTAAATTGATAAAATAAAGTAATGTATAGACATGTCCCATGAAGGTGCATGTCTCTTCTTGTCCTTTTCATGTATAAATACAAAGAGATCGATGCATTTGGAAAACACATACAATTAGGAGTGCTATAACATTTGCAATGATCCTAAAAACCTTAACATGGTATCAGAGCCAAGTTTTAAATGTAAGAGAGTAGTTTGTTGATGGTGAATGTGTGACTGTCTCATAAAATACAGTCTCAGTATGAGGACCGTATCTCACAAATACACCGTTGGATTTTGGTGAATTTTGGATATATTGGTCATAAACAAATTTAGAAAAATCGCACCAGAGCGATTGGAGAGAAAATGTTAAGTTGAAAAGTTTTGAACGATTGTGTATGAGTCTATTCAAAATCTGTAAAAAGCGAGGTTCCTTCTTTAAAAGCTTAACTGCATGAAGGGAATTCCAATCATATTGAAGGTTGTCATAGTGTATAGAACCTTCGGATATTCAAGACAAGTCATATGAATAATTATGGTAATATTCAAGAGCGGTGACATCATTTTGTGAATTTGCATGATATTTTCTATATGGGCTCACCTTACAAAATGAAATACTTGACATTTATAAAAGATAAGTATTTCATGTTTTATTAATGCACATAATTGATGAGTTTGTAACTCATGCTATACTATTGTTTAGTAAATCTTTCATGCTTCTATCTTTGGTATTTCTTTTCAGGATAGTTTAGTTTTATGAACTATTTGTAAATTTCTATCTGAAATACTTTCAGGACGAATCAAGAGGCATATGTGATTGCAAGCAAGAGAGAAAGAGCTTGATGCTTGCAGTCATGGGATTGAGTTGATGGATGAAACATTTCTTGAAAGAAAGAAAATATAATTTAGAGGGACAAACCTACAGAACCAACCTTGGACGAGAAGGTCAGAAAGTTGATATCACATTCAGAAGAAGAGTGACGAACCATCAGAGGCAACCTTGGACGAGAAGGTTAAATGTTGATGTTAGTACTCAGTTTCAGAAGAGTCAGTACAACATCTAGAGGATCTACCTTATTTGATTTCCAAGGATCTTGGTCATATTGATTCAGAGGGAGTAAACCATATTGAGATGGTTTCCCTAGTGACCAGGAAACTATAAGAGAAAAAAAAAGAATTGTGATTCAAATGATGTAGTTCCATGCATGTGAGCTAGAAGGCTTTTATGCAGATATCTAGGTCATGATATTCCTAGGTAGATGGCTGGGCATTCGGGAAAAGAGCTTAATGCAGACTAAAGAACAAAGACACGATTTGCTCACAGAAGGTTGATATTAGATTCAGAAGGAGTATGATAGTTCATCTAAAAACAACCTTGGACGAGCAGGTGAGGAGGTTGTTACAAGACCTTAAAGGGAGCATCCAGAGGACTACGATCATGAGATTGAGTCCCATGTGTGCTGGCTGAAATGTCTTTATGCTAACTCTTACATAACTTGGGGTTCACCTAGAGTGATGCAAACTATATAAGAGATATAGTGCATAAGTATGCTACTCAAGGTACATTATCACTACAGAACATTTGGCTGATATTCTCACCAAGTCTCTTGCTAGAGAGAAGGTTGTATACTTTCAAGATAAACTTGGTATGATGGAGAATGAAGCCTTAAATGAAAAGGAGTGTTAACATCTGTGATCTATTATCTTGTAGGTTATTGCATTGTTCTCTTTGAGAGAGAAGTCTAAGGTGAAAGCTCTTGTTTCCACCCTTTGGGATGAGCCATGATGGATCCACCCTCTGAGATGAGTCAAGGTGGATTTCATGTGTGTGACTCCAGGACTTATGGGCCCTTCTTTGAACATTGGAGAAAGGTGACGACTTTTCGACAATGAACACTTGTATTTGATTGATGTTGTGAGGTGATGACTTTGCAACATCTCCATCATGATGGATATCATGTGACTTGATATCTGTGGACATGTCATGATGGTTAGGATCTCTTAGACATCATGGTAGATATCATAAGGCTGATATCATTAAATAAACCGTAGATGATTTAGAGATTTTCATGGTGGATATTATGTGACGTAATATCTGTAGACATGCCATGATCAGTCTATATAATATCATGTCTATATGGTAAGTATCACATATGTGATACTAGTGCACATATCATACAAGACATCTTGAGTACTTGGTGAATATCATGAACTTGGTATTTGAAGACCATTACTCTGAGTACTTGGTGAGTATCATGGATTTGATACTTGGAGACCATTACTCATGATAATTTTTGAGCACTTGGTGAATATCTTGTTAGTTGATATTTGGAGACCATTGTTCTGAGTACTTGGTGAGTATCATGGATTTGATACTTGAAGACCACTGCTCGTGATATCAGTAAAATGATATAAATTTTAAATGATTATCTATAGTCACATATATGTGATACTAGTGCACACATCATACAAGACATCTTGAGTACTTGGTGAGTATCATGGATTTGATACTTGGAGACCATTACTCATGATAATCATTTTTGAACACTTGGTGAATATCTCGTGAGTTGATATTTGGAGACCATTTCTCTGAGTACTTGGTGAGTATCATGGATTTGATACTTGAAGACCACTGCTCGTTATATCAGTAAAATGATATAAATTTTAAATGATTATCAATACTCACATATTACATTGAGGTAATATATTTATCCTCCCTAGCTAAGAGGGAGCGTTAATGATTATAGCAGTATTGTGTAGCTATGGTGAGGATCTTAAGTATTGACATTGGATTGATTTATCCTCCCTAGCTAAGAGAGTGTTGATGTTTGTAGCATCGGTTTGATAAATAATACTGACTATATGATTATTATGAAAAATGATTTATTATATATACACATATATATATCAATATATATAATAATTGATATTACTATATATATATATATTGTAATGTCCCCATTTTTAGGCATACGGGATTAGCTTATTTCTATGACCTTCGTATGCTAATCTGGATGTTGGAGAGGGATGTGTGGCAGAGCCAGTGGTCAGTTTCCCCTTTGGAGGTCTATGATGTCAGGGTTGCTCTTCGTTTGAGTCAGATTGACAGATTTGCTATTTATAGTAAGTGCTTATTTTGGGTGATCGTCATGATTGCTATGTTTAGTAGGGGGCCTGGGCATTGGTATCAGTGGACTTATGGATTCATTTGCAGAGTTCTCAGTTTGAGGGACTTACTATTTTTAGTAAGTCTATTTTGGCAATTGTTATTTTTAGCAGTGTAGTGTAGGCACAGGGTGTTGAGTATCATGACCATATAATAGAGTCTATTTGATGGAGCTTCATATTATAAATTGTTTATTAAGTTTATCTTAATAAATGACTTCATCATTTGTGTTATAATTTGAAGGTGTGTTGAAGAAGCCTTTTAAGTGAAAAGTGTCTTCATGAAGCTTTAGCTTTTGGAGTTATTAATTCAAAGTTAATTAAATAAAGGCTTATAATTTGAAAGTGTGTGCGAGAAGCCTTTTAAGTGAAAAGTGTGTTGGAGAAGCCACACTTCTTTTATTATAAAAAGAGACTCTATGGAGAAATTATTCATTATTAGCTTTTCTTTTTATCATTTGGAGAAATAGTTGAAGGGTTTTTCAACTGGGGTTTGAGCACTGATTTCTCCCCTTTTCTGCACTTTGAATCACTGGATTTCAGTGGTGAATTGTGCTCTGATTTTGAGAAATTAATTCTGATTCTGTGGATGCAAATTTGGTGCTTCTGTATACCAAATTTGAGGAGAATTGTTTATTTGCTGCTGCTACTGGGGTGTTTTTAATTCTGGTTTGATTTTCTTCAGAGGTTCATATTGATGCTAGAAGGCTGTTATATCTTCTAGGTTGGCTACAAATTGTTTAGCAAAGGCTGTAATAGATTCTAGAGGAGCTGCGTTTTTAAATTCTAGGGGCTGCAATTTATTTCATGAGGGCTGGGATTTCTTTTATGGGGCTGTGAAATAGCTAATGGTGAGCTGTGATACTCCCATTAGTGGCTGCGATTATTCGTAAGGTAGCAGCAATTGAATTTTAAGAGTTGCATGACACTTCTTTGGAGCTGTGATTCATCTCAAGGCAGCCAAGTGTGGTGTTTAAAGGTGCCAATTTGTATTTAAAATATATTTATGGTTTCTAGTATATTTGTAAACATTTCTTTGGTGAAAGAATTGTAAGGATGCATGCCAAGTGTTTGTTGAAATGTCTATTGGCTGTAGATGCACATTTTACATGAAGAAATCTTATGTATGCATTCAAATTGTCAAAATGAATTGCATTTGTATTTCATGTCTTTGTATCTCTTGATAATCATTTACTAGCATTTAAACTTCATTTGAAACCATTCCAAGCAAGTAAATATAGTTTGAAAATAAAAGACAACAAAATAAAGGTTTCACACAAAGTGTTTGATGAAATGCCAAACATATAAAAAATAAAGCAATTTGGTGTTTGTTAAAGTTAGAACCAACAGGGGTTCTTATAGTGGTATCAAAGCAGTTTCCTGCCATCCCGCGAGGTTAAAAAATCTTGAGTTCTCACATTTGATTTATGAGTGATCAACACTCTAGTTTTATTTCAATGATGGACAAATACAAGAAATCTAGTAAATATGGAAACTAGTTGAGTAGTGTGTTAGGTTTCAGGAAACAAACAGGTGCCTTGGAAATGAAATGGAGAAATTGAGACAAACACAGGAAAGGCTAAAACCACAACTTTTAGATCCGGCAATTGTTGATAGGGCAGCTAAGTTTATGGTTTCCTTCAAAAAGTCTTCCTCACAGAGAAAACAAGAAGATAAACGAGAGGATTGTACAGGTGTAGCTTCAGCAGCCAACAACCATTACGTAGTGGAGCCTTTACTCAGTGAGGCAGTTACTAGTCCTTATACACGTGATGCTAGAGGCTCTTCTCAGGAACATGTGGTTATGATAGACTTGCTTGAAGATAGTTGCATTGAGTCTCATTATTTCCATGAGACAGGAGCTCGTGATCATGGGAATGCTGATGACATGATAGCCACCATTGATGGCAGCCCTACATCAACTGGTAGCAATGAAATTACTAATGATATAGGTTCTGATTTTTATGATAGAAGTCCTATGTTTGAGCCTATTGATGTTTTTGATGATGGGGCAAGTGTAGAGGATGTTGTGGGTATCACCATAGGTTTTGACTCGCATGATGAGAGTGTTAGTTTTCAGGATTGCATGCAAAATGTGAGTTCTTCTAACTCTGATTTCTATGACAACAGTGAGTCACATTGGCAGTAGCATGTGATATCAGAGGTTTTATAGGTTGATGAGATTGACATTGATGATGTGGACACTACTGATGATATTTATGAGGACGATGCATGTTGTTATGAGTCTGGTTTGTCATATCAGACTTTAGGAGATGACTCAGAGTTATCATTGGTTGATGATAGGTCCCAGGATCGTTGTTTACAGGGATTCACAGTTGAGGGGGAAGCCAAGACATGAGAGGAGATTGATATATCGACAGTTTCCACTCCTTCAGATGAGTTATTTGTAGAGGTACCTAGTAGAAATACCTCGATTGTTGATGTGTGCGAGGTTGTTAGCGGACATGGTGATATTGAGCATGTGGTGAGCAGTGAGGATACATTTTCCTATCACAGTGCAGTTAGTTAGTTAGAGAGCTTACATAGGAGCCAGGGTATGCAGAGACATCATGTGACTAGACAACTGAAGGTGAACGATAGTGATATATCTTCATCTCTTGAACATTATGATGCTATCCGCCAGATGTTCATTGTATATGGTTGGGGTGCTCCTATGTCAGATGAGCACGGTGGTAGGTTCCTTTCCCTAGCAAAGATTCATTCACTTCGAGAGGCTACTAGGATCTTGAAGCATATTTATTTACAGTTGGTAGCTGACAGGGATTACCTTCTTGAGTGGGGTAGCACTTGTTATGAGGCATTGTTAGGGAAAAAGGAGGAGGTGGTTGAGCTCATCCATGAGCTTGAGGCGACTTCTAAGGGGTTGGGGAGCACCCTGTTGGCTCTCCAGGAGTCGCAACTGCAGTTGAGAGAGGTGGTCGTGGAGTTGGAGCGTGTACAGTCTCCACCAGCCCCAGATCCAATTCAACTACATATAGTGGTGGTTGGTGGTGAGTTGACTTCCACGGATAGGGATGATGGATGTGATGAGGATGCAGTTACATCCATCCTTGATACAAGTGCAGTAGTTACAGATGAACTTCAATGCAAGACTCCAGTGAGTTTCTTGTCGTACTAGGTCCTGCAGTAGTTAGCACAATGACATATGTTACAGAATGGGTTATTGAGAGTCCTGATATAGTAGTAGTGGATTCATCAGAGAGTTGTGTGCCAGATCTTGAGACTACTTCCTCTTCTTCACAGGACTTGGGCAGGGTATCATTTGATTTGGAGACGAGCTTTCATTGGGATTTATTTCCTTCTACCGGAAGCAAATCTATTACTTCATCTTATACAGCTGATAGCGATAGATAGTTGGTAGTACCACAGTTTCAGAGGGATCAACTGGGGGTTGCAGGGGAGCAGGTTGATGCTTCTTCATATAATTTCTACTGCACAGAGTCATGTATGGAGTATCTGCTTGAGAGTCTGGAATTGCAGGAGGGACCATTCAGAGCTTCTGAGGGTACTCTCATCCCGGGTTCTCGTAGTATTCAGCTGTTAGTGGGAAAGATTGTAGATACCTTGACTACAATGCTTCCCCACAAAGATTTTGTGGTTGGGTTTGCTGAGAGGGTTTCCCAGGATCCTGCCCAATCAGTTGTTCAGAGTTAGATATTGGAGTCATCTCGCGATTCTCAAATTGTTGTTGATGAGTCTCTATCAGAGTTTGGAGCATTTCACCATGATAACATAGTGAGGAGTGTTTATCATTTCTCTTTTGACCCACCGGTTGAGGATTTGGTTGTACGTCGGTGTGGGTTGGCTCCTAGGTTGTATCATCCTTTATGGGATGGGTTTACTCTATCTGCAATTGATGGGGTTAGTTACTGCAAGTTTGCAGGGGGCCACTTCAAGGATCAGCATATCCATGACGGTTTTGCAGAGGATGGATATTTGAGTTCCGGTACAGTTGTTTTTGGGAGTTCTTGTCCCTTTTGCATAGATGGGCATCATCTTTAGAGCAGATTGGCAGGGTGTGCAGGTAGCTTTGGTTGGTTAGATGGTTTGGGATATCCATTCTCACTTGTTAAGGATAGCTATGAGTTTCATCTCTACTGAGATCCAAATAGTGTCTGGTTTAGCATTGCAGATTGTGCAGATCACTATGGTTGGCATGATGTCAATGTGTTTTGGTTAGTTCAATGGATGATGATCTCTTTGCAGGAGTTTACAGGTTATCGTAGGGACATTACTCCATTCTATCCTTGGGATTTGGGTGGACTTCTGTGTTTTGTTTTCTGGGATTGCTTGGGGACAAGCAATTTCAGGAAGGGAGGGCTGTAATGTCCCCATTTTTAGGCATACGAGATTAGCTTATTTCTATGACCTTCGTAGGCTAATCTGGATGTTGGAGAGGGTCGTGTGGCAGAGCCAATGGTCAGTTTCTACTTTGGAGGTCTGTGATGTCAGGGTTGCTCTTCGTTTGAGTCATATTGATAGACTTACTATTTATAGTAAGTGCTTATTTTGGGTGATCGTCATGATTGCTATGTTTAGCAGGGCGTCTGGGCATTGGTATTAGTGGAGTTATGGATTCATTTGTAGAGTTCTCAGTTTGAGGGACTTACTATTTTTAGTAAGTCTATTTTGGGCAATTGCTATTTTTAGCAGTGTAGTGTAGGCATAGGGTGTTGAGTATCATGAGCATATAATAGAGTCAATTTGATGGAGTTTCATATTATAAGTTGTTTATTAAGCTTATCTTAATAAATGACTTCATCATTTTTGTTATAATTTGAAGGTGTGTTGAAGAAGCCTTTTAAGTGAAAAGTGTCTTCATGAGGCTTTAGCTTTTGGAGTTATTAATTCAAAGTTATTAAATAAGGCTTCTAATTTGGAAGTGTGTGCGAGAAGCCTTTTAAGTGAAAAGTGTGTTGGAGAAGCCACACTTCTTTAATTATAAAAAGAGACTATATGGAGAAATTATTCATTATTGGCTTTGCTTTTTATCATTTGGAGAAATAGTTGAAGGGTTTTTCAACTAGGGTTTGAGGACTGATTCCTCCCATTTTCTGCACTTTGAATCATTGGATTTCAGTGGTGAATTGTGCTCTGATTTTGAGAAATTAATTCTGATTTTGTGGATGTAAATTTGGTGCTGTTGTCTACCAAATTTGAGGAGAATTGTTTATTTGCTGCTGCTACTGAGGTGTTTTTAATTTTTGTTTCGATTTTCTTCAGAGGTTCATATTGATGCTAGAAGGCTGTTATATCTTCTAGGCTGGCTACAAATTGTTGAGCAAAGGCTGTAATAGATTCCAAAGGAGCTGCGTTTTTAAATTCGAGGGGCTGTGATTTATTTCATGAGGGCTGTGATTTCTTTTATGGGGCTGTGAAATAGCTAATGGTGAGCTGTGATACTCCTATTAGTGGCTGCGATTATTCCTAAGGTAGCAGCAATTGAATTTTAAGTGTTGCATGACACTTCTTTGGAGCTGCGATTCATCTCAAGGCAGCCAAGTGTGGTGTTTAAAGGTGCCAATTTGTATTTAAAATATATTTATGGTTTCTAGTATATTTGTAAACATTTCTTTGGTGAAAGAATTGTAAGGATGCATGCCAAGTGTTTGTTGAAATGTCTATTAGCTGTAGATGCACATTTTACATGAAGAAATCTTATGTATGCATTCAAATTGTCAAAATGAATTGCATTTGTATTTCAGTTCTTTGCCTGGATCTCTTGATAATCATTTACTAGCATTGTCAACTTCATTTGAAAGTTTGAAACCATTCCAAGCAAACAAATATAGTCTGAATATAAAAGATAGCAAAATAAAGGTTTCACGCAAAGTGTTTGATGAAATGTCAAACATATAAAAAATGAAGCAATTTGGTGTTTGTTAAAGTTAGAACCAGCAGGGGTTCTTACACACACACATATATATATATAAAGTTAGATTATAATTATTCTCAAAATAATGAAATAGTTAAATTGATAAAATAAATTAATGAATAGACATTTCCCATGAAGGGACATGTCTCTTCTTGTCCTTTTCATGTATAAGTACAAAGAGATCGATGCATTTGGAAAACACATACAATTAGGAGTGCTATAACATTTGCAACGATCCTAAAAGCTTTAACACTTATCATTGACATCACCTTATTTAGCAGTGGAGATTATCACGGAGTTTGTAGAACAATTATGAAGGCTGTGTCAAAACATGAGGACTAAGAAAGAGCATCATACAGCTTGCGTTCAAACTTGGAGGTTGACGTTTTGAGCTAAGGATAACCTTGTGATGTATGGTTACCATTTGAGAATTTAGGTGCTAATAATATTAAACTTTGTGTTGTATTATTTGCAAATGTTAAATTAGTTTAATGAGCATTGAATGTAAATTGTTGTTGGTGTTATTTCAAAATTCTGGAAAAAACACAAAAAAATTCATATATATTTTAAAAATACGAAAAAATTGCAAACAAAAATATAGTGAGAAGTTAGTTTGCAGCTGAGAGCCAGTTGGGCTCATCACATATGGCTTGAATTAGGCTCCTTACACGTGATACATAAAAAATGATAAGTACCTCAGTGATCAAGGTTTTCAAAGGAGTCCTAGTTCTAATTTGTATGTCAAAACTATTGATGGTAATATACTTCTACCTGTCATCTATGTTGATGTCCTTATTATTATTGGTAATTCAACACTTTTGATTGAGCATATCAAACAGAGTTTGTGCCAGTCCTTTGACATGACAGATTTGGGACTTCTGCATTACTGTTTAGGTGTTGCATTTGAATGGACAAATGATAATATTTAATATCTTATTTGAAGTATGCTAGGAGTTTGCTAGACAAATTTCAGATGTAGGTTTGCAAACTTGCATCTACACCTATGGAGAAAGGGCTAAAATTGTTTGCCAAATCAAATTCACCTCTGGTGGATGAAACTGTGTTTAGGCGGCAAGTGGATAGCCTCATCTATCTCACTGCCATGTAATGTTCCAAACCTCGGGATGAGCTCTCGATTGTGGCGTACGGAGCAGAAAGGCCTGTTCACAGATTGGGAGGGCCAAATGATGCCAGAGGCCATATGGAACAAGGTCGTACGTGAGTGTTGCATGTCGTGCGTGGAGGAGCCATACGGTATTTGGGGCAGCCGTACAGAGGGAGGCCGTACGTGGGGCTGCAGGTGTACGGTTGAGGAGCTACAAGCTGTACGGTGGAGGGTTGCAGGCCGTACGGTGAAGGTTGCAGGCCATACAGTGGGGCCGTACAGTGGAAGCTGCAGGTCGTAAGGTGGGGTCTGTACGGAGGAGCTGATAGTCGTACTTGGAGGTTGTATGGTGGATTTTGGGTGGTATGGTAGGTGTGTTGCAATGCAGAAGTGTGTTGTAGACAGAAGGAAGTGCATTGCTGATGGGAGGTATGTTGAGGGATGAGGGTCGTACACTGAAGAATGGAGGCGAAGAAGTTGGGAGTACGCCAAGAGGATGAGAGCCATACAATGAGCCTTAATATATATTCGAGACTTTAATATTGCCACATAATAACACTTGCAAGATAATCAGATGTCGCTTCAGATTGCCAATTCCGGAACCAAAGAACAAGAAGAGTAGGGTGAGGGTTGAATCCCACCGAAACTGCGAAATCCCAATAGACATATGATAGGTTGTATTGTAGCAATATTCTCCCAAATGCAGCCATTTGACCCATGCCTGTTGTTGTGCTGAAACGTAGTTTCGGAGGTAACCTTCTATCCATTTGTTCACAATTTCCGTTTGTCCGTTGGTCTGAGGGTGGTAGCTGGTGCTTGGTGACAATTCTGTTCCTGCCAACTGAAACAATTTTGTCCAAAAGATGCTGAGGAACTGACCATCCCTGTCACTAACAATGTTTCGGGGTACCCCGTGTAGACAAAAAACTTCTTTGAAAAATAAGTCGGCTCCCTGTGCGGCCTGGAAGTCTGAGGAGATAGCAAAGAAGTGTGCATACTTCGTCAGCCTATCAACTACCACAAAGATACTGTACCTTCCATTTACCTTAGGAAGTCCGATGATGAAGTCCATGGAGATACCATCCCACTTTTGTTCTGGTATGGGCAAGGGTTGTAATAGTCCGACGGGTAAGGTGTGTTCAGATTTGTTTTGCTGGCATACTACACATTCCCGCACGTACTGCAAGACATCATCTTTAAGTCCCTTCCATGTGAAACTCTCCCTGAGTTGTTTGTAGGTCTTGAGAAACCTCGGGTGTCCGGCCAATGGTGAGGCGTGTATTTCCTTCAAGATTTTTTGCTTTATTTTGGACTCAGGTACTAAGTATATCTGATCCTTATAGTAAATGATGTAATCCACCACCTTGTAACAGTCATCCTGAGTGTCTCCGCCCATTAATTTACATGCAAATCTGTTTTTAGAATATTCCACTAGTAAGTGTGCTTTCTAGTCAGCTGAGATTTGTGACAACACACAAATGGCCGGCTTTCCTTACAAAGCGTTTGCAACCACATTATTCTTCCCTTTTACATATTCAATATCAAAATTAAAAGCCTGGATCTTACTTACCCATTTTTGTTGCCTCTCATTCAAATCTCTTTGCTCCAAGAAATATTTTAAGCTGTTATGATCGGTACGGACGGTGAACTTGGCCAACATCTCTTTGTCGTAAATGGAATATAGGCGCTCAGCTTGCGTAAGCTTCTGACTTTCGTAGGCTATAGGGTGTCTTTCCTACATCAGGACCGCGCCAATGCCCTCTCCGGACGCATCACATTCCATAATGAATGGTTGAGTGAAATCAGGTAGGGCGAGGACTGGGCAAGTGCTCATTGTTTCTTTTAACCTTTCAAAAGTGTGTTGTGCCTTTTCATTCCATTGGAAGGACCCCTTCTTAGTTAGATCTGTTAATGGTGCACTGAGCTGAGAGAATCCTTTTACAAACCTCCGGTAATAACTGCACAATCCAAAGAAGCCTCGCAAGTCAGAGAGTGATTTTGGTGGAGGCCAGTCAAGTATAGCTTGAATCTTCTCCTGGTGGACCTGTACTCCATGTTTACTGACTACGTGTCCCAAGTACAATATTTCTATCATCCCGAATTCGCATTTGGATTGCTTGGCGAACAAGGACAGAGGCATCACTTGGGTTCCAAAGCACACTAAACTCACATCCATTCCTATTGTGGAGATAAGAACATCCAAAGGCATCCATAACATTATCACTATCTCCATCCTCTGCTAGGCTCCTATGGATGTGCTGACTCTGCAAGTAATCCAACCTGTAGTCATTGATCCCATCTATAACAAATGTAAAATACCCATCCGACAAAGGATGGTACAACCTCAAAACCAATCCACACTGATGCATCATCAAATCCTCTATGTATGGATCTGAGAAGTTGTGATGAGTGCTCATCCCTATACAATCATGATAAAAGGATCCTGCTTCGGTCAAGCACTGACTATCATAGTCTTGAATAAAAGCTCTGTAATTTGACTCATCACCAAAACGTCGTGTAGTGGATGTAACCACAAGAGAACTTGATGCAACATGTGGTTCTCCGCTGCTCTCAATAGATGCACCCTTCTCAACTATATCAACTGCACTTGTAACTGTGATAACAACAACTACATCCTCAATCGACTCACAACTATAACCCGTGGGTATAAGGTCATCACCAACTCTCATTGTAGAGAGTTGTGTTGTGCTCGTAGTCAATGTAGACTGTGCCCGAGTCAACTCCACGGTAAGCTCCTCAATCTGTGACCGAGACTCGTGAAATGCCAACTATACTCTCTCTAATGAATCCCTAGTCACTCCCAACTCATGGGTGACCTCATTAACATCATTTTCGTTTCCCCTCACCTCATCATAGCAAGTGCAACCCCACTTGAGAAGGTTATCTTTGTCAGCCAATAACCGGATATACTTTTGTTTCATTATCCTGATGGCTTCTCGAAGTGTATGAAGCTCTGCAAGGGAAAGACTACCATCATAGTGCTCATCAGTCACAGGAGTGTTCAAACCATAGGTAGCCAACATCTGGTGAGTAGCATCAAAATGCTCAATGGTTGTGGCAATTTGACTGTTTTTCACCTTTAGTTCCCTAACCAATTGATGTCTTTGAAATTGATGACACTCATGCAAGCTCTTAGAATCAAAATCTGCACTATTAAAGGATGTTGTATTCGCAATGCTCACGTTGTGATCATCATCATGTGTGCTATCATCAGTGGACACATTATCAATTGAGGTATTGCTACTATGTACCTCGAAAGTCGGCTCAACTGATAAATAGGAAGCTGCTATTTTGACCATCTCTATGCCAACTCCTACTTCCAATGTAACTTCAAGTCCTTGCAAGTCACGATCCTAGGATCTCTTACCAATAAATGAATTTTCTAATTCATTCTCTAAGGTCTGATATGAAAAATCAGACTCGTCATGGCATGAATCAACATCACACAAAGCATCGTTAGTATCCAATTCTTGAGTACTATCATGTGGGAACTCACTGGTATCATCCTAAACACGTGTCAGCATTACGATCCCATGGCAATGCAAAGTATATTACTGGCCCTGATCTGCAACCCCCAACACTACATCAAAATTGTTCTCCTTTGAGTCATTGCTATTGTGATGGTCCACCTCATCCAACAAAATCCAAACAATTCCTTCTAGTGTTTGCTCCTCATCAAGACTTTGCCAAGTGCATCTCAACCTACACCATTAAGCTCTGCTGTGAATTCTGATTTGAATCCACCAATCCCTGAAGCTATGGGTTTTCGTCCAACATTCACTAATTCAAAGGGTTTTTGTCCTTAGAATATCCAGTCACTAATTTCCAGCAACAATGGAGAAATAGTTTTAATATCCCATTCTCATAACATCCACTGGCATACTATAAATAGTAAGTACTTGAAACTGAGCCAACTAACGAATGAGTTAATCTCTATACATACCATGAGTCTGGGCACCCCTGCCATTAATAGCTCGGACCATAATTTGACTTGCTATAAATAGTAAGTCCCAAATTGGAAGGTCTGACAATGTCACCACAACTCCATACTGCTAGCAAACTGCCCAATGCCCTGCTAAAGATAGAAACTCTGACTTACCCAGAATAGACACTTACTATAAATAATAGTTACAGGACTTGGACTTGCCTCGGACTCGGCAAGTTGGATTTGGGCTGGGACTTGGACTTAGTGCTCGGACTCGACAAGGATTCGGCAAATTGAAAAACCCAAGAAATTCAAAGATTTTTAAGGATTTAAAACTTTTTTCATGCATCATTCAGTCAATTAACATCAAAGACACAATAATTGAGATAAATAGAAGCTACTTTGCACACATAAACAAGTTTACATTGATCACATAAGTATAAATGCGAATTTCTAAAGGAAATAAGTTAACTGTTAAACTAGTTACTAAATAACACATTAGAAATCTGAAATATAAATAGTGTCACTGTCAAAAGTCTACAATATTCATGGAATGAAAAGTTCAAAACATATATCAAAATAAAAGCTAAAGCCTAGAAGACTAAGGCCCTATGTCTTCCTACGTGTATGCCTAAGATATGTCATGGAATATTTTGTAGCCATCTTCTGTACTTGTGTCTGAGGCTCAACCTCAGTGGCATCCTCATCATCCTCATCCTCTTCATAATCATCATCATCCTCAGATCCCTCACTCTCAGCCTCAGGGTCCTCCATTGGGTCTCCTCGCGCTCTGGCCAATCGATTTGCTAATCTATTTTCTAAAACCCCTATTTTCTTCTCCCAAGCCTTTTTCCTCTCTTATAAGTCTTTGCAAATGATGGAATGACCTTTTTAGGTCTTAGAATCATTTGAAAATCCTTGTTCCAGCTTCAATTTCCCCTCAAAAAGCCAGGATTGGTTGTGGGAGATAACATTGCTGAAGGCATGCTGAATCCTGAAATATGGCTAAGTTTGGAATTTTTTGAAAACACCAAAAATCTAAAATCTGCATTTTAACTCCTATGAAGTTGAAACCTATCTCAAACAGCTTGACAGTATTTATACAAATATAACTTAAAGTATAAGAAAGAAATAAATGTCAATTATACTTAAATGTTATATTTGTATAAATCCTCCTGCCATGGAGCTGAAAACATGACCAGGTATGATAACATGTTACCAAGAAAAATCTTAAAAACTATTAAATTATTTATTTTTTGCTTTTCCAAGTGAATGGATGCTTCTGAGTCCAGGGCATAGGACTCGGCAAGTCCACTGAGTCCTAGGACTCGGTGAGTCCTTTAGGACTTGGCGAGGACTCGGCCGAGTCAGCTTGTCAGGTCACTGTGCCTCGGCAAGCTTGGCTTGGCTCGGGACTCGCCGAGTCCTGTAACTCTGCTATAAATAGTAAGTGTGCCAATTCGACTCAAATGAACAACAATCTTGAGCATCCCTAACCTCGGGAGTAAGAATTGGCCTCCAACTCTGCCAACTGGACCCTCTGAAACAACTGCATTAGCCTATGAGGGTCAGGAAATAGCCTAATCCTCTGAAAGATGACACTCATGAAAAAAGGGACATTAGAGTCCGCCCTTCCTGAAATTGCTTGTCCCCAAGCAATCTCAGAAATTAAAAAACACATAAATCCACCCGGATCCCAAGGGTAGAGTTTTGTAATGTCCCTATGATCATCAACTATCTCCTTTAACACTAACACTAGAATAATTGACAGAACCTGCCAAACTGAATCAAATCCGGCTATAGATGTTGCAGGAGTGAATATCTCACATGGAAGCAACTCGGAAGGTTGATAAAGCTTTCTTCCCAAAACTTCTCAAGGTGAACTATCATACACTCTATTTGACCCATGTGCAACTAAACTATGCATCTGAAAGAGATCATGCACATGAGAATCAGAGGAAAAATAGTAGGCACCTCTCATTGTGTAAACTCCTAAAAACTCTTCAGTGAGCTCTGTTTGAAATCCCGATGCACTAGAAGGATCCCAAACTTTGAACAAAAGCCTGCCAAGAAGAACATCCTAGACTTTTGCCGCTCAACACTGAACTCAACTTCACCGCACCCAAAGTGGTGAAGCCAATCAATGCGACTTGCTCAAACTGTAGTGCTAACACTGTCATCACTTGGGTTCCAAAGCACACTAAACTCACATCCATTCCTATTGCGGAGATAAGAACATCCAAAGGCATCTGTAACACTATCACTATCTCCATCCTCTGCTAGGCTCCTATGGATTTGCTAACTCTGCAAGTAATCGAACTTGTAGTCACTGATCCCATCTATAACAGATGGAAAATACCCATCCCACAAAGGATGGTACAGCCTCAGAACCAATCCACATTGATGCATCATCAAATCCTCTACGTGTTGGTCTGAGAAGTTGTGATGAGTGCTCCTCCCTATACAATCACGATAAAAAGATCCCACATTGGTCAAGCACTGACCATCATAGTCCTAAATAAAAGCTCTGTAATCTGACTCGTCACCAAAATCTCATGTAGTGGATGTAACCACAAGAGAACTTGATGCAACATGTGGCTCTCCGCTGCTCTCAATAGATGCACCCTTCTCAACTATATCAACTGCACTTGTAACTGTGATAACAATAGCTACATCCTCAATGAACTCACAACTATAACTCGTGGCTATAAGGTCATAGCCAACTCTCACTATAGAGAGTTGTGTTGTGCCTGTAGTCTATGAAGACTGTGCTCGACTCAACTCCACGGTAAGCTCTTGAATCTGTGACTGAGACTCGTGAAAGGCCAACTGTACTCTCTCTAATGAATCCCTAGTCACTCCCAACTCGTGGGTGACCTTTATGACCTCATTTTCCTTTCCCCTCAACACATCATAGCAAATGCAACCCCACTTGAGAAGGTTATCTTTGTCAGCCAATAACTGGATATACTTTTGTTTCATTATCCAAATGGCTTCTCAAAGTGTATGAAACTCTACAAGGGAATGACTACCATCATAGTGCTCATCAATCACAGGAGTGCTCCAACCATAGGTAGCCAACATCTGGTGAGTAGCATCAAAATGCTCAATGGTTGTGACAGTCTGACTGTCTTTCACCTTTAGTTGCCCAACCAATTGATGTCTCTGAAATTAATGGCACACATGCAAGCTCTTAGAATCAAAATCTGCACTAGAAAAGGATGCTGTATTCGCAATGCTCACCTTGTGATCATCATCATGTGTGCTATCATCAGTGCACGCATCATCAACTGAGGTATTGCTACTATGTACCTCGAAAATCGGCTCAACTGATAAATAGGAAGCTGCTATTTTGACCATTTCTATGCCCACTCCCACTTCCATGTAACTTCAAGTCCGTGCATGTCACGATCTTGGGATCTCTTACCAATAAATGAATTTTCTAATTCATTGCCTAAGGTCTGATATGGAAAATCAGACTCATCATGGCATGAATCCACATCACACAAAGCACCGTTAGTATCCAATTCTTGAGTACTATCATGTGGGAACTCACTAGTACCATCTTGAACATGTGTCATCACTACCATCCCATGCCGATGCAAAGTATCACTGCTGCTTCCATCAATGGTTAATGTCATATCCTTGGGTCCTCATGATCACAAACTCCTATCACATGAGAATGCAAAGAACTCTGATTGCTGCCGCAAAAACCAGAACTGTTAGAGCTTGTATCCCCTGCACATTCCTCATCTTTGACACTTCCAACTTGCGTGCCAACATTGGTAGATCCTTCCACAACATTTTCGTTATTTACTAACACATCTATATCGTGATTAAACTCAATAATTCGGCTGCAATGTAAATCAAGATGTGTATAAGTCTTCTTAACATCAATGGGATCCTCTTTGCCCTTCTAAATGATGTGACTCATGAACCCTATCATCTTCGTGCAACATGTGCATCTCCAAATCTGCCTCCTTCATGGCTTCCTCTTCAATGCATCTGAGGTCTTTTTCAAGCTTCTTTACCTGATTAACTGTGCATTGGTGGTAAGGCTCCCGAGAACCTTTTTAAATGAAGCATAGACCTCATCTTCTCATTTCATTTTGGCTCATCATGGGAGTTCTTGTAACCTGATTATTGAATTTAGATGTAGAACCATCCTCATAAGCTGATTTAGTAGTGCTACCATACCTGCTCACACTGTGCCCATGACTGAAGTGTGTCCTTTTAGATGAAATTTTCTCCTTATACACCCTTCGGAAATATTTTACCAACCCAATCTCTTCAGGCCTCCAGGTGACAAACAAGTTCAGATAATCATGGAGAGAGTATTTGTTGGTAAAGTAGTCAGCGTTCCCCTTGGGATCTGTGACATGGCTTAACCGCCTCCTGTGTCTTCTATAAGTCTAGTGGTTGTATCGGACATTAACAGGTCGATCTTTTGGTGCAATGACAACCACTACTTGTAAAAAATGGTATCAGAGCTTGGTTACAGGTTCGAATCCCCTCAGGTAACACTGAGGGGGAGATTGTTGGCAAAATAGTCAGCGCTCCCCTCGGGATCCGTGACATGGCTTAACCGCCTCCTTTGTCTTCTATAAGTGTAGTGGTTGTATCAGACATTAACAGGTTGATCTTATGGTGCAACGACAACCACTACTTGTAACAGTATTGTCCTTTAAATTTATTTGTTAAACTTTGATAGCCCTCAAAGAGTTGAAGAGTTTCATGTTCACATCTTTCCCTTATCTTGATGGCATCCCCGTTAATCTATTCTGTGGATTTTCCTACAATATTATAGTAACCCATAACTGAAAACTTATGAGCGCTGGTCAAACAAATGATGCGATGTGAGCTCTCCGAATATTTAATTCAAATCCCTACAGGATGGCAGGAAACTGCTCTGATACCACTGTAAGAACCCCTGCAAGTTCTAACTTCCAACTTGTACTTTCAGGCAAGACAATTAGACAAACAGTTGGCATACATGCAAAGCTTTGATACCACTGTAATATCCCATGCCTATTTTGCCCTTAAATGTTCAATGAGACTTGAAGGAATTTCATCAAGCAGCTGTCAAATAAAGTCTTCTGATTTTCTGAGATCTTTTTGTTATAAAGTACAGTTCTAGTTGCAAGAGATTGGGCATGGAAAACCATCAAACACTTGTAAAGATTTCAGAACATATATTTGCAATGTGAAAACATAAAATTTCAACACTTAGCATTCAGATTCAACAAGTGTAATACTTGCAGCATTTGAAAAAACAGTTGGCATGCCAATGATCATCACAAAAGTAACATGGCTTACACAGCAGTAGCCAATGAACATTTAATTAAGAATTAATGACAGAATGCCGACCAAGAGGAGCTATTAGAGCATGTAGTTTCAGACCTCTTAAGACCTTGCCAAGCGCATTTCCAAGCGCTAGATGGTATTGAACTTCTGTAGAATATATTGGCAATAGATTCTCTGCCCAACGTCTAGAGTTTGCAAGCTTATTATATCATTCTAATGAGTTGATTTGCAGACCTGAATATTCTCCTGGATGTCTTGCATAACCTCAGCACTGCATGAACTTTTAACCCCTTGACTTGCGTCTATAATATTCTGGAGCTCCTAAATGTCCAGACCAACTTGTATTTTCTCTAAACTCAGAAGTACTGACACCTCAATGAGAATGACTATCAATAAGCATGCCCAAAATCATCCAGCAACTGAACTAAAGAACTATGAGAATACCTTCTAGAAATTGATGCCAAAATCTACCTCAACCTACACCATTAAGCTCTACTATGAATTTTGATTTGAATCCACCAATCTCAGAAGCTATGGGTTTCCGTCCATCCTTCACTAACTCGAAGGGTTTTTGTCCTTAGAATATCCAGTCACTGATTTCCAACAACAATGGAGAAATATTTTTAATATCTCATTCTGATAACATCCACTAGCTTACTATAAATAGTAAGTCCCTGAAATTGAGTCAATTGACAAATGAGTTAATAACTATGCATACCATGAGTCGGGGCACCCCTGCCAGAAATAGCTTGGTCCATAATTTGACTTGCTATAAATAGTAAGTCCTAAATAGGAAGCTTCGACAATGTCACCACAACTCCATATTGCTAGCAAACTGCCCAGGTGCCTTGCTAAAGATAGAAACTCTGACTTACCCAAAATAGACACTTACTATAAATAGTAAGTGTGCCGATCCGACTCAAACGAACAACAATCTTGAGCATCCCTAACCTCGGGAGTGGGAATTGGTCTCCAACTCTGCCAACTGGATTGTCTGATCAACTCCATTAGCCTATGAGGGTTAGGAAATAGCCTAACCCTTTGAAAGATGACACTCACGAAAAAGGGGACATTACATGGTTAAAGCCATATGTGGACCAATTCCTCAGTGCCATAGAGGAATTTGCAACTTGTGCAAGGAAGAGTGGGTGGCAAAATTTTTCAAATGTGTTGTATCCCTCCCATGGTGTGTCCACAATCCAATAGGGTTGGTTTGAGCTAATATGGCTTAATGCAGCCTCGTTTGTGGTTTACTTAATGTTGGACCATGAAGATTTGCAATGTCAAGGAATTGCATACGAAGTATTGAAGGTTCCTCCTTTGGATATATCTTATGAATGGCTCATGTTAGCCCATCTAAAACCTCTTGGTTGTCACATGGAGGCACACTTCCATTCATTGGTGCATACCATTTGGGATTTGGCGCAAAGGTGCTATATGAAGTTGGGTGTTCATTTTGTTCCACCTCCGCATCACAATGGGTTTAATAGGTTGCTCATATAATCCCGAAGTAGGATCGTTAGCCAAAATTGTTTTCTTTATCTTGCCAAGCATACTTTCAAATGTCTCATATATCTCTCCAAGACTAGGAGAGTCTATGTAAGCATATCTAATGATATCTACAATAGGTGAGATGAAACAGAAAACATATGTGCAAAATGCAAAGAAAAAGTTAAAAAGAATTAATTGGCAAGTTAATTGACATGTTAGAAACTTCAAAGTGGGAACATTGGGAAATAAAATTAAAATATTAAGAAATGCTTTTTTGGATTTGTGTACTCATGCTTACTAACCCATGGGTCTCATAAATTACTAGATCTGAAAACTGTTCAAAGTTACAGTTTGTATGCAAGAGCTTTTCATTTCTTGAAAAGGTGAGTAGTATCACCATAAAAGTGTTTGCCTGGTCTCAGCAATCCATAAAATGATTTACTTCTAGTGATAGAAACTTCAAGAGAGTTCTAAATGTTATTCCTTTTTCAGATTTCTTGCTTTCAATTCTTGGTTTGAGAGTATTGTACAATGTAGTCAGCTTTAAATAGTGTTATGATCCTAATATGATATTTTCCCTAAGTATAAATTTTATGTTCTTAAGTATAATAAGGATAAGCACTTAAATATTAGTTAATACAGTAATCCTTTTTAATTAGGATGAAGAGGCATGTCCCTACATAGTTAAGCCTATAAATCATCATATCATCTATTATTCGATTAATATTTTATTATCTGTATTGGAGGTCACCCCTCAAAGTAGTCTGCTATATTTTTAATTTTTGCATTTATTTCCAAGAAATATCATAACAAGTGGAATTAGAGCTATGATTTGGGCCAACATTTGTGTTTCCATCATAACTTCGATACTGTTGCGAACTGTGGTCTGATTATTTATGGGTTTTGAGGTATGTATTAGAAAAGCTCTCAGAAAAAAAAATTAAACTTTTAAGGTATGTTTTATGAAAGTTATTCATATTTTAGGTTTTTTTCATAAAATAGATTTATAGGCTGCAAATTTTAGGTTTTGTTAAACATTTACTTTTTTGAAAAGCTTATGAAAATTAGATAGAGTTAGTTCTTTGTATTAACTGTTAGACATAAAATAGCTCTTGATTTAGTGATCAAAGTTTTGTCAACATTTTCATTGAATTTGCAATTTTTGGAATTTTTTTTTTTCCTGAGTGTGATACTGATAATCATAACATTGAATCATATTTGGGAATTTCAATTCTCCAAAATCTTTTTGAGCCATAGAAGGCACAATTTTTTTAACAAAATGTTCTCTATTTTCAGGCTCCGGTGCAAATGGTGCAATTATTCATTATCGGGCTGAACCAGATACTTGCAATGTTGTGGATGACAAGAAGCTGTATTTGCTAGATAGTGGTGGTCAATATGTTGACGGTACAACAGATGTTACCAGGACTGTACATTTGGGAGAACCTTCATCTCGAGAAAAGGAATGTTTCACAAGAGTCTTGCAGGTACTCAGATTGAACATTTCTTAAAGTAAGAGCTTTAGAAAAGATAAATCATTATCAACTCAGGAAAATAGCATATTTAGCTATAAGGTAGAGCTTACCAAATATTCAACATTTTATGCAATTGCCTGATTTATTTATGTCTAAAATATGTCACCCTTTAACTGCAAGAATGTAATTGACCCTTAGAAATCTGGGGACCACTATATTGGCTATGATGGATCAGAGAGTATAATGATTGAAGTGTGGTACAATTCCTATTTAGATTGCACAAATGCAGTTAAATAAAACCTTTTTGTGCTATTTTAATATCAATGCTTCCTTCATAGTGATTCATGATCCTATATACTTTTTACCATGGGCAGTTTGGATGAGTAGTAGATAAAATAAAAGAGTTAAGGATGTGAAAGCTGTATATTATCTGTAGTTGGATAACTGGACTGAAAAATATTAATAAAAACATAAAGAAAAAATAGATGTTACTGTAATGTCCCCTTTTTGGTTAGCAAGGAAAATCAGGACAATTGCTCCAACTTCTCACACTTAATAACTTCAAATATTGATGTTGTTCCTGATTATACTTTCAATACATGCAATCATCTCTGATCTTATCAATATATATCGGCTTGATTGTTGATGTCTTATTAAAATCTCATTTGCTTCTCGGTTTACTGAATGTTGATTGTACAAATATATGTATAAGATCTGATATTCTTAATGGATTGATGTATCACCAGTCTGTTTTTACTGATTGCAAATCTCGATGTCTGATCTGATCTTTCTTGCTTCCTCTGATTAATAATATTATTTGCACCAAATTCTCTTCTCCAAATATTTGTCATCACTTCTCCTTCAATACTCAAACATTATTATAATCTTTCAGGAGTTAGCGTATATGCCTTTCTTCCTATCCTATTGTCTGCAATTCCCTTTCTGACTGGCGTTTGATCTCCTTATATACTCGGCTAAGTGAAGGGTTTGCATCTCTTGGTAGACGATGGGACACACGCTTTGCTAATGATTATATGTCTTCTCTTAAACACAGTTCGTAGATTAGTTATTTGTTTTTATCCTTAAACAATATCTTCAAATCCAAATAATAGCTCCGTGCCCAGGGAGATATACGGCTAACACCATCAGGGAGCTTCATGTCGCCCTTATTGGATGCATCATTCATACTTGTGTCAATGCTTAGACCATCATTTCTATTTATCACACTAGTTCTATTGTTGGGTTCATAAGGTTTTAGCCATTTGTTAATTGTATTTGTTGCTTATGCCTTTTGTTTAGGATATTATATTATTTAATTATCCATTATTATTTATTAATAATATATTATATGTAAAAATGTTATATAATATTCTTTCATATATTTACAGTTTATTATTTGTTTATTGATTATATTTAATTTACATAATATTTATTATATTATTATATCAACAATATATTATATAATCATTTCAATAATATTATTATATTTATATAATTATATATTATAGGATTATCTTATTAAATTTTCCTTTCATTATTATTCTTTATTTAATATTTAATAAAATTCTATTGTCTAATTATTATTTACTTATTAAATCCTATTTCAAAACGGGGACATCACAGTTACTAAGGAAGTTACAGAAATAAAAGTTATATGGATTGGTGTTGAGCTAATGAATATGACCAGTAGATAGGCTTTACTTGATGTTAGGCATTTTAAGGCTCATTAAAAGGGAACTGTGGCCAGACCGGTTCATTATATTCTACTTTTGTTTCAAATTAAAATGAAATCTTAGGGGCCCTACAGAAGCCTTTCTGAGATAAGATTTATTTGATGGTCCTGATGTATTCTTTTCAATGATATATGGAACTTAGTAACCATTAAGTACCCCTTGCAAGATAAGAATGAAATGCTGGCCATGGAGTAGCCTTTCTGGAATGTAGATAGCATGGTAGATCCATAACAACATTTCCCAAAAAAAAAAAAACTGATGGTTCTGAATTAGGCTTTCAAATAATATGGATGATAGATGAAAAAATTGCAAAAATTTGACACGACTTATTAGTAGTGGGAATAGCTTGCAAGTTACTTGCAGTAAATACTAAAACTTGATAGCAATTTTTTGCTGAGTTTTATCCAAAAACTGGCTGAAAGCTCAGAAATAACTTGCAATTTTCATTCAAAACTTTTGCTGTATTTTGATATGTTTGTTCAGCCTGAAACTTTCATCATTTTACATTACTTGAGTCTCCTATTTTAAGCTGTGGTGTTGATGTGATTCATAGCATAATCTTATGACCAAGGCTTTTTCTGGGGATGATGTGGCAACACCATCCATTTCAAGGACACACACACAATGGCAGCAGACTTTTTGAGCTTTAGTTGTAGAAGAAATCTATAGATTATGAACATTGAAATTATAATTTGTAATTTTTATTTGTATTGAAACTCGAAGTCAGTATATATTGAACATGTCTTTTGGTCTATGACATGTATTAATCTTTAATTTTGATCTATATATGAAGGAAATCAATAATATGATCTCAAAATTCAGTAGCTTGCATATTTTTAAATAATAGTTTTACTAAGTTAACGTGCTTTTAAGTGTTCAGAAGATATATCGAGATTTTCCCCAAGTTTTTGCCCTGAGTTTGAGTTAATTTTTTTTGGGCCAGCCATGTTATTATCAAGTCTGAGAATTTTTTAATCTATGATATGAATAACTGGGTGGCTCCAAAATAGCTAAACCAGTAATATAAACAATATGGTGGCCTTGAAGAAGCTTTTTTGAGATAATACTTAATTAATGATTGTATGTAGCCTTTGATAATGTAAACAATTTTTTGGTCTCAAACTAGCCCGTCTAAGAAGATATGAAGAAGATAGTGCCTGTAAAGCAGCCTTCCATATAATATATGCTATAGAGAATCTGGTGGCCCATGTAAAAATCAATGCTTGGACCAATATATGAAGCCAAATTCAATCAAGAACTTACAATGAAAATGGGTGGAAAATTCCCTTAGTATATGTACAACTGTCCAATAACGTTACAATAACATTACAAATCACCGCAGAATGATATCAATGCATGCAATTTATAGTTTACAAGAGAAGTTTGGTATGCATAGTAGGTGGATAAGTTAAGCATGCAGAAGATCCTTAATACCCCTAGAGTGAGAGTTGTTTCAGGAGGCTAGGAGCAACCTTCTTCACTTTACATAGTACATGTGATTATTTACATGTTGGTAAATACAGATATAGTATAAACATGACTACATATGTAGAACCAACACTGGCTGATCTAATGTAACCATGCAAGATTGTGTCCATGTACCTCTATGCATCTCCCTTTGGCATTAATTTGATGAGGAAATTAAATTCTAGTAGAAGGAAGTGGGCATTAGGTCCTATCCTCCATTAATAAAAACTTCCTTCACACTCCTAATGATCCCAAATGAAGAAACTTAATTGAATCAAGGGCATGGTGAAAATTTCAACTACGTTTTCTCTGAGGGTAGTAGCTCATATTAATTACACAATCTTGAATCAACTTCAAACAAAGTGCATTTGAATCTAAATATACTTGGTATCTGGATGCTCAACTAGATTGTGAGAAATACAGATTATGGCAGGGAATGTAATCGTCTCACTCAAATTTGTGTAATGGGCACATGGAAATTCAAGCTTTGCTAGTAACATCCTGATCTAAAAAATCATTTTGCTAGCAGTCAACTTGCCAATATGCGGCCTCAGTAGAAAAAAGTACAATGTTAGATTATTTATTGCCTTTGTTCCACAGAGTTTTTGGGATGAGGATGGCAAGGAATGGTGGGGCGTGTTTCCAGGACGGCAAGGAATGAGAGTCCTTTTTAAAAGAGATGACAATTAAAAAGCAGGAAATTTTAAAAAATATAGGAAATTTTAATTATTCAATAAGATATTCATCATTTACATTTTAGAACCATATTAGTTATTATGTAACATTAGAGGTGGTTAGAAACTTTGCACCATAGTTAATAAATTTCCATTGTTCCATGGAATTTTGAGGGTGAGGAAACCATGGACCCAAATTTGAGGATGATGGCTCGCAGCTAGCAGTATGTATGTTTATCTATATATATATTACACACCAAAACTGGTCTCAAAACAATTTTTAGTTTTTTCTTTTAAAATTTGAATAGGATTGGGTGTTTGGGACAAATCCCCTAACAGGGTTGAGGGACAAATCCCTTCCCATGGTTGAGAGGTGCTCGGTTTGGGGGTAGTACCCTTGGTGCATTCCCTGTTGCAGTATAGGGCATGGTTGAAGGGCACGGTTCCACCCACCAAATCCAAATTATGGCCTTTGAGACCACGACGACCTCCATGGTGCGTGTCATTTTCATAATCTTAACACAATGTTTTATTTGACACCGAATCTTAATTATTTTTTATCAAATCTTCATTCTTCAGAAGCTCAGAGAATGAACAGCGAAGCTAGGGAATCTGACTGGTCTTAAATGATGAGGGCTGTGCATTTGAAGACATAAGTATTGTCATTCTTGACTCTTTTTTATAAATTTACTTCTCTATTTTTTAGAAAATCCTGCCAGCACTCAGCAGAGACCAAACAGTAACATATAAGACTAAGAGAGTGTGCATCCAAGTATCACTAAACATAGTCATAAAAGCTGTTTAAGATTTAGTATTAATTGTCTATTTTGCCTCCAATACCAAGCAAATATCCCTTTTCTTCCAAGGGCAACAATTCGTACATGCCATCACATTATCTATTTGTTCAAAGCTCCGCCACAAACTAGAATTGTTATCATGACATGGAGAAAGTTTTTTCCTTAAATGAACTTTATTGCTGGCAGTAGGGGATGGTTGGGGGATGTTCCGATGATCCCTGATCACTCTGGGGACAACCAGCCATCCCTTGCTCATTTTCTCCCATTTTCGTAACATACCCTATAATTTTGAAGATTGGGAACTGTGATAACCACCCATGTTGCAGCTACAATTTGTTTTGCAATTTCTTTCTAGTTTAACTACGAAGACAAGTTTTCAAACTGTTCACATGCATGCTGGTTATAGTTTCCAGTTTGCAAATATGACTGAGTTTGTATATTGCTGGTTTGAGTACTAATGGTGATTATTATGCATAGACATCCAACTAAAGGAAAAGAGCATATAGATATAAATGTGTAATGCCCCCTTTTGGGATTGTCCTAAATCTTTTCTTTCAGTCTGCTGTTACAATTTAGGCAGATTTGACTTCATGCTGATCCCCTCTTTGGATTTTGTTCACTGCTCTTTGGATGAATGCTTATGCTGATTGGATTGTATCTCCTTCATTAAATGGAGTTCTTGTATTTTATTTCCTTAATGCCTGCTGTTATTCATCTTCACAGTCTGCTCTTAAAATCTGAATTATATTCTTTTATTGCTGCTGCTCCTTTTTCAATTTCCCTCCCTCATCTCCATCTCCTTATATAAATACTGTAATGTCCCCTTTTTGTCTAACTTGGAAAGTCAGGACAATTTGCTTAACTTATCCTTCTTTCTTCATTAAATGCTTGCACTTAAACCAAGTAATGGAAGTTATATGAGTTATCAATTGCTATTTCTGATTTAAAGTTATAAATATATGTAAGATGATATAGATTTAGTAGCAATTTCCAATATACGAATATGTAATATGCTATGAATATGATTACTTTATCACTTAGAGTGATAATAGGATGATGATATGTCTGATATAAATGATATGTCTATGCAATTGATTAATATTGCTTGCAACAATGGTTTGATGTATCTGATATGACAGTTTGAATATGCAAAATATAATATCACTATGAGCGATATGTTCCTGTTTCAGATCCATACTTAGATGCTCTCAACTTCAATTTCTGATGCTGTTTCTGATTGGCCTTCTAAAGTTGTGATCAAGGTGCTCTCTCTGATCTGCAATATGTAACTTGCAAACGAAAATGCCAATGGCAATTGCTCTTATCGAGCAGATCCAATAAGGATTAAATAAAATAGATATTTTTCCAATATTCTTGAATGAGAGAGGTTGACTCCCTTCTTATACTTTGCACATTGAAGTGATGCCTCTGATGGACATGTCCTAGTCTCTTCATAACAACTTTTCTTCCTTATTCTTAGTTGCACCCTTCCATAACAATACCCACTTAGTTCTATTTCTCATTAACTGTGTCTTATTAAGTTATAACAATATTCACTGCTTTGAATCATCTAAATCACGCCTCTTAATAACATATTCGATTCAGGATTATATAATCGTTGTTCACTACATCATAATTGTCTAGGCTTAGAGGTTTGGTAGACTATTCTCCATATTTTTGCATCTCGAAGGAGATATGCCAAGGCATTGCTTGACAAGTTTAGATTGATGGATTCCAAACCCATGTCAGGTCCTATGGAGTCAAGATTGCAGTTATCTGTTTCTGATCCATCTCCTCAAGTAAATGCAACTCTCTATTGACAAATAATCACAGGTCTGATTTATTTGACATACACTAGAGCGGATGTTAGTTTTCTTGTTATTTACCTTTCACGATTCATGCAAGAACCAAAGATATGCCTTTGGAAAGCAACAAAAAGGGTACTAAGGTATATCCAAGGTACCATGAATCATGGTTTGGAATATAAAAGGGATGATAAATTCTTCTTGACAAAATATGTAGATGTAGATTATGTAGGTTCTGTTAATGATAGGAAATCCGTATCTACATTTTTTTTCTTCTCGGGTTCAGGTCCTATTTCTTGGGGAAGTAAGAAACAAGCCATAGTTGCTCGTTCCTCAATGGAATAAGAATATTATGCACCAAGTGCAGGAGTTTGTGAAGCAGTTTGGCTGCGTCACATATTAGAAGGATTGGGAGTACCACAAAATCAATCCACAATCCTCAATTGTGACAATCAGAGTGTTCTGAAGCTTGTTCATAATCCAATGTTTTATGAATGGACCAAACATATCAAGTTGACTGTCACTTCATTCAAGAATATGTTCAGCAAAACAACACTCAGCTCCAATTCTTCTCAACTTGAGAATAATGTGCTGATATCATCACTATGCCTCTTGGACATGTCAAGTTTGAAAATTTTCAAGATTCTCTTATTAGTACTTTAAAACAATGATCTAATAAGGGGGAATGTTGTATATTTCATCATTTGCACTCATATGATTTGTTTGATTGGTTGTTTGTTTTAAGTTTGTTATTGTTTGATAGCATATTTAGGAATTTTTTAGCAATTTGTGGGAATTGTTATTAATTTTTTAAACCTTTCACTACCTGAAAATACACTATTTTTTTATCATCTTATTTTATAAGTAAATGATTTAATGCAATGCAATTAAATCCGTCTGTTAAACTCTTATTATGCACAATATGGGGTCTTGTAATGTTCTTACATGTAGCCTTAACCAACATCCCTATTCCATTGTTCACAATTTCTACAGCTACAACCATGTGCACTGCATTGGAAAGGTTAATGTAGAACATAAATTCAATGTCTTTGCATTTCCTAAAACAATCAACATCTCTAAGGAAATGGACCTTATTACCTGTGACAATAACATGAGTAGTGGGAGGGTCTAATGCTTGTCCACCCATACATGATTATAGAGCACCCATGCCTCACTGCCTCACCCATGTGATGTTCACCCACCTCCATCAACAGTCTAACTCTGGAATAATTATTTTCCTAGAATTGTAGTTACCTATTTGATTCTGGTAGGATGTGCATCAGATGGAACTACTTTCCAAGCCTTGACAAACACCAGTGGAAAATATTAATTTGCCAATGATATTATCCACAAATTCTGGAGCTTTATCATTATACATATCTTTAACTAGGTTTAAGTTCAAATCAGCGGCTTTTAATTTTTGTTGTAGTTTCATTACTCACCTGAAAGGTTGGAACTGCAGGAGTTGTAAAAACCTGGCTGTACCTACTAGAGTAAGATCCACTAGCAGGTGGTATAGAAATCTCGTGATCAAACAACCTGAAAATCTAATCTTTCATCTCAAGTGTAACTTTATTACAAAGACTAAACTTTTCACGAGTGATCTGTCGAAGTTATGTGTTCAACCTAATAAGGTTACCTTTCCGGTTAAGGTTGCAAACATTTCCAATCCCGACTCTTTCTAAATTACTTGGCTTGTTTTTGTCAAGATTTTTTACAAACTTGGCAATGGAGTCTTTTTCTTAAATACACGCTTTTGCCTAGTGGGCCAACATCTTTGATGATCAGCAAAAAACTAAAGCCTTCCCAACTGAACTTTCAGTTTGAGTGCACTCACCTCTTTGCTCTCTACTTTTATAGTCAATTCTTCTATTCTCATTCTCATCACTTATGTAATCATCCTGCTACTGAAACTTTTATCAAAGACAAAAACATATGAACTCGAACAATATTTAAATACACACTGATACTGAATTACTAGTCTATTGTAATTTTGAATTTATAAATGAAAAAAAAGACTATTTTGTACCCTGGGCCAAGTGCTAAAAGAAAAATGATATAATAAATTATTAAATTTAAATCTTTTTTTTAAACACATTGAATCAATAAACAATGGAAATCTTTATTTTTCATTGGTTCAATGTGTTGAAGAAATCAGGTGTATTATTTTGCTACATTATTGATCCATTAGACTGTTGGCATATTTAAGTTGTCATTGGATAAGTTTAAGGCAAACATCAATCCCACCGGTAAACTGGTAGACCAAACAGGGTATATGTATCGGTAGACCAAACAGAGTGTCTACAACCAGTCTTATAAAACATACATGGGATGTATGAACAACCGGGTACAAGATCTATACCGGTCAATTGCATGATAATCCGCACCGGATTATGCGGAGCTATTTTAGTTAAAACCGGATTATACGGAGCGTTCACAGTTAGAACTAGAGTTAGCTTTTTAACAGGAGTAAGTTTTATTTCTATGCGGATGTTTCAAGGTAAACTCAAGATCATTTTGCAAAGTTCTTTGCATGTATGATTTATGGGTGAGTTTACAGCTTGGCGGAACTGTGAGAAGTATTCTTTAATAAGATTAGTGTCTTATAAATATAGGTCACGGGATACACAAGAAGTGTTGTTGACTATATAGAGTAGGAGAGAGATATCTTCTGAGAGAAGCTACGGTCACAAGAGGTGAAAGGCAGAGAGGTTCAACAGCCAAGAAGAGCAGACAGGTTAACATGTATGATCTAATCAGACAGAAAGTGTCAATTCAGATCATTGCTTTTACATTGTTAAAGCATATTCAAATCCCTCTATCCCTTAACCGGGTAACATCTTAATTGGTGTTGAAAGTCCTTTTGCAAGGCGACTCTTAACTGGGTCAAGATCTTAACAGGTCTTCTATCAAATCCCTTTACCGGGTAGCACTTTTACAAGTGCTTTGTAAGCTCTTCATAGGGCACCTTTATTACTGCAGTAGTAAAGTTGTGGGTTCTGTCCCACAGTGGTTTTCTCCTTCTAACCGAGGGTTTCCACGTATACATGTTGTGTTGACCTGTGTATTTCTATTTCTGTTTATGAGTGATTGATTATATTCTGTTAAATTCTGAAAGAATATATATATATGCTTTAATTGGAATAGAAATTGTGTTTACTGATTCACCCCCCCCCCCCCTCTCTCAGTAACCGGTTAGGAATAACATAGACATGGAGTTATGCCATGGTAATGGGCATTAATTGTAAGAAAAGTAAAATAAAAATGAAGTGGAATCAAAGGCATACCTAGAAAATTTGTTGCCTTCACTTTGGCTGCATATCCTTCTCTTCCTCGTTTTCTTAATCATTTAAAAAAATGCTGGAATAGGTTTAGGGTTTGGATAGGCTGTGTGAGGGGATCCTTTTGAGATTTATGTTTTCTTTTTAATTTTTTTCGTTCGTGAGTTGATGGTTTTTGAGCGGTTTTTTGAACTGAGTTGATGGCGACATTTGGGTGCCCCTGAGACTATCAAAACATGTCCTGATGTCTTTGTTTTGCATTTAAAAGAAGGGGGCATTCAAGATCTCATGGACAACTGCTTCTTTCAGTTTTAGCAGACACAACAGATGGGAAATGACTGTTTCAACTCTATTGTCCCATTACCAAATGCCCTGATCATCAGTTCAGAGTTGTGGTTCATCCTTGTAGTATGTTTAAAAGAGTATGAGTTATCAACTAGTTAGGTGTTACATATCTCCCAAAAGAAATAGATGCTATTAATATTTTAGATCAATCAAATCAGTGCTTCCTATAGGTTTTTTCACATATTATATACTTTGCATATGGTTCCTATAAGTCCATACTCCTATGAAGTTTAAGTATTAACGAGATGCAACTATAAGTGTAAAGGGGATTTTCTTTGACATCAAATATTCTCTTCTTTTAAGCTTGTAGTAACAATTTGAGTTTTTCTTTTGTAGTGGCTATAATATCAATTTACTTGACTAGATAAAACTTATTATATTCTAGAATAATAGAGCCAACCATGGCGCATTAAATAGCTTGATTTTTAAGAACAAGAACAAATGTAATGGTCTCAGGTATATTGGTTTCTGATGGCTATTTAGTATTTTATTGTGTTTCCATATGGAAAATCTTGATTATTGATTTTAAGTGGGATAATCAGGGCCATATAGCTCTTGATCAAGCAATATTTCCTGAGAACACTCCCGGCTTCGTGCTTGATGTATTGGCACGTTCTTCACTTTGGAAGATAGGATTGGACTACCGTCATGGTAAATGCTATTCAAACTGTTTCTAATTGATATGTAATGCACTGCTTCATATTTATAAGCACCCGATTAAAGCAGATTACTTTGGGTTCATTCAAAATTGAATATGTTCTTAGCCAGAAAAAAGATCATGTGGGCTTATTCAATGCCTCTACCATGTGCAGGAACAGGTCATGGAGTAGGAGCTTCACTGAATGTACATGAAGGACCTCAAGGTATTAGTTATCGCTATGAAAACATGACTGGTTTGCAGGGAGGCATGATTGTGAGCAATGAGCCTGGATATTATGAGGACCGATCCTTTGGCATTCGCATTGAGGTATATGTATTTTCTTGTTTGGGCCAGTGAATGACTCTAATGCCCTTATCATGGTGAATGATGGGCATTTATTTACAACCCACTTGCTATACGCACTTTGTTCATTTTCCAGATTAATTATTTTTAACATTTATTCATAAAGATTTAATTGGAATGAACTTATCCTCAAGAGCATCATGGTCAATATAATAATAGCATATTATTAGGATCAATAATTATAAATAATGACCAAATAAACATGAGAAACAACTCACATATTAAGCCTATCATGTACCTTCCCTTCTTTGCACTCAAACATGTGGAACTATATAAGGGTAACTTTCTATCTAGGCCATGTCACACCCCTTGTTACTATCACTAGAAGCAACTTTTACATATTGGGCCTATCATGCGTTCTCCTTTCTTTGAGCTCAAATATGTTAAACTATGTAAGAGTAACTTTCTTTTTGGGCCATGTTAAACCCCTGGTTACCATCTAGTCATCCTATGTAATCCAAGGTTATAGAGTTGTCAACATGAGGTACAATTTATTTTTGACTATTCAATGGCATAGTCAATAATTGCTAAAATCAATTAGTCTGCTGTGTTTGGACTTTAGGGATGGCCCAAACTAACGTTGGCTATTACCAGAAGTTGGATAGTTCATTATGTAAAGTGCCAAGCTAATTTTTTTTCGTATTTTGACAAATGTTTGACAAAGTGCTAATGCAGTGATAATGCTTAAAATCTAAAATAAACTTTGTGTTTCCTTCCACATAGATCTAATCAGTCATGAAATCCTAAAAGTATGCATGCATATGATATAGAACAGTACTGGAATCCATTAGAATCTTTGACTTCTTAATTGTCTGGGCTGATATACAATCAGTTTCCTGATAATATTGAAAGTTAAAATGTAGAATTATACACTAAATCTGCACATTTGGAGCTCAAACACTGCTTGGTAATCACTAAATGAACTGCTCTGAGTTATCTGTTGAGCATGGAACTGCTAACATTTTTTTTTGTTTATTTTTGTGTTGTTTCATGTTAACAAGGCCATTTTGGGCCATTATTGTTCATTTGGATCCATTTGTCTAAGGTTGGGGTCATTTGGTTGAAAAATGCAAAAGTTGTAAAATGTTGTCAAAAGGTTGTCATTGTTGCTGACAACTTTTTTGCATTTTGTTGACAACTTTTTAAAAACTTGTTTAGAAGGTAGTTGGGGTCAGTTGGATGACCACAACTGACTGTATAGACATAACTAAGCCTAATTTACCCCACCAAAAGGTGGGATGATGTAATGTTGAAGTGGAAGCAATAAATCTTTGTCATTTTCTGCACTTTTCCTCATGTTTTTGACTGTTGCAGCATTTTGTACGGATCTGTATAGTCACCAAATGATTCTAAACTGATCGGGATTGATGGAGGACAATAACCTTTCATTTGCAATTGGTTTGGTGTCATTTCATTGAGTTTCAAGGGAGTTATTGTTGTTTTAGTGAAAACTGGTCTAAACCCTAGGTAGGGTAACCAGTGACTTAACAAATGTGTATCTCTCCGTTCAACTGGTGAAAAAAGCCCAAGCTTGGTGGAATGGTCTGTCCTAACATGTATTTTAAGATTCTAGAGTTGCAGAGGATGACATGTAGTTTTGGTACATGGGGAGAAGATCTAATGGCCTGATATCCTTATGTATCAGGCCTAGGGACCCATTAAGAAAGACTATCTTTGCATTGCAGGAGAAAGGAAGGTTGAGTTAACAAATGAGGGTGTTAATGTGATGTATGGGGACCCTGCCAAGTTAGATACCTTTTTATGATACCCATGTGTGGATGAGAAAATGCATTTATCATGAATATCCTTCTAACCTTACTAGTGATTTTTTGCTGCAAATAGGAGAAATTTCTTGTTGTTGTAAGGTTTGTGTGATTGGTATAAACCTTTTTCAGGGTCCTCGAAGTCCAAACAAGGTAGTTTGAAGCACATGCATCAAATTTCTATGTCTATAGTTGTGACTGTCCTATTAGGATAGTGAATTAACAGTTTTGAGAAACTTTGTGATCAGTCACCATGATTTATGACACTGTGTTGGGCAGAGGTTGTAACTTCATTGAAGACATTGGGGGGTGTATTCCAAATGCTTCCAAACAAACTTGAGGTTAGGGAATCCTTAATATTGTTATCACATTAGTCAAGGTTGAAGCATTATCCCTGTCAAGCCAAGGACAGTGCAGACCTAAATGCTTTGCGAATTGGTGTCATATGTCATCAAGGGGGGGAGGGGGGGGATGTCACATTGTCTTTCAAGTCAAGAGTTAAGGTGTATTGATTAAAGTCCCCTAATGGCCAATGGTGGAATCTAGGAAGTGTGCCAAATGAAAAGTCTTGATGTTGCAATGAAGAAACCCCTACCAGTTCAGTTTGTCCTATTTGTCTAACTCCTGCCTCTGCATCATTCACAAACTCCCTATCCTCTTAATAGTAAATAGTGGGGGAATAAGGAATAAACTAAGTATACATTACTATTTCATATAATGTTACTATTTCATTTAATGCAAATGTATGTGTTGTCCGTAAACTTGTATGTACGGGGCTGTTATGTTAATAAAGTTGTTAGTCTTGGTCATTAGTGACCGGTAGGTAAGCGGTTATGACGCGACGGTTCAGTTGCACCCCTTCAGGTGGTATATATATACTCTCGGATGAAAGAGAAAGGACAGACTGATTATGCTATGCTTACATTAGATGTACTTGGCTATCATTAATGAAATATCTAGCAGTTCTCTGATATATTATTGCACTTGTTATCTGTTATCATTTCCTTCAATAGTATGTATTAAACACAGTTTACTGTAGGCGGTAAACAGTATGTATATTAATGACATATATATAATTCTAATTATTATATATTTATTATGTATATATAAATAATCTTGGTTTCATAATTATTAACGGATAGATATATAATATATATACTGGCCCATATACTGGCTTTTATTCCTAATATTAGTCACACATATATTCGGATATCCAAATATATATATTTCAGTTATATACTTCATATATATATATATATATATATATGTACAATGCTGATCCTTCTATTGTCCCTAGATCATCTCCATTTCTGATCTTATTTTCTTGCGTTTGAGAAGATCCTTGTCTATTCCCTTACTATTCAATGATACCATTTATATCCTCTCCTATTTGATGATTTTGTTTGGAAGGTATTGATCTTCTTAAGTATCTATGAGATCGAATGGTTGCATCTCTTCTTGGGAATTGACACATCATTCTCCCTTCCCAATCACACCTTCCCTATTAACATTTGTTATTTATACAATTCTTAAATTGCTGACTGTGCATTAGTAATTCGTTGAAGAACTAATCAACTGATTAGTTAGTCTGCTGATTACCATCATCTTATTGGTGCTGACTAAGAAGTAATATAACTGCTCTTTGCTGTCTTACATAATTGCCTCCTATTGCTATAATTGTCTTACTATTAACCATTCATCGACATTAATGTTTAGTTTGAATGTCATAGCTGATCTTTCCTTTCATCGTATATTTCAATGTCTTGACTTCCTTAACATCTTTTGTCACTATCGTTATATATTCTCAATCATATTTTCTATCTATTCAAACCCCATCTACTTCCATGACATCGTTTGATGCTAGTTGATAATTTGGGTTCTATTGGTTGATAAATACTTGCCTTATTGGTCTTTCTTAATTTGTTTTCTGATGCGCTGACAGTTCTTCTCGTCACCTTAATATGATCGATTAAGTTCCCTTTCCATAGTGTTTGACCATTGACTCCTATCATGTCAGATCATCACTTACACCTATTGCGATGCCCTTTGATACTCGTATGTAGAGATCACAACCCGAGGATACAATACTTGTCTGATTGATACTTAGCTTGTTACATACTATTATATTTTAGTCTGTAGGTATCATTTGACTTATTGATAACAATTCTTTAACCTGGATTTATCGTAAGATTATAATCTCTTTCCTACCATCCACTAGTTCCTTATTACTGACTCCATAAATCATTGATATTGTATGTGCCTTCAATCATTGTTTATGTGGTTGTGACTCTGTGTAATGTCCGCTTTTTGGCTATAAAAGGGAATGTCGAGACTGTTATTCATTTGCCTTTCCTTACTATAACAATATATGAATCAAGTAATGGAAGACAAACATAAGAAGCTGCAACAAAAAAATGTCAGTAACAAAAATATCGTCACATATTCTCTCAACAAAATATTGTCATCTCAATGCGACATTCACCATGGCTACTTCCAAAAGGTGAAAGAACAAAAAACTAAGTCATGGAGTCTCATACATGACTTCCACCATGGCTACTCCCAGAGGGTGAAACAAGGGCTTTCACTTCAAACTTCTCTTGTAGAGAAGAATGCATTAACAAAGGATTGCACCTCGAACTTCTCCCTCACGGAGAAGAACTCATTAACAAGGGATTTCCCCTTGAACTTATCCCTCATAGAGAAGAACTGATTAACAAGGGATTGCACCTCAAATTTCTCCCTCATAGAGAAGAACTCATTAACAACATGTATAAGAATTACTAAAGTTGAGACTCTCAACAAGAGCATCATTCTCCACAATACCAAGCTTGTCTCGAAAATAACAAAACTTCACTCTGGGAAGTGGTTTGGTGAGAATGTTCATTGTCCACTCTTCTGTGCAAATGTACTTGAGCTCAACTACTTTCCTTTGAACCATATCCCTCAAGTTTATTTCCACATGCTTGGTTCTATCATGAAAAACAAGATTAACCAAAAGCTTTGCACAACTTTGTGTAAAGAACCCTATTGGCTCTTGGTTCCAGGTAATTAAGTTCTTCAAAATAATTAACACTTCCACAGGATATTTATCAAGAAAATATATAACTTAGGAAATTCTTCACAAATATAGGACGATAAAATACAGATAATCCATTTACAATTAAAACTCATAAGTCTGAATATTTCAAAATTGGTAATTCAAATTCTGGAAATGTTTATTCATTAATTATTGGCACCTGGCAATGTAAGAATGAGTGCTGAATGCTAAAGGAATTCCTTGAAGTCCACATGGATGCCAAGAAATAAAACGCAGCTCAGGAAATAAGTATCGCTACCACCAAGAATGAATTTGCAGGCATATAAGGACTCCACGTAGCCAACAATGGAGTCTAGAACCTCACGTGAGGTTCAATGCAGCTTCAAGATACCTTGCAGCCAGCTCTTAAGGACTCACGCAGCTCATTCAGAGTCCCACGTGTCACTTGGAAACCCCACGCAGCAACTAGGGCATTAAATTTGGCCCTTTCAATTAAAAATGTAGGCCCCAAGAGAAATAATGCAGCTAAAGAATAAATGAAGGCAGCCGTATAGTCAAATGCTGCAATTTCAGGAGATACCTCAGCCTCCTTCACAACAATGGCATCCAGGCAAGAGAAAAATGAATTCCAGCTGTAGAATGAACGAATTCAATTTATCCTTGAACCAAATTGATATACATCAGCATCAATTCGTAGCCATGAATTATCAAAATTTCTTCAGAAGAATCAATTGCACAATTCACCATCACAGGAATGATTCAAAGTGCTGCAGAGAGGAATCAGTCCTCAAACCCTTGTTGAAAATTCTCAACAAAAGACTTAATAATATTTTTTTATCAAAATGAACAATGGATCCTGAAAGTGCTTTTTCGAATTGAATATATAGCTTTTTAGGAAAAAGCACAATTTCACTTTTTTTATTAAAAAGGCTTTTTAATGATAACTTCACTTTATACCATTAAAGTTATAAAGTAATAAAGTAATAAAGTCATTAAATTAAAATAATTTAATTTAATAATGATAACCTTTAAAACCAAAGCCACCGAATCCCATTGACTATGACAAACTCATTTTTGACACTAGAGCCTCAAACGCCAACTGCCTTGCCAGAAATAACCCACTGCCAAAAATAGCCAACTGCTAAAAATAGACTTACTAAAAATAGCAAGTCTCTCAAACTGGAGATTCCCTGAAACTCGATCCTGGCACATCTGACACTCTGTGCAGACCTCTGCTAATCCTGGCCATACCCAAAATACCACTTACTAAAAATAGTAAGTTGACCAAATTGACCCGAACGAAGAACATACCTGGTAAACTGAACCTTCAGAATGGAATCCCAACACTGGCTCCGCAATTTGACCCTGTCTGACCACTTGATTAGCTTACAAGGGTCGCCAAACCAAGCTAATCCCAAGGTCTGAAAAATGGGGATATTACACTTTGGTTATCACAAAGAATCACTGTAGGTTCCGAAGGTTTCCAAAACAACCCTGCAAGCAATTTGCAATGTCACACTACTTCTCTTGCAGCCACACAAGCTGCAACATATCCACTTCATCTGTACTCTAGGCAACACATGATTGTTTCCTGCTACACTAGGAAATCATAGTTCAACCTTAGGCTGAAACAACATTCTGAAGTTCTCTTTTTGTCAAGTACACGACCTGCCCAATTTGAATCAGAGAAACCCTGCAAGTTTAGCTCTTCACAAGAAGAATATTTCAGACCATATCCCACTGTACCATATAAATATCTCAATATGTGTTTGGCTGCAAAAAGATGAATTTGTCTTGGTTCACACATGAACTGACTTAGAGTGGTAACAACATAACATATATCACGCCTAACATAACGAGATACATTAAAGAACTAATTAATTGCTTTTACATAGTAGGATCAACTAAATTTGAAGTGGCTGCAATCTCATGTAACTTTTTCAGATTCGCTTCCATAGGTGTAGCTATGGACTTGCAATCTAACATACCAAACCTTTTCAGAATATCAATGACATATTTCCCTTGACTCAAAATGATCTCATTTGGTCTTTTCCATACTTCAAGTCCAAGGAGTAGTGCATAAGACCAAGATCTTTCATCTCAAATTTAGAAGCTAACTCCTTACATTTCATAATGAGATCATCTTCACCAGTGAGAAACAAATGATCAACATAAAATACTAAGATTAAGGCTTTATCATCAATTACTTTGAAATATAAATTTGGATCAACTCCATTCTTTAAAAAGCCCAAGCTCAATTAAAAAATGATCTATTCTCTCATACCATGCACGTGGAGTTTGTTTAAGGCCATACAAAACCTTTTTCAATCTACGCACATGTGATTCCTTATCATGAATCACAAAACCCTCTAGCTGTTCAATGTATACTTATTCAATTACCCCATTCAAAAATGTCATCTTCACATCCATTTGATGAAGTTTCCATCCCTTAACTACTGCAATAGCTATGATAGTCCTGATAGAAGTGTAACATGCGATAGGTGCAAAGGTCTCATCATAACCTATACCTTCTTTTTGAGAAAACCCTCTAGCTACAAATCTGGCTTTATATTTTTCCACACTTCCATCAGTTGCTTGTTTGATTTTGAACAACCACTTAGAAGAAACAACAGATTTACTTTTGGGCCTGGGAACAATGTCCCACACATCATTCTTGATTATGGATTGGTACTCCATTATGATATCCTTCCATACTTGCTGTTTTGAAGCCTCCTCAAAACTTGAAGGCTCATACTATAATATGACTCATGAAAGCAACATATCTTGCAAACTTATGAGGTTTTTTACTTTCCTTGAAAGTGCCACGTGGGACTTTATATTTTTTAGCCTTTTGCATAGTATTGTTGATATTTGTGGCCTTTTCAGAAAGATCAAATATGTTGAGATAAATAATATATAAACACATCTCATAATCTTTGTATTAAACTCTAAAGAAACTTTATTATATTGTATTAGAGGGATGACTTGCTTGTTATATATTATATTATAAAGAGGGTCGACTTGCATGTTTTAAATATTGAGATTGAAATAAGGGCCGACCTGCATGAATTAAGGTCCACGACTGGGAAAACAATAAATGTCGACTTGCATATGCAAGTCGGCTACCTTGCATGTTGAGAAGACACCTCTTAATGCATATAAATATGGGGTTATGTTGTGAATATGGCAATGCATCAAAAACATAACATGTTTGCCATAAATTCGCACCATAGCAGAATATATGCAGATCCATTAGAATCTGATCCATAACAGTAGCATTTAATACTAAAGTTGCAGATATTTCTAGAGGAAGAATAGAAGATCAAAAGCGCACTATACAGTGAACTTAAAGGACAATATATAGCAGATTTGGAGGACAATATATAGCAGATTTGGAGGACGAAATATAGCAGAATTGGAGGACAAATTGAAGTAGACATAGAGGTTGAATTGTAGTAGCAAATTGGAAGGCATCATCAAGGAGACTCCACAATAGACTTCAAAATTGTGTATTATCTATTCTTTTATTTATTTATATTTTGGATAGGGCCTAATTCTTAGTTATAAAAGATCATCTATAGATTGATATTTTGTTTCAAAGTCTGAAATATTAACATGGCATCAGAGCCTTGGTGAGTGAAAGATCAACTTTCAGATTAAGGAAATCAATCTAACACTTTTAAAACTAAGAAATTCAATATGACAAGTGGAGTTAGACCAAAAGATAGACTTGAAAGAGCCACAAACTTCTTATCTTAGAAAATTAGAATACTACTTGCCTTCAGAGAACTAGAACTAGATTCAATTATAGAAAATTCACTTTAAACTGAAATGAATGAAGATGAGACACGTGAATAGAAAAGGGGTAATAATAAAGCTATGAAAATTCTAATTGATGGCGTAAAAGACCATATCATACCCACAATCTCCTGTCTATAGTCAACCTGTCTAATGTTCTCAACATTATCAAGGATGTTTGAAATTAATAATACAAGTCGAATTATGACTCTTAAAAATGAAATTTCATGTATCAAGATGAGGCAAGGAGAATTTATCACATCATTCTTTATGAGAATTACTGAGTTAAGAAATCATTTAGCAACTATTGGGCACACCTATGATGAAAAGGAACTGTCTATGATAGCACTTAATGGATTACCTCTTTCGTGGGACTCCTTTACTCAATGAATCAGTTCACGTCCTAAAATGCCCAAATTTGATAAATTAAAGATGATTTGTCTTCAAGAAAAGTCGAGACTAATATCTAGATGATCGAATTTTAAAGAAGACCTTCAAATTTTATACTCACAATCAAGAAAGAAAGACGACTTCAAAAGAAAATCTCAAGACAAAGGATAAATACATTTTAGGAACAAAAAAAAGAGAGATTATCAAAACAAGCAAGAAGGAAACTCTCACAATAACGGATGGAGAGGGAGAGACTATCAAAATGACAAATTTCAAAAGAGAGATCTCTTTAAGGTTCAATGCTATAGATGTGACAAATTTGGTCATAAGACATCAAATTGTCTTGAACAAAACAACCTTCAAGCCTCTATTGCTGAAGTAAAAGGAACAGAATCTGAACGCCTTGTCCTTTAGTCTTCACCTTGAGAGGGAGTTCAAATATGGGCCTTCCTGAACATAAAAGTCTTGTTATAAACTCTTTCTAAATTCTCTATTAGATTTTAACATCACTTGTAAATAAATCAAATATTACTTTGAGAATATGATTCTTCGTTATGTTAAATTATTATGTGAGTATTTTGTTATACTAACATATTTGCAGGATATTTGAGCGTTGAGGCTCTTGATATTTGAGTGTTGAGGCTCTTGCATATCTGAGCGTTGAGGCTCTTGATATTTGAGCGTTGAAGCTCTTACGTATTTGAGCGTTGAAGCTTCTGAGCATTGAGGCTTGCATATCTGAGCGTTCAGGCTCTTGATATTTGAGCATTGAGGCTCTTGATATTTTGAGCATTGAGGCTCTTGGAAATTAGAACGCTGAGGTTCTTGCATAGAATCACTAATGAAGACTATCTTTCAGAGAACTTGTGGATGTGACTTCCAAGAGTTTATGAATGGGATCTCATTAGGAGGAAATCTAAACTTTTAAGTTAGTGTTTTATTTGAATTTACATCTTGTGAAAATGCTTCCATTATTAAAGTTTTGATGATGCTTCTTATGATTACAAATAACTATTGTTACATAGATTAAAGTCTACTGTTATGTTGATTACATAGATTTGAGAGCTATTGATTTATTTTCTGATTACATAGATTTGAGATCTATTATTGAGATAATGCTATGCTTTAAGTTGAGATCTATATGTGATTATTGTTTACATCACGCTTCTTACCTCTCATTGCATATGAACGATGTTTGAATAACCTTACATCCTGTAGTAGATGATATTAGAAAGGTTGAGAAATCTTGAGGATGGTTAATCACATTGATTACATTTGGTATGAATACATGATGAATATATTATGTTATGTTTTCTTTAATGGTTCCATATTCATTGAGAATGAAATCTAGTGTGATAAAGATCTTATGATTAGATTATGAGATTTATTTGATCTTCCCTCAAGACCAAGAGGGAGTGTTGATATTTGTGGCCTTTTTAGAAAGATCAAATATGTTGAGATAAATAATATATAAACACATCTCATAATCTTTGTATTAAACTCTAAAGAAACTTTATTATATTGTCCTAGAGGGACGACTTGCTTGTTAAATATTATATTATAAAGAGGGTCGACTTGCATGTTTTAAATATTGAGATTGAAATAAGGGCCGACTTGCATGAATTAAGGTCTACGGCTGGGAAAACAATAAATGTCGACTTGCATATGCAAGTCGGCTACCTTGCATGTTGAGAAGACACCTCTTAATGCATATAAATATGGGGTTATGTTGTGCATATGGCAATGCATCAAAAACAGAACATGTCTGCCATAAATTCGCACCATAGCAGCAGATAAGCAGATCCATTCAAATCTGATCCATAGCAGTAGCATTTAATACTAAAGTTGCAGACATTTCTAGAGGAAGAATAGCAGATCAAAAACACAATATACAGTGAACTTAAAGGACAATATATAGCAGATTTGGAGGACGATATATAACAGATTTGGGGGACGAAATATAGCGGAATTGGAGGACAAATTGAAGCAGACATAAAGGTTGAATTGTAGCAGCAAATTGGAAGGCATCATCAAGGAGATTCCACAACAGACTTCAAAACTGGGTTTTATCTATTCTTTTATTTATCTATATTTTGGATAGGGCTTAAATCTTAGTTATAAAAGATCATCTATAGATTGATATTTCTTTTCAAAGTCTGAAATATTAACAAGTATGCCTAGCCCACAATAGTCTCTTCTTATTAGCTAAAGCATTACTTGGACCAGCAATAGTATCTATAGGATCAATAGGATCAACAAAATCTTCTAACTCTATAGTCTCCCTCTGAATCTTTGAAGTGGAATCCGGGACAACTATATCCATATCTTGAGAAGGCTCAAAATCTTCTCTATCAATTTCCATATTGGATTCTTTAGACCTTTTGTAAGCTACATCTTCTTCAAAATAGACATCCCTGCTGATTTCAATCTGGTTTTGACCTAGAGTGTAAATTATGTATGCTTTAGAATCTAGATGATTCACTATAACCAACACAAATGCCTTTCCTTTTTGAAGGTTCTATCTTAGTTCTCTTATCTTTTGGAACATGAATATGCATTGGGCATCCAAAAATTCTGAGATGACTAATATCTGGTTTAGAACCCGTGAATGCTTCTTCAGGTGTCATATTGTCTAGGATCTGATGTGGACTACGATTTTGAACATATACCACTGTCCTGCAAGCTTTTGCCCATAAAAATGTTTGAAGGCCTTGATCGTCGATCATGGATTTGTCTGCCTCAACAATAGACATGTTCTTCGTTTTAGCTACACCGTTTTGTTGAGGATTATAAGGGACATATAACTCCCTCTTAATCCTAGCTTCAATATAAAAACTTTGAAATATACCAGAAGTATATTCACCCCCATTATCAAACCTTAAAACCTTTATGTTCTTATTGGGCAAATTTTCAACAAGAGCTTCAAATTCTTTAAATCTGGACAACACTTCATTAGACTCTTTAGTTTTTAGAACATAAATCCATTTCTTACGAGAGCAGTCATCAATGAAAGTAATATAATACCAAAATCCACTTAATGAAGCAACTGACATAGGACCACACAAATCAAAATGAATCGGCTCTAAAATCTCCTTTACTCTACTTTCACTACTATTAAATGAATTTTTAATGTTCTTACCTAGAGCACACCCTTTGCAGACACCCTGATGATCTTGATTCAGTTGTGGAAGTCCAACTGCCACCTCCATAGAAGACAAGGTTTTAAAATTTAGATGAGCAATTTTTTGTGGGACAGTTAATTTGAACTAATTGAATCATGTGCTAAGACTTGAATAGGATGAGCTGAAAGTCTATATAGGCTATCATGACAGACACCAATCTCATGTGTTGTCTTAATGCTAGTGTTCTTCTTCCATGCAAGGACTTTTCCTTCAGCAAATGCAACATTATAACCTTAATCTTCCAATGCTGAAATGGAAATCGGATTCCTCTTGATTCCGGTAATGAACAAAACATCACTTAGGTGAAGAGGATGTTAGTATATTTAAGATTGTCATTGGATAAGTGAAAAGCAAACATCAATCCCACTAGTAAACCGGTAGACCACTCATACTTGTAAATAGGCACCAGTAGACCAAACAAAGTATAGGTACCGGTATACCAAGTAGAAAAGGATATGAACCGGGTATAAGAGTCTTATTATATGGACAACCGGGTATGATATTGATACCGGTCAACAACACGTCAATCCGCACCGGTGTATGCGGAGCTGTTTAAGTTAAAACCGGAATATGCAGAGCATCCACCGTTTAGAACTGGAGTTAGCTTTTTAACAGGAGTTAGTTTTATTTCTACACGGATGTTTCAAGGTAAACTCAAAGATCATCTCACAAAGCTTTTTGTTGCATGATTTATAGTTGAGTTTACAACTTGGCGGTCCTATGAGTTAGGTTATAATAATAAAATTGATTTCTTATAAATAACAGGTCATAGGACACAAAAGATAGTTGTTGAATATACGGAGTAGGAGAGAGATATCTTCTGAGAGAAGCTACGGTCACATAAGTGAAAGACAAAAAGGATCAACAACCAGGTAGAATAGGAAGATCAACAGGTATGATCTAATCAGACAAAGAGTGTCAATTAAGATCATTACTTTTATACTTTGAAAGCATATTCAAATCCCTCTATCAGGGTGAACCCTAATAGGTTCTTTGTATAAATCCTTTAACCGGGTAGCATCTTAGTTGATGTTAAAAGTCCTGTAACTAGGCGGCTCCCAACAGAGTCAAGATCTTAACCAGTTTTCTACCAAATCCCTTTACTGGGTAGCACTCTTGCAAGTGCTTTGTAAGCTCTTAACAAGGCGTCTTTATTATTGCAGTAGTGAAGTTGTGAGCTCTGTCTCACCGTGGTTTTTTCCTTCTAACCGAGGGTTTCCACGTATAAATGATGTGTTGATCTGAATATTTCTATTTCTGTTTGTGAATGGTTATTTACATTCTGTTTATCTTGCAAGAATTTTTATATAAGTTTCAATTGGAAATAGAAATAGTATTTATTGATTCACCCCCCTCTCAGTAATCGGTTAGGAATAACAATTGGTATCAGAGCTTTAGTTGTCTTAGATATAAAACTTAACTACTTGAGAAAAAGATCATGGAGGGTGACAGGTATCAGAAGCAGCTTGAGGAAGCCAATGACATCATTGCCTCTCTAGAGAATAGGCTAAGAAGATCCTTTGCTAAAAGAAAGGAGCTGACTCTGCAGTTGAGTGAGAGCAATGAAACTATTGATGAACTCTTTGGGCAAAGTGGATCAGATTAAGCTGAGGAGGCAGTCTCTTGTTGGCATTAAGTGCTTATAACCGGTAAGCCTGCTACCGGTACTAGTGTTGTCATTGATTGGCAAAAGAATATAGAGACTTGTCATCTTTATAAAGTCTAAAGATCCAAAGAGATCTGTATGAAAGGATGATGGTTTGGCAGAAGGTGTGGCTGTTAGAAAATACCACCGGTCACTATATAAAGCCTCAAAGATCTGTATGAAAGGAGGATGGTTTGGTAGAAGGTGTGGCTGTTAGCAAATACCACCGGTCACTATATAAAGCCTCGCAACCGGGTAGTGTATATAGTATAGCATTCAATCTTCAACCAAAGACTTGGCTACAACCGGTGTAGTCAAACACAGAGAAAGCAATAGCAAACTGGTATCAACATACAACCAAGGACGGTGCAATCGGTGAGCCAAGGAAAGGGACAGTAACATGTTAACTACTCTTACCTATTCACAGCATAAGGATCTCAACCGATCTAGTAATGGCTCCGGTATGTATGGAGGAAGTCATAGTCAACTATCTGTTCCAACCAACTCCTTGACCGGGATTTTCTGCGACAAATCCAGAGGTCTTTGAGTTAAACTGATGATCGGTTTGAGGCGCATTTGGAGGATTTAAAGCCGAAATCAGATGCTTTAAAACAAAGTGTTATGTCCTATGAAGGAAAGTTTCTTGACACGCAACTACTACTTTCTCTGTAAGGCAGATAAAGCAAGGGCATGCATCGGATGTTTCCTCAATGAATTGGTACTCCATTGAGTAATGAATCCGATAAGGATCTGTAATTAGGTCATGCATAACGAGCGCAATTAGGGCTATAAGACTATATATTCTTCTGCTTGAGGAGAAGAAAAGTTGCCTTCATTCTTCTAGAGAAAAAAGTGAACTTGAAAAGCTCAAAAGAAGCTAGGGTAAATCAGAAAGAGAAGAAGAAAAAAAGGTGTGTGCAGTGAAGCACAACAGTAGAGAACACACCTGTGGCGACCGGTGAATATTCTCAGTTGAGCACAAATAGAGATCTTATCAGGCTATGCAAAGCCAATTGTAAAAGGTCAATCTTCTATTGTTTTGTAGCAACTACAATAGTTAAATCCCAGTATTTGGGTGGACTCTAACAAGTCCCTTGTATCAAATTACTTAACCGGGTGGCATCTTGTAAGGTGTTCAAAGTCCTTTAACCAGGCAGGCACTAACCAGCCTTATTGGAACAAATCCCTTAATCGGGTCGCACCTAGCAGTGTGTTATTATCCTTTAACCGAGAAAGCTCCTTACAGGGCGTACTCCAGAAGAGTACAAAATTTGTGAGGTCTCCTCACACCGTGGTTTACCCTAACCAGGTTTCCACGTGATAAATCTGGTGTCACTGTGTGATTATTTGCTTACATTTATTATATGTTTGAATCTGATTGTCTTTCAGCTGTAAGTTTGTTAGCAATTTAAGCTGTCATTAGTGTAAATTCACAAACCCCATACACTGGTAAACACCCACCAGTCACTCACATTACTTAGGTGACACCGGTAGAGCAAAGACAGAGTATGCATTGGTAGTTGAAGCAAAGGAGATACACCGGTAGACCGATCTAAGAACACCATACCGGTCTCTCAGTGTATAGAGGGTTAAACCGAGTGTAAGGTATACCGGTCTAAACTGCGTAAAGATCCGCATCGGATTATGCAGAGCAGTTTGAGTTAACACTGGATTATACAGGACATCCACCGCTCTGAAGTGGAGTTAGCTTTTTAATAGGAGTTAGCTTTATTTCTACGGATGTTTTGCAAGGTAAACTCTAGATCAGAGCGCATAGCTTTTTGCTAGTTGCATGATTTTTGGTGAGTTTACAGCCTGGCGGTTCTATGAGTTAAGGGTTTCATTATGATGAACTCTTGTATAAATATAGGTCATAATACGCAAGATAAGTGTTGTTGATTGTTGGTGATTGCATAGAACAGAGGAGAGACATCTTTTGAGAGAACAGCGATAGACACAGAGGTAGCAGAGATCAACAGCCAGGCAAACCGGGAAAGCGGTATGATCTAATCAGACATTTGGTATCATAATAGATCATTGCTTTTATCAGTAGTGAAAGCGAATTGAAATCCCTTTATCAGGGTGGACCTAATCGGTTCGTTGTAAAAATCCCCTAACAGGGTAACATCTTTGTTGATGTTCAAAGTCCTGTAATCAGGCGACTCTTAACAGGGTTTAGATCTTGATTGATTTTTTGTAAAATTCCTTAACCGGGAAGCACCTTAACCAGTGCTTTGTAAGCTCCTAATAGGGCGCGTTCATTCTAGTGAAGTTGTGAGCTCTGTCTCACCATTTTTTTTCCTTCTAACTGAGGGTTTCCACGTATAAATACTTGTGTTAATTTGTGTAATTATTTTATGCTTGTGAATGATTGTTTTATTATGCTTATCAGCAAAGGATAATTAAACAAGTTAAGAATTACTGCATAGGAAAAGTATTTACTGATTCACCCCCCCCTCTCAGTAACCGGTTTAGTAATAACATTTGGTATCATAGCTTTGGCTCTCACATATAAATCTTAACCGCTTGAGAGAAAGATCATGGAGGTTTACAGGTTTCAGAAACAACTAGAGGAAGCCAATGACATCATTGCCTCTCTGGAGAATAGGCTGAGGAAATCACTTCAAAAAGAAAGGAGCTGGCTCTGCAATTAAATGAGAGCAATGAAACCATCGATGAACTCTCTGGGCAGAGTGGATCTGATGAGGCTGAAGAGACAGTTTCTGAGCTTATGGAAAAGAACCAGATCCTAACCGGTCAAATTGCTAATCTCAAAAGGGAGCAAGAAGAGAATGCCCTGAGGATGATTGAACTGATTGAAAAAAGGAGGAAAACTGAAGATGAAAGAAACATAGCAGTCAAGTCATCAACAACCTCATAAAAAGCAAGGAACCGGGCAGAGGAAGCTGTAAGGGCAAATGAACTTATCATTCTGCAACTCCAAGAAGATATGCTAATTGTCACCCAAGAAAATGCCAATATGCATAAGGCATGGCAGGATAGGGATGATGCATGCAAGAGACTGGCGATCGAGGTGTATCAACTCAAGGAACAAAAGAAAGTCCTTGAAGAAAGGAATGAAACCCTGAAAAGATACAATGAAAGCTCGGTCAAGCTTGATGAGCAACTCAATGCTCAAAGAAAGCACAAAGATCACACTGGTCTTGGATTCACCGGTAATAACACCAAAAAGACTGGTGAGTCTTCTGGAGAAAAAACAATGAAGTATAAGAAGAAGCCGCTGGCACAAAAAGGTAAGAAAACTTTTAACACATTTTGCAAGCATTGTGGGAAACCGGGTCATAAAACTAATGACTGCAAAAAGGCATCGGTAAGGACTGAAGAGCACACGATTATACTGAGAGGGGGGGGGGGTGAATCAGTATAATAACCTTTTTAAATTTAAATGCTTTTATTCAAAGATAACTTCAATCATTCAAATAAACAATTATGCACATGAACACAAATTTTACGTGGAAACCCAATATGGGAGAAAACCACTAAATAATTTGCTTTTATATAATATTGTTCTTTTACAATGTTTTGTAGGCACCAACCTACTAGAGGCTCCAACCCCTATGTTTATAAGCACCGACTCACTGGAAGCTCCAACTCCCACACTTTGCAGGCACCGACCTACTAGAAGCACCAACTCCCCCTGTCCGGATTCTGAGCACCAACTCACTGCACATAAATTTTTCTTCCACCTTGACAATATTGCTATCTTCAACTGATGATGGACATCTGATTTCCTCTTACCAACTCTTCTTATAAACAATATATTCTTCACAAGTTTGATGCACTTGATTCCATCTACTTTTCCCTATCAAATCTGCATATACTCTTTTTAAATCTGAATATACTTCTATCTTTGTCTGCATATATGTATCTGATTTGTCCTTTTATTATACATTCTTTTGCTATTAATCTCCTCACGGTTTTGGTCATAAATCTCTTTCACAAATATACTTTCATTTTTAATTCTTCTCTGCAGTAGTAAATCTGAAATAAATATATCTTTTTAAATCTTGCACTCTAACATGTCTGTTCTTTCATTTCTGTTTCTATCTCCATTTATATTATAATAGTTGTATTCTTCTATGAATACATGTCTTGCTTGGCTGCTCTTCACACATTCATCGCATAATCATTCCACTCTATATTGTCTTTCCTTTTTATACACTTCATACAATTCATTTCCAAAATAAAAATTTAAATATTTTTATATTCAAATCTCAACGAAACATTATGTCTCTTCAACAGTCATGACTTTTCATACCATATAAGTGTCTTTTCTTTTTAAAACATTATTAACTTTATTTAAGTTAATCTTCCCTTTGTTATTAAAATATTATTAGCTTTTAATCTGTTAATCTATCTTTATTAACCGCTGATAAACTTTTATCGCAGGTCAAATGTTTTGCATAATATATCATCAATATATCTCCTTTTGACGGCATCTTTCGATAATGATATTCTATTTGCTGTATATAATATTCAACCTTTAATTGCATTTTAAACCTTCGACAATGTTAACTTCTGTTTTCCATCCTTCGATAATCTATAGCATATATGTTGACGGCAAACTTTCGAACATGATTTTAATCATTGCTAATAAATGCATTCAATAATTTCAATAACCGTTTACCATAAATGAAATTATAAAATTTTTTGATAATAGTTTGTATGTATCCGTATCTCTCTGTATGTATCTGCTGTTCTACGTCTCTCATGAATACATCTGTCTTCGATAATAAATCTGTTGCACGCGTATATTATTGCTGGGTATGTACTGCCGTATCATATGTATACATCTTATACGTCTTTTTGGAATACCAAATGATCATCCCTCTTGTATATGCGTTTGGTGTGTTTTTATAAACCTCTGTTCACAATCTCCGTATCTTCTTGTCTTGAGCCTTTGATATAATCTCTTTATACTATAAATTCAACCAAAAATATATCAATCGCTGATGTATGCGTATTATGATATATACGCTGATATAATATATTCAAACCGCTGTAAAATATCTTTATCGCTATTTGAATAACTCTGTTTGTATTTTTTAATTATTCTTCGTGTCTTCAAACTTTCGTATATTCATAATGTCTTCATCACTGCTAAATATCAGTCTTTATCCAAGTATTAAATAAATCTCAGTATGTAATCATACTGTAATCGATGGTATCACTGTTTTCTAATGTATCACTGTTATTTTCTGTATGTGTTATATTCATCGAGAATCCTTACTTCTGTTTTAAAGAATATGCAACTGCATATACAGATTTATGGTATTTTGAAGGCTTATTTTGTGATCATTCTATTACCCTTTGATCACTCAAGCTTGGGACCTTGGATGCAGCGTCTATTCTGAGCTTTCTTTATCAAGTCTGAAGATTAACAGGTCTGCAACATTATTATGTCTGATTTGTACTGCTAAACTACTGTATGAAATTTGAAATACATCTATTGTTATCAGTTCCCTATCTTATCTTATGTCATATTACTTAGTCCATGTATATATATTATTTCCAATTCATACATACGTATACGTTTCTGCTTTCATCAAACATCTCTGTTATATATGCTCTGTTATATCCGTTCTTCTCTGTATGTATACCGTGCTATCTGTCTTTATGTTATGCTAGTCTCTAATGCTATTCAATAATCTTCTATCGCTGTTTGTACTGTATACTGTATTCGTATTCCACTTCATGCTATATGCTGTATGCCTTAGATATCTCTCTGTATACTGTATGCTGTTTATGATATATCTTCATTTCTTATGCCTGTATATGTTCATGTTCATTACATATGCTTCTGATTTTGACATCAATGACAATATGTTCTTCAAGGACCAGCAACAGTTACTGCTAGAACTGTTGTAAAACTGGCCACAAGACCAATGAGTGCTGGTCAAGCCCCATATCAGTGTCCAGTAGAAGTAGGGGAAGCTTCAAGGGCATTCAGATCCCCAAGACCGTTTTTCATCAAAAGAAACAAGAACCGGAGCACAACTAATTGTGCAAACTGTGGAACACACACCCACAATGACTCTTGGAGCAAATCACCCAATCCAAGAAGGGTGAACCCACGGAAGGCAACCGGTATAGTCTGCTATCACTGTAACAAAGTTGGACACCTAGCTAAGAATTGCAGGAACCGGTCATCTATCAGAAGGAAAGAGGGAGTCAAACCGATAGAGAAAATCTCATCCTCAAATGAGAAAATCAACAAGGAAGAGAAGACTGGAAAAACAATCAGACAAATTTGGTTCGTAAAGGAATCAAAGAGCTCCGTTGAGGAGAAGAAAGAGGAAAAATCATCATCCGCTGATGGTGATATTTCATTAGCAAACTGAGCCGTGAAGGCCTAGAGGGAACCGGTAGAACATCTACCGCTCCCGGTAAGACTGGTGAGAATCAGACTCACGCAGTCTACAAGGACAAGCGGTCAGGTGCGAAGTAATCAACCGGGGTTGCCAAACAGAAAAAGCCGGACCTTCGGTTGGCACAAACAGAAAGAAAGGTTAGGTAAGGTATTTATTACCTTAGCTGTTTAACAAATAGTTACCATTTGGTAATTACCGTTATGACCTAACCCTATAAAAGAAAGAAGTATTACTCATTATGTTTACCTTGCTTTCACTAAGATTAACGTATTTTAGTGAGTAATATTCTTGTGCCTTGATCATCGTGAGCGATTATCTGCTAAGAACGATCAAAGCTTCTTTCTATGATTCAAACTGTTCGCAATGGCCTCATCATTTGCTACTGTGAAGTTGATCGAGGCAAATCAAGTTGATCGCCCTTCATATGATATTGCGGCGATACAAAATCAAGCAACCGATATGACTGGAGCCTTGTCAATTGTACCGGATGGAGTCTTTTTGACTGGAGACGTGACTGTGTTCATCCACGCCAAACAGGAAGAACGTGGCGAGACTTACATTCAAGGCGAGTACCTCTCTCTCTGTAAGGACGGAAGACTGCAAGACAAATATGCAAAGTTGGTGTCATCCGGTCTTATCAACGGAGTCACCTATCCGTCCATCTTCCGACAAGACTGGATTTGACTGGTCCTCAGTCAAGTTCATGATCCAGGGTTTTGGCTCCAAAAGGGTACAGTTACAGAAATTACCAAGGAAGATTTACATTGTGTAACTGGATACAGTCAAGTAGGGGAAGCCTTGACGCTATGAACCATCGCAAACACGATCGTCACAAAGCTGACGAAATCCAAATATGATGGTTGTCTCATGATAGTGAACGACATCGAAGATGATGGGGCTCGGTTTGCGTCTGCAGTGATAGGTTATAAGATCTATCAGTCTAGTAATCTCAACAGCATACCGGGTGGACCCATACATGCCGCACACTGGATAATGCATGACAATGCCACTTATGATATTTGTGGAATGCTCCGAGGGAAGATATTTGAAAATAGGAAGAACCTCGGTATTGTCAAGAAGAAATCTATGAAGTACAGGATTCTACTGGTATGTCTTTACTTCTATTATGAAAATTTCTTTCCTGGAATCGGAAAAGTTGCATGGAAGACCGACAGACCGGTCATGCACCAAATAGTAGATTTGGCCAACCAACTGGGAAACCAGTTAACCAAGATTATGAACGAATATTTTGATGCCTTTCAACTAAAGATGCATGAAAGAGAGCGGGTGCCATCTGCAATTGTTGAAGCATACAAAGATGATGTATGTTTTCTGGTTTCCACCAATCACTGCATCATTCAAGCAGTGGAACCGAGAGAAGTATATGCTCCTGAGCTAGGATACGAGATCACGGCCAAAGTTGCTAAAGCATATGCTGATACTCTAAATAAAGCAAATTTGGATCTATTTGCCAACTGGTTTGGTACATTTGCCGAGATTCAAGAAAATCTTAAAAAGAGGGCACCGATAAAAAATGTCTACACCAAAAGGACCCCCACACCTAAGAAGAAACCAGCAACAACACCACCTAGGGCACAAAAGAAGGCTCCACCAGTAGCGAGCACTCAAGAAGAAGAATCTGAGGAAATTGAGGACACAGTTCCCTTAATCAAAGCAAGAGGGTTTAAGCAAACTAGTGAAGGAGCCCGAAGCAAGACCAAACAGGCAAAATATTGATGAATTAATAGCAGGAATAAAGGAAACAGGAAGGTTAGGATAGGTGGGCAGAAGGTATGAAGTAAGCAATGACGAAGATAGAAGAAAGATTGAAGAAGGTATAGTTTGTTGCATTCACAAGTTTAATTTTTCTCCTTCTGAGATTAAAAGGATTATGCGAAAAGATCTATATGAGATACTTCAAGCCAGGTGGGAAGCTTCAATGGACAAGGAAAAAGAGCTTCGAGTATGAGCTCTGTTGGAAGTATAGAATCACCTCACTTTGGAGGAAGCTACTCAACAAGGTGATCTTCACAAACATAATTTTCTAACAAGGAAGAGGATCAGTCAAGTGCTTATAGGAGAGGTAGATAAAGTTCATCAAGAAGGTGTGTCTACCTGGACAAAACTTCTCCAAACTCAACAGCAAGCAGAAGAAGCACGCTAGAAGACTACAGTTCCACCAGTTGCTGACACCGAGAAGGGAAAAGGTGTGCTCGGAGTAGAGAAACTGGTCATTATTGACATTAGTGATGAACCAACCAACCCAACACTTCTAGTGTCTCCAGAAAAAGATAAGGCTCACACAATGACTGTCAATGACATTGTAGCTAAAGTCACAAATTTTGGAGAAATAGATAATGCAGCTAAATGGTATAGTGTATTAGCTAAGGAGGACACAGGAAATTATAAAAGCCCTTGTTGAAAGTTTCTTAGATTTCAACTGAACTCCTAGGCATTATAGGGGCAAGTTTCCTCCAGAGTTAAATAGTAAGCCTCAAGCAAAATGGAGGACCGGTCTAGAGTTAAACTCAAAGATCAACAGGGAAACACAGGAAAAAGTTAGACCTGGTCTAAGTGAAGAAAGTATAAAGATTCTATTAGTAGAAGCATCTATGAACCTGGATACAAAGTACAGGGTTGGTAAGATTCTCAATGGATATGAGAATGAAGTCTACAAAGAGACTTCAGATTTCTGGCAGCAATATGACTTCAATACTCTTGAAGCAACATGTCCTCAGGATCACACTACAACATTAAATGATCCACCTGTTCAGTTCACTGCAACTCAAGCTCCAATAACTGGTGAACAGGAAATTCCCACAGAAATGTTCACTTTTGGTGAACCGGTCAATTTGGAAAAATCTTTTGTGAATATTCCCATTGAGAGATTTGTTGAAGATGATGGAGGAATTGCTATGGGTGATCTTCATACGGCTGAAGAACAGCAACAAACACAAGCCCTACCGGAAGTGCACTCGCATCAAGAGGAAGATGCTATGGCTGAAGTAGAAGTGCCACAGGAAGGGGAAGTTCAACAACAACAAGCAAGACTGGAAGAGGTAAGAATAACGGAAGATGAAGAAATCAAGGAACAGGAACAAGAAATTCTTGTACAAACCAAGCAAGAACAATCAGAAAAGGAACCAAAGCAAAAGGAGAAATCAGATATTCCGAGCTCCTCCTCATCTAAGAGGAAGTTGTCATTCACCGAAGAGAAGGAAGATAAAAGGAGTAAGGTCACTGATACGGTGGTAGACATCAGCAAGATGTCAACTAGGCAGCTCAAGGAGTTGACCAAGGGAAAACAGGACATGACCACTGTCAAGAACATATTGTGAAATTTCGTACCGGATGCTGATATAGATGAAGATGAACCGATCATCGACCAGTTGGAAATACTAGCGCAAACTATCGGTGAGGATCTAATTGATCGAGAAACAGTGGCAATTGACCACTATGAAAAGAAAAGAGTGGAGATTCTTCACAAACAAGTTGCAGATATCAAGGTTAGTCTGTCAAACAACTTGAAAGTTCTTCAACAACAGATTCAAGTTGTAGGAAGTTTGATGAGCCGAACTTCAAACATTGAAATATTCTTGAACGATTTGGCTGAAAAAGCGGCAAAGACCTCAGAGGACATAAGAGCCTTGTCAACACACTTTGACATCAAGAATAAATCTGCGACAACTTTTAGCAAAGAAATGACAAGTCTTGCTCTAATCTTGAGAAAGAAACCTGAAGAGGAGAACAAAAGAATCCAAGACATCCTTGGATTTTAGATGCTTCTGGCCCCAACACTTGATATTATGCACCAGACTGCAACTTCTACAAATGATCTGATCAATGAACCAGATTATAAAACTGTGGAAGATATGGAGAACATCATTGTTTCTCTTAAGGTAGCCCAAAAGAACATCGAATATGTGACCGGTCAATGGGCACCATTCCTACATTCTTCAAAGAATATATATAAGGATATCTTCACAAAACTCAACATGTGAAAAGATGCACAACCCTTTGTCCTATGGAGGCAAAAAGGGGAAGAAGCAGCAGACCGAGGAAAGTAGAAGAGTAGAACAGGGAAAGCAGGAGAGAAGAAGGGTTGACAGAAGAAAGAAGACGGGCAGAATTGAAGACCAAAAGACTACACTGGAGCACTCAGACAGGGGAAATGTTCTACAGGAAAGAAAGTATGGTTTGTGTATAGTTTTGCCACCAATGAAAAAGGGGAAGATTGTTAGCAATTTAAGTTGTCATTAGTGTAAATTCACAAACCCCATACACCAGTAAACACCCACCGGTCACTCACATTACTTAGCTGACACCGGTAGAGCAAAGACAGGGTGTATGCATCGGTAGTTGAAGCAAAGGAGATACACCAGTAGACCGATCTAAGAACACCATACCGGTCTCTCAGTGTATAAAGGGTTAAACCGAGTGTAAGGTATACCAGTCTAAACTGCCTAAAGATCCGCACCGGATTATGTGGAGCAGTTTGAGTTAACACCGGATTATACGGGACATCCACCGCTCTGAAGTGGAGTTACCTTTTTAACATGAGTTAGCTTTATTTCTACGGATGTTTTGCAAGGTAACTCCAGATCAGAACACATAGTTTTTTGCTAGTTGCATGATTTTTGGTGAGTTTACAGCCTGGTGGTTCTATGAGTTAAGGGTTTCATTATGATGAACTCTTGTATAAATACAAGTCATAGGACGCAAGATAAGTGTTGTTGATTGTTGGTGATTGCATAGAACAGAGGAGAGACATCTTCTGAGAGAAGAGCGACAGACACAGAGGTAGCAGAGATCAACAGCCATGCAAACCGGGAAAGAGGTATGATCTAATTAGACATTCGGTGTCATAACAGATCATTGCTTTTATCAGTAGTGAAAGCGAATTGAAATCCCTTTATTAGGGTGGACCTAATCGGTTTGTTGTAAAAATCCCCTAACAGGGTAACATCTTTGTTGATGTTCAAAGTCCTGTAATCAGGCAGCTCTTAACAGGGTTCAGATCTTGACTGATCTTTTGTAAAATTCCTTAACCGGGTAGCACCTTAACCAGTGCTTTGTAAGCTCCTAACAAGGCGCCTTCATTCTAGTGAAGTTGTGAGCTCTGTCTCATCATGGTTTTTTCCTTCTAACCGAGGGTTTCCACGTATAAATACTTGTGTTAATCTGTGTAATTATTTTATGCTTGTGAATGATTTTTTTATTATGCTTATGAGAAAAGGATAATTAAACAAGTTAAGAATTACTGCATAGGAATAGTATTTACTGATTCACCCCCCCCCTCTCAGTAATCGGTTTAGTAATAACAAAGTTTACTTCACCGGATTTAAAGTAAAGAAGTTTTAGAGGTGCTGATTCGCCTCTCCCCTCTCAGCACCGGTTGGGACTGTCATCTCTGAGCTCATGGAGAAGAACCAGATCCTAACCGATCAGATCCCTAACCTAAAGAGAGAGCAGGAAGATAATGCCTTAAGAATGATTGAACTGATTTTGAAAAAGAGGAAAGCTGAAGATGAAAGAAACACTGCAGTTAAGTCATTAACAGCCTCGGAGAGAGCAAGGAATCTGACAGAGGAAGCTGTAAGGGAAAGTGATCTTGTCATTCTACAACTTCAAGAAGACATGCAAATAGTGACTCAATAAAATGCCAACATGCAAAAGATTTGGCATGATAAAGATGATGCATGCAAGAGGCTAGCAATTGAGCTATATCAATTGAAGGAACAGAGGAAAGAACTCGAAGAAAGGAATGAAACCCTCAGAAGATACAATGAAAGCTCTGTCAAGCTTGATGAGCAACTTAAAGCTCAAAGAAAGCACAAGGACCCCACAGGAGTTGGGTTCACCGGAGAAGACACCTAGGAAACCGGTGAGTCATCTGGAGCCAACAAAAGTAAGAAGGAAAAGAAGAAACCGACAGAACAAAAAGGTAAAAAGACCTTCAACACTTCTTGCAATCATTGTGGGAAACCGGGCCATAAAACAATTAACTGCAGAAATGCACCGGTAAAGCCAACCAACAGTTACTGCAAAAATTGTTGCAAGAATGGCCACAAGACCAGTGAATGCTTGTCTCGCCCCATGAGTGCGTCCAGTGGAAGCAGGGGAAGCTTCAAAGGGTCCTGCTACGCATGCAACAAGTTTAGACACAAAGTTGATGAGTGCAAATCCAAAACAATGGCATTCAGATCCCCACTGAGATTGGTATTCTCCAAAAGAAACAAGAACCGGAGCACAACCAACTGTGCTAATTGTGGCATTGATAGTCATAATGACTCCTAGTGCAAATCACCTAACAAGAGAAGGGTAAATCCATGGAAGGCAACCGGGGGTAATTTGTTACACTTGCAACAAAATTGGACACCTAGCTAAAGATTGTAGGAACCGGTCAGTGAACAAAAGAAAAGGATCGGTCAAATCGATGGTGAAGATCTTGTCTTCCAATGAGAAGAACAATGGAGGAAAAGAGACCAAGAAGGAAGTAAAGAAGATTTGGTTCAAGAAGGAATCAAAGAGCTCTGCTAAGGAAAAGACAGAGGGAAGATCATCGTCTGGTGATGGTGATATCTCCTCAGCAAACTGAGCCTGAAGGGCTTAGAGGGAATCAGTAGCCCGTCTACTGTTCCCGATAGAACTGGTGAGTATTAAACTCACTCAGTCTGCAAGAAAGACCGGATAGGTAAGCGTTGATCAAACCGGGCTTGCTCAACCAAAAAAGCCTGAATACCGGTTGGCGAAAAAGGAAAGAAAGGTTAGGTAAGGTAATTAATGCTGTAGCCATTAACCAATAGTTACCATTTGGTAATTGCCATTATGCGCTAACTCTATATAAAGAAAGGAGAATTACTCATTTTCTTTTACTTTGCGATTTGTGATTAACAATCTCTTATACTTGAGTAATATTCTAGTGCTTTGATCATCGTAAGATATTGCCTATAAGACTGATCAATCTACTTTCTGTATAAACCGGTTGATAAGAAATGACATCATCATCCTCCGCTGTTAAGCTGATCAAAGGAAACCAAGTCGACCGACCTGGATATGACATTATGATGGTTCAGAACAGGGAAAACGACATGGCTGGTGCACTATCTTCTGTGCCAAATGGAGTCCTCATGACTGAAGATGTCACAACCTTCGTTCACGCCAAGCAAGAAGAATTGGGAGAGACTTATAGTCAAATTGAGTACCTCTCGCTATGTGCAGACGGAAAGCTTCCTGACAAATACGCGAAGCTAGTGTCGTCTGGGCTAATCAACGGAGTCTGTTACCCGACCGTCTTTCGACTCGACTGGATTCGACTGGTTCTCAGTGATGTTCATGAACCTGGATTCTGGCTCACAAAAGGAGCATGCAATCAAATCACGAAGGAAGACTTGCATAGAGTGACTGGGTATAGTGACAAAGGGGAAGCACTCACCCTAAGAACCATCTCCAATGCCGTAGTCACTAGATTGACGAAGTCAAAATCTGATAGTTGGCTAATGACTGTCAACGATATTGAAGACGAAGGAGTTCGGTTTGCATCTGCTGTGATAGGTTACAAAATCTATCAATCCAATAACCTGAATAGCATAACAGGAGGATCCATTCATGCCGCTCACCGGATAATGCAGGACAATGCCTAGTACGATATTTGCTCAATGCTTTGAGGACAAATATTTGAGAATATGAAGAAGCTAGGTATTGCGAAGAAGAAATCCCTAAAGTATGGGACCCTACTGGTATGTCTCTACTTTTACTATTCTAATTTCTTCCCGGGAATAGGAAAGGTGACCTTGGGAACCGACCGGCCAGTTATGATCCAAATAAGTGATATGGCCAACCAACTGGGAAACCAGTTTGGTAAAGTCATGACCGAATACTTTAAGGCGTTCGAGTTGAGAATGCACGCTAGGGAGAGAGTGCCATCAACTATTGTTGACTAATACAAAGAAGATGTGTGTTTTCTACTATCCACTGACCACTACATCCTTCAAGTTGTGGAACCGAGAACCGAGTATGCTCTTGAATTGGGCTACAAGATCACCTCCAAGACAGCCAAGGCATATGTAGATGCCTTATAAGAAGCTGACCTAGATCTCTCTGCTTACCAGTTTTGTACCTGTGGAGAGATTTAGGAGAAACTTAAGAAAAGGGCACCAATCGAGAATGTATATGTGAAGAGGACCCCCACACCAAAGAAGAAACCGGTGACTGATCAACCCAAAGCTCAAAGGAAGAGAGCACAACCGGTACCCAACGCTCAAGGAGAAGAACAAGAGGAAACAAAAATTGAAGACACAGTTCCTCTAGTTAGAAAGAGGAAATCTGGTAAACTCATGAAGGAAGATGCATCGAGAGCCAGAAAGCCCACAATTGATGAATTTGTGGCAGGATTGAAAGAATCTGGTGGAATGGGATTAGTCAGCAGAAGATATCAATTGGCAAATGAAGAAGATAGGAGAAAAATAGAAGAAGCAGTAGTACACTGTATTCACAAATTCAAACTCTCTCCCACAGAACTTAATAAGGTTGTCCTTGACGACCTCCAAGAAATTCTTGAAGCTAGATGGAAAGCTTCAATGGATAGAGAAAAGGAGTTGAGGATTCAAGCTTTGCTTGAGGTTCAGAACCATCTCACTCTGGATGAGGCCACTCACCAAGCCGAACTGCACAAGCAATATTTTCTGATAAAACGAAGGATCGGTCAAATGCTTATTGGAGAAGCTGAGAAGGTTCATGAGGAAGGTGTGGCAACATGGACAAAACTTCTTCAGACCCAAAAACAGGCAGAAGAAGCATGCCAAAAGACTACTGAGCAACTTGTCATTGACACCGGTAAAGGAAAAGGAGTACTAGGAGCAGAAGTACTGGTTAAAGAGAAAAATCCTACTAGACCGGTCATCATCGACATCACTGATGATAAAGGTAGTGATCAGGCTCGCCCAACCAGTCTTGTCTCTCCAAAAAAAGGTAAGGCTCGCACCATGATTGTTAATGATATAGTTGATGAAGTGATGGATTTTGGAGAAGTAGACAATGCTGCTAGATGGTATAGTGTGCTAGGGGAGGAAGATAAACAGGCAATAATAGTGGCTCTGGTGAAAACTTTCTTGGATTACAATAGAACTCCAAGAGACTATAGGTCTAAATTTCGCCTTGAACTAAACACAAGACTGATGACAAAATGGAGAACCGGTCTAAGCTCCAACACTATAATCTCTAAGGAGACATTGTCACTGGTCAGACCTGGTCTTAGTGAAGATACTATCAAACTTCTGTTAGAGGAAGCATTAATGAATTTGGATACCAAAAATAGGGTTGCCAAAATAATAAATGGTTATGAAAACGAAGTCTATAAAGAGACTCTAGATTTTTGGCAACAATATGATTTTAGTACTTTGGAGGAAATAGGTCCACAGGATGAACCTAGGATAGAATAGGAACCACCGGTTCAATTCACTGCTCGTAAAGAATCTACAACCGGTGAACCACAAGAGTCATCGGTCAAGATGACTACTGACAATAAAACTGGTGAGGAAGAAATTGCTATAGGTGAGCTTCATATAGCTGAGGAGCAACACCCAGAACCACCTCCGGAACAAGAAGCCCCACCAGAAGTACAATTGCAATAGGAAGAAGATGCTCAACCAGAAGTAGAAGTACAACCGGAAGGGGAAGTACAGAATGATGAAGAAAGACCAGCAGTAGAAGCAATACCAGAAGAGATAGTCCAATCGGAAAATGAAGAAAAACAAGAACAGAATGTACAGGAACCAAGACAAAAGGAATAGGTAGATATTCCAAGCTCGTCCTCATCAAAGAGGAAACTAACCTTTGCAGCAGACACAAAAGCAAAGAAGAGAAAGGTTAGCGAGACTGTAGTTGACATAAGCAAAATGTCAATGAGGCAATTAAAGGAGCTGACAAAAAGGAAACAAGACATGGTCCTAACAAGTGTTAAAAACATTTTGAGCAACTTTGTACCTGATGCTGACATTGATGAAGATGAACCTATAATTGATTAGTTGGAGATATTTGCCCAAGCGAAAACGATTGCAATTGATCACTATGAATAGAAAAGAATAGAGATTCTTCATAAACAGGTCAAAGAAATAAAGGTGACAGTTACTAACAATGTAACAGTACTGCAACAACAATTGCAAGTTGCAGGAAGTCTGATGACAAGGACTTCAAATTTTGATACCTTTACACAAGATCTCACTGAAAAGTCATCTAAGACTTTTGAAGACATCAAAGCTCTGTCTTCCACATTTGATATAAAGAATAAATCTGCAACAGATTTCAGCAGAGAAATGACAAGTCTAGCTCTCGTTCTGAGAAAGACTTCTCAAGAAAAGACCAAACAAATCCAAGATCTTATTGGATTTCAACTGTTTCTTGCTCCAACATTTAAATGCATCAAACAACAACAGAGGCAGAGAATCCGATCAGTGAACCGGACTACAAAACAATAGAGAACATGGAGAATATCATTGTATCGCTGAAATCAGCACTCAAAAATCTAGAACATGTCACTGGTCAATGGAATCCTTTTCTTCATTCAACGAAGAAAATTTACAAGGATATCTTCACCAAGCTACAAATGTAAAATAATAAGTAAAGCTTACCCTTTGTCTTATGGAGGCAAAAAGGGGAAGAAGAAGACATTGGTTGAAGAAGAAGACATCAGAGAAGAGTCAGAAGGTCAAAGATTAGAAAAGAAAGGGAGTAGATTCAGATTCAGCTATAGGACAGAAGAGCTAAAGCACTAGAACAAGGGAAGTTTGCAAACTGAAGAGCTGAAGTACAGTAAAGGGAAGGAGTCTATAGGTGGAATTCACTATGATGAGAAAGTGATGGTGTGCAGAATGTGATGTTTTGCCACCAATGCCAAAGGGGAAGATTGTTAACATATTTAAGATTGTCATTGGATAAGTGAAAAGCAAACATCAATCCCACCAGTAAACTTGTAGACCACTCATACTCGTAAATAGGCACTGGTAGACCAAACATGGTATAGGTACTGGTATACCAAGTTGAAAAGGATATGAACTAGGTATAAGAGTCTTATTATATGGACAACCGGGTATGATATTGATACCGATCAACAACACGTCAATTTGCATCGGTGTATGCGGAGCTGTTTAAGTTAAAACCGAAATATGCGGAGCATCTACCGTTCAGAACTGGAGTTAGCTTTTTAACAGCAGTTAGTTTTATTTCTACACGGATGTTTCAAGGTAAACTCAAAGATCATCTCGCTAAGCTTTTTGCTGCATGATTTATGGTTGAGTTTACAGCCTGGTGGTTCTATGAGTTAGGTTTTAATAATAAGATTGATTTTTTATAAATAACAGGTCATAGGACACAAAAAGAGAGTTGTTGAATATACAGAGTAGGAGAGAGATATCTTCTGAGAGAAGCTATAGTCACAGAGGTGAAAGACAAAAAGGATCAACAGCCAGGTAGAATAGGAAGATCAACAGGTATGATCTAATCAGACAAAGAGTGTCAATTAAGGTAATTTCTTTTATACTGTGAAAGCATATTCAAATCCCTCTATCAGGGTGAACCCTAATAGGTTCTTTGTATAAATCCTTTAACCGGGTGGCATCTTAGTTGATGTTAAAAGTCTTGTAACTAGGCGGCTCTCGACAGAGTCAAGATCTTAACCGGTCTTCTACCAAATCCATTTACCGGGTAGCACTCTTGCAAGTGCTTTGTAAGCTCTTAACAGGGCGTCTTTATTACTACAGTAGTGAAGTTGTGAGCTGTGTCTCACCATGGTTTTTTCCTTCTAACCGAGGGTTTTCACGTATAAATGATGTGTTGATCTGAGTATTTCTATTTCTGTTTGTGAATGGTTATTTACATTCTGTTTATCTTGCAAGAATCTTTATATAAGTTTCAATTGGAAATAGAAATAGTATTTACTAATTCACCCCCCCTCTCAGTAACCGGTTAGGAATAATAGAGGAACACTTGAATCTAAATGAAATGAAGTAGAACCAACACCCGTCATAGAATATAAAGCATCATCACCAATGATAACTTGTAAGTGAGATTCTTTTTCTTTCAGGTTAGAGAGGTGTTCACAATAACCTGTAATGTGGCGGGAGGCTACACTATCAATAAGCCATGTATCATTGTCAGTAGAAATATTACTAGAAATAGAAGAAATAAATAAGAACCCCTCAGAATTTTCACTTGACTCTCTATGAGGAGTTGCATTGTCAACATTTGTGGCAACAACTTGATGCTTGGGTCTTGAAGTACAATCTCTAGCAAAGTGACCATATTTGTCATATCTAAAGCATTGAATCCTTGAAAGATCCTTCTTTTTCTTGAATTCAAGAGCTGAATCACAATTCTTATCTTTGTCCCTCTTGAAGTTACCTTTCTTCCCTTTCCCTGTAGAAGTATGTGCAGCAAGAACAAGATCATCTTCATGGTGAGTTTTACGTCCACTACCTCTAGCTTCTAATCTACATTCCTCCTGAATGCAATCAGCTCTCAATCTATCAAACTTAGAAAGTTGAGCTCTTCCACTGATACCCTGAATGAAGGATTCCCATGAGTGCGAAAGACCATTCATGGCTAACATAACAAGATCTTTGTCCTCAACGGAGTCTCCTATTGCATTGAGCATATACTTAAATTCTGAAATCTTCATAAGGACACAACCGATTCACCTCTAGCCATCTTAATATGTAACAATTGATGTCTCAAGGCTAGAGCTTTGCTTGTGTTGTTGAATTCATACAGACTTTGAAGACATTCAAACATCTCCTTAGCTGAATTCAACTTGGAAATGACAGATACCAAATGATCCTTAACAGCATCAATTAGGATCTTTCTTGCCATGATGTTGTTCTTTCTCCATTGCTCTTTCTTAGTGTCATTAGTAGGCTTATCTACATTAAACTTTACATAATTGGGAAGGTCATTTTCTTCAAGCACAATTAGGACCCTGAATTTCCATGAAGTGAAGTTTGAGGCCCTATCCAACCTATCTTCAACTTTCAGTCTATTCACCATTGTGTAGAGCTAAAACAAACAAATTGAAAGTAGAGGAAAGAGTAATATATATCTTAAAGATTTTAGTTCTGGATCGCTTCCTTAGACTTACTCTGATACTGTGTTAAATTTTGAACTGGATGCATAGATAACAAAGAACGAAAACTCAAAACACAAATAAACAGAGAACACAAGTCTTTATCCGGGGAAAAATCTCCACTTGAGGGTGAAAAACCCAGCCCAAAAAAATTGATACTTTATTGAGTTCTTCAAAACAAATATAATAACCACTTTCTTATGATTGAATACTATAATTAGACAATCAATAAGCATTATTCTCTTGATCATAGATTGATCAAACTAGAAATATAAGTATCTCGCAGATACATCTAAAACATGAAAGACTTGCAAAAGTATATATCGATCATGAATAGGTCGAATGCACTAAACAATAATCACTGAACAAGTACAAAAGTCTCTACAACAATGAGCATCACAATCTCTTACAGATTGCATACGCAGTTACAACACATTCTTGCTACACTAGACATCGACAACACTACTCAGATTACCCAATAATACAAATATGATATCAAAACAGTCTCATAAAAGAATGTATTATTGAATCTACATTTCATGAACCAAAACGTCACCGACTGAAGTTGACGCGTCTTCTACAGAAGGCCAAGAGTCCACAGTTACAAACTCAAACGACATCCTCCAAAAAATGAACCATTGAATGTCATAAATTGCCTCATGATGCCCACCATCACACACACAGTGACAAGACACAATAACACTCCACCTCAGCACACTCCTATCACAGTGAATAGCCATAGCTGGAATGCGATATGAGACAACTGGGTCATCGTAATAGCACAACTTGAACATGAGAAGAACCAATAATAAAACATTTGAACCCAACGGTGAAACACAATGAAGAAGTAGCTCGAACACGATAGATAGCTCATCAAGACTCTTTGCTGAGAAGTGTTTGTAGGATTAGAGAAAGACCAACCCAAAAATTCACATGAAGAAGACTCATAACAGAAAATAAGCAGCTCCCGTAGATTCATGACAGAGAACCAATAAAGAATATTTCCAAGTGCTCGAACCAGGAAATGAAAGATACAGGTATGAAGGAGCTCTATCGCAGCTACCTTATCTTTAACACGTATGAATCCACCAAATTTGATGGAATGGGTTTTTGTCCAACCTTTCTTGGTTCCAAGGGTTTCCATCCTCAGAACAATCTAGTCACTGAATATCAACAAGAGAAATAGCTTCAATTTGATACTATCATAACATACTCTTGTAGGAAGACAAGGTTTGTTTATAAAGTCTCATCGAATTCCAAGTGAACCTCCATGCTCAATGTGGGATAACTCATGCTTTACTTTTAATTCCTCCTTGTGAAGTAACTTCTCGAACAAGGTGGAGAGCTTTAGTAATTAAATTTACTTTATATTGTCATTTTATAAAGTCACTTTATGAAAATGACTTAAATACACTTTAACCCCCTTTATGTTGTCATATCATGAAGTCATTTAATATAATTAATATTATTGAAGTTAAACTTGTTTTAACTTTAATAATTGAACTGAAATCATTAAACCCTTGATAATTGCCAATATCAACTCACGGGAATAATCTATACACTTTCCAAATATTTATATGATGCCAACTGATCACCCCAATGACTTACTCTAAATAGTAAGTATGAGCGAAACATCCAATTGACTTACAAAAAATAATAATCTTGAATCAAAATGTCCCAAATGATCTCCAAAAGGCACACCACAAATAAAATAGTACACTGAGCTGAATAAAAGTGAATGTGGTTCTATTTTACATACATAACATTACAATCATTCATTCCTTCACCATGATTTTTCTTAATGAGGGTTTTTAGTTTTGTTACATAGGGATGCATCCCCACCTCGCGAACCCCCGTCCCTGTCTCTTGAGGCATTTTGGGGATATTAAGGGATGTGTGAAGAGCTTGACTGGCTCTTGGCTCCAGGTAATTAAATTCTTAAAAATATTTTACACTTCCACAGGATTTTTAACAAGAGATTATGTAACTTAGACATTCTTCACAAATATATTGCCATAAATTTCAGACAATCCATTTACAATTAAAACTCAAGAATCTAAATGCTTAAATGATTGGTAATCTAAATTCTGGAAATGTACATTTAAAATATATTGGCACCTTTCAGCAATCACGTGGTAGCATGTAATTAAAATGTGACTGTTCTGGGGTTGACGCAGACCAATGCAGCAATGAAATTTGACTTCATAAGGTGGTCACATGAGTTGTTGATAGGCTGCTGTAGCTTCCAAGCTTTACGCAAATCTGCAGCAGCTCCAAAAATGGCACTCACGTGTGGACTGTGACTGCCAAAAATCCAAACGCAACACTTCCCAAATGAAAACGCAGCTTGTAGTGTCTTAATGAACTCTGAATTAAATACTTATCCAGCCGTTAACTCTCAAAATGAACAAGAAGATTCAACATTCATCAAGTTCGAAATTCCACAACCTCAGCATGAATCGAAAACAAACCCTATGAAAGTAGTCATCTGTCTGCAGATCAACACTTCTCAGAAATCCAGTATACCTCAGCACTGGACAATGATCTTAGATACAATTACAAAATTCACCATCAATCTGTAATGGCTCAAATTGTCAGAAGAGGAATCAGTTCTCAAAACCCTAGCCGGGTAGTCTCTCACAACTTCAATAAAATCATAATTCGACAATGGATAATGAAAGTGCTTTTTCGAAATGAATATATTTGGTTTTTCGGAAAAAACACAATTTCACTTTTTTCACTAAAAAGACTTTTAAATGATAACTTCACTTTATAACATTAAAGTTATAAAGTAATAAAGTTATTAAATTAAAATAATTTAATTTAATAACGATAACCTTTAAAACTAAAGCCACTGAATCACACTGACTGTGACAAACTCATTTCTGACACCAGAGCCTTAAACGCCAACTGACCTGCCAGAAATAACCCACTACCAAAAATAGCCAATTGCTAAAAATAGACTTACTAAAAATAGTAAGTCTCTCAAACTGGAGATTCCCTGAAACTCGATCCAGGCACATCTGACAGTCTATGCAGACACCCTGCTAATCTTGGCCATACCCAAAATACCACTTACTAAAAATAGTAAGTTGACCAAATTGACCCAAACGAAGTGCAGACCTGGTAAACTGAACCTCCAGAATGGAATCCCAACACTGGCTCTTCCATCTGACCCCCTCTGATCACCTGATTAGCTTGCGAGTGTCACCAAAACAAACTAATCCCAAAGTCTGAAAAACGGGGACATTACAGTCCTCCCTTCCCAAGATTGCTTGTCCTCAAGCAATCAGGAAAAATAAGCAACATTGTCAACCACCTGGATCCCAAGAATGGTCATAAGTAATGTCTCAATCCTCACCATACTCCTGTGAAGAAAAAACCAACAGAACAGACACCAGTATTTGAGAAACTGCCCTAAACACCCGAATAACAGACATCACTGAAAACAACATCTGAAGACCAACTGCAGATGCCAATGTAGAAAACAACCTAGCGAAACTCAACCCAACTGAAATAACAACTCTGTCAAAACTTGAGTCCCTGTCTATTCGACACTCGCACCCAACTACACTGAGAAAACGACAATGATCAAATGTGTCGGAATCATTGTTATCAATTCTGCCCCCTGACAAACAGTCCTGAGTGTGTGGATACTGCAAGTAGTCTAACTTGCAATTGCCAATTCCATTTGTAAAAGATGGTGCCAATCCATCCCATAATGGATGGTAAGAAATTGGAGCCAATTTACCCTTGCGTGAGATCAAACCTTCCACTTGTGGGTCAAAAGAAAAATGATGAGCATACCCTACCGTATAGTGTTGGTAAGAAACCCCAACCTCTATCAATGGCTCATCATTACCAAATTGGGAATCATGAGATGGCTCCAATCTCTGACTTCGCATAACTGCAGGCTGGGTAGGAACCTGAGCAACCCTCTCAACAAACCCAACCTCGAAATCCTTATGGGGAAGCATAGTAGATAGAGTCTCCACAATCTTCCCTACCAACCTCTGAATAGCACAACAGCCTCGGATGAGAGTACCTTCAGACACTCTATAAGAATCCTATCGCACATCTGCACTCTGAAGTAAATACTCCATAAATGACTCCGTGCAGTAGAAATTATACGTGGAAGCGTCAACTTGCTCCCCTGCAATCCATAGCTGATCCTTCTAAAAATGTGGCACAACCAACTGTCCCATGCTATCAGCTATGTGAGATGACGAAATAGATTCACTCCTAGCTAAAGGAAACAAACCAACTTGAGAGCTTGACTCCACTGGTACTCCTACCTCATCCATACCAAGTGCTCCCATAACCTGAACAGATGTGACTAACACAACATGTTCCTCATCACCAACCATAGGAGAAAACTCACCACCAACCACCTCAATGTGCAATCGAACTGGGTCTGGGGCTGGCGTGGACCGTAAATGCTCCAACTCCACGGTCACCTCCTCTAACAGGATCTGCGACTCCTGAAGAGCCCGCTGAGTGTCCTCTAAAACTTCAGTAGTCGCTGTGAGCTCCTGGGTAAGCTCACTCACCTCCTCCTCTCTGTCCATCAGTGCCTCATAAGCTGTACTCCCCCACTCAACTAGGTGATCTCGGTCGGCTACCATCTGTAAGTAGTTCTGTCTCAAAATCTTGACAGCCTCACACAAAGAATGAATCTTTGTCAATGAAAGGTAACCACCACTGGGCTCATCTGTCATAGGAGCGCCCCAACCATAAACAACCAACAACTAACGAGCAACATCAAAATGCTCGAGAGTAGAAGTAATATCTCTCTCATCAACTCGCAACTGGCTAGTCACATGATGACTTTGCACAACGGGCCTTCTATGAACAACCTCAAACGCACTGTCTCCAACAAACTCCCCTCAAGATCACCGTCTCTCTGTGTACTTTCATCTGAGTACACATCTACAAACTGAATACAGGCATCAAACACGTCCTCATCTACCCCCGAGGAAGCTGCTGTTGAATCCGACTCAACACAATCTCCTGCTCCCTCGTCCTCTGCGACCATCTGACAGTCCAGATCCTGGAATACATCCACATCAGTTACAACCCCCTCTCTAGAAGTGGAAGCCCTGGTTGTAACAAACTCCTGCCACTCATAAGCTTCCCTGTCCTCATCTGTGAGTCCCTGTAACACAGAATCCTGGAACCCACCACCACCATATGACAATGCTAAATCTACACCCAAAGTTAGATATAGAAATCTAGAAATACTACATCACTCATCATCCTCGCTCTCAGCATCGGAGATATCTGCAATGCTAGTGTACACATCATCTATCTGCACCTCCTCTCTTAACTCTGGCAGCATATACAACTCAATGTCGTCATACGAATCAACTAAACTGTGGCATGAAACTACATTGCCCAAATCAACTGCAACACTCCCATCCTGAGTGTCGTCACTAGAAAGCTCCATGCACACATCCTCAACATAGGAAACAACCACTGTCTCCTGTATTAATCCCACACTACGACTGTTATCATAAACTTCTGAGCTGTTAGAGCTCATGTGCTCCTTGCAGTCATCACCCAACATCTCACAAGAGGTGTCATCTCCAATGCAGCTCATAGCATCCTCAAAAGTGTCATCAGAAGTGTCTATACTATCAACTCCCACATCTACCGAAATCTCAACTGCTGACATGTGACTCTGCACACATGACTCAACGTCAAGATGTGCACCAATAATACTGGAGCATGAATTGTCATCAAATGACCCTGCTGTAATGCCCAGATCACCATCCTCACCACTGGGAGACTCTGTACATGCCTCGGTCTCAGCTGAGGAAGCAACTACCTCCTAAACTGGAGTGACACTACTACAATTGACATAAACATCTCCAATAATAACTCCCTCCATGAAAGAGTTTGAACACTTAGTGATAATTGCAACATCAACTGCCTCTGTACAATCTGTAGTGACTTCTCTGGGAGCCTCAACCTGGTGATGCTCAGCGCTGTTGTCAACCAATGGCACTGAAAAATCCACTGGATCGTGTGCAATAAATCCATCACCACCACAGCGGATGGGAATAGCAGGTGCTGAACTAGATGTAGGAACATTAGCATCATGTACTACTGTCAGAGAAAACTACAGCCTTCTCCCCTGCAAACTCAATGTCGACCTTCTAAAGGCAGAGACCATATATGTCGCTGCCCTGTCTACTGTAACTGGATCCGACAAACACTTTGCCAATCTCTGCTGATGCAGTCTAAGCCTCTCCATGCATTCTACTAAAGCATTTAATTCCTCTCTATTTCCCTTACTGCTATGACGACTTCCGGAATTGGGACTCCTGTATTTATCCATAGCTAAAAAAAATAGAAGTGTTGATCACTTATAAAAACTTCTGAATAAAAATGAATCCAAACCCCACAGGATGGCAGCAAAAATGCTTTGATACCACTGTGAAGAGCCTGATTGGCTCTTGGCTCCAAGTAATTAAATTCTTAAAAATATTTTACACTTCCACAGGATTTTTAACAAGAGATTATGTAACTTAGACATTCTTCACAAATATATTGCCATAAATTTTAGACAATCCATTTACAATTAAAACTCAAGAATCTGAATGCTTAAATGATTGGTAATCTAAATTCTGGAAATATACATTTAAAATATATTGGCACCTTTCAGCAATCATGTGGCAGCATGTATTTAAAACGTGACTGTTCTGGGGTTGACGCAGACCAATGCAGCAATGAAATTTGACTTCATAAGGCGGTCACATGAGTTGTTGATAGGCTGTTGTAGCTTCCAAGCCTTATGCAAATCTGCAACAGCTCCAAAAACGACACTCACGTGTGGACTGTGACTGCCAAGAATCCAAACGCAACACTTTCCAAATGAAAATGCAGCCTGTAGTGTCTTAATGAACTCTGAATTAAATACTTATCCAGCCATTAACTCTCAAAATGAGCAAGAAGATTCAACATTCACCAAGTTCGAAATTCCACAACCTTAGCATGAATCGAAAACAAACCCTATGAAAGTAATCATCTGTCTGCAGATAAACACTTCTCAGAAATCCAATATACCTCAGCACTGGACAATGATCTCAAATACAGCTGGAAAATTCACCATCAATCTGTAATGGCTCAAATTGCCAGAAGAGGAATCAGTCCTCAAAACCCTAGCCGGGTAGTCTCTCTCACAACTTCAATAAAATCATAATTCAACAATGGATAATGAAAGTGCTTTTTCGAAATGAATATATAGTTTTTTCGGAAAAAGCACAATTTCACTTTTTTAATTAAAAAGGCTTTTAAATGATAACTTCACTTTATAACATTAAAGTTATAAAGTAATAAAGTTATTAAATTAAAATAATTTAATTTAATAACGATAACCTTTAAAACCAAAGCCATTGAATCACACTGACTGTGACAAACTCATTTTTGACACCAGAGCCTCAAACCCCAACTAACTTGCCAGAAATAACCCATTGCCAAAAATAGCCAACTGCTAAAAATAGACTTAGTAAAAATAGTAAGTCTCTCAAACTGGAGATTCCCTAAAGCTCGATCCAAGCACATCTGACACTCCATGCAGACACCTTGCTAATCCTGGCCATATCCAAAATACCACTTATTAAAAATAGTAAGTTGACCAAATTGACCCAAACGAAGAGCAAACCTGGTAAACTAAACCTGCAGAATGGAATCCCAACATTGGCTCTGCCATCTGACTCCCTCTGTTCACCTGATTAGCCTGCGAGGGTCGCCAAAACAAACTAATCCCAAAGTCTGAAAAACGGGGACATTACAGGATGCCCCCTAGCTTTCCGCCCCCAAATTGGGAAAATGAGATGTCTTGGAACATGTCCTTGAAATTGGAAATGATAGGAAACACATATGGGATGCTTGGCTGTCCCCGAGGTGGTTGGGAACATCTCAGACATCCGTTAACTGTCCTGCAAACAGCCTGGCATCCCGTGCAGAAAAAACAATTTTTGATTAAATTTTAAAAAAATCATTCATGGCATTAAAAAACATTATTAAATATATCATGACAACATTAGAGTAACAGCAATAAACATATCATGACAGCAGTTAAATTAATCATGACAGTAGTGACAATAACAACTGTTGTGAACATCAAATAATATATCATGATTTAGATTCATGGTTAACAATATAAGCTATATAACAATTAACAGTAATAGTAATTATGGATTTCTGATTTCACTGTTCAAAGAAATCTCTAACTTCAAAATTCTTGTTCTGGTATTAGACTCAATTATATTGTTAGTTGCAAAAGTAATTTAAGGTGCTTATGGTCTGGTGCAATGTGGTATTGTGTGCAAAGTAATAGCAAACACTTTCTATTCAGTATGTTGTTGGCATGCAGGCTTCTATAGACATCATCCAACAACAGTTTAACATTGTTTTGTTAAATTACTGGTGTTAGTTTTCTGTTCATAACTTGTAGAAATCTCTCTCTCTCTCTCTCTCTCTATATATATATATATATATGTATATATGTATAAAGTATAAACACTAATAAAAAAATTATATTAATTGTCATCCTCCCACCATCCCCATAAAATGGCCCTCAGATTGTCATCCTTGAAATGCATCTCTAGTCATCTGGTCGTCCTCGCTTTGGAAACACCATGGAACATAGGTTTTTAGACCTTTTAACTTGTATGGCCCATTCTTTGGTGCTATAACATTGCCTTTTCTATAGATATTTCGTTTTTTGGAATAACATTTCACTTAAGTACCTTGAAAGTTTAAAGTATGGCCATTGGAAGTAGAAACAACACTCTTTTTTGCTATTGGTTCCAATGGTTAGGTGTATGTTTTTTAGATCTCTTCTCTCTATATGAATAGAAGAATTGTTGCATTAAGAAGTGCATGCATCCAATAAATATAAAGCATCAATATGAACAATCTTTGTAGACTCCATAGCTTTTCACAGTGTCTTACACCCTCCACTAAAGAAAACAATTTGTACTGTTAGAGATTTTTCTTGTTAGGAGCAAACTTGATAAATAGGTACGCTTGATTCTCAGATTAATGAACTCTCAAGTTTGACAAGAAATAGTCTAATTGATGAGGATTGGATAAGATCCTCCTTCTTTGAGCTCCACAGGACTCAGGCGGGTGTTGCCTTAGATAATTTACTATGTTTCAAGTAAATTTCAAATGGTGGATTAGGGTCCTCATTGTTATGCTACTATTGCTTCAAATCACTTCAATAAAACATCGTTCTGCAAATATTGAGAATATCTTGATACAGAATATGACAAGGGAAACTATGAAAGTAATAACATATAACAGTGGCATAAGGATATTCATCCTTCTTCTTTTTCCGAGTTTAACTCAAGGAAGGCTAACCTTATTGATTCTCTCTTGAAGGAATCAGTAATGTGAACTATATCACTCAGATTTAGCCCTTTTAAAATACGTAGGAGCTTAGTAACCAAATGTGTTGGAATTATATGTTTTATGTTTGATGATTAAAAGATAATTGCATAACAAAAATCAAATCAGTGCCTAATCCTTGGGCAAATAGTTATTTGACTTTAAATCCACAAGAAAAATTCAAACAAAATACAATAAAATGCCTTGCAAGCTACATGCAGTTTGAATAGAATGCCTTACAAACTACCCTGTCACTTCTATATTGTTATTATCAGAATCCTAACAATTATGTTTACCCTCTGAAATTATTTATGAAACTTTTAATCATTTCCTTGAAAGAAATTCACAAACAATTAGACTAGTTGCCTTGCAACTGGTATGTTTTTATATGCCTTACAAATAAAACCATACAAGAGTAGAACATAAAAGTAAAGAGACAATAACAAGATATAAGAGAAACTGCAATGTATTTTATTTGAAAATAATCCTGTTTCAGTACATACAAAAATTGAAGCTCAGAAGCTTTGACACAAAGATAAGAAGTCTGCTCTGCAAAAATTGTATTCAATATTCATACTCTATAAAAAGAAGTTACAGTTGCTACTTATAGCTAAAACCATCTTGGAATCCTTAATGAGTAGGGATGCAACAAGCTTCAGATGTTTTAGCCTTAAACCTAAAACAGAAAAAACAATAATACAACTGAGGCCCTTAGACGGTGAGAAGACAAAAAACTTTTGGACTCATTTGATATCTGATCTTCTTCATCTGATAACTGACACCTTTGTGTGGAGATATTCTTGATAACTTCATTGAGTTATTGCGAGATATGGTGACCATCATTTCAGGCTAACCTACACCATTCTTCATAAAAAGGTTATCATCCTTGTGCTCATAGGTCAGGTGTCAGATACCAGGTGTCCTCTTTATTCCTCATCAATTATGTCGAGGTCAATTGCTACAGGTTTCTTCTTTTTGGGCTTTGTAAGAGCATCCCACGCAACTACATCTTCCTCTGTGGGCCACTAAAACTCTTGAATGCTTTGCAGTTGTGCTTTTTGTCTCTCCCACCTGGCATCTGTAATTTGCTTGACATCTGTAATGAACCTAATGAAATCCATCTCAGCTTTAAAAGCTTCATCAAGAATAACATTAAAGTGATCCATATCTATTTCATTGTTGTCATTAATAAAAGCCTCTCTTTTAGGCAGTAGGATATCAAATTCTGATCTCCACTTATCCAAATCCTTTATTGTGCCATCTTCTGCCTTGATTTGAGGAATGAACATGTTGAAATCAGGTCTGAACATAATTATCCTTGCCTCCACTTGATTTGCTTTACCTTTAAAGAAAGATAAAGTTATTCCTATCTACTCAATCTCTTCGCCTACTTGCAAAACTGCCTTTGTGAGATCTGTTTTCAGGGGTTGTACTATCGCCAATCTTTCAAACAAAGAGGTCCTTGCTGACCAAGTCCCATGGTATGTATTTAAAATGGAAACAAAATTATTTACCTCAACTTGCAACCCAGGCAGTTTATTGTATGCAGTGTAAACTACATCTGCTTTTTCTTTCAGAATTTCAATTGTGTTGCAAGATTTTCAATAGGGCTTGCAGTACCACCTCATTTTGCTTTATGTTCTCTTGTTCTGTAGCTGCAGCAATTTTTTCTCCTCCTTCACTTTGGGTTTCTGGTTGTGTAGACTGTTTTGGTGGTGGAGGGGCAATCACAGACATGTTTATTATTTGTTGGGTCAAATCTTCCACTGTCTTTTCCAATGCCTTTTCTTTCATGATATGCAACTCCCTGTCCTTGACAAGAGCACTGCAGTCTTCAAATAGGCCCTTAAACCTATGTGATAATTGTTTTGATTTATCCTCATTTAATCTAGCAAAATGAGTAAGGACTTGTGAAATCTCAAGGTCACCAGTATTGTGAATTGACCATACTATTTTGTCTCCCTCCATCTTCTCTTGCACATTCAAGAGAGAAGGCTTCTGATCCTTGGGATCTAGGCTCCACATAGCCAGTGCTTGATTTTTTGGGCTATACCCAAATCCTTTTATTATATCCCCAACCTGAGTTTTTGAAGACAAATTGATATCAGGCTGCCTCCTAATTTGATCTATCATGAATGCAGAAGCAAGATCCCAACCAGGTATAAGTAACATATTACTTGCTTTCACCAATCTCCTGGCATCTTCAGGGGTGATGGTTTCAGATTCCGGGTCATAATCTTTTAAAGCTTGAATAGCTTCATCTAGCACTTGGCCTTCTTCTGTTATTTGAACACTTGAAGCAACCTGTTGTTGCTTATGCCATAGGAGGAATTTCTTGAATTCATCAGTCTTAATGAAATCATCATCTTTTAGAAGGGCTTCCTGATGAAGCAATCTTTCATCTTGGCAGAGGGCCAGTGGCAATTCAACCTCCTCTATAACCTCTTTTTGTTTCCTCTTTTCTTCTCTGATCCTCTTTCTCAATTGATGATCATATGCCCTGGTACCAATAATTAGAGCTCCCACTCTATCTGTTCTTTTCTCAGTTGTCCTCATTTGAGAAGGCTCTCCTGTATGTATTTTTTGCTTTTTAAGAGGAGGCTCATTGGTTTCCTGAGAACTTGAAAGTTCTGTTAAATCTACAACTACATTCTCATCTGCTCCTTGCTCAACAGCAGGTGGTTGTTCCATAGCAAGAAGGCTATGTACTGAGTAACCATCATCACTATCTTCTTCATACTTTGAAGCATAATGGTTTTCCTTTTCTCTCTGTTTATCATCAATTTGGTCTTCCAGAGAATTTACCGATGCATTAAAGTTGGCCATCATCTGTTCCAATCTCTGCAAGTAGGGTAATGTAGGGAAGAAACCTTCAAAAGGAATTCCCTTTTGCTTTAATTGTTTCTCTAATGACAACAAATCTTGAAATTGTTGTGCTCTCCTTTGTATCTCATCTTCTTCCAAGATGTTTCTTATGAGATCCTCTTCAAGACAAGGCTCATGTCTATTATTGATGGGAATGGTAGGGGTATAAAATTTCCTTGCAATAACAATAAAATCTTCTATATCCACATATCTATACAAGGCAGCACTCATTCTGAAGTGGCCTAACCAATCATTTACCTTATTCAAGACATTCTTCCCAATTGTGAAATTGCAGACCTTAAAGTGCCTTGGGGTAAAAGTACCCTTCCTGTGTGGGGCCAAATGCTCTGTCTGTTAACATGAGCTGCTAGATAAACTCTAAAACTACAATCCTGGGTGGTACATAAAAAGGAAGAATATGAGGTGGCTGAGGGCACCCATAAACCCTTATCATTGTGAATGCCTTCTCATAGTAAAAATCACCCCAATTGTGATTTCCCGTCCATTTGTCAACAAATTGACATGGTCTTAATAGCTGTAAAGCCTTAACCGATAGCCTGGACAAATTCACTCCTAAACTGAACAAAATTGGTTGCACCATCCAGTTCTGAAAGGCACAAAAATCATTCTCCCTTGAGGTAAAATTCCATACCCTCAACCAAAACTGGACTGGGTTGGGCTGACCATTCCACATTATCCTAGGTTGGAGATACTGTAAATCCATGATATTGTAATTGTGAAACAAAATGAGATGCATTAACAAAGAATAATGCAAAAACCTAGGGGATGGCTCTTTCTTTCTAATTGACTCAAGACCCTCGTGCATTTTATTTATGACATGCCCTATGTAGTCATAACCTGTACTCACATATGGACTCTACAAGTCCAGCACCAACATCAGAATGTCTAAAGAAATTCTCTTAGCGCCACCATCTACTCCCAACACTTTGCACAATCCGTAGGCAATGTACTTGATGTAGAAACTCAAGTCCTTGTAGAAATATGGGGTAGTGCCAGGTACTACTGCAATATAATTTTTGTTGGCTTTAGGGACATGATTTTGAATTTCCCATGAAACTAGGGTTGACTCCCTAACATATCTATTTGCTTGGGCCTGCAAATTAATCTCAGTAGCCATTGGGACATATATATTAAAAGCTTTCATGAATGAATTTTTGTCCAATGTCACCAAAGCTGAGCCATGATCTTTTCTTATTGTTCTTGACAAAGGGTCATATCTATTGGCCAATTCTAACAGTAGGTCAATGTCCAGGAAAACATCTGGCACGATTAACCTAGCCAACCCTGAGGTCCAAGGGTTTGAAACTGGCACTGGGCTTTCAGAATTCTTAGAAAAAGATCTAAATAAATACATACCAGATATATCATGTGTTTTTGCATCTCTACAGAATGCTAGGTCATCAGTGAAAATTTCATCATTAACCTTTTTGTTTTGCATAGACCCGGGCAGTAAGGTGATAAATTCATCTGAATAACTCTCTTTCCCTTTTGTATCACCTTTATCTTTGCTTCCCTTACTGGTAGAAGCTCCACTTGCTACTGGCCGACTCATATTGATCAACTGATAAAAGCCCTTCCTGAAATTCTGAACTCTGAAACTTTGGACACTGAAAACTCAGAAAATCTCGCAATTCTCTCACTCTGGCTCTCTAAATGCTTGGTTCATTGAAAATGAATAACGGATATCTGTATTTATTCTAAGGAATTGAATGCATTAATCCGTTCGAGATCAAAGCTTTGTAATTCATGTCACTTCGGTCATTACTTGGCACGCTCTGGATTCAATTTATTAGCCGTGGCCTCGGAAGGTGAAAGATAATCAAATTTTGAGTTCTGGCGACCTAGTGACTACTAAGCTCCTCATAGTCGCTGAAAGACTTGGCGCTTTTTATTATTTTACAGAGATTAGGTGACTAAAGAGAAGTCTCTTAGTCGCTGAATAATTTATCCTTTTGAAAATTATCTCGAGACCTGGCGACTGAAGAAACAAATCATAGTCGTTGAATATTTTAGCTCTTCATGACTTTATCTAGAGACTCAAAGACTACCGTCGATCCACTTTCTCATATTTTAATTTTTTCCTTCTGAGTCTCATCAACTATAGTCAGTCTCCTCATCGCTGAATGTTTGAGCTTTATTTGATTTTACCTTGAGATTCAGCTACTACCGTTAGATCTTAATCTAATGGTCCTCCTTAAGTCTCTAATACCTTTACTTTTTATTTGCAATATTGAGAGACTTGGCGACTGAAGAGAGTCTCTTAATCGCCAAATGTTTATTGACTTCTCAAACTTTTCCGGAGATCATGCGACTTAGCTTATCTAGAGATCTAGCGACTATAAGGAAGTCTCTTGATCACTGAAACTTTTAATAAACCTTGACTTCATCTAGCGACTTCACGCCAGCCACAAGATTTTAATCTGACAGTGCACAATATCTGGAATAAAACCTTTGATATATTAAAGATATCAGAATTAAATATCAACCACACGATCTTAATCTGATGGTAGTCGCTCAATCTCTAGAATTTTAGAGTGACATCATCTTTATCAAGCGACTAAGAGACAGTCGTGAGATCTTTACTTTTAAAAGGAGATAATCAATGGTAGTCGCGCAATCTCTGAATCTTTTCCTTGACTTTGACTTTCTCAGGAGATCTAGCGACTGTATGAATATATCATTGTAATGTCCCCATCTTTTTAGCTTCTCAATGGAGTTCTTAGCCTTTCATTTTTTGAAGGCTAAGAGGAGAAATAAGGTGAAATAATTAAATTAATTTCTTATAAAGTCATTAAATAATTTAAAAATTAAAAGGTGACTTTATATTTAATTAATTTAATTAAATAGTGACTAAAATAAATATTAAATCATAAGTCACTAAAATAATATTATATGGGAAAAGGGAATCTTCTAGAAGCACAACTAATATTTGTTGGAAAGGAGGAAGCTTCTAGAAAAGTGCAATAAAATAATATTTTATGTTCTTCTAGAAGGGATGAAGGAATAGAATAAATAGAGGAGAGAGCCTCATTATAGGGCATCCAATTTTGATAATGATATTTGCTTGTGCACTTGTGGAGCCAAGGGTTTCTGCAGACTTTGTCTTTGGGAACGAAAACTCCCATTGATAGCATAACTGAGGTGGTGAAAGATCCTCCGAAGGGTTGCAGCTATTGGAGGAGATAACTCAGTCTTCTCATTGTGCCAAATTTTGTGGCCTAGGGCCAAATTTGTGCAAACGATTTGAGGAATAATTCCGATACAAAATTTCAATCATATTACAGTAGTGCTGGGGTCCCATGATTTTTTGTAAGGCTGAAGGTGACATGAACAGTGACGCTACAGTAATTTCGATTTATTTTCCAGCTTTGAGAAGGCAGTTTGGGCTAAGAAGAAACTCCTTTCAGTAGTTATTGATTGCATCTTCGTCTTCAACATCAAGCACTTCCATATAATCAGGTTCCTCTTATAATTTTCAGATGTTTGCATTGGTATATCAAGTGTATTTAGGTGCTGCTGTAGATGATCTTTCATATCAGATTTAGCATTATACTTGAATATCTATTGTAAGCCAAGAAGACTTGGCATTCCACTGTATTTAGAGATTATAAGGAGCTGAAGTTTGAATTTCAAATTGATTACATTGTTCCTAGTTTTTATGTTTGCATGCCAATTGTATGACGAAATGTCACTTGGCTGTAAGTGTTAATTTGCATTGAATAGATGTCATATATTGCATCAGAAAAATATAAAAAGAATTGCATTCATGTTAGGTGTAGACTAAGTGGAAGAGAAGTTCATTTTTCAGTCATCCTATGATCTTAAGTCATCTTCCTTATTCTAGGAACAAACTGGAATAATAATCAGTCATATTTCCCTCTGTTGTACAAGTGTTTGACGAAATTTCTAAAATAAATATAGCAAGTTTCAATCAGATTTGGACAGGGATATTACAGTCGTTACCAAAAGCCTGGACTGATAGTAAACGACACCTCCCCGCGTTAAGGGGGCAACCCCAGGACAGCCTTGCAAGCGAGCACCCCGGACACGTGGTAGGGACAAACCGCATGGACAAACCTACGTCACCTTCCGTTAGGGGCCCACTCTGGGACATCACAACCCACCACGCTCCGCGGGTCTCAACCTCGAGACCTCCGGCTCTGATACCAAGTTAGTTACCGTTGCACCAAAAGCCCGGACTGATAGTAAACGACACCTCCCCGCGTTAAGGGGGCAACCCCAGGACAGCCTCGCAAGCGAGCACCCCAGACACGTGGTAGGGACAAACCGCACGGACAAACCTACGTCACCTTCCGTTAGGGGCCCACTCTGGGACATCACAATCATTGATTTATTACATCTGGAGACTTGACGACTATAGTTATCTCATAGTCGTTGAAAGATTTCTTATTTCACCATTTTATCTGGAGACTGCCCGACTGAGGATATATTGGATCTAGAGACTGGGCGACTATAGTTACACTTGAAACATTTTTCAATGTAGTCGTCGGATCTCATAAAGCACTTCAAACCATTCAGAGACTTCCCGACTTAAAGGCATCCGCTTAATAAAAAGGAATATATTGGATTTCTTAGAAGACTAAGCGACTAAACGAAACAATAAAAGCACATGCTTAAAAAGGTATTTAAGTGATTCTCAAAAAGTAATAGCAAAATAGAACCCGACTTGGCATTTTTAGGGCCTTTTGGATTTTCAAGCGTACTTTGCCCTGGCACTTAGGGTTTTTAACACTTTGATCAATTTTCAATCTCCGAGGATGGAAAATTTGTAGGATATTTTCAATATAAAAAACAGGGAAAACCTTCAAGGAACCAAAATTTGAACGGCAACCTGAGAACTAAGAATACTACCAACATGTACATCCATATCATTGAGTTTGCTAGATTGGGATGTGCAAAACACCAAGAGTCCCTTCACTCTTCCATCTAGGAATCAATGGTAGACACTTCTCTGGCACTATGCTCAAATGGGAGTCCTCATTGATGTACACCTTCCGTTCATCATATTCTTTATTGTTTGAAAGCCAATCTGGATGGGATGTCATATGGAAGGAAGCTCCAATTTCTACTAACCATTCACTATCCAATGCTTGACTTGCCACATCTATAACAAAGGCATTTACACCATCTTAAGAAGAATTTTGAGACTTATTATTTGAATCATTTTTCATTTTTCTTCTTCATTTGGTCTTTCTAATTTTAAGGTAGTTGTCTTGGTTGCCATCACCAAGTGATCTTATAAGTCTAGAAAAGAACAGAAAAATGTCGTGCAATAATCCTCCTACATTCCAATATGGTGCAGTTGGGTCACACTCATATTGAATTTCAAATTGTTAGCAATAGAACCACTATCGTTAATTCTCAAGGCGTACAACTTATTTCTATAGATTTTTTTAAAACAAGGATTTAGCCTAGTATGAGTCTGTCAACTTCTTCCGAAGTGTTGTTCAGTTTCATCTTCATTTACATTCAATAAAATGGAATCTACCAGGTCTAGCTTAATGAGGTCCTTCACCTTTCTATCCAATAGATACCTACTGACTTGTGACATTATAGTGGGTTTGGGTTCAGATATAGTAGCCCTTAGATCTCTATATACAAGTATATCCTCCATCTTGAGCCTTTTAAAATTATATTTCTGGTCATTATGGTTTACCCTATGCACAACTCTTAATTAATCTTCTTGATTCAAACATTTAAAGGAAGTCAAGAATGGCCATGATCAAACTAAAATTATTGTAGAATAAAAATATTTTTAATGTATTTTATTTTCATATTCTCTTATCATAATTCAAGACTTTTCATTTAGATATGGGTGTGATACTGGCAGAAATGAGATGTTTAGTAAAATGCACGAGGGGTATAAAAATGTGATTTTAGATATTGGTACCTAAGATATATGGTAAGAAAAGGAGATATTTTGATAAGAATTGTATCAGGGGTATATAAAATCAAGATATAGAGGTAGAAGGACAAGTTTTTTAGGTGAAGTCCTTGAGGGTCATGGAAGTTGGGACTGATCTTTGTGAACACTTCTATCTATATTATTATTTTTTTCATTCAATGGTGTTAATTCTTCATTTAATTGGAGAATGGTAAGGTGCATCGTCTTTGTACTCTTCTATCATGTCTTGTGGCATTCCACTCTACTTAGTTTAATAGCTTTTTGTATCGTCATAAGTTGTCTAATCAACACAAGGCCTTGTTTCCTCAATGAATGCCATCATTCCAGTTTTCGAACTTGTTCAAGAGCATATGGATTTACCACTGGAACATTGTAACTTGCCCTTTAAGGTGGAGTAGATGCCCTCCTTAGTATTTCTTGCATTTGGGGTACATGCTGATGTGTAGGTAATTTACCTTGGTGTGGTTGGGGAATGGCCTAGATACATCCTTGACATGTATTTCTATGGTGCATGTTTGTACATCCCCATGGTGGTTGTGAGAAAAAAGCCAAAATGTTTTTCATAGTTTTCTTAACCTCCACTAGAGGGACATACTTGAAATTATATTTTGGAAATTGTTATTCTTGGTTGTTAGTTATTAGAAATTTCTTTTGGAAGGAATCTGATTTTGAAATTCATACAAATGAGAATTTGAAATAGAAAGGGGTCAACAATATTATTTGTATGGAAGATGTTTCATAATGAGAGCAGTTAAAAAAACTATATTTTCCTTTGTCCCTTGTGCTCAACTTTGATTCAGAACGAATATAAAATTCTATGAAACATTTTTCTCCATTGTTTATTTCTCCAAATGCATATTATTGTCCAGCATTTTCACGCATTTCACATCTGTACTTGGAATGAACGTTAAATGACATAGCTAAAGGATTGCAGTATTCAAAATAGAAATGAAAAAAATGTGTTTTAGTGTGAAAATATGTACGTCTAGCAATCTGTTGTTAGTAGTTTTGGCATAGTTCTAACGTAGAACAATTATCTGCAGAATCTTGTCATTGTTCGAGAAGTGGAGACACCAAATAGATTTGGAGGCAATAGCTATCTTGGATTTGAAAAGCTTACATTTGTTCCCATCCAGGTCTGTTGATTGTTAATTTCATTTTCTTTGCAAGAGAATTATTATTGGGATGTAGACATGGTAGTTTACATTCATTATATTTATCTCAAAGCATTTGTGGAAAATAGGAGATGAACTTAGTTGAATGATATTTTTTCTTTTATTCCTCTGAAAAGTGAATGTCCTATAGCATCTAGCTATAGAAAAACTTGTCAAATTACTTTCTAAGTCCTTGGGATCACACATAAAGGGGTGTAAACTTGTAATGGACTTTAAACTTGGCCAATTCAAGATACTAGAAGTTAATTTTGAGGGTTTGTATTTTCAATGTTTAATATGAATAAATGACCTTGTTTTATCAAAGGAGAGGAAAGGATAGCAAGTGAATAATTACCATGACCATATCTTTCTACATTTCAGCAATTACAAGTGGATAATACTGGTATATACATTTCAGCGATTACAAGAAGCCATGGGAGTGAAGATTCATGTGGAAAGTCGATTGGGAAGAGAACCCTGGGTTGGTAGCAATTGATTTGGACTCTAATGAATGTGTTCCAAATGTTAGAAAAGAAGTTTAAACCCTTTGATGAATTTGGTGCCAAGCCCTAGTGCCAGACCTAGGCAAAATTGTCAAACTAGGCCTAGTTTCAGATTACCTGTCAATTATTGAGCCATTTGGTCCAAAACAACCCTACCTAAGTTTTGAATATGTTAAATAAGGCCGAAATGGATACTCAAAAGTTCAAAACTAATTTTACATTTTGGGTATGAAGTTTGCATAAAATGTTATAACCAAAAAAGCCTCTATGAAGGGCTACACAAGAGTAGGGCTGGTTGTGAAGGAAAGACTTATGGTTGAAGTGTTTAAGTTGCTTGTATCCATTTGTCATGGTTATCTTTTGTAAGGCCTGCCAAGTATCAGATAAGATGTTATGTTGTTGATTTCTCAATTGGGTTGTTGCCAAGTATGCTCCAAGAGCGCCAATAAGCATGATTGTGTAAACTTTTCTTTGAGTTTTTGAGAAACATTGTATTTTGCCTCTTCACCTCTGCATCATATTCCAATACAATTCAATTGCAAGACTTCTTTCTAATCAAGCACTCTACTTATAACACAAAATCCTTTGCAAAACTTATATTGATGATAGTAGATACCACTTTTCTAAGGATGATAACTTATGAACTGCTATAAATATATTGATTCACTCTAACTTGATTATTCTTAGATCATACAATCGATATCTTAAGGAATATATGATATTATATTGATGTAATGATTTTCAGATCTGCCATATGCAACTTTTATCGATTCGATAAGATGGAGTATCTTTTTCTGTTTCTGATATGACAATGAGAATTATGCAATGATGATCTCTGCTATACTCTGATCTGCAATTGTGAAGGCTTGTTCACTTGATACTATGGAGTTAATTCTACTGTTCCTGATATGGCGATGTAATTTACGACGCAAGTCTTCTCCATATCGCTTATACCAATGCTATAATTGCTGTTTCTGATTATGCTTTAGAAGTATGCAATGGTTATGGTGTTGTTCCTGATTGCTATCTTTAGGTGTATGCAACCGATTGGCGTTGAGAATTCTACTACTCAAATGAGCGATCCAAAAATGGATAAGTTGAAGAAATAAACAATTCGATGATTTCTTTGGAATGATATTGAAGTCTTTTAAATATGCAATGAGGAGATATGAATATGAGGAGTTTTATTGTTCTTAGAAAATTGCTTCTTTTGGTTTAATAAGTATTAGCCTTTGGTGGTTGCACCTATTTTCTCTTAACTAACAACTATACTAGTTTATCTTCTGATTTTTCTTAGTATCTTAAGCGACAGTATTCCATGAATAGCGATAATTACCATCGCTCCTTACTCAAGCATTCTCAGCCCACATCCACCTTAGAGATATATATATCGTGCTTCCTTGGATTCTGGCGATCACCACATATTGCAGAATTTTTTGTGACTGCCGTTCACTGCAATAAGTCATCAATATTCACAGAAAAGCTCTTCCTGTTTTGGCTCACAGTATTCACGTTAGAAGTTGTGCAAAAGAGACTTAATGGATTAAATGTTGTAGGTGAAACGATTATGAACTCCTCATGCTGCATGGGGGTCACAGAGCAGGAACCATTCATCCTTTGATACTCTCAGTTTGAAATTTGTCACACAAATAATTATATCGCAGGGGAGATATATTAAATTTTCTGCTAGTATTTTAAAGGAATACACCTTTTATTATTAAGTTGCATGATATTTCTTTATTTATGGGGACTTTGCATAAAATTATATCTGTAATATAATTACTTGGAATTTAAAAATGAAACACAAGAAGTTTAAAAAAAAGTAGGGTAAATCTGTTTTTAACTTTTTTTAAAAATTTCAAGCCAAATAAAGGGCAAAAAATTCTGCTTTTCCATCCGGTCCAGACTAGAAGAATTTTTAATATTTTGCTTCATAAAACCAATGTAGGTGTTTGTGTAATGTCCTTGTTTTTCAGACTCTTGGGATTAGCTTAGTTCGGTGACCCTCGTAAGCCAATCAGGTTGTCAAAGGGTATCGGTTGGTAGAGCCAGTGGTTGAATTCCACTCTGGAGGTTCTAGTTGCTAGGTCTGCTCTTCGTTGGGGTCAGATTGGATGACTTACTATTTGTAGTAAGCGGTATTTCGGGTATTGCTATGTTTAGCAGAGCACCTGGGTAGGGGTTTCAGATGATTCAGAGTTACTTACGCGGAATCTCCAGTTTGAGAGACTTACTATTTATAGTAAGTCTATTTTGGTCAGATAGCTATTTCTGGCAAGGCAATGTATGATTTGGATGCTATGTCAGAATTCAGGATGTTATGGTCATAAGTTGTTATAACATTGCATTATATTTGAAGTTATTAAATTAAGTCTACATTAATTTAATAACTATGCAATTATATTTTTTAATTCGATGGTGTGTTGAAGAAGGCTCTTAAGTGAAAAGTGTAAATGAGAAGCCTTCTTTAAAAAGCTTATAAATAAAACATGAAGAGCTTTTTCATTCACCTTATGTCATTTTTATGAAATTGAAAAGTAAAGAAGTTTTTTTTGTCCAAGGAAGAAATCGAATTTCTTCAAGGAAGCTAGGGTTTGCAATGAGTTTGGTCTTCAGATTTTGGAGAGAACTCGGCAATTTCACATGAGCATTGAATGGTAAATGATCAGAATTTTTATGTGCAGCTGGTTAGAATTTATTGGAGAGCTTGAGGAAATGCGAAAATGGTGTTTGAGGGTTTGAGATCACCTTCTTGAAGAAACGTGGACTTCTTCAAGATTTGTTTATGCACTTTGAGCTGGATAATGAAATGCCAATGAATTGTTGCTGAATGCTTGAAAGATGTGTTCAAACCAAGAGCCGTACAGTCATGCCTTGAGCCGTACCATTGCACAGTAATTACGGCAGTTTGAGTTTGTGTACGGAATTGAAGGGAGTTACTCTTCCTTGGCATACGGCTAGCAGGGAGAGCAATATCGAAGGTGCTGCATCATAATCTAAGGGATTGCGGACTGTGTCAAGGGGCTGTGTTTCATCATCAGCAGCCGTACATTGGTCAAGGTGCCTTAAATATTGAATTTAACTTTGTAATTCAATTTAATTTTGTAATTCTTGCAATTGATAAATCAGTTTAAGAGCATTGATTTCAAATTTGCTGTTCATGTCATTTCATGATTCTAGGAAAAATTCACAAAAGTGTATGTGTTAGAAATAAATGAAAACAATTGCAATTGAAATTAAAGAAAGAATTTAGCTTGTACTTGAGAGCCAGTTGGGCTCATCATAGTGGTATCAGAGCATTTATCTTGCCAACCAGGAGGTTATGAGGCCTTAGCTATGGCAGGCAGGTTTGTGCCTGACATGCATTATGTCTGCAGGGGTAGAGCTTAACCCTTGCCAGAAGGTAATGAACAGGGCCCACAAATTGAACAGGCAGGAGACAAGAACAAGAATAACATTGGGAATGATGTTGACAGGGAGGCCAGAGATGCCTTTAGGAATTTAGCAGATGGTCAACATCATGTTGCAAATGTATTGCAACAACTTTCAGACACTCTTTAGCGTATCACATTACTAGGTGATCGTACTAGAGACAGAGGTGCGTGGAGTGTTTCAGTCAGCTCACACAGGTCACGAGCAGATGACAGGCGTGATTATAGAGCTGACCATATAGATATTTATGATAGGCCTCTTCGTCCTACTTTCTTGAGGCTTGAGCTAGATGCAGTTAGTGTAGAGACAGAGCCGACACCACTTGTTGATGACATGGTGACACATTTTGCAGAATGGGATGCTCTTCCAAAGGCAATAAAAAAGAATCTGAATTTTGATAGGTACCTGACACAGAAGAGAGAGCATTCCAGAGGCAGATCAACTCCTGACATGAGGCAGAGGCCTAGGTAGAATAATTTCAAGCAGTTAACCGACAAGTTGACACTAGCTCACTTCGATGGAAGTGGGAAGATGACAGCCAAAGCATGGGTCTACAAGATGGATACGTACTTGTCACTTCGTCCTATGTCTGAGGAGGACGCTATACGATTTGCTGTGCTTCATCTAGATGGGGTAGCTCATGATTGGTGGTACCGTGGGCTAGTATCTCTACATCATGATCAAATTGTTGAGTACCAAGAGTTTGTTGACAAGCTGATAGAGCGGTTTGACAAGAAGGAACCTGAGACTTACTTTAGAGAGTTAGCTCAGTTGAGGTAGACAGGTGGCTTTGAGGCCTTTATCAGTGAGTTTCAGCGCCTATCAGTTATGGTTCATGACATCTCTGAGAGGAGAGTCGTGCTTTTCATAGAGGGTTTGTCTGAGCTGTACAGGGGGTGGGTTAAGTCCCTGGATCCACCTACTTTGCGAGATGCTATGAAGAAGGCAATGAATCTTGAGCCTTCTGTTTCACGAGGCAAGTCTACTCCTAGTCCTATTATCTCTCCTGCAGAAGAGGTACCTCCACCAGTTGTTGACAGAAAGAAATCTGCAGTTAGACTTGATGATGCCACCCGAGAGGATTTGAGGAGGCAGCTTTGCTATCATGTCATCAACATTCCCATGGTCATGAGCTCCTGTCTCATGGAAATGATGAGACTCAATGCAACTGTCCTCAAGCAAGTCTGTCATAGCCACATGCTCCTGAGAAGAGCCTCTAGAATGCTCTCTTTTGTATCAGGTACCTGTCAAAATTCAAATTCCTCTTAATTGCTTTTGGAAGAGCATGCCACTCTGCAAAGTGTACCACCATGTCATCAACGAATAGTGTCGGCTCTGTCTCTACACTAATTGCATCTAGCTCAGGCCTCAAGAAAGTAGGACGAAGAGGCCTATCATAAATACCTGTATGGTCAGCTCGTGACCTATATGATCTAATCGAAACACTCCGCGCACCTCTGTCTCTAGTACGATCACTTGGTAATGCAATACACTGAAGAGTGTCTGAAAGTTGTTGCAATGCATTTGCAACATGATGCTGACCTTCTGTGAAATTTCTAAAAGCATGTCTGGCTTCCCTATCAACATTATTGCCAATATTATCTCTGTGCCTGTTGCCTGCACGATCAACCTGTGGGCCCTGTTCATTTCCTTCTGGCGGGGGTGAAGCTCGACCCTTGCAGACATAATGCATGCCAAGCACAAACCTGTCTGCCATAGCTAAACCTTCATAACCTCCAGGCTGGCAAGATCAAAACTCTGATACCACTGTGAAGAACCCAACTAGCTCTTTCTGGATTTATTCACTAAATTTGATATGGTTGCAAAATTCTTATACAATAATAATCTTACAAACAATTATAATGAAGCTTACACCAATTTTTCAGATAATCCAACCAAGACAAATTGAATTTCCTTGATAATTTTATTGATTCTTATTTCTCATTACAAACAGATTGCATAATCAAATAATTAAAATAGGAAATTAGGCACCTGGCACTGCTGCAATATTCTGAATTGTTTTGTATAAGCAATAACCTCCTCAACCATGTCACAGCCCAAACATATTAAATGCCAACTCTATACAGTCTGAGCAGCTCAAGCTATGCTTGACTGTCCTGTAGCATATACGAAACCCCAGCAGGAAGAAAGACAACCCAGAATGCAGTCACGTGGGCAGAATAATTAAAACATGACTGGCATGGCATTGTACATTACCAGCAGAATAAGAAATACAGCCCAGGTAGTCACGTTGGCAGGTTCTGTTGGTGTTGTAGCTTCCTTAGCACCCTTACACCCAGCAGCAGCACCAAAAGAAGGCACGTGAGGTATAGAAGCAGCCTCAACCCAATTATATTGCTTCCCAGATAAGTACGGCTAATATCAAACAATCACATGCTGGAAGCTTGACTATTTTCGATCACCAAATATTAATTGTAACCTCAGCTTTTTATTGATAGCAGATTTCCCAAATAAAATTCAGACTTCAGCAAATAACAAATTGAATTCTTTGATAGCAAATTCGATTTCCGCGTGTAGAATTAAAACTGAAACTTCACCAGAATCCAGTATACCTCAACACTGGATTTAATTTAGTATCAGATCGAGCTCTCTCCTGGAAGAAGACCAAACTCGACAAATCTCAGAAGAACTCTCTCCAAAGAATGAAGACCAAGCTCCAGAAACCCTATCTTTTCCAAGCCAAGCAGAATTCACACAAACAATTTATCAAATCAACAATGGGTAAATTAAAGTGCTTTTTCGAGTTGTACTTATAGCTTTTTCGGAAAAAGCACAATTTCACTTTTTTAATATAAAAGGCTTTTAAATGATAATTTCACTTTATAACATTAAAGTTCTAAAGTACTTAAGTTATTAAATTAAAATACTTTAATTTAATAACGATAACTTTAAAATCAAAAGCCATTGAATTCTGCTGACTGAAACAAACTCATTTCCGACACCAGAGCCACAAACGCCAACTGCCCTGCCAGAAATAACCCACTGCCAAAAATAGCCAGCTGCTAAAAATAGACTTACTAAAAATTTTAAGTCTCTCAAACTGGAGATTCCCTAAAGCTCGATCCTGAAACATCTGACACTCTGTGCAAACACCTTGCTAAACTTGGCCATACCCAAAAATACCACTTACTAAAAATAGTAAGTCAACCAAATTGACCCGAACGAAGAGCAGACCTGGTAAACTGAATCTCCAGAATGGAATCCCAATACTGGCTCTGACATCTGACCCCCTCTGATCACCTGATTAGCTTGCAAGGGTCGCCAAACCAAGCTAATCCCAAAGCCTGAAAAATGGGGACATTACAATGTCAGAATTCAGGATGTTATGGTCATAAGTTGTTATAACATTGCATTATATTTGAAGTTATTAAATTAAGTCTACTTTAATTTAATAACTATGCAATTATATGTTATAATTCGATGGTGTGCTGAAGAAGACTCTTAAGTGAAAAGTGTAAATGAGAAGCCTTAATGAAAAAGCTTATAAATAAAACATGAAGAGCTTTTTCATTCACCTTATGTCAGTTTTATGAAATTGAAAAGTGAAGACGTTTTTTTTGTCCAAGGAAGAAATCGAATTTCTTCAAGGAAGCTAGGGTTTGCAATGAGTTTGGTCTTCAGATTTTGGAGAGAACTCGTCAATTTCACATGAGCATTGAATGGTAAATGATTAGAATTTTTATGTGCAACTGGTTAGAATTTATTAGCATTAATTGGAGAGCTTGAGGAAATGCGAAAATGGTGTTTGAGGGTTTGAGATCACCTTTTTGAACATGGACTTCTTCAAGTTTGAAAGATGTGTTTAGACCAAGAGCCCTATGGTCATGCCTTGAGCTGTGCCATTGCACAGTAATTATGACAGTTTGAATTTGTGCACGGAATTGAAGGGAGTTACTCTTCTCTGGCATACAGCTAGCAGGGAGAGCAATATCGAAGGTGCTGCATCGTAATCTAAGGGATTGCGGACTGTGTCAAGGGGCTGTGTTTCATCATCAGCAGCTGTACATTGGTCAAGGTGCCTTAAATATTGAATTTAACTTTGTAATTCAATTTAATTTTGTAATTCTTGCAATTGATAAATCAGTTTAAGAGCATTGGTTTCGAATTTGCTGTTGATGTCATTTCATGATTCTGGGAAAAATTCACAAAAGTGTGTTAGAAATAAATGAAAACAATTGCAATTGAAATTAAAGAAAAAATTTAGTTTGTACTTGAGAGCCATTTGGGCTCATCATAGTTTGTGGGCATGTTCCTTGTTCAATGTAGGGTGGGGTCAAGGGGTGAAGGCTCTAGCACTAAATCAAGGATTTTGAGGCCATAGGAACATTAATGGTACATAGCATTTGCAATAATCTTATTGATATTAAGCTAAGTTGCCGGTTCGGATTTGGGTTCGGATGCGGGTTTGAGATTCGTTGAAATTTTTTTGGGGGTGGGTTCGAATTCATTTTGGGTTCATCCATACAAAAACATATGCTTATATATATGTATGGCAGAAAATAAGTTCATACACCACTATGCTAATAGTAAAACAACATAGCAAAATACACCCCCATATATATTAACTTTTTAGTCCAAATGACATTTTTTACCTTGTTGGCCTTTTTAGTGGTTTATTTTAGGGTTGGAGGGTTGGATTGACTAAAATAGACAAAAAAAAAACTTTTGAAAAGTCAAAAGAATCCATTTTTTGGCCAAATTCGGCCTGGATCCTACCATAGATTTGCAAATTCGCCATAAAAACAGCAAAAAATTTGTGCTAGGTTCATCTGACAGAATTTGGGCAGACTTTTTGTAATGACTCTTACTATAAAGGCCACTGAAACCCTCAAACTGAACTTAGGAATTTTGTCAAACACTTGGCATGTAACTGAATAGAGCTGCGAATAGGGCTAATTGTTGTGTAACAAATTCACCAAGTACAAAACCAATATTGAAATGTAATGTAATGAGCAATAACAGTACTAATAACAATGGCAACTTTCAGATCTGATAACTTCAGAAAATAAGGACTGTTGTCTAATACATGTGCATATGAATGTGGATTGGTGACAATATGACAACCAATAAATGCAATCCTATCAAAGTGTGCAATTCTGATTATACTTTCAGATTGTAGTAGACTGGACTGTGCATACAACCATGTGAATTTTCAATGTCTGAATACAATATCAGATTTGTATGAACTGTCACAACTATGCAATGCAAAAATTACAATATATAAACCCTTGTCACCTAAGATCATGCAATGAACAATATCCCAATTACAATGCAATAAATTCTGGGACTGTTTTAATTGCCAATTCTGGACATATAATAGCAGTGACTGTATAACAGCAAGTTTACACAAAAATTGACATATTTTCAAATGCAAGAACCTGATGTTTGATGCCCTTTTGGAAGACTTGTTTTTGAAGATGGAAATCGCTGGTGTAGACCTCCAACCGCACCCCCAAATGGACCCCAAACGCTGCTGTAGCTTCAGTCTGGCAGGCCGCACCCAGGCCGTACTTGTACGGCCCCAATATAAAATTATTGCTGGGGTTTTGGGACCCCTAAAAGCAATGTTTATGGGCGCCTAGGGTTAGGTAGTAACCCTACAAAATTATAAAAATTGACTCGGCAATCAGAAGATATGAACAATTATGTGGTTCCAAACCCTGCTTTGACAATTCTGGAAATGCACAAATTCTGTCTTCAAACCCTTGCCAAACACTTCACCAATGCTAGGGCAAATCTGAAACCTTTATTCCAACCAAAAAACAACCCTAACCACGAATTCTCAATAAGCTCCAATGAGATGGCTGAATACCAACTCCACAACTGCAACCCTTCAGTAGATATTTCACTACCTCAGTTATGCCAATCCAAGGGAGTTATCGTTCCCAAAGACTGAATAGTTATTTGCAGATCCAAAGGACCACAAATGGCTTCACAATGAAGAAGTAGAAGAGATATCAAATCAAGCATGTCCAAATGAGAGGCCCAGCCCTCTATTTATTCACTTTTTCTAAGAAGTTGCTAGAACTTCTAGAAACATCCTTTATAAAATCTCATTATAATGCACTTTTTATAATAAAGTAATTTTATAAAATAAAAAGTGCAACTCAACTTAAAATTATAACATGTAGGCCCCGATAACACATAATAATAAAATATAACCTCATAACACTTCTTCAAGAGCAAAGTATGACCATCTGATCCGCAGAATTGACTCTCTCTCCACACCATTTGCCTACGAGAGTCGATGATAGGCAAATCCATCATGTAAGCACATGTCTCTAGAAAGGGGACATGACACTTTTGCAAGAATATGATAAGGACCAGACTTTTGCAAGAACCAGACCAGACTTTGGGGCTGCCAGGGAAGAATTTGGTAACATAGATATTAAGTATCTCCAAACCTTAAGAAAATGTGCATGTTGAGGCCATAGAGCAATAATTAGGCCCTGGCTCCCTAACAAAATGAAAATTGGATTTTTTTTCCGGAAAAATGAATGGCCTCAAGTGTGACCTAATTGATCTAGCATTTGGTTAGTTCAACAAAATCCCAATTTTCTGTAATAAAATCCAAATATGGTCACATTTTTGTATTTGTCATTCTTTTAGGCCATTGGCTGCCTGGTGCCATGCTGAACTTGTGAACCCAGGTGAGTCAAATGGGTTTGGCAGATTACTGTAAATTTCTGGTGAGTCTGTCGCTTCATTTGGCATGCTCTGCCTTGGGACTCAGTTCACCTTCTTCGTACCTGGTCAATATTTGTAAGTTTGGTAAGTTTTTGGTCTTCAAACCTGAACCAAAATAAGGATTTATGCACTATTCAAATTTGTGCCACTGAAGGAAGCTAGTAGGATGGATAGCACACATTTTGTAAATTCTTTGAAAAAATAATGACCTTACCAGCAATGTTTAAGTCGTTGAGATATTACCACTAAATGTTTGCTTAAATGATCCATGTACTTTTATGCATTTTAGAGTGGGAATGATCATTCTGAAATGGATTACATAAATTATAAATACTTAGCCCTTCTCCATGGTCGGTTCAGCCATACAACATTTCATTGACTCCAGTAAGCATGAATTCAGGTTCTGGTCTTTAACATCATATCCAGTGGTCTCATTGTATCTGAATACCCTGGCTGTTTCTAAATAGATAAACAAGATCTTCAAAAGACTATGCATAAGTATATCCTAGTAAATAAGTAAGGCCTTTAGTTATTGATGCTTCTGTTATGATCACTCTTACTGATGTTTCTATGTAATTGGATTTACAGGATGTTTTCAATCAATTAATAAATGTTGGATACAGCATTGTGGCATGAATATAATAACATTGACTGCAGCATAACATATGACACAATCTAGCTTAATGAAATTTCACTAAAACACAATTTTTCTATATATGGAATCATAAATATAGCAGTTGACCATGACAGTTATACATGTAGAGATTTGAAAATATAATGGACAGGGCATTTTAGAAAAAAAAATAGGTTGAGCATAGCTCGACTAGGACACCCATTCTTGATATTTAAACTAACTTTCTTGTAAACTGAATATTATTTTGCAGAGTAAGCTCCTTGAGCTGTCCTTAATGTCACCTGCAGAAATCGAATGGTTAAATAACTATCATTCTGAAGTTTGGGAAAAGGTTAGTATTTTTGCAGTTTTGAAATTTAATGGAGACGGAGATTAAAAAATTCAAGTTTTACGGCAGAGGCTCTTTTACAAGAGTCCTACCCATAGCATGATTATATTGGGATTCTAAAAGAATTCTATTTTTTTTAAATCCTATAAGCTTCATCCCCCTGGTTGTTGGGGATCTGCATTGCATCAACTCATTTGTTAATTATTAATTTGATTTTCCAACTCACTGGCTCATTGACTTCAGTAGAATAGGCGGGCATGTCCCATCTCAGCAATTGCTTACTCCAATATACAGTGCCACTTGACCCTGCTGAAATGCTATTGGATTTTATGTCTCTTACCTCTTTCAGAACTCTGCATTATGGATAATTTTGTTTGGTGCCTGATTTTTTTCTGTCCTCCAATGAGCCAAAACAAATGTTGAATATATCTAATCCAGAACTCTAGCATCAACAGCATTAGCAGTCTGTTACAGTGTTTCAACTTAAATGGGATATATTTCTATTTCTTTTCTTAAGTAACTCCAAAAATTTTAAAATTAATTTTCCTTGGGACAGCTAGTTCATATTACTTATTAACATGAAGAAGGAAATAGTTTGTACTGAATATCACAAACGATCAAGATAGGTCAGTGGACATGAATTGTAAAATGCATAAAATAATGACACAGCGGAAGGCCTCTGAGTAAACCTTACCTAAAACTATGAGTTAATAAATCAAAATTATAGCATGAAAAGTGTTTCTTCTCCTATTTGATAAAATGAATGCTTCAAATAGTGAACAAAATAATGCATACGAGATAGAGGAGTAAAAGCTAAGCTACCGGTTCGGGTTCAGGGATGGGTGCAGGTACAAGAACCCGGTACGTGGGTATGTGAATTTTTTTTTTAGGGGTTTGAGTACATGTGTGTGTGCATTATATATACAAAAAAATTAGAGAAATATACAGAATTGTAAAACTAAATCATTTCATAGTATAATACTTGATCATTGAGCAATGTTAAATGCCAAAGATAAATATTAAATGCCAATTGATAGTTGAAAAATATTGAAATATGCCATAGCAAGTACCCACAGACGTACTGGTACTGAGTGCATACCCGAACCCAGTTCGGGGCTTGTGGGTACAAACCCGGTAACTAAGAGTAAAAGTATATCTTTATTTGCACATTAAGTTTTTAACAAGTTGACATATAGGATCCTCCTATCAATTTCCCCTTAATCTTTGCACATTTGCCACTGAGCAATTATGTCAAATGGTTTGCATGATAGATTTGTGTTTGCAGATTTGCATGTGATGTTTAATTTGCTAAGTTCTTATACAATCTTATCATTCATAGGCAAATTAAAAGATAATTGTTCTTATTCAAAAGAATGATAAAGACAAAGCTATTACACAATGAACTGCAGATGCAAGAATAGAGTATACATATATAAGCAAGTGAAACTCAGGCCTCAACAATGGTAATTTGTTCTTTGATCCATATCAGAAACGTAGTTGCACTTATTGCGATAAAACATCCAGCGCACTAAAACACGAAACTTTATTGCCAATTTCTATTGCCAATAAGTTCCATCTTTATCACCAATAAAACTGCATCTTATCTCCGATAAAATGGCGATAAGCATGTTATTAATCAGCCGCAATCACCTAATAGGGACTGCCAGTCAAACACAATCTTATTTTTTATTTTGTGAGTTCTATTGTGTTGATTGGGGAGATAAAAGGGTTCCAAGGTTTTGGAAGTTGATTTGTAGGGATTTAGAGCAATTCTTGGTGGATTTGAAGAGGTTTTTGAAGCAAAATTAGATTTGCCGGTAAGTTTTCAATTTTTTTTTTCCTTAAAATCATTTTATCTTGTCTTTGCCACATCTAGGTTTATAGAAATTCTATAATAGCATTTCCTAAGTACTCTAAATTCTTTTAGAGTGTAATGAACAAGATTTAACACCAACTTTTAACAATTTTTAAAAAAAAATTTCATAGTTTTCTCAAGAATTTCATATTATTTTTTAAATTTCAAACCCTAACACTTTTTTTTCTAGTTTCAACTATCTTTAAAATTATTTAAACTAATTTAGTTTGTTTGCTAAATTTTTTTATTAAAATATAATGTATTAATTTGTGGTTTCAATTTGTATGTGTAGGTTGAAATTTGATTAAAATGACAAATAGAGATTCATCCACAACTGGGTTAGTTGCAGGGTCTGCCAATGCCTTAATAGACACATGTCTATTTAGATATGTAGGCACGCGTCCTAAAGGGACTAGAGATAAGGCTTGGAAATATGCCTTTGAAGGACCCAAAATTAATAGCATGATTTGCCTAGTGTGAAAAAGTAATTAGTGGAGGCATATACTTCTTGAAATACCACCTTGCAGGGATCACAAAGCATGACACAAGGGTTAGTGACAACACCACAGAAGAAATAAAAAGAGAAATAAATGCATTCCTCACTGCCCAAGAAGAGGGAAAATTGCAAAGGGAAAGGGCAAAACTAGCCATGAGGGCAGCCTTTTTTGAATCAAGGTATCCCACTGTCTCCTTTTATGACTACTAGTATGTTCCAAATAAGATGACATTAGTGAAGGTTCTATTAAGATTAATTATTCAGATCTTTATATCCATCACAAGAGACAATGATTCCTACCAACTTCTTTGATCATTCATGATCATGATAAGTTGGAATCATTGGAGTTATCCCTTTGAATTCTTGAGGAAAGGAGTCAAGAGTTTGATTTTATGGGTGAATTGTTTTTAGTCCTTGGGTTTCGACACTAAAAAATCCTTAAGATTTCAAAAGAGGCATTTATTGTTTGGGCATATTAATCACCTTATCAAAAGAAAAGTAGCACAGCGACAACTTGAGAGTATACTCATGAGGATGATTTGTAATTCCATTTATAGTTGGAGCTCAAAGGTTGATGAATATCAAATATTCAATAATGAATTTGAGCTTAAGATTATCGATGGACATCATTGTAAAGAGTGATCCCGCATTGAGTGACTCGCCTTATGGATAAGCACTACAATATTGTTACTCTAAATAATTGATCTAGCTACATTAAGAACCATTGGACCTCTAACCTTTGGGACCCAAAAATCTACATTGTGGCATAATTACGTTAAGGCAATCATTGATATGTAAAAGAAGAAAAGGAAGTGTTTTGGAATCCTTCTACAAGGTCTATTGGGATCTTGGTATCAATTCAACAATTTAAAAATGCTTATTGAATTGATACCAAGATCCGAATTAACCCTGTAGAAGTATCTACATATCTTCTTTTCTTCTTTCAAATATTGATGATCTCCTTATTTAATTTCATCACAGTGAAGATTTCCCGGTCCCAAACGTTAGAGCTCCAATGGTTCTTAATGAGGATGATGATTAAGAATAAACACTGATAGCTAACACTTACATAAATCATATCTAAGGCAATGACCTAAGCTGCTGGAGCATGAACGAAGCAATCAGGTCATAAAGTACATCGAATTATGAAGAGAGCATTGATCTAATGGGTTACTAGCAGTTCAATTAACACATCAATCAAAGATAATGACACTCCAATAACAAAGCACAATGATGTGTATGTAAATAATATCATGGGAGGTGCTTCCTATCAATAACCAAGAGTTTGTGAGAATCTACTATGCGATGACTTACTAGTCAACGTGCCTTAGTCAGCAAGAAACGCAGGATAAAGTTGTAGAAGACAAACCATAGTCAGTGACTTTTGCTGAATCATCGATAACATGGACTTGGCCATTGGTCGGATGAAGGAAGAACGATTTCTCTGATTATATCGATATTCTCAAAAACTGATTAATCCCTCACAAAGTTATCAATATATCAGCATTTGAGATAATTATGTTATCAACAAAGTATGACAATGCTCAAGATATCGATGGAAGAAAGAGTTGACTAATAAATTATTATTGAAACCAATGTTAACCAATAGATTGTAGTGATGATTAATAAACAAGGCTTTGACAAACAAGGTGGATATAGATTACCATACTACACTATTCGAGTGTTTGGAAGGAGGATTAAGCACATCGTTTAATAGACAAAGCCCAATAATCGGACCCTAGCAGATACTGATCATATTAATTGTTACAGGTACCTTAATCTATGGATAAAGCAATCAATATTATGTAAACAATAAGTTGATTATGAACAGAAAACATAAGTTAATCCAAGGACAAACCAATATCGTATGTGGCACGATGATGCTCTAATGCCATCTAATAAGGGCCCATTTGTTTGCTGGAATTAGATTGGAATTGGAATTGTCAAATCCCGGAATTGACATTTTTGATGTTTGTGTTCAAAACATGAAACTGGAATAGGGATTTGTTAATTCCCATTTACCCCCAAAACTAGCATTTGAATCTTCCATTTAAATAGGTGGAATTGGAAAATCAATTCCAATTCCACTAAAATGGGAATTGGGGGTAAAGCAAAATTTATAATATTTTAAAATCCATATGCAAACAACATTTCCCATTTTCTCATTATGAATTCCAGGTGAACCCAAATGGTTCCAGCCATATTCCAAAAACCATTTTCCAGATTTAAAACTACCAGAATCCAGCATTATTTAATTCCAGCAACCAAACGGACCCTAAGTTTAATGATAAACAGCGGTTATTGTTATGAAGAAGGAAAGGGTGTGATCCAATCTATGATGAGGTGCTATCTCTTGGAAGAGAATGGACATGTCTAAAAGGTGCAACCATTCAATGATAAAAGATGTAAATAATAATTGAAGATCATCATTTCAATAGTCATTCATAATCTTTTTTTATATCTTATCCTATTTGGATCTACTCATATTGAGCACTTGCCTTATTAGTTATTTGCATAATTCGGTTGCACGTGTCTAAATAAATATCAGAGACAGTACCATTGTTGCAAGCATGTATTGTTACGATAAGACACAACATCATTGTCATTGTTGCAAGTGTATGGTTCCATATTTGAGATAGCAGCTATATCTCTGAAAAGCGATATTAACATATCAGTCATTGCAAGAGTTGAAAGATCATATCCAAGAGAGCAATTTGATCACTATGAGCGATATTTCCACACCATTCATTACATACATTAAAGGATTAATTCAGAAATAGCAATCTAATCGCTATAAGTGATTATAGACAAGTTCATAGCACAATCTCCATTGTCAAATCAGAGAAGGCTAATATCTTTAGTATTAAATATAAAGATCAACTTGTATAATTATTATCATCCATATCAGATATAGCAGTGATGAATATCTTATCTATACATTGTTCTTTGAATGATAATATCATTGTCCATATATCTAGCTTATCAATTGCATCATTTTAACATTCATAAGTAGTAATTCATAGCAATATTTGAGGACTTGAACGAAAGAAGTCTCTTGTGATTTGGATTGCAAGACAATTGTCCCTATTTCCTGAGTTAGCCAAAAAGGGGACATTACAGTGTGCTCTTGATAAAAAAGTTGACTAACACTTGGTAGATTTTGTTTTAATCCCTTAACATAAAAGACATTTTCGGTCTTTGTTTTTCCATTACTTTTATCTCCTTTAAATTGCCACCAAATGTTATTGTCCCTTCATTTGTTGGCTTAAGAGAAATAAATTTTCTTTTTTTGCATGTCATATGTTTTGAGCAACTGCTATCGACATACCGCCCTTCCTTATTTTTTGAATGTAGAACCATGTGGACAAACATGGATTCTTCTTTTTCCCTCTTCTTTTTCGAAGACTAGGAAGACTCTTTTCCTTTCTTTTGTTAGGTACATTCATTCTCCTTCAGTTTGTTGAAATTAGCAATGTAACAAAATCTCAAACAAGTTTCTTCTTTGCTAGATTTTGTGTTTGTGTTGAAACTAATAAGGTTTTGCCAAATAGCATCAAATTTTAGTTCAAGCTTAGTGTTTGGAAGTAGAAAATCTCTTATGAGTCCTCTTCACTAGAGCACTATGCGAAGAGGCATAAAGTCATAGCTCTGGGTTCGCAGAGGAATTCCATTGAGAACAAGGTTCCTATTGATTTCTGCCCTCAATCTTTGAATTGTGGGAAGGAATTGAGTTTTGTATTGGGACTTTGCTCCAACATGGGTTATGGTGTTGCTTGCATGGAAAATAGATGTTCTATTCATGTGATTGAGAGCTCTTTGATTGTTTCCCAACGCACTCCGGTGAGTTTTGGTTGCAAACCACCCTAATGGCTTGATTCTCTCCCTATTAAAGGGTCTGGGTTCCTTTAAAAACCCTTTTATGGTTCCATGCCACAATCAAAAGTATAGCTAGTCTTGGTTGTTTGTTTTGGCTTTTTACCACCTTAAATTTGGATTGATAGTTTGTTTTCTAATTCCATGTCCTGGTCAAAAGCATTTTTATTAGATCTGTTAATTTATACAAGTTTGGGGGCCTTTTAAAATCCCTACCTTACCTCATCAAAATCATTTTAAATTAAAATTTAGGCTTTTATCATCAATCTTTTATTATTTAATTTTTTTTAACTTTCAATGTTTAAATAAATATTTATATTATTTAAATTTAATTTTTTTTAAAATTAACAATTTTTATAATTCTCTATCAGTGTAAAACCAGTGCTGGGATACGTCGGGACGTTGGGACAAGTTTCTGGGATGGGGGGACAAAGGGCCTCAATTTCAGGACGATGGGGGTGACGGGGACAGGGTCGGGGGCGAGGGCGGGGGGGGAGAGGGGGGTGCTGTATACTATACATATAGAACTTGAAATGCTAGTTATGAAATGATGTTTCAGTATAACATACCAAATTGAAATACTTGAACATAGCAATGTTGCAACACAAACCAAAACTGTTGAGCATTCAACATAGTAACATAGTACGTACCCAATAGTAACATTCAAAAATCAAAATTCAAATAGAAATTCAAGTACCCATCCCAGCGGCGGCGTGGTTGCAAAATGGCGGAGGTGGGGGTAATCGGGTACTCCAAGTACCTGGTGTTGGGATGTCCCGGGGATGGGTACTTCGAGCTTTTTAGGGGGGTGCGCGTCCCTGGGTTTCACTGTTCTCTATTTATCATATTTTAAAATTTTAACAATTTATATCATTTTTGGCATTTCCAAGTACCCATATCTTTTTTTCTTTATCGTAGTGGTGATTACTGCCATCAAGTGGCATCAGTCTCTAACTCTCTGGGCAACACTGATTTTTCCCCATCCCATGGTTTTCTAGGCTAAACATCTTGTATTTTGTGTTGAATATCTTCTTATTTCCCATTTTTAATCTCTGCTGCACAACATTCTATTCTCAACTGATATTGAATGATTAAAGTTGAGCAGCAGTTAGCTTTAGTAGTTTGATAGTTTCTACCTGTAAATTGAGGAAATTATGGATACTTGAGAAAGTGTTATATTGAGTTTCACTCTTTCTATATATCACCCATCACAAGGATTTTCCAGCGGCTGCAATGTCATCTATAATTTGTTTCAGGCTCTACAGAACAAGAAATGACATTGACAACTTGCTACTTTCCTTGGAAATTGCTCTACATAATGAAATGTCTCATGAAATCTCCTCCACTGCACTGCATGATTAAAATCTATTAGATAATTCACTATCTGAAGGCCATTTTGCCTTGTTTTGGTATTTCATTTGTTCTCGATGGTGGTTCATTTCCTCATTTTTGCAATTCCAATCACGTTCCATAATAGGCATAGTACATGCTCTCAAATGTTTTCTTAATTTCTAATAGGAATTCATCCTTGTGGTCAAAGTTCGCAAGGGAATAAGAGCATGGGTATTAGTAATTTTCTTGTCCATGAGATTATTTAAGATTGCTTCATTACATGCATTCTCAAATTCTTTATATGTATAATTTCATCTTAAAATATTAAATTTTCTTTGGTTTTACCTAACCAGAAGAATCTATCAATTGAGAAAGCTATCCATTTCTTTACTGTATATCCTATTTGTATTCAGGATTTTAACAGTAATACTTTTATTCAGGTTTCACCTCTCGTTCAGGGAGATGTTCATGAGTGGCTTTGGAAGAACACACGACCAGTTCCTATACATTCAAAATCTTAAGGAGTTACCTTCGATGCATATCATGGTGGATATTGTGGAAATTTGCGTTTCAATTTGTGAACCACAAAATGCCATACATTGCTAGGTGAAAGCCCTTTCCTATCAAATTTTACAAGCTGCATGTGCTTTTCTTTTACTTAAATAATTTTCACTGATATTGCCAAAGATAAAGAAGTAATAAGTCTTTAACAATTTTATTTGGCAGATGGAAAATTTCCGATAGGGACCACTGAGTTTCAAGGAAATTATTGTAAGAGCAGAATCTAAGAATGCCACAAGATTTAATATTTATCAATGATACTTTTTAAGTACATCTTGTTGGTTGACAATCGTTGTAATATTAATCAATGACAGTGTTTGTTAATTTGTATTGGGAGATAATATCTTGGAGTTTTAAGTTTGGTTAAAATTAAAAACTTACAGCATGGCTGAAGAATATTTTGTATGAAGTTCCTGGCTCTTGTCTATCTCAATGAATAACATTTTGATTTTTTATAGAATCCTAATGTGTCTTTTGTTACATTGTGACAGACTTTAACAAGGAAAATCCAGAATGTCTGGCAGGCATCAAATGCTATAGTAATTGTTCCTCTATTTCTGTACGTATTGATGAGATTGGAAAAAATGAACGGTATAACTGTACAAAAAAGATATTTATTTTGTTTGGATCACACAAAGCCTTCTCCTAACGTAATACCAATTTTAAATCATGTGTCAAGATTTAGAATACTCAGAAATGGAAAAGCGGGTCTAACAGTGGTTGCGTCATGATTTTTTTTAGGCATTTTCTATGCAATGGATCTAGCCATTGTAATTCATGGACAAATGTGCAACTAAAACTGTAAAGATGTACTCTATGTTGAACTTAGAGGTAGATTGTAGAACATAGGACATTGTGTGATATATTGTTTTCCATTTGAGTTAGTATTGTAATAAAATGATTTGTACAAAGAGAAGAATATAATTGGAAACACGCTGCAACTATTCAAGGAAAATAGTCATTTACCTTATGTTCTCATGCTGCTACCTAAGTGTATTTGCTTAAATATTAGCAGTTAGAATGTTCAATGCAAATTTTAAATTGTGAGAAAATGTAAAATCTTTCCCTATTTTAGTGGAGCATCTACTGTTGAGGAAATGAAGATGGGCTGTGAAAAGAATGGGGCTGAAAATAAGCAGCAACTGCTTATTGAAAAAAATGCTAGGTGGTGTCATAAATTTCTTTCCCTCTATCATTTCCCACCGAATTTTCCCTCCAAATTTCATGTGAAAAATTAATGCTAATACTGTTCATTCATGCATGTAAATAAACAAGCCAAAAATTGTGATGAGTGCAGCACCAAGGTACTAATTTTGGTTTAGAAAATAAAATTTTCAGGTTTATTTAATACTTTTATATCTTCTGCAATCTTGACTTGTTGTCCTGCAAAATTATTGATTAGACAGAACTTTCTCAAGAACGCTGACATTATTTATTTTTCTATTACAGATTCTTGTATGAATGTGATCTTGCACCTGCATCTGACCATTTATTAGGAATTTGATTGCAATGAAGAGAATCTTCTGTTTGAATAAATGTACACTATTTCTGTTGTAAGCATGTACACAAATAGGATTGCTTTCAGTAGACTATCATCTTGTAGTTCTTTTGCCTAAAGTTTTCTGTTTCAAATTCTAGTTATATTGTCCGTTTCTTGTAAGAGTTCTCCAAATCATGGACTTAAACAGGTTCTGGTTTAGTTTTGAAATACTTTTCTTGCATTCATTTTTGTGCCTGTTAAAAGGATCAAGAATATGGTTCCATAAAAGGTCCTGATCTAGAACCAGCCATGGTCCTCCTTGGTGGGCATAGATTGCCTGAATTTAATAAGAGACTATGGTCTGCCAGGAAGTTGACATTTTTTACATATGGTGAGATTCAAATAGTGTTCACTCTTCCTAATTTCAGTTTACAAGGCCATGGTTGTTACGGGAGAGGGTTTATTAGTTGAGTACATTTGTGACAGTTTTTGTGACAATTTTTTACTAGTCTTTGCCAACTATGGTGACTATTAAGTGTTTCCAAGCTTCTACAGCCCATTATAAGCAAATAGAACAAATCTTTATTTATGACTGTCTGATCTTTAATATTGATTTTACAATTTCTGTATTTTTTTTCAAACATTAATTCATCTCAGATTTAGCACCCACAGAAGCTCATTTTTTATGATATTATTAAATCCCTAAACAATATCGATACCAACACTATCTGGGTGTTTGTCTTGGAACCCATTTATCCCCATTGGGGCAATATGTCCCCTATTTATCATTGCTTATTTTCTGCTTAAATTTATCCACATTCAGAAAACTCTGAGAAATGAAGCCAATACATAGAAAAGAAAATGTATAAGCTTCCTGCCCACAGAAGTCCATGTCTCTATTGGACAATATATAGCAATGATCATTTTTTCTTGAACTGATCAGAATTAAGTGAGGCTCTTCAATTTAATGAGATATTTATTCAATTGTATCTTTAATCAATTGTAATGACCTTTCAATTTGGAATTGTCCATTTAGCTTTTAATGAGGACACGAATGTGGTGATCTTTCAACTTCTTTGAAAGTTTATAAATAAGCTCAATTTGAATCAACAGAGGAGGATGATATGGACATACGTCTTGTTTGCTGAGATTGCCAATTTGCATCAGCTCTCACCTATGGAGTTCATGGGCATACATCTCACCCACAGGATTGCCCAACTTCTATGAACTCGGACATACAACTCCACGAGTTTGCCCAAATTAGATTGATTCACATGGACATCCATCTCACTTATGAGATTGTCCAAAACTGCATGGATTTTTTTTAATATTATGAATAGATAGAAGTTTTCATATTGTTTATTATGTGTTTACAATACCAATATTTCTTCTTTTGGTATTGTCCTCTGAATTGGCAAAATAATTCAGATCAATGGTATCGGAGCCATTTTCGATCATTTTAGGTGCATCTACTAGAAAGAAATATGTTTACTATCCTTGTTGAAAAGCAATTTTGTGGTGTTTAATTTAAGATGGATGCCACGTTACAAATCAGGTAGAGACTAATGTAATGGTGAAATCCCAAGAATGAATCTAGGCTTGAGAAATCTTCATTCATTTGAACCTGCTTAGCTGCTATCAAGCAAAGGATATCTTGGAGGTGGTTTGCATCATTTTGGCTTTGGTTTTTGTGTTGAATCTGAAAAATAATGTTATAAATGATCGCAGATTTGTGAAAATAACAGTGCATGTAAAAGAAAAGTGGCCATGAATTTGAAGCAAGAAGCATAATGCAAACACTTAAAAATTGTTATGACTACCACATCAGATATGTAATTACAAGAAGATGAATGTGCTAGTTCTTTCCAACTGTTTCCTGTAACGACGCTTCATATTCCATACATACATAATCGACAAAGGTGGCAATGAGGTTTGGCCAAGGGCTCAAGTGCCATGGCCATAGTAAATGGAAGTAGCAGATGACTGAAGCAAAAAACATCAGCTTGTGTTGTGACAGTAAATATATTGAACTTGCCTTCAAGTTCGAGCAAGATGCAAAAGAATTGCATTCATGTTCCTCACCTCGGGTCCGTTGCCGTTTGAAAGGCTCTAAATAGAAGTTATTTAGGGGGCACGAGGGCGAGTACTCTATTTATGTCCACACTTCCAAATGAATTGCACTAAAGACGGCATGGAAGAGCCTTGTTTTTCTTGATCGTGAAATCACCAGCCAGAAGATTGACTGGGGAAAAATAATCACGGTTGATGCTGAGAGGAGGCTTCTTATGAATACATTATAAAATGATAACAAATAACATTTTTCTCCTCTCTGAAAACTATGAACCCTTTCATAGTTTTGACTTTGTGTACAACTATGTGATGGGACATAATGTCAGCTTTGTTGACTACTTCGATGATCCAAGACCCAGTGGAAGAGGCAGGTATACAGTACCATTTTTGTCAAAAATATACATCAATGGATGGAGAAAGAGATCTCAATGGTTCACAGTTAAAAGAAAACATGCACTTCTCATTGTAGCAGATTTTGTTTAGTAGCAGAATTTGATTATTACTCAAAATTTAAGCAATTTTGCAAGCTAGGCGCAGAGACACACAATTGCTATCCTGATGAGCATTATGTTCACACCTTCCTCTATATATATTTTTCTCAAATGATGGTCCAGATGGAATTTCAAATTGGTTTGTTACACACGTGGAACTGCTCGGAAGGAAAATGGCACCCTAAAAAGCATGATAGAGATGAAATCAACA